>CM077185.1:3511850-4114350 GCA_039654105.1 Coreius guichenoti
TAAGACTTTCACTCATCTTCTGAACACAAATGAAGATATTTGAATGAAATCTCAGAGATTTCTGTCCCTCCATTGACAGTCCACGCAACTACCACTTTGTTGCTTCAAAAACTTCATAAAGAGATTGTAAAACTAATCCATATGAATTGAGCGGTTTTGAATTTTTAGACATGATCGCTTTATATGATGGTGAACCAACCCTTTCAATTTGCAGTATATTTTTATTTATATAAAAATAGTATTTATATACAGTGCTGCTTGAAAGTTTGTGAACCTCTTGCAGAATCTGTGAAAATGTGAATAATTTTAACAAAATAAGAGATTATTCAAAATGCATGTTATTTTTTATTTAGTACAGTCCTGAATAAGATATTTTACATAAAAGATGTTTACATATACTCCCATACGACCAAAAAAAAGCTGAATTTATAAAAGTGACCCGTTCAAAAGTGTATGAACCCTTGATTCTTAATACTGTGTGTCGTTCCCTGATGATCCACGGCTGTGTGTGTGTTTTGTGATGGTTGTTCTTGAGTCTCTTGTTTGTCCTGACCAACGTTCTTCAGACAAATCCTCAAATTCTTCAGTTTTTCAGCATCTTTTGCATATTTGAACCCTTTCCAGCAGTGACTGTGTGATTTTGAGATCCATCTTTTCACACTGAGGACGATTGAGGGACTCAAACACAACTATTAAAAAAGGTTGAAGATGTCAACATTTTTCTTATTTTGTATAAATATATATTTTTTTCATTTAGTGCTGCCCTTCAGAAGCAACAGAAGATACTTACATGTTTCCCAGAAGACATTAAGTCAATTTGCCTTGATCTTCAAATTCAATAAGTTTTCACCCCCGGCTCTTAATGCGTCGTGTTTCCTTCTGGAGCATCAGTGAATGTTTGAACCTTTTTTAATAGTTGTGTTTGAGTCCCTCAATCATCCTCAGATCTCAAAATCATACAGTCACTGCTGGAAAGGGTTCAAATATGCAAAAGATGCTGAAAACTGAAGAATTTGAGGATTTTTCTGAAGAACGTTGGTCAGTTTAACTGCTCAGGACAAACAAGAGACTCAAGAACAACCATCACACACACACACAGCCGTGGATCATCAGGGAACGACACACAGTATTAAGAATCAATGGTTCATACACTTTTGAACGGGGTCATTTTTATAAATTCAGCTATTGTTTTGTATATATCTATTGTTGTGAATATATCTTATTCAGGACAGTACTAATGGATTTTGTATGATCCTTTAACCTTATTTGGTTAAAATTATTCACATTTTCACAGATTCTGTAAGGGGTTCACAAACACCACTGTATTTTAGTTTAGGTTTTTTTTGTTATTGTATTGTACTGTATTGTATTTTCATGTTAAGACAAGTGACAGTCAGTCTGAGATTGTGATTTGGATTATTTCAGACAGGTTAGTGGATGGCATATAATGACAACACACATTTGGGGGGAAAAAATTATATGGTAATGAGTTTGGTCTGTAGAAAGACCTACTAGACACCAGACCAGAGTCTATAATTACAGCTATTTATAGCTTGGAAGCATTCATCATCATCTCTCAAAATAAGCAGGTCAAGCTCTCATATTTGATATTGTGGTGTTTTTGTCTTAATCTGAAGCACATTCTGCACTGCTCAGCGATGCTATCCGTTTGTGCATTGTCAGTTTCAACATTTAGTAAATATGCTTCTTGACGTACAGAAAAGCACACACAATTGCTTACCTCATTCTTTTGAGCTCCTAAATGACAGCTCCTGTCAACTGCGATGACACATGTGCTGTGTGTGTGTCAGAGAGTTGGTTCAGTCAGAGACCTCTCACATGTGGTAGTTGTTGGTTGCTGTCAGCGCAAGGTTAACTGTCAACTGTCAGGAGCTGAACAGAACCTTGTGTGTGTGTCTGTGCTGTTCTCAAGCATGTTAAATAGCATGATGAAAAACGTGTGGTCGGATTATGTGGACTGCACTATACTCGTCACTTCAGAAGTGTTTGCGCGAAGCCCAGACCCGAACACCTTTGGGATGAATTTGAGTGCCGACTGTGAGCCAGACCCCATCACTCAACGTCAGTGTCTGACCTCACTGATGCTCTTCTGTCTGAATGGGTACAAATGTTTCAACATCTAATGGAAGGCCTTCCCAGAATAAATTCATGTTTTTTTTGGTTTGTTTTTTCCTCCCATGATTTTGAAATTAAATGATCTTCAGCAAGACACTAGCAGCAAGGTCAGGCACTTGTTGTTTTATTTAATTTTTGTTTTAGTAAGTATATTTATTTATTTATCTTTTAATTATTTTCTTATTTGTTAAAGAAATAATTTGTTTTATGGCTTTCCATGTTTTCGCTGTTATACTGTAGGGGGGCGCTATTACGCATCTTCTGAACGAGTACAGTTTCTCCAGATCAAAACACAGGAAAAAAAAAACAGAAACAAGCGATATCATATGTAAGCAGATGCATATGAAAAATAATGCGATCAATCACAATAAACAACATATAAACCAAAACGACCTAATGTTACCGAGGGAAATATCGACCCAGGACGAGCTTTAGGGGTGTTGATGGACTCGATCTACTCCGTGGTGTTTTGATCAACGTTCTGAATCAGATCCAGATGTAGTCTTTGACAAAAATGTGATTTTCTCAGATTTTAGCTCAAAATTTTACTTTTTTTTATTAAACTTCACCACATTCAAGTGTTGATTAAAAAAAAGAATGCATGAAAATAGAACAATACATTAAAATAGAGCTTAATGTGATGCTTTTATTTTATTTTTTATTTTTTAAATAAATTAGAAAATAATATGGATGCATTTCTAGTTTTAGAGTAATTATGCATTTTTTTTTTTAAAGTTGTTAAATCAAATTACAAAATAAAATAAAAATCTCTAGTTTGGTGTCAGTGAATTAATTGCTTACATTTAATTAGCGCTTTTCTCAGGATTTAAAGCGCTTTAGAAGAGGGAATCTCCTCAACCACCACCAATGTGCAGCATCCACCTGCGACGGCAGCCATATCGCCCACCACACACCAGCTTATGGTGGAGAAGAGAAAGAGTGATGAAGCCAATCAGTATATATGGGGATGATTAGGAGGCCATTTTGATGGAGAGAAGCCAATGTGCAAATTTGTCCAGGATGCCGGGTTTAAACCCCTACTCTTTGTTTTTCGAAGGACATCCTGGGATTTTTAATGACCACAGAGAGTCAGGACCTCGGTCTCATCTGAAGGACGGTGTCCTATCCACTATACTAGGGTGCTAGGACCCACACAGACCACAGGGTGAGCAGCGCCCCCTGCTGGCCTCACTAACACCTCATCCAGCAGCATCCTAGTTTTCCCAGTTGGTCTCCCATCCAAGTACTGACCAGGCTCAACCCTGCTTAGCTTCAGTGGGAAACCAGTCTTAGGCTACATTGCTGCTGAAAGAGGTACATGAGCCCTACTGATGGAGCTGTGGGGCTATACGAGAAAAAATGCGTCTTCTGGAAACATAAGATGTGGTAAAAATAGAGCTTTGTTTTTACAAGGATAGAGACAGTTTAAGGACATCTGTAACAGGCTAAATGATTCCCTAATTATTCGCAGTCATGGTTTCTCCCTCCCTCCCTCCCTCCCTCCCTCCCTCGGCTCTCACACACTCAAGCTTGTATTAGCTCTGCGATTGCTACAGACAACTTGCGCCTGGGGCAACCCCAACCGCAGCCCATAATGATCCAGGCTGTTGCCATGTTTACATGTGTGTTTATGTTTGAGGGAACGAGTGAATGATGAGGTGAGAGTGTCTGGCTGAGCAGGCAGAAGAGTGAGGGAAGTTGGTGTCATCTCAAGCGTAGATTTAATTAGTTGATGAATTCCAATCCTGACGTTCCGAAGCCGTGAGGACAGGAGTGTAGAAGTAGTATCGATTGGGGGAGGTTGAGCCGAAAGAGAAAGGGTGTTCGCTTGTGCACGAGTCGCCTGGGGCACGGGGACTTTCCCGATGTCAGGTATTAATTCTGCCCCCCCTGACAGCTCCAAGTTGCTGTGGAAACAAGTAGAAATTGCTTTCGCAGCACAATTTTCTACCGCTCACTTCAGATAACGCGTTAAATGCGGCTGCACTTGCATAAACAACAAAATCCCTGTAATTTCCACGTCTTTTCTTAGCCTAGAAATGCATACAGGGAGCAATTTGGAGTTCACAGCACACTTTCTTGCATCAACTCAATGGCTACTGCTACTAGAAACAGCTGGAACGAGCAAACTACAGTATCGGTGTTCCTCTAATAGCGCTATTTTGGCATATTCGTGACGTTTGAAATCCGTGTCCTGGCTGTTTGTTTGGAGAAAACAATGCCCAAGAAATGAATATTGCTTGCGGGGTGGCAAGATGCCTTGAAAGCTCTCTGCACAATCAAAAGACATAAATCTACTTGTACCTGACAGAAACATGTCTCTCTCAGTTCTAACTGGTATGACTGAATGTTTTGGCTCACATTTGAGAGCATGTTTGCACAGTCCAAAAAACTTAAAGCTAATTATCCCAGCAACGGTAATGATAGCTATTGGACGACTGCCAAGCAACACATCTAAAAGTCAATCCATTGGCACATTACAAGGATTATTTTGAAAGTGATGCGAATTTGCGTTGCGAAGACACTTAAACATCGTTTCAGTCTCACGATAATCAGCTGTCAGTCGCTTTTTGTTTTCATGCTGAGGTGTGGTTACAGATGCGCACTTGGGTATTTCGGGACTAATTCAGATCATGCCTGTTGCAGAAGGTTTGTCTCGATGGAAAATCGTGTAGGTGCGATTCTGAGAAGTGTGTGTCAAATTTTGAAGAACAGGTTAGATTAGTTAGTCTCTCCCTCTCTTTCTTTTGCTCGCTGTCTGTCTTTCTCACCCTATCTTTAACATCTCCGTTTCAGTCAGGGATTTCCCGGCTCGCTCGTGTTTGGGAATTGAGTATGTCTGAACTCGAAGTCCTTCTCTCTGAAAAACACGTTGTGTAATAATTCAGTGGCGTGATGTAGCACCCCAAACTATTTGCAATATTAAAGTAGTTCACCCAAAAATGTACATTTATTTACTAACTTTTACCCTTCCATATCCCATGATTTTCTTTCTTTGTGGAACACACGGCTGTTGTTAATGCAAATACAATTACTAGGGTTTCCAATTATCAAAATGCAAAAGTACGAAACTGGTATTGTGCACTATATTAATCTTATGGAGTTTTGTGAGAAACAGGCCTAAATTAAGAAGTAACAATGACTGATTTGTGAACAAATTGTTCTTTTGAGTCAAATCTAATCGGTGAATAAAACCTTTTGAGGTGGTCAGTTTTGTTCAGGTGATAGTTTCAAGTACACTATTAAAGGCACAATATGTAAGATTTTTTTATTAAAATATCCAAAAACCACTAGAACAGTGTTATTGTGTTGACTTGTGTACTTATATTATCCCAAATGTTTTCAACAATGTTTAAATCCAGAGAAATAAGCAATTTTAACCAGGACACGCACTGTTCAATGACATCATACTCGCGTTACCCTTGATTTTTGTTTTATATTGTAGAAACCATGGAAACACCAAAGACGCTTTAATATATTATCCCCCGGATTCACAGACAAGGCTTAAGCTAGTCCCAGACTAAAATACATGTTTGAGCTGTTTTAACTGAAAGCAAATTGCACTGACATATCTTACATTAAGTCAGTGCCATTGCATTGTTTCAAGATGCACACCAGTAATATGTTTTTCTAAGGCACGTTTATTTAATTTAATTTAATAATTTAACTAAGGCTTAATCCTGGCTTAATCTAAGCCTACAAACCCGATTCCAAAAAAGTTGGGACACTGTACAAATTGTGAATAAAAAAGGAATGCAATAATTTACAAATCTCATAAACTTATATTTTATTCACAATAGAATATAGATAACATATCAAATGTTGAAAGTGAGACATTTTGAAATGTCATGCCAAATATTGGCTCATTTTGGATTTCATGAGAGCTACACATTCCAAAAAAGTTGGGACAGGTAACAATAAGAGGCCGGAAAAGTTAAATGTACATATAAGGAACAGCTGGAGGACCAATTTGCAACTTATTAGGTCAATTGGCAACATGATTGGGTATAAAAAGAGCCTCTCAGAGTGGCAGTGTCTCTCAGAAGTCAAGACGGGCAGAGGATCACCAATTCCCCCAATGCTGCGGCGAAAAATAGTGGAGCAATATCAGAAAGGAGTTTCTCAGAGAAAAATTGCAAAGAGTTTGAAGTTATCATCATCTACAGTGCATAATATCATCCAAAGATTCAGAGAATCTGGAACAATCTCTGTGCGTAAGGGTCAAGGCCGGAAAACCATACTGGATGCCCGTGATCTTCGGGCCCTTAGACGGCACTGCATCACATACAGGAATGCTACTGTAATGGAAATCACAACATGGGCTCAGGAATACTTCCAGAAAACATTGTCGGTGAACACAATCCACCGTGCCATTCGCCGTTGCCGGCTAAAACTCTATAGGTCAAAAAATAAGCCATATCTAAACATGATCCAGAAGCGCAGGCGTTTTCTCTGGGCCAAGGCTCATTTAAAATGGACTGTGGCAAAGTGGAAAACTGTTCTGTGGAAGTTCTTTTTGGAAAACTGGGACGCCATGTCATCCGGACTAAAGAGGACAAGGACAACCCAAGTTGTTATCAGCGCTCAGTTCAGAAGCCTGCATCTCTGATGGTATGGGGTTGCATGAGTGTGTGTGGCATGGGCAGCTTACACATCTGGAAAGGCACCATCAATGCTGAAAGGTATATCCAAGTTCTAGAAGTTCAAGAAGACCTAAGACAGTTGAGCAACTAGAAGCCTGTATTAGACAAGAATGGGACAACATTCCTATTCCTAAACTTGAGCAACTTGTCTCCTCAGTCCCCAGACGTTTGCAGACTGTTATAAAAAGAAGAGGGGATGCCACACAGTGGTAAACATGGCCTTGTCCCAACTTTTTTGAGATGTTGATGCCATGAAATTTAAAATCAACTTATTTTTCCCTTAAAATGATACATTTTCTCAGTTTAAACATTTGATATGTCATCTATGTTATATTCTGAATAAAATATTGAAATTTGAAACTTCCACATCATTGCATTCCTTTTTTTATTCACAATTTGTACAGTGTCCCAACTTTTTTTGGAATCGGGTTTGTAATATGGATCTCTTACTGCAGTGTGAACAAGTGTCTCATAGTAGCGCCGAGCGAACGCACAGAGTAGCATTATAACATAACTTTAACACACTCAGATGTGTGTAATATGATAAAACAGCGCTGCGTTCCCCCACATACACGAGCGGAAGAAGCGGAAGTGCTCGTCTGCGGCAGAATAAAAGCTCCACTGCTCTTGAGCCGTGTGTCGCACTCGTCTCTCATTAGCAATCGCTCCAGCGCCTCGTTTCGCCCCAACCTGCTTCATACTACAGTAACATTCATAAATCTTTAGTACATTAGCTCATCCATGAATATGATTTCTGCCCGAGTCCCGTCGGATTCTTTTCCACCGGCTGTGGAGGTGAAGACGACAACTCCCATGATTCCACGAAATCAAGGCGTCATCAAGCTACGTCTTTGTTTTGAATAAGCGACCTCTAGCGGCGAAAATTACATATTGTGCCTTTAAATCAAATTAGAGAGTTTTCTCTGTAAAACAGAGAAAAATGTAATATTGTCAGATATTATTGTGTTGGTGTTCTTTTGATTGCTTGCAAGTTGCGTGCACCGAATGCAGTTATTCATCAGTGGTGTGCAGTGGTGAATTTAAATTTGGATGCAAAGTCCTCACTTTTTTTTTTTAATATACAGTATATATCAAATCTAAATTTATGCCCCTGTTACACTTAATTTTCCTGGTTAAATAAACATTACATAAAAAAGAGAGACCAAATACAGTTCTATTTTGTAGTTTTACACTAACTATAATGTTCTGTTTATTAATAAAACCGAATTTATGAAAGTCAGTGTTTTTACGCGTTTTTACATTTATTCCAAAATAATAACAAAAGGCAGTAACAATTTAAACAGTATATATTATTTGTGAACTAGGGTTCACCTTTTCTTTTTAATAGTAATAACTTATTTTCATCAGTCATCAAGCTTGTACACACTGGTCACAGACACGAAGACTTTAATTTCCCCAAGCTGATCGCTCACTAAAACCCCCAGTCATCATGTTTTCAGCCCATTTCAAGTTTGATTTTGATGTGACATAAAGCGGTGAATTGTTGTTTACTTACTTATTAATCAGTCCTCCCATTAACACCATCATTATCGTCATTCAGGCCGATGAAAACGCGCACGAAAACAAGAGGCGGGATTTATCGCACAAACCAATCACATCCAATCATCCTCTCACGTGACTTTCCCCATTCATTCTCAGTTACCCCCCACTAAACCCTCCGCACGCATTAGGGTGTGTGTTTTAAGCCTATGGGATCAGAGGAGGCACGAGATGCGTTGTCCCGCTGTAACGCCACCTGCGGGTATCACTCTTGGACAGTCTTACTTTATAAAAACTTGTACACATTTTAATGTCACATTTTGTAATATGGATTATTTTCTCATCCAATTTTTTTGAGGAGACACTGCCTCCCTTGCCTCCTCGGGGGAAACACCCCTGTTGTTCATATACAACATTTAGTTGTTTGACCCAATTTACAGATTGCCGAAGACAAACCCTTTGATGCTCTGTGTGTTTTTCACTAACAGCAGAGCATGCGACTCTGTGCAAACAAAGACACTTGATATCAACCGTCAAGTACAAGAATGCTTCTCTCAGCTTTTTGTGCCGAGTTTTATTACTAGACAGTTACTTGTTTTCAACTTTCCTTAAATTATGTTTATGTTGGCAACTTTTTGGCTTATGTTATTGGGTTATGTCATAACACACTGAATTTCATTTAAACCATTTTGCATTTAAGTCTTGTGCATGCACGCTTTGTGTTTGGCAGATCTCCTTTGACCTGGCTGAGTACACCGCAGACGTTGATGGGGTGGGTACCCTTCGATTGCTGGATGCTGTGAAGACCTGCGGTTTAACTGACACAGTCCGCTTCTACCAGGCCTCCACCAGTGAGCTCTACGGGAAAGTACAGGAAATTCCCCAAAAAGAGACCACACCATTTTACCCACGATCCCCTTATGGTCAGCACACACACATGCAGTATCTTTATATTTTATAATGCACACTACCATTCAAAAGTTTGGGGTCAGTAAGATTTCTTTTTTTTCTTTTAAAGAGATTAATGGTCTTGTTCAGTAATGACACATTAAATTGCCGAGTCAAGTCACCTTTATTTATACAGCACTTTATACAATAAAGATAATTTCAAAGCAGCTTGACAGTGATTACAGGAAAATTATTCAATGATGCAAACCGAGTTCATTTCGGCTGTACAGCAGCTCTAAGAGAAAGCACTTTCATTGTTCAGCTAAAGGCAGTTCAGTGTTGATAAAGATCATCCATTATTAAATTAGATCATTTCAAGCAGTTCTGCAGAAAACAGTGATGTCATCGTCCAGCTCAGTTCATTTCTCATCCAATAGTGCAGTCAAATCAGGGTGTGAATTACAGGATCTGACCCCCCTAAAGAAGACTTGATCCCCCCTGAAGGACATCAAAATAACTTGCTGGGGGGGGTCAATAAAAGTAGTCTACCCATAATATGAAGCTTTACCTACAGTGGTGCCCAAAATTATTAGAACACCTGACAGATCTGAAAATATTGACCTTTTTTGCCTTCAAAACATGATTTCATTTCATAATGTTCATGAAACATGCAGATGGTTGCTCTGACCATCAAATATCAGATGAAGTGAGTTGTACAGTTTTTATTCACTTTTAACTTTAATATTTGGTATGTCCACCTTTTGGAGCAGTTACAGCAGCACATCGCTCTGGCATAGTGTCAATATATTTCCTCTGAGAACTTCAACACTAATGTTATCCCATGCCTTCTGCAACTGAAGCCAAAGGCTTTCCTTTGAATGTACAATAGATCTGTCCAGTTTATTTTCCAACTCGCCCCAAAACCTCGATGGGGTTGAGGTCCATCATTTTCAATGTTCCAGCAGATTCCTTCCGTCGCAAGTAGTTCCGGCAATAGTTCGAAGAATGTTTCGGGTCATTGTCCTCTTGGAAAATAAATCCAGGCCCAATAAGACGACTCCAGGATGCCAAGTGTTCTAATAATTTTGGCCACCCCTGTATAAATATGAAGATACATTTCTAGCTCTGACTGATTTTAAATCAGTATTTTGGCCACCTCTGAAATGGGTCATACTATTTAAATAAAAATACGCTATAAAACCACGCTCATTCAGGGACGAAGAACATAATCCGTTTAAAATGCATATACACAGTTCAGTTGAATGGTAACATTTGCCCTTTTTAATGCTGTTAAACTGAATGTATGAAGCAAACTGTTTGCTGAAAATATCCACAACTTAACAACACCTGAAATAGGAACGTACAGTTCTGTTAATTGCGCTTGAAAAGTTGCGTTCATTACTATAATAGTAGGTAGAGCTGCACGATTAATCGTTTAAAGTGCCCCTATTTATGGATGGATTATGGATTTTTGAAAATTATGTAGTGTGTAACGTAGCTGTAAGTGAATGAAAACATCCTGCGAAGTTTTAAATCTGAAAGTGCAGCGTATATAAAGTTATTGTCTCTCAAAAGCAAGAGTCGACTCTGAGTCAATTAAATGAATCGTTTTTAAAATGAATCCCAAGCCGTTTCGTTGACGTCAAGACGAAACATTAGCATATTGTCCGCATTTTCAGCCTCGCTTGGCATTTTGATACAGTTCCCAAACGTGCATCTAAATAAATTCGGCAATTAATTTGTCTGTGACGCGTTACTCTGAACTAACAAATGGCGACAGACAGAAAGGTTAATCAGATTACAGCACGTCACTTCTCAGACATTCTTACTCCGATTCTGCATGTTCAATCGGCCTGAAGTGCCATAAACTACACTGACACTTACCATTGAGAAAGGCAAAATTGATGCCATGTCTGTTCATACACTGTATAAAATTTTCAACACTTGTGAAGCCGTAATCCAGTAATGGTGATAGGCATCCCGCTGCACGCAGTATACCAATCACAACTGACTGGGTCATCTGACCAATCACAGCAGATTAGCGTCACGCAAAGGAGGGGTTTGGAAAAACTCCTCTGCTAGTTTAACAACGGAAAAATCGGTTGGCGTGCCAGGCACATGGTCCAAAAGGCTTGTACCTCGTCTCTTAATGAGTCATGGGTGTGTTTTGGGTGTAACGTCCAATAAACCAATCAGAGTCTTGTGGTGGAAAAATTTAATCATAGAAGAAAATGCATTTTAATTATTATGCATGAGAATTTATTGTACACATATTTCCATATAAGAAAGAATATTATGCATACAGAGAAGCATAATGGCTCGTCCATGACCCTAGGAGTCACTGTCTAAATCTGAGGGCCTAGGGGTTAAGATGGATGAAACATGGGGTTATTTGTGTATGTGCTCCGACTTTTACCATGTGTGTGGAAAACTACAGAAGAAGCTAGTGCTGACCTTGGAGGTCAGGGGAGGTATAAGAATGGAAAGGATTGTTTTGTGTGTTAGTGAACACTCTGCAGACATTGAGATGGCTGCCGACTGTTAGCTCCCTTTGCAAAGGAAATAAACCATTTATTAAATTTACTAAGATTTGTCTCATATTTAGAGTTGATCAAAAAACTGCCACAACAGTCTCATCTCCCATTCCCTTTAAAAGCCAGTTGTGCTCGCGCCATAGCGGATTCGCTATTTACACGGCGGAATATAGACACCCTCAACCTGACGAGTCAAGTCAAGTTTATTTTCAGGAATACATGGCCTCTCGGCCCATAGTTCCACTGAATCACATGAAAGATACTCTTTTCTTCATTCCATGGTGTATATACAGTGCCAATCTCCATGCATACTCTGAATCACAAACATATGACACATCAGTACAGACATCACCAACAAGAATGAGATCTCAGATATTTCTTACGCAGATCCTCATACAAAGAACAATCATACAAAAAATGTTTCTCATCTTCTATCACAAAATAATTCAATGTTAACTTACAATAATTACAAATTCTCTCATCCACTGGTGTATTACTCCATCTACCTGTTTCTATAGCCAGATTATGACCTGAGCATCTGAACAGGAGCAGTATCGTACCAGCTGTCAGTTATATACAGATGCAATGTAGCTCTCTTGTACAATCAGGGACTTGCACTGTAAATATACACTCACCTAAAGGATTATTAGGAACACCTGTTCAAAGCATTTGTGAAGCCACAACACGCACAACCTTGAGGCGGATGGGCTACAACAGCAGAAGACCCCACCGGGTACCACTCATCTCCACTACAAATAGGAAAAAGAGGCTACAATTTGCACGAGCTCACCAAAATTGGACAGTTGAAGACTGGAAAAATGTTGCCTGGTCTGATGAGTCTCGATTTCTGTTGAGACATTCAGATGGTAGAGTCAGAATTTGGCGTAAACAGAATGAGAACATGGATCCATCATGCCTTGTTACCACTGTGCAGGCTGGTGGTGGTGGTGTAATGGTGTGGGGGATGTTTTCTTGGCACACTTTAGGCCCCTTAGTGCCAATTGGGCATCGTTTAAATGCCACGGCCTACCTGAGCATTGTTTCTGACCATGTCCATCCCTTTATGACCACCATGTACCCATCCTCTGATGGCTACTTCCAGCAGGATAGTGCACCATGTCACAAAGCTCGAATCATTTCAAATTGGTTTCTTGAACATGACAATGAGTTCACTGTACTAAAATGGCCCCCACAGTCACCAGATCTCAACCCAATAGAGCATCTTTGGGATGTGGTGGAACGGGAGCTTCGTGCCCTGGATGTGCATCCCACAAATCTCCATCAACTGCAAGATGCTATCCTATCAATATGGGCCAACATTTCTAAAGAATGCTTTCAGCACCTTGTTGAATCAATGCCACGTAGAATTAAGGCAGTTCTGAAGGCTAAAGGGGGTCAAACACAGTATTAGTATGGTGTTCCTAATAATCCTTTAGGTGAGTGTATATTCAACTTCTTATTTTCTAGAACTCATGTGCTTTTTCTCTCAATCGCTGATTCAGAATAGATGTAAAAGTACTTATATCACCAACACTTTGCGTCTCCCAGACACTAGAAAAATCATAAAAGAACAACAAAACTCTAATACAGGAGACCCATGTTTTTCTACCCAGTGGCGGGTATGGCATGAGTCCTTCTGGCCATACAACAACGACATTCCCAAATAATCACATTATATCTAAACAAAATGTGGACACAAATCCACTAAAAGAACTTAACAACAGACTTAACAACAATACAAAATCAATGCAAATACTGAAACAGTCCTATAAGCCTTCACTGTGTCCTAACCAAACGCGACACATGAGAAAAAATATATTTATTTTAGGCTACTGTTTTTATTTATGCAGCGTTGTTGCTGGAACAACATACAAAGTATGACAAGTGCAGATTATGTGCTTTATTTAATGTAAAAAAAAAATTAAAGTGAGTTTAAATATAATTTTTCATGACCTTTTATAGACAGCCTTACTGAAAGCAACAGTGGATAATTCACCTCAGATCTTGAAAATAAATTAAAGGAAAGAACTATGTTCAAACTGCCAAGGTGAACAAACAAGTGTATTCTATGATTTAAAAAAAAATGTTTCAGTCACTCAGTATGTATTTTTAATCATGCTAAAATTGTGTACTATTTAGGAATTCGATATTGTAGGCTATTATCAATTTCGTTGCGAATGCAGTCAGTGCGCTTGCAGAGAGCCCGCCCACACACTCTTCTGATTGGCTGTGATTTTTGATTGATTGATCTCGGGTCGAGTCTGGTTTGCCGCTGAAAATCTTGTCGCATCGCGTCTGGTTAGGACACGGCGTTAGGCTGTTTAAATTTGCTTTTCAAAGCTGCAACAGAACTAAAGAGCTGTTTATTTCCCCTGCTTGTCTGAACGCCAGGGTATGGCAACTGCCATACGTAAACGCCGCCCCTGTTTCTACCTACTTCATCTAACTGATACAGCATGTTATACATGAACATTTTCAATACACTCTACTGGATCAAAGCCCCATATTTCAGCTCCATAATACAATATGGGTGCAACCATGGTCAAACAAATACAAAGCTTGGTTATAGCTGATTTTGTACTTTCTAACAAACCTTAGTAAGGAAAGCATTGCTTTGCTACCTTGGCTTGCTAAATGTTGTCAGGCTTTCCACCATGACAATTTTGGTGTTAACCACATGCCTAGATATTTATAACAGTTTACCACTTCAATCTGCTGACCAGCAAAATACCATATTTCATTTTTATTTAAAGTGCCCCCTCTTCTAAAAAAACATAACTTTTGTTTTACTCAGATTCACTCTCATACCGTAAAGATTACAGAATATTTCCAGCTGTTCAATTTCTTTCTGCAATCCTCCAATTGTATCTGATATATTAGCCATATCATCAGCGTACAGCAGGGTCTGCACTTCTGTGATGCTTTCAATCTGAATACCTTTACCTATACAGTTTTCCTTTAACATTGTTATATATTCATTTAGGAAAAGAATAAACAAAAGTGGACTCACCATGCAGCCCTGTCGTACACCAATGCTACAGCCAAAATACTCTGTTAAACCATCCGTTCCTTTCTCACATGATTTAAGTTTAGAATACATAGATTTCAATACCCCGAAAACTTTTCCTCCAATTCTTAATGAGAGTGAAATACAGAAGACTTTGCTGGATGCTATCAAAAGACTGACGAGTCAGTTTAAATACATGTGTGTATTGCCACAATTGGTCAAATAAGTAGACACTTTCATTCGTCATTACTGCAAATAGGTAATTCTGATACATGCAATGACTATCCATTATGACATGTAGGCATTTTTATCTTTATGTACACAATAATAATCTTTTACATTGTAATCCTTTTATTTTTAATATTTGGCTTGTTTTTGTGCTGCTGCGCATCCCTGTGTGTGTAATAAGCAGAGTGTACGCGCGTTGTGCACCCGTCTATAGGCGCATATTACTAACACACCCTTTAAATAACACAAAAAATACTGCGCTATTGACTTTAGAGCAGGTTTGTGTTGGTCAATGGCGCAGTCGTTTCTCAAAATAGCAACGCGCCAACAATGCGCCTGAACACACCTGGTTTTCAGACCAGACGCCCATGGGCGAACAGATGGACGCAAGTGCATTTGCTATTTAAACAACGCGGCGCTGGACGTTAAAATGATAACTGCGTCGGGCTGAAACTAGAAAAAAACACTTGCGTCGCGCCTGCCATTGCACTGCAACAGGTGCATGATACGGCCCATAATGTTATGTTTCCGCAAAAATATTAAGCAGCACAACTGTTTCCAAATCAGCATATTAGAATGATTTCTGAAGGATCATGTGACACTGAAGATGCTGAAAATTCAGCTTTGATCACAGGAATAAATTACATTTCAAAATATTCAAATAGAAAACATTTATTTGAAATTGTAATATTTCACAATATTACAGTTTTTACTGTATTTTTCATGAAAGAAAATGCATCCTTGTTGAGCATACGATACTTATTTCAAAAACCTTACCAACCCTAAACTTTTTTTAGTGTGTGTATATATATATTTTATATTTTGAAAATCATCATCATCTGTCTGAGTTATTGATGGCATTTCTTTGAAAGTGTTATTGTAGTAACTCTTTGTATCTCTCATTGTTTCGCAGGTGCTGCTAAGCTCTATGCATACTGGATAGTGGTCAACTTCAGGGAAGCCTATAACCTCTTTGCTGTGAATGGGATCTTGTTCAATCATGAGAGTCCTAGAAGAGGTCAGAGTTTAAGACACACACCACACACACAAGATCAGCCTGCATACTGCAGATAGCTTTAAAACAATAATTAAATGTCTGGTTGTTCTAGTGCAGAGAAACTGAAAGTACTTTGCTTAGTTAAAAGTAGGCCCGATGCGGTTTCATTTTCATTTGGTTTTGAAAAATTTGCCGTAACACACAGCCACTGCTATGTGTGAGACCTCATAAATGTATCACCTCATTCGTCAAAACAGTCATAAAGTTAATGTTGGTCAGTCTTAAGTTAGCAGCTCAGCCTCCTTTTTTATGAACAGTCAGAGTTTAAAAAATTCTTGCACACAAATGCATTTATAATTCATAAATGCTTCCAATATGTTAAAAGTTCACCCAAAAAATAGTCATTTACTCACCCTCATGTCGAATATACACAAAAGAAGATATTTTGAAATGTTCTTTTTGAGATGAACTTTCCCTTCAACTCCTCAACTACACTACAGTTCAAAAGTTTGGTGTCAATAAGATTTATTTTTGTTTTTGAAAGAAGTCTCTTATATTGTGGAATACTATTACAATTTAAAATGTTTTCTATTTGAATATATTGTCAAATGTCATTTGTTCCTGTGCTCAAAGCTGAATTTTCAGCGTCATTACTCCAGTCTTCAGTGTCACATGATCCTTCAGAAATCATTATGATATGATGAGTTGACGTTCAAGAAACATTTAGGGTACAATGGGGCTAAAGACACACCTTAAGAAAAAATGTGCTTTTCATTACTCCCATAGTGTATGATTGCAGAAAAAATATAATTGAACATTGATGGAGCAACAGATTGTGTGAAAATAAATCATAAAAGTGGTTTATTTTGTTTACAAATCTTATAAATGTATGAGGTGGCGAGGGGTAAAACCAGCACAGGGCAAAAGACACACAGTATTGATACAAATACTTTAGCTAAAATAATATGTTTTTAATAATGCCTAAGTTAATACTTGTTCAAAACAATCACTTTAGCAAAGTTTGCACTATTTTCTGTTTATTTTGATAAAATAATAAATTTTTGTTCAGTAAATATACTGTCATTAAAATATGTTAATATAAAAATATATTTAAAAATACAGAAACAAAATTATTTAAAGATTCTGAAAGCATTGAATGAGATCCCATAATAATTTAATATAGATTTACAGTAGTAACAATGAATTATAATTTATTATATGATATGATTTAATATCATTTTTAAATGTGATTGTTTCATTATAAATATGGTGATTCTCTCTAAGGTGGACACCCAACTTAATATATGATATTTACCATCTGAATCTAACCATGTCATGTTAACAAATGTTAACCGCTGTTTATTATCATGTTAATTATTGTGTCTTTTACCCCAAATACCATACTTTCACATATTCTTCTGTTGCTTTTAACTGAAAAACTGTTGCTTTAATTGCCTTGAACAAAACTGAAAATCATTAAGAAGACCTTTGTCTCAAAGTATAGACATTTTATTGATTCTCATTTGCTACTTAAATCTACATTTTTAAAAACAACAAATATTAGATCAAATTAGCACAGAATCATCTTTGCGCTGCTGCCCACGATCAAAGATCAGACACATTTCCACGAGCATCTTGAAAAGTGGATGTTTTAGAAAGTGCTGAGGCAAGTTTCTCTAGTGGCTTAGAGGAAAATAACATCAAAGGAGCCTTTTACCCCATTGTACCCTATTATTTTTGGTTGAAATATGAACTGAATAGCAAAACTTACATTTAACATTTATTTGCATGAAAGAAAACAACTGCTAAATGAAGTGTGGATTGTGGAAGCCATTATACAGTGTTTTTTTAGGATTCTTTGATGAATAAATGTATCTAATGCAGAGCAACATTTATTTGCAATAGAAATATTTTGAAGGAATAAAAATGTCTTTACTGTCATTATAAAACTTACTGACCCCAAATATTTGAATGGTAGTGTATGCTCACTGCACATGCAAATGTATATTCGATATTAGGGGTGTAACAATATATCGTGTCACAATATATTGCAATACAAAAATGCAGCAATATGTATCATGGACAGTGCCAATCTGAATTGTGTATAGTTCACCCAAAATGACAATTACTGTGTGAGGGGAAAAAAAATCAAGTTTACAGAGTTTGTGTCAGTACTACATTAAACTACTGTATATAATAATTAATATAATGTCTAATAATGCAATAGGGGAATATTTGTGAGTCCTGATAATGCAAAATGTCTTGTTACCAGTAAAAAGTGGCCTACATTATTTTAAATACATCTAGTCAGTGACAGAATGCAAGCATATTTGTCTAAAATAATTCTGTATTTTCAGCTTCAGAATCATGAATATTTTTATTCTGGTGTCACCGCTGTCCTGTGCATTGGGTTACAGCACCAAGTCCAAGCCTGTTCATTTCCACCCCAATGTAATACCAAATTTAGCATTTTAATCAACATTTTTTGTTAACTTTTTATCATATGTCTTGATGTATTGCAATAATATCGTGACATGAGGGTATCGTTACACTCCTATTCGATATTCAAGAAAAATGTATAGAACCAAAAGATGGATTACAATAAGGCAAAATCATTGGTCCATTTTGTGTTAAATTGTCTATTTTAGGTGTCAAGCTTTCAAAGTTTGTTGTTGACAGTCACAGCGCAACAGAACTGTTTACATTGCAAGTCTGTAGCGTGACGCAGAAACTAGATTGCAGTGTCGATATGTTCAGTGATTGTAATCGGAGCGACAGTTTTGTTGTATCACATGATTTAATTTCTAATTCAGACAGAATCCTACTTATCTAGCCAGCAAATCAAGACATCATGTTGGCTCGCTAGGATTTGAGACAGCGCTTCAGACTACAGTGAAGGAAGTGATGCAAGAGTCCTGGGAGAATGTTGTGCGTGTGGCCAGCTTCATTGCGATTGGTTTACGGGGGAGTATCATGACACAACATTTGGTAAAGGGTGCAGCCATGACATCTTCTCAACAACAAGAGTGTTGTTCTGTGCCCCCACCCACAACCTCAGAGCACAGGAAGAGCAGTGATGTCATCCACTAGCGTTAGTGGCAAGAGTTTTGTGTTGAAGGAAGACGAGGAAAGAGGGAGTACGGGGGTGGAGGAGGGTTTGAGATAGCTAGGCAGAGGGGAGAGATGGATGGGACAGTGTGAAAAAAGCCAACTTCATTTCCTGTCCGATCGCCGTGGTCGCCTCCCGTCATTGGGCGGGCCGGCGATGATGAGTTAATCTGGTTTGGAATTTACTTCGGAATTTCAGCCGGTGTCCACTTACACCAATAAACAAACCCGCTCCGAAAGAGTTTACGAAAGACGAGAAGAGTAAAATAATCTGTTACAAATCCGCCACAGAGACATCTGGGGTGTGTGCGCATGTGAAAGCAGTTGCGCTTTGACACCTATTTAGATTTGCACGTCTAATAGTGTAGTTCTAGACGAGAGAAACGGCCGTGCCAGTCAATCAGACAACATCTAAGGGCTCCTCCATTACACACTCATCTCTCGCCTTTTTGTTTGCTCACATTCTCTCTTTCCTGTTGAAAGACGGGCGTTTTAAGAAGTTAAACCTCTCCAGGTGAGAAGGGCTGCACCTGTATGAAGGTGTCGATGGACCGCTCACCTATCGCAGACACACACACACGTACACACTGCTGGTTGAGCTGTTAGATGTTTTGCTCTTTCACGTCTCCTCTACTCACCTCACACACCTGTGTTTGTGTTGTCGTGCAGTCATGGCAACAAAGAAGGGAAGTGAATGAGATGCTCCTTTAATGTATCAAATTAAACATCACTCCTCACCTTGTATCTCTCTCTTTCTGTTTTCACTCTCTATCTTTCCTACACACACTCCCACATGCACTCCAAAGCTGGCATAGTTTGTCACTTTGGGCTAAACAATAAGGATTGCCCGGTTGGGCCAGTAGGTCAGATTCTCTACTTGCCCTGCAAGTTTTCACTGGCCCCAACACAATTATTTGCATTATTATATTATATATTGTTTTATATCATAAAAATATTATAAAGACAAAACTCCCTACGCACACTATTTTCGAAACACTGTCAAAAATATATTTGCAATCTTGGTCACATGACCTATATTAGAATTGATTGATTGATTGATTGATTGATTGATTGAATATTTATTTGAATGTATTTTCTTTTTGTCTTTATAAAATGTACTCATCTCAATCTACTTTATAAAATCTACTATTCAACTTAAGTAACTAACTACATATGATTTTTTTCGGGTGTGTGAGGTTCATTGAATTATTTTCAACCCTCTGCGGACACACTAAAGCTTGAGTCGCCATTGGCTAGTAAATATTTTATTTTACATGCCAGACTTTTTACATGGAATGCAAGAATGCAAATGTAAAAATTCTACACAAATATTATATAATATATATATATAGTAATAAAATAATCAAAACTACAAGCAATAGCACAAATAAACGCGATAGAACAAAGATACAAATTAAATAAACAGTGTTTTTTTTTTTTTTAGGTTTTTCAGATAAATCTAACAGTTAGATACAGATTAGGTACAAAAATTGAATAATCAAATGTAAAATAACATTGTCTTCACTGTATAAATTAAATATAGATGAATCTTTATTAAAGTTACAAAAGTTATTAAGTCTTGCATATAAATGCATTTATAATATATTTTTTGAGTGACTTTTTTTGCATTTTTTTGGCTGCTGTCACATGCACATGCACATGCACACATGCACATATACTGATACACATGCGTTTTCTTTCTCGACTGTTTATGTTTACTTAACACATAACCAACTATATTTACTAGGATACTCGACTCGACAAGACGGGCAATTTGACAATTTTCTGTGAAATTATCCGTTCAAGTGCTAGAAGACGTGAAAGAGAGCTCAATTCGGTATTTGTGTGCTGTTAGACGCAGCTTTCTGGGTGCACGCTTTGTATGTGCGCGTTATTTTCGTGTCATTTTGTGCTTGAATTTTTAAATTGGCAATGCTTTAAAAGACATGCAAATGATAAACTTTCATGACAATGCAGCACCGGCCCGATCTGGACAGCGTCAATTCTCTGTACGTGGCCTATCTCTTTCTCTCACGTTGAGTGCACGTGTGTGAGAGAAAAAGACAAAGGGCGCTCTCGAGCTCAGCAGGCAATGATGATATTATATCTGCATTAAACTTATTTTTTGCCTCCAACTCAATCACAGGCGACTGAAATCATACAATTTACTAGCCATTGGCTAATTAAAGGCATTTTTTTAGTCGCCCAGCGTGGAATTTGGTCGCATATGCGAGTGATTTACTCGCATTGTAGAGGGTTGATTTTTATATTAAATTTTTTTAAATTATATTTATGTACAATTATGTAAAATAATTTTATATTATATATTGTATTATGGATATTATTTTATACTTTACATGTATAATAAAAATGTTTTAAAATAAATTTTTCACATATAAATGTACTTTTTTCATCAAATTCATCAAGGGGATGGTTGATACCACTTATTTTGTTTTTTCGATACGATACCGATACTTTCAAAGGCGATACCGATACCTCTAAACTAAACTTTTAAATTATTACATTTATTAAATTATTAAATTTCCATGAGTAAAATGGGTAGTGATACTCACTTAACATTTATATTTGAAATTAACATTCAGTATGCCTTAATGTTCACACATGGTTAAAATGTTTATTTGTAGTGGTAACCATGGAAATCTACAAATACTATAGTTAAACTATGGCCACTCTTAGAAAGAGCCCATATTGTACGCATTAAATTTCTTGTTAAATTAACAAAATCAATGGTAAAAAAACACACCTTAGTGTAGATATTTTTTTATTTGAGTATCAATACGCCCATCCCTAACCCTGAATTTGCAATAATAACTGGAAATTATACAGTCTGTAGTTACATTTTCACAACAAAGTAAATGTCGCAGAAAACAAGTTTCCAAAGCATAATGCATGTGCATGAAAGTAAAACACAGTGCTGACCCAATAGGGCAAATGAGCTTTCAGTCAGCTGTCCCGAAACTCTCTCACACGACTCCCAGGTCAGCAGGCCATCCGTATTTTTGAGCCTTGTTACTGTTTTTCTGGTTTGACACCGCAACTATGCCAGTTCTGAAAGAGATCAGGGGTGCTGGTGTGTGTTTTTGTCATTCGTTTAAATGAATCCGATGGTAGTGTGTGCGTGCTTGCGTGTACATCTGCATGAATGTGTGTTCAGACATGTGTCAAGAAACAGGAACAGGGCCTTGTACTGACAGTCGTTTTTTTTTTCACATGCTGGAAATATCTGAGTGTCAGTGACTGATAGACCAGACATCTTGACTGCGCTTTATTTCCACCTGGTTTGGCAGGGCGTCTTTCCATCCATTAGAAATTTCGCCTAGATGCTCGACGTTACCCCCGCTCATTACTCTTAAAATGTGCACTGACAGAGCCTGGGCACATTCCCACTGCCAACACGCACACCTGCAGGTCTGCCGCCTGTTTTGAGGCTTTGCCGTGCTCTTGTCCGCATAATCATGGTCTAAACTGGGTTGTTTTAGACTTGACGAGAGCGAGCTGCGGTCGACTCCCTGTGACTCTGCTCCTCGTCACAGCTTCCCACCGCGTGCTAAGAGACGGCCTAATTACACTCCGACTGGAAACAGGAGCCGGTGCACGGAAATGGCCTGTCTTGGACTTTTAAACACACTTGCACACAGACGCATAGCCGACCCATTATTGCGGACCAGGGTTTGGTCAATCGGCTTCGATTCTTTTTTTTTTTTTTTTTTTTTTTTTTAAACAGAAATCAGATCCTTGAGTCCCCCCCTGTGGTGTGTCTGTGACGACGGATTGACCCGGCTGTTTACAGTGTGGTATTTTAAACCGTTCTTCTCGTGCCAAGCTTACGCACCTGGTCGTGAGCTGCGTTTAACGTGGATTAGAAAGAGCCCTTTGTGATGGCAGCACACGGGGGGCCCATGATGGACATCCTGCAAGTGGAAAGAGTCCGTTCACTTATGATTTTTTTGAATTTTCATTTCAGGTTACATTACGGATCAGGGCTTAGCAATAAAGATGACCCGCTGGCTCAGAGCCACTCAGAGTCAGCACTATATCATACATTTTTTGATCACTATAAGCATTTTAGTACCATGCAAATGTAAACATGGTTGTGAATTCTGCTTATTTATAAAAACTATACATTGCCAGTTATTAATAAAGAAAACTTAACCTTTGATAAAAATGCGATTTTATGTGTGAAAAATGTTTAATAATAAATAATATTTTTTTTACATTTACACTGCATTTGGCAGATGCCTTCATCTGAATTGACTTGCATTGTATTCAAGGTATACATTTGCATGCATTCCCTGGGAATCGAACCCATGATCTCGACTACAGGAATGCTTATAAATATTTTTTCAAATCAATTTACATTTATCCATTTGGGAGACTCTTTTATTCAAAGCAATTTACACTGCATTTAAAGTGTACATTTTATCATATTAAAGGCACAGTATGTAAGTTTCCCTGCTAGAGGGCGCTTATATAAAACAGAGGCGTAGCTTGATGATGGCGTGAATGAGCGTGGAATCATGGGAGTTGTAGTCTTGACTCTTCCCGATGGAAAGGAATCCGATGGACTCGGGCAGAAATCATGTTAATGAATGAGCGAATGTATTAAAGTTTTATTAGCGTTACGGTGGTATGAAGCAGGACGCGCCGAGAGCCCTTGAGAGCGAATGCTAATGAGAGAGACCTGCGCCAAACACCGTCTCTGAGCTTTTATTCTGCTTATGCTGCAGTCGCCGCTTCCGCTCTTCTCGTTGTGTATGTGGGGGAACGCAGTGCTGTTTTACATGCTTAAAACAATCATACTAAATACATTTGAGTGTGTTGAAAGTTATGTTATGTGTGTTCGCTCTTTGGCTGCTATGAGAGACTTATTGCACTTTGCAGTAATCTAGATCGATATTAGAATATCACACGTATAATAATAAAAACAGGATTACTTGTGTTGCTAAATGACATGCAATTCATTTTAAAATATATTGTATGATGGAGAAAGCTCTCTCTGATTATGCTGTTAGCCACTTGACTAAATAGTGTTGTCTCTGAGGCGTGGTAAATAAGTGGTACTCGCGGTAAATTAATTAAACAAGCGATTCAAACAATAAGACTAACCGTGTTGAGCTGTATAACAATGATCAGTTTTCTGTTGATAAATGTATCCAAACAGTTGCTCGCCTGTCTAATAAAACACATAATATATTAAAGTGCCTTTGGTGTTTCCATGGTTTCTACGGAAATCAAGGGTAGCGCGGATATGACATCATTGACAGGCGACGCAAGGACACGGTCCGTAACACTGGTTAAAATAGAGGATTTCTCTGGATTTAAACATTGTTGGAAACTTTTAGGATAATGTAAGTACAGGTCAACAAAATATATAACATTGTTCTAGTGGTTTTTGGATATTTTGATCTAAAAATCTTACATTAAACCGTACAGGGAAAAAATATCGAACAATAGCTGAAACAGTTACATATTTAAAATGATACATTTACAAAATATAAGCATAAAATTATTAATTTAATTTCATTAAAAAAACGTTGTGGCCAGTGGAATACGATGACAGAGCAAGTAGAAAATCTAGCCTGACTGGGCAAGCAGAAAAAAAATCCGATGCAACAAAAAAGCATCAGACTTAACAGGAAAAAGGTAATTTGAGAATATCAGTTACTCAATTTAACAATGTTTTTCCGTGGGTATGTTTTAGACCATTGGCCAAAAACGCACACACATGCAGGCTTCAGCCCAAGTCAAGAGCGTAATAGTCGTCGTTCACTTATACACTTAAGTAAATGTGTTCCTGCTCTGACCTGGGCCTGGTATTATAGGCGGTGGAGGTTTTCGTCTAAACTCCCACCACTGTCTGATTAAAGCTATAGCACAACTCAGCAGGACATAAGAC
Source organism: Coreius guichenoti (assembly GCA_039654105.1). Taxonomy (NCBI): domain Eukaryota; kingdom Metazoa; phylum Chordata; class Actinopteri; order Cypriniformes; family Gobionidae; genus Coreius; species Coreius guichenoti. The sequence goes on from CM077185.1 coordinate 3,536,809, forward strand.
CGTCCAAGGTTTCCCACAGATGAAGCATGTGTGTGTGTGTGTGTGTATGTGTGTGTGTCTGGCAGCTCAGTAGGACTTTGGACTGGCTTACAGATTCTCCAGGGTGGTCCACTGACTAGACAAGAGTCTGATTTTATCCCTGTGTGTGCATGCTAGTGCGCTTTTCTGCCTGTGTGCATGAGAGGGACACATTGACTGTTCGTTTTGGCCGAAGCACACAAATTTGCACTGACATTATGAATGAAAAATGAATGAAACGGACAGGTAAAAGAAGAAAATAAAGAATGAAAAAGGACAAAAATGAGGGGAGAATGAATGCTTCATACTAATCAAATCTGTGTGTACATGTGTCTTTCAGGTTCGAATTTTGTGACTAGGAAGATCAGTCGCTCTGTGGCGAAGATCCATCTCGGGCAGTTGCAGTGCTTCAGCCTGGGCAATTTGGACTCCAAGCGAGACTGGGGCCATGCCAAAGATTATGTGGAGGTACTCACACACTCACAAATCCGGTCTTCAGTTGTTTCTAGGACATTTACATGTTCATCGCATGTATGTGTGTCTACGTGTCCAATAGGCATCAAGTTCTTCCATGCTACATTACGTATCAGACTGTCGCCACGTCTGTATGAGTGCGAGCGCTCCATTGAGATTTCAGCCTTGGACTCAAATATCTAACACCTAATCTCACTATTTTAATTTAATCCGATGATCAACATACTGATTTAGCATTTGTTTGAGATGAGGGCTTTAAAAAATAGGATATGTAGAAAGATATATATTAGTGCTGTCAATCGATTAAAAAAATTAACTAGATTAATCACACATTTTTCTGTGATTCATCGCGATTAAAACACTTACGTTTTTATACGTTTTTAATATATTTTATAATTTAATAATTTCACATTTACTCTCCAAATTAATGTAGAAACAACTTAAAGACAGTATATTTTAAATATTTGTTGTAATGGCATCTTTTTACGAATGAAGGCCAGTATCACTGATACTAATACTGATGTCTCTATGAAAATGATTCATTTGTTTCAATTTTAAACATTAATTCTAGCTATTCAACATTACAGTGTAATTGAAAGCTATCAGGTTTTTTTTTACATTTATTAGCTTCAAAAAATATGTAATAAATGTAATGTAAATATATATAAATGTCATATTTACTTGTGCCCTTCTTAATAAACAGAAATTGAATAAAGTTATCAAACAGTCTGCACTGCATAAATGATAAATTAAATATAGATTAATCCTTATTAAAGCTACAAAAGTGCTTTAGTCGAGAGCAGTGAGTGATTTTCTCTGTTCTCTTTGTTCTTTGATGAACATTAATGACCGACAGCATTAGTGGCTCCTGTCTCTTTAAGACCTGACGCGGATCACATGACGCGGATCTCACACTCGTCTCATTTTCTCACGACTCTTTACGTTCATTAAGACATTATTTAACTCATTTAAGACTGCTCTTATGAGGATACTCGACAAAATGGGCATTTTGGCATAATTGTGTGTGTTATTGTTCGCTCAAGTGTGAAAGAGAACTGGATTCTGGCGCGTGTCTTTCTGAGCGTCGTGTGTGTGTCATAGTCAGGACATTCACAGACAGCGCGTTCTCTTTTGTCTTGTCACGCTTGAATGGTTTAAAAGCATTTGCATGAATAAGAGCGTGATCATAATGTAACACTAGCCATAGGATGACAGAAAAAACAGATGCTACGTTAATTGCGTTAAATATTGTTTGTGTTAAACTGAAAAAATTAATCACATACATTAACACGTTAGCGTTGACAGCACTAATATATACATATATATTTATTTATTTATTTTAATCATTATACATTTTTACATATCTTTAATATTAATTATATGAAATCTGATGTTGAAAGTCAGGCACTCATTCTCTATATGAAACGGTGCACAGTGTTTTGTATTAGTTGCATTAGTGCAACATTTTGATGATTCAAAATATGAGGTAGTGTTTTGTTTTGATGACCTGCCCTATTGACTTGCCCTACTTTAAAAATCAAAAGTTTGGACAAGGGTTGTTGCATTAGGTCTGCTCGGCTGGATTGCATAATTAATGTCTTGTTCTCATCATTTCGTTTGTTGTCACTGTTGATGCAATGTGCATTCCTGTCTGCATTCTTCGTTATTACTGTTTTTACAAGCATTACCATTTGTAGTAATGACAGATACAAAGTCAGTTCAGTTGTCTTCTGTTGCTGTTTTGTAAAGAAAGGAATCCATTGGTCACATGTTATTTGTCCATAAATATGTCAACATGTGTCAGCTTTTTATGGTAAAGATCCCAAAGTTCCTGATAAACTGGAATCCAGAATTAAATCATCAGCAACCTATTGACAAATGATTATTTCTCTCTTGTGGAGTTGTAGTTTGCACTTCCGCTTCCGCTGTCTGCGTATGCCGTTGTCATCCAAATTCGGTCTGCCCATTAAATCGAGTCCACCAAGGAGTGTGTGTGTAAATAGCCTATTATATAAAATATATATTGGGAAAAAGTGAAGTTAAAGTTGCAACACTTTACAATAAGGTCTCATTGTTAACATTAGGTAATGTATTAACTCACATAAATGTGCAATACATTTGTTACAGCATTTATTAATCTTAGTTAATGTTAATTTCAACATTTACAAGTGTTTCAACATTTATTTGCAGTGCGAACTAACATAATCCAACAATGAACGACTGTATTTTTATTACCTAACATTAACAAAGATTAATAAATACTGTATTAAATGTATTGCTCTTTATTAGTTTGTTAATTAATACATTAATGTTAACAAATGAGATTGTAAACCGTTAAAGTTATATTCATATATTCTAATATACAACTATATATTTAGATTTGGAACGATAAATTCAGTTTGGTCTGCCATATGTAATATGTATTTTTGACCTTGCACTTTCTTTTCAATTTGCTTGTAATTACTCTCCGAGTGCACAGCCTTGCTGTCGTGTTTATCCTGGATTAGAGAGACCTTTAGTTCCTTTAGGTTTTTGCCAGAGTGAGAGCTTTAGGTTTGTGTGTGTGTGTGTGTGTGTGTATGTGTGTGTGTGTGTGCGTGCGTGTGTGAGCTGCTCCAGGTTTCCTGTGGGAGCGCTGGTATTCCAGGCGGCTGAATCATGCAGCCAGGTTTATGTGGCTCAGGACTGGGGCAGATTTCGGGAAATCGGACCAAAGCTGTGAGCGTGTGTATGTTTGTGAGAGTTGTGTGTGTGTGTGTGTGTAGATGGAGTTCAGTGCGGTTTGCTACAGAAACAGTCCATGATTTTTACCTCCAGGCAAAGTGCAAAAATGTAAAAATCTTTTGTCAGATCCATAGGTTTACATTTTTTCCAAACAGACAGTATGTCAATCATCTTTTGTTCGCACTGTAGTTCCCTACCCTGCACCTCTTGAAGGCCGATTCCTCCACACGCTATTCGAGTCTGTGCAAAACCTTTGGTGAGAGACATAAGGCCTGTTTGAAAGTGAGTTTGTTGCGATACACACTGGAGACGTGACTGTGAACATGTCAAGCACCATCAGTCACCATCACTGTTTAAACAGTCATATATGTGACCCTGCACCACAAAACCAGTCATAAGTGGCTGGGTATATTTATGGCAATAGCCAACAATACATTGTATGGGTCAAAATTATCGATTTTTCTTTTATGCCAAAAATCATTAGGATATTAAGTAAAGATCATGTTCCATGAAGATATTTTGTCAATTTCCTACCGTTAAAATATATCAAAAATGTATTATTATTAGTAATATGCGTTGCTAAGGACTTCATTTGGACAACTTTAAAGTTGATTTTTTTCAATATTTAGATTTTTTTGCACCCTCAGATTCCAGATTTTCAAATAGTTGTATCTCTGCCAAATATTGCCCAACAAAACATTCATCAATCAAAAGCTTATTTATTCAGCTTTCAGATGGTGTATAAATCTCAATTTCAAGAAATTGACCCGTATGACTGATTTTGTGGTCCAGGGTCACATATGTGTGTACACTACAGTTCAAAAAGTTTGGGGTCAGCTTTATTCAGCATGGATGCATTAAAGGCACAGTATGTAAGTTTCACCGCTAGAGGACGCTTATTCAAAACAGAGGCGTAGCTTGATGATGGCGTGAATGAGCGTGGAATCATGGGAGTTGTAGTCTTGACTCTTCCCGATGGAAAGGAATCCGATGGACTCGGGCAGAAATCATGTTAATGAATGAGCGAATGTATTAAAGTTTTATTAACGTTACGGTGGTATGAAGCAGGACGCGCCGAGAGCCCTTGAGAGCGAATGCTAATGAGAGAGACCTGCGCCAAACACCGTCTCTGAGCTTTTATTCTGCTTATGCTGCAGTCGCCGCTTCCGCTCTTCTCGTTGTGTATGTGGGGGAACGCAGTGCTGTTTTACATGCTTAAAACAATCATACTAAATACATTTGAGTGTGTTGAAAGTTATGTTATAACGTTACTCTGTGCGTTCGCTCGGTGGCTGCTATGAGAGACTTATTGCACTTTGCAGTAATCTAGATCGATATTAGAATATCATATTATTAAAAACAGGATGACTAAATGACTGTTGCTAAATTACATTTTAACATATATTGTATGATGGAGAAAGCTCTCTCTGATTATGCTGTTAGACAAAATAGTGTCGTCTCTGAGGTAAAAACGTTACTCGCGGTGAGTCAAGAAAACAAGCGATTCAAACAATAAGACTAACCGTGTTGAGCTGTATAACAATGATCAGTTTTCTGTTGATGAATGTATCCAAACAGTTGCTCACCTGTCTAATAAAACACACACTATATTAAAGCAGCTTTGGTGTTTCCATGGTTTCTACGGAAATCAAGGGTAGCGCGGATATGACATCATTGACAGGCGACGCAAGGACACGGTCCGTAACACTGGTTAAAATAGAGGATTTCTCTGGATTTAAACATTGTTGGAAACGTTTGGGACAATGTAAGTACACAGGTCTGTTCAGTACAGAACAAAAAATTGTTCTAGTGGTTTTTGGATATTTTAATCTAAAACTCTTACATATTGTGCCTTTAAATTGATCAAAAGTGACAGAAAATACATTTATAATGTTACAAAAGATTTGTATTTCAAATAAATGTATCACGGTTTCTACAAAAACATTAAGCGGCACAACTGTTTTCAACATTGATAATAAGAAAAGTTTCTTGAGCATCAAATCATCATATCAGAATGATTTCTGAAGGATCATGTGACACTGAAGACTGGAGGAATGATGCTGAAAATTCAGCTTTTCCATCATAGGAATAAATAAATAAATAATAAAAAAAATTAAATAGAAAACAGTTATTTTAAATGTAATATTTCACAATTTTACTGTTTTTACTGTATCAATTAAATTCAGCCTTGGTAGCAATAAGAGACTTCTTTCAGAAGCATTAATAAATCATAATGACCCAACCTTTTTAACTGTACTGTAAGTGAGATCAAAACTTCGTCTCTTCATGTCTGTGCACCCAAGTGTGTGTTTTGAGTATAAGCGTACAGATATGACTCTGTGTAGTCGAGGCAGTGGGAGATGAACACTGTATGTTTGTGTAAACTCTTGAACCGTGCACAGTTTTAATTGGTTTCGCTGTTTGTATGACTTAATAAGCTGTTTGAAACTTGAAGCTTTATAGTTTTATGGAATTCAGACTTTCAGGCCTCCACTAAAAACATACATAAAATCAGGGCGCAAATGAAGTGAAGTTCAAAGATTCCTGTGAAAACACACAGGCTGAGCTGATAGCATAAAACTCTCGACGGGGTCTTAGAGGTTGCTGATGTTTTTGTTATTTTTAAGATGATTTCACCTCGGACCGCTTTGTTTCTCCAGCAACAAAATGATTTTGTCCTCGTTCTCACCTCTCTCATCTATCCGCGCCACCGACCAATCGCGTACTAAAGAGAGCTCGGAGATGAATCACGGTGGTCTTTATGAGAACCCGACGGCCAATCAAATCACTCGTTAGCTCGCCGACCAACTGTACCTGCAGTGACCTGTCACTCAGAGAGACTCTTCTTTCATGGTCGTAATGCTTTGTAAGAACACTGCTTTGGATTTCCAGCAAGATGTGGAGATTGTTTTCAGAGGAGAGCGGGAAACCAGCTGGAACCTTTCAGCCAATAGGATATTCCATAATGCAAATACATTCATACGTACATGCATTCACGCATAAAATCAGTGTAATATACAAACATACATATAATATAATGTCCTACTCAAAATAGACTGACAACATATCAGCAACAGTTTTGTTCTAATATTATTATTATTATGTTTGTAATCAGTATAATATGCATACAGTACATATATACGCTATGGTTCAAAAGATTGGGATCAATAAGTTTAATTAATACTTTTATTCAGCAAGAATGCATTACATTTTAAATAAATGCTGTTCCTTTGAACTGTTTATATATCAAAGAACGGCTTTGCATCACACTCACACACTCATGTCATATATGTATATTTAGGGCCCTATGAAATCCATTTTATTTTCAAAATTCCGTTTTATTTTTATTTTTCAAATTACGTTTTTTTCCGTTTTAATTTTTTGGGACTTAAATTAAATTTGTAGTAATCAAAAAGCATGTCTAATTAATTGAAATCATGACACTTATACAATTTAACAACAATTTATTACAAGTTTAACAAAAATTACATGTTTAGGGCCCTATGAAATAAATATAAATATATATATATATTTATATATATATTTTTTTTTTTGCAAATTCAGTTTCATTCATATTTTTTTTTTTTACCAAATTCTGTGTTTTCTGGATTCCATTTTAATGGTTTAATTAAATTGTAATAATCAAAAAAAGCATGGCTAATTAATTGAATTCATAAAAAACAACAATTCTAATTTTGTTTTTTAATTCATTTCTTTGAAATGTTTTTTTTTTTCACATTCTATGTTGTGTATTTTCTGGTAATCAAATAAAGATATAAAACATTAATTTATTAATTAAATTTATCTTTTAATCATATGAAATTAAGCAAACTTTTTTGTTAAGCCAAGTGCTGCACAATGAGCTTTACTGTTAAAACTAAAACATGGAAGAAAAATTGTGATTTAGTCCTTATTATTTTAATAATAATAATTAGTGTTAGTATTATTATTACGTCGAGACGTAGCTAAATTCTACTGCACAACAGTAATATATTTCTGTCATAATTTCTTCAGGTTAAGCCAAACTTTTATTTTGACAGGTTGCCGTGAAGACCTTTTGAGTTTCTGTGTGTGTATGATATGACGATAGTTTTTCTCAAATGAAACAGTAAAAAGTGACTCTCAGAGCGGCTCTGGAGATGAAGTTCATGCATTCATGTCCTCATATAGTGAGACGGCAGAGGCTGAAAACACTGCGAGCGTCACGCGTGCTTCTGTGTGTGTGTGTGTGTGTGTGTTGTAAATGAAACCTGCGCCAGCGTGTGCGCCATTCATTCACACAGAGACACGCAGAACATACAGGATTCATATTTAAATAGCCTTTTTGTGGTTTAATATTCACAGACACTAGTCTATATCGTGATTTGATTTAAGTGTACTGACCTGCTTTTGATTTATTAATCAAAAATTTGACAAATTCCGTTAAATTCCGCATTATACAGTTAGCTTCCGTTTTTATGACTGTATTCCGTCTGCGTTTTCTGCATCGTGGAAATCATAGGGCCCTATACATGTCATAATGTCCGACATGTGATGTTTAATTATTAATAGTAGTAAAATTAAAATCCCATAAGAAACACTGGGATGTCAGAGTCTATGTGAATTTGGTATGTTTTGTGATGGGCGGCGGGTGGCTGAAGGGGTTGGTAGGATTTGATGGGGTATTTTGCTATGAAGTGGGTGGTTTTGTGTGAGTGTTTTTTTTATTTTGGGGTGGGGGTGTGGGGTGGGGGCCTTAAACTCCAGTGGCCAGCATCCAGCAGAATAAATAAACACAGCTGCAAGCTGAGACCACCTTAATGTGTGTGTGTGTGTACGTTCATTCCCTCATTTCATGTGGGAGAACTTGGACTACAAGCTTTAAAACCTGCTAACGTACAGATACACACACGTACACGCACCCACAATGTGTAAGGTGATCTAGGGAAAGGGCTGATTTTAAGGTTGATTTAGCAAGAGCATTTAACACAGGGCATTCCTGAGCTTGTGTAAAGCTCTCTCTGTTTGTGAGCGACTGGTAGACTCCCCGGTTTGTATGCTTCTTCTCGCATATGAAGAATGTGGGTTTATTCCACTGTGTGTGTGTGTGTGTGTGTGTGGCAGCTGGCTGTCTGTGTGATTGACATGGCTGAGCTCTTCCCCACTGTGTTGAGGATGAAAGCAGATGCTCTCATTTCGTTCTCTCCCTTTTTTCTCCCCTCTCTTCACATGCCCTCTGTAACCAGAGTCCTCAACTTTCAGCCTCTCACTGAGCTGAAGATATGAGGGAGAGAGGGGAGATAAGAAATGAAGAAAAAGAATTATTGAGTGGAGGAGAGTCTTAGAAAGTGGATGAAAGAGATGAATTTTATCACATTGTTCTGTTATCGTGCCTGTGCTTTGGCAGCGCAGCACAGAAAATGAACATTGCAATACAGCCTCAGTGAGTTAAGAAGCTCTTCTCTCATATGAATTCAGTCTATAAGGGTGTTTTTATCTTTTTTTGTGGCTTTATTCCAAAATTAATGCATTTTAGGCATGTTCCTGACTCCTTAATCATGATGCCTCCAAGACTTCATACCGGAACTGATATTATAGGCCGCAGGAAATGTTTGTAGTATAGTGTAGTGTATAGTTATAGTTAAAAACTGTTATTATTTATATATATATATATATATATATATATATATATATTATAATATGATTTTTTTTTTTTACATCTGTATTGGACTTCACCTCCCCAAACAGGGAAAAAGTATATATGTGTGTGTGTGTGTGTGTGTGTGTGTATATATATTTATTTTATATAATAATTTATTTTAAGGCATCTCAGAATGCATTGCGACAAGCCCAGTTAAAAAAGAAATCCAAGATGCCACACAGGGGAGAGATACGTCAATTATAAATATATTTAAATTTAATTAAAATGTTATTAAATATGATTAATTATATGTTTATATTATTATTATTATTATTATTTAGTGCTGTCAAATGATTAATCGTGATTAATTGCATCCAAAATAAAAGTTTGTGTTTACGTAATGTGTGTGTGTGTGTGTGTGTGTGTGTGTGTGTGTGTGTGTGTGTGTGTGTGTGTGTGTGTGTGTGTGTGTGTGTGTGTGTGTGTGTGTGTGTGTGTGTGTGTGTGTGTGTGTGTGTGTGTGTGTGTGTGCGTGCTGTGTATAATTATTATGTATATATTAGGCTTGCTGCAATAGTCGGTGTTGCCGGTGTTACCGGTGTTTCGCCTGTTACATCACTTGCCCACCGCGGCACCGCACCCACCGTCGTTTTGATTTTTATGGTAATAAAATAATTTAGTTCAGTTAGAGAACAGACACTACAGTTACAAACTGAACGTGTCAGCTCAATGCAGTGTGAGCCGAACGAGAGTCGCAGCACAAACGCAGCAGGAGTCAGATTTCACTCATCACGAGAGTGAGGAGATGATTGACAATATGATCGCGGAAGATTAGGTTTCAAATCGAAATGTAAAAGCGTCTATTTAAGTGAGTTTGTCATTATACTGATTTGCTGTTGTGTTTTTCATTAAGAAAAATAGGCTAATGAACCCACAATTCAAGCAACCCGCCCCCGAATTGGCGCTAATTCTATACCGAAAGAAAAATGCGCACGACCGCAGAGTCATTCATTCACGGCCACACTGTCATTCACGGTGCGTGTCCACTGGTGCGTTTTCAGTTCATGCCTATGGAAGCTTAACTTCCATAAGAATTCATTGAAAACACTCGCTTTGCTCCGCACCGTTATGAATGCCCGAACAGCCGTGCGCATTTTACTTTCGGTTTAGAATTAGTGATTTAAAAGCCCCCGCCGGTGATACCGGTTTTATCGGTGTTGTCACACGTCAATTAACCAGTGGGAAAATGTCCTCACCGTCACATCCCTAGTATATATAAATACACATACATGTATATATTTAAGAAAAATGTTTTATATTTATATATAATATAAATGAATATATAAAATATATATAAAATATATAAATGATATATATATAAAAAAAAATATATATATATATATATATATACACAATTTATACATGCAAATATTTCTTAAATATATACATGCATGTGTATGTATGCAAATATATATAATAATTATACACAGTACACACTAATTATTATGTAAACCGAACACAAATTATTTTTTTTGATGAGATTAATCGCAATTAATCGTTTGACAGCCCTATTATTACTATTATTATTATTATTATTATTATTAATACTAATATTATTATTATTAATAAAATTGTGTGTAATTAAATATTTAAGTAAACCCTGTCATTCAGAAATTTGGGGTTGGTAAGAGTTTTTTTTCAAGTCTCTTATGCTCACCAAGACTGCATTGATATTAATACAGTAAAAACATGTTTACATTAATAAATACATTAATACTAATTATTCTACATTAAAATGCTCTATTTTAATGTTTTAAAAAATGTAATTTATTCCTGTGATGTCAAAGCAGCCATTACTCTAGTCTTCAGTGTCACCATGATCCTTCATAAATCATTCTAATATGATGATTTAGTGCTCAAGAAACATTTATCATTATCATCAATGTTATAAACTGTTGTTTTTTTGACAATACTTTTTTCAGGATATTTTGATGAATATAAAGTACAAAAGATCAGCATTTATGTATGAAATAGAAATCTTTTAGTTAAAAAAAAACGTACTCAATTATAAATATTTAAATTTAATTCAAATGTACATTAAATATTTTATTAAATATGAATATTAAATATATATTTCTATGTAATAATTATTTTATTAAATTATTATTATTATTATTATTATTATTAAAATTGTGTGTAATTAAATGTTTAAATAAACCTATCATTCAGAAGTTTGGAGTTGGTAAGAGTTTTTTCAAGTCTCTTATGCTCATTTATATTAATACAGTAAAAACATTTTACATTAATAAATTCCCATATGCTGATTTGATGCTCAAGAAACATTTATGATTATTATCAACGTTATAAACGTATATAACGTTTTTTTTTTTGGGATAATACTTTTTCAGGATATTTTGATGAATATAAAGTACAAAAGATCAGCATTTATTTATGAAATAGAAATCATTTGGGTAAAAAAAAAAACAACTGACCCCAAACTTTTGAACGATAGTGTATGTACAATAAACACTATTGAAGTGAAATTTAAAATGGATTGCTATGTATTATGCTCATTTATTTCCCCATTAGCGTAGCAACATGCTAACATCATACTCTGTTTATTATAAGTGTAGTTTCCTGTGATGAGTGCTATTTGTGCACTGCACTGCTGTAGAGCGTTCCCAATTGGTCACTTCTGAGGTCCAGTTACGGTCAGAATGATGCCTACGTAGGCGGCGGGCAGAGAGACAGCTTACTAGGTTTTGGAGCAGAATTTGTTTGTCTCTTTCTTCTCTTCTACACACACGCACGGTTTCGTTTTGAATTAATGGCTCCAGGGACGTATCCAGTCTAATGGTCTGCGGTCTGTTCATTCTCTGGAATAGATATGAAGACTCACCACCATCTATATTGCCGCTGTAATATCAGGCTTCCTCAGCTGACGTCTGTTTTCTCTTAGTGCGGAGTCACACCCATGCGCTCTGGATCCCAGACCTGGCTGACCCCTCCATCACCTCTCACCTTGTCTTTTCTCGTTGAGTTACAGACCTCCTATGTCGCTCCATTTTCTGTCCATTTCATTTTTCTCTTGCGTACTCAGCAGCCAAAGTCTGTCATTACAGTGGAGACACTCACACACGTTCACACACACACACACACACACACTCATGCATATTTATTCACACTCCATCATTCAGCGGAGTCGCATATTCCCCCTGACAGCTTCTATATTAAGCGCCCGAGTTTTTGTCTTTTGCAACATCGAGACCAAATAAGTAAATCTAACCCTCTGTTGACTCACCACAGAAAGTAATGACGGGTTTGTGTGTGTGTGTGTGTGTGTGTGTGTGTGTGTTGTGCCATTCATGACTGTGTACCATGGTTTGCAACAGCCCACATTTTCCCACTTTCCTCCATGTTAGCACACCAGTTTTCCACACAGCCGGGTCTAACCGTGACACAATGTTACCGCAACGTTAATCCACACTAAAAGGCTGTGTCAAAGTTTCTGTTTGCTTTTTGTCCCTCTTTAAATAAAGTTACACAGTTTTCGCCATGAAGACAGGTTTTAATAATAGTACACACTTCTGTGACTGCAATTAAAGGGATATTTTATACAAAAATGACAATTCTGTCATCTCGTTCCAAACCTGTATGACTTTCTTTCTTCCGTAGAACGCAAAAGAAGATATTTAGAAGAATGTTTTTACTGTTTTTGTCTATACAAATGCTGAAGTCAGTGATGCGTGATGACTCCGATCTTTTGAATATTCCGATCTAGTATGACTTCTGACCTGTAATGTTGCCAGAATCATAATCATACACTGTTCGTCGGCCAGAGGAGAACTGGCACCCCGACTGAGCCTGGTTTCTCCCAAGGTTTTTTTCTCCATTCTGGCCCTGAAGGAGTTTTGGTTCCTTGCCACCGTCGCCTCTACCACTTTGGCTTTGGCTTGCTCAGTTGGGGACACTAAATATTCAACTATATTACTGATCTGCCCGCATTGACACTATATGACGATTACAATGAGCTGGATGACATCACCGTTTTCTCCAGAGCGGCTGTACAGCCGAATCAAATTCTGTTGCATTATTTTCCTGTTACCACTGTGAAGCTGCTTTGAAACAATCTGCATTGTAAAAAGCGCTATATAAATAAAGGTGACTTGACTTGACATTTTCCACCCCCTGGTTACACAAACTGAATGTAATTTAATTTCCATTTAATTTAACGTAAACTATTGTAGCTTCTGTCTGGGACGCCCCGTCACAGGAAGGAAAGACTAAGAACATTATTTAACGCATATTATTAAATATATAAATTTTACTAGTATCAGTGTTATTATAGTTAACAAAAACTAAAACCATAAAAAAAATCTCTTTACTTTATATAAATAAATGTAAACTGACATAAAATAAAATATAAAAAAACTTTTCTTATTTTCATTGTTGAAATTAACCTGATGTACCAAACTAAAACTGAAATTAATAAAAACTATACAGACATTTTAAAAAATAACAAAAACTAAAAAACAACAGAATTACTAAAACTTAACTAAAATTCAAATGAAAGCAGAATTAAATTGAATTCAAAATATTAACAAAAACTATATAGTATCTCAGTGATACTAAAATAACACTAGTATGGCGAAATCTGTTACAGTATGTTTTATATGTATATATATATAAATGCAGAAATAGTCGCGCCCCTAAAGTTTCTAAATGCGCTGCTAAATTTTTCAACTTAGGAGCACAGGTGCTCCTTGGGAAAAAGTAAGCGTCAAGCCCTGCGACAGACTTTGTTCAGGCATTTCAGAACGCCCAAAACAACATTTCATGGTTAGATATGCCGTCCCATCGCGCAAAGTCACATGGCTTTTTTGATGCGCATCGAGGAATTTATTCAGTAAATGTGTTTCCATCATAATTTATGTGCATGTTTTCTTATCGGATAAAAATGTTATTCAACTCAATTGAGCACATACGTTTTTTTATGCACATTTTTACATCTTGGCATTTCCATCCATGGCATTTTTTTATGCGATATCCCAAAATGTGCATAAAAATAGGTGGATGGAAACATTAGCCACTGTTGAAAGAAAGGCATACAGGTTTGGAATGACATAAGGGTGAGTAAATGATGACAGAACTTTTATTTTTGGGTGGACTGTCCCTTTAAGAATGTGAGTTTTTAAATAATTAAATTTCTTGATTCTTATTTATTAATTCCTGGATTTTTAGTTGGTGTAAATGACAGCTATGTTCCTGCTGTGTTGCTGTATCATTGTCAAGGGAGTTAAACTTTAAAATAACAAAACAAGTGGATTGAAACACTGTAAAAGTAAATAGATTTGAGTCTCACAGCAGTGTGTTGTGTGTTTGTGTTGTGTGTGTGTGCGAGACTCGACTGAAGACTGAAGACCGTTTGTCCATTAGAGCGTGAGAGGAAGTCCAGACCACACTGTTTGAAGTGATGCAAAGTTCTGGTGTGTAAATGTGTGTGTGTTTGTGAGTCGCATTTACTTACTGGAAATGAAAATATCCCACATCTGTCATGTTATTCCACTCATTAATAATTCATATTTGCTTTCTGACTCTTTTTTTTTTTATTTATTTATTTTTTTTTTTTTTTTTGCTTCTGTCTTCGGTTTTGTCCTGTAAAGCTGACAGATGTTTCTGTATCTGTCACACCTGTTTCATCATTTATTTATCCAGAGTCACTCGCGCAGACAAATTTTTGTATTTATCTGTCATGAATTATTAATAAGCAGGAAAGACCATTAATGCCGTACATTCTTGGATGGAAAAATATAAGAGCACACAGGGACTTTTCTTTTGTAATGTTGGGGTTTGCCAGTAAAAATAACAGTTGTTAGGGCAGCATATGTCACATGGACACACACATACACACAAAGTTACTCTCACTGAGTTTTGCTTTAAAAAGACTGGAGGAACAAGTGACACAGAAGAGAGATTCTGTGTGTGTGTGTGTGTGAGTCTGTGGTCAAGAGAAAGAGACCGTTTGCCAAATGGCCTGTGTGTGCAGAGAACAGAGTACCACTGTAACACATTATTCTGGAAACACTGAAGGAACATAGTGTGTGTGTGTGTCCTGTGCTGCAACTGTTTGGATCATTCATCGACAGAAACTAATCATTGTTATACAGCTCAACACAGTTAGTCTTATTGTTTAAATTTGGTTTTCTTGATTTACCGCGAGTACCATGTTTTACCATGCCTAATATGGATCTCTTACTGCAGTGTGAACAAGTGTCTCATAATAGCGCAGAGCGAACACACAGAGTAGCATTATAACATAACTCTCAACACACTCAAATGTGTGTAATATGATAAAACGTCTCGGTTACGTATGTAACCCTCGTTCCCTGAAGGAGGAAACTGAGACGTACGTCGGACGTCACCGACGAATTGGGATCACTTCTGGGAGCCCCTATCAGCTTCGAGTGTATAGAGAACGGCCAATGGCCATTGGCGTGCGAGATTTGCATCTCGCGCTCCGCCCCGCATCGCGGGTATAAAGCGGAAGCGGATGCCGCGCACATTTGTTTTTCACTGAGGAGCCGAACTAGTGACTCTGCGATGCAGTGATGGTACAGCAACTGTGGCGACGGGACGTACGTCTCCGTTCCCTCCTTCAGGGAACGAGGGTTACATACGTAACCGAGACGTTCCCTTTCAGTCGGTCACGTTTGAGGTACGTCGGACGTCACCGACGAATTGGGATCCCTATGGAAAACGCCACAGTTACTACCACTTCCAGCGCCCAGCGAAAGCCCCTCAGACCCCAGTCTGTTCGGGGGGGGAACTCACGCAGGGAGAGTCACTGCTGCTGTTCTGCAAGACCCATTCAGCAGAGTATTGGATACGGCGACGCCCTGGTGGAGGCTGCTGCTGGGCTTTGGCGGGGGCGGCGGCGAGCGGACGCCCTCGGCGACGGGCAGGCGGAGGCGCTGCGACCGGTGGCTGGGTGGAGGCAGCAGCTGACCGCCGGGGCAGGATGTGCTTGATGGCCTTCGTCTGCTTCTGTGCGGCCGAGAACTGCTGGGCAAAGCTCTCGACCGCGTTGCCGAACATCCCGGCCAAGGAGATGGGGGAGTCCAGGAACCGATATTTATCGGTCTCTCTCATGTCGGCCAGGTTGAGCCAGAGGTGTCGCTCCTGGACCACGAGCGTGGACATCGCCTGACCGATGGAACGGGCGGAGAACCAGCGCGACCCGCCCCGAGAAACCAATCATCCAACCTAGAAGGCTCGGGACACGGTGGAGGGTTCCACACGAGCCCGAACTTTTCGGCGGCCCGGGAAAGCATAGCTGTCAACTCAGGGTCCGACTCGGCCACCGCGACTCTCCCAGAGGGAGGCAGCGCAGCCGAGTCTTTATCCTCCGAGGACTGGATCTCCCCCTCCGATGCAGCGATCGACATCTGTTCGTCTGCTGGAGCCCCGAAGGTCACCACTGGACGCCCATGGGAGGGGCCAGCGGTTTCCTCCAGAAGCTCTACCGGCTGCGGCGCTTCAGAGGGAATAGGGGCCCGCGGAGGCTGGCTCGGCGGGTTTGCCCTAAACGTGATCCTCAGGTCACCCTGGCTATTCGTCGAAGTAAGTCTATTCTGCTGCGCAGGAATAGCACTAGATCGAGGCATAGGTAAGGGGACTCGACCCTCCCGAAGGTAGGCGAGTCTTGACCTAAGTGCCGAGATAGTCATGTTCCCGTAGTGGGAACATGAACTATCCACAAAAGCTGCCTCAGCGTGCTGAATGCCCAGGTACGTGAGACAACGATTGTGACCGTCAGCTGGCGACAGGGAACGACCACATCTAGAAACGCACGGGTGGAATGACATCTTGAAAAAGATGCAGTGTGCAGCCTGTGTCTGCTCTCACTGTATGGAACGCCCTCACCGAACCAACAGGAAATGCTGTGAAAACAGCAGTTTTTCCTAACCAGGAAGTGAGCATGCGGTCGCGCTGCAGTGTGCCTTTTCCCCAGCACAAGGCGATCGATCTCTCTCTCGTTCTCTTTCTCTCTCTCTGCTTGATAGGCAGGAACAGTCTATCTTCATCAACGCCGTTCGGCTCCGAAGTGAATGACAAATGTGCGCGGCATCCGCTTCCGCTTTATACCCGCGATGCAGGGCGGAGCGCGAGATGCAAATCTTGCACGCCAATGGTCATTGGCCCATTCTCTATACACTCGAAGCTGATAGGGGCTCCCAGAAGTGATCCCAATTCGTCGGTGACGTTCGTCGTACGTCGAACGTGACCGACTGAAAGGGAACAGTGCTGCGCCCCCCCACATACACATGAGCGGAAGAAGCGGAAGCCTTTAAAGCCACAATATGTAATTTTTCATCGCTTATTCAAAACAAAGCCGTAGCTTGATGGTGCCTGGATTTCGCGGAGCTTTTATTCTGCCGCAGACGAGCGCTTCCGCTTCTTCTGCTTATGCGTATGTGGGGGAACACAGCGCTGCTTTATCATATTACACACATTTGAGTGTGTTGAGAGTTATGTTATAATGCTACTCTGTGCGTTCGCTCGGCGGCTACTATGAGACACTTGTTCACAATGCAGTGAGCTAGATCCATATTAGGCATGGTAAAACATGGTACTCGCGGTAAATCAAGAAAACCAGATTTAATCAATAAGACTAACTGTGTTGAGCTGTAGAACAATGATTATTTTTCTGGCCATGAATGATCCAAACAGTTGCTCACCTGTCTAATAAAACACATCATATATTAAAGCGTCTTTGGTGTTTCCATGGTTTCTACAAAATAAAATCGGAAATCGAGGGTAATGCGGGTATGATGTCATTGAACGGTCCGTGTCCTGGTTAAAATTGCTTATTTCTCTGGATTTAAACATTCTTGGAAACATTTGGGATAATGTAAGTACACAAGTCAACAAAATATATAACAATGTTCTAGTGGTTTTTGGATATTTTAATCTAAAAATCTTACTTATTGTGCCTTTACTTTTGGTCAATTTAACAGACTTCTATAATGTTACAAAAAATTATATTGAAAATAAATGCTGTTTTTTCAGCATTTATATTCATTAAAGAATCCTGAAAAAAAATGTATTACAGTTTCCACAAAAACATTCAGCAACACAACTGTTTTCAACATCGATAATAAATAAGAATTGTTTCTTGAGCAGCAAATCATGATTTCTGAAGGATCATGTGACACTGAAGACTGGAGTAAAATTCAGCTTTGCCATCACAGGAATAAATTACATTTTAAAATATATTTAAATAGAAAACAGTTATTTTAAATGATAAAAAATATTTAACAATATACAGTTTTTACTGTATTTTTGAACAAATATATATACAGTGGGTAGAACAAGTATTTGATACACTGCCGATTTGCCCACTTACAAAGCATGTAGAAGTCTGTAATTTTTATCATAGGTACTCTTCAACTGTGAGTGACGGAATCTAAAAGAAAAATCCAGAAAATCACATTGTATGATTTTTAAGTAATTAATTTGCATTTTATTGCATGACATAAGTATTTGATACATCAGAAATGCAGAACTTAATATTTGGTACAGAAACCTTTGTTTGCAATTACAGAGATCATACGTTTCCTGTAGTTCTTGACCAGGTTTGCACACACTGCAGCAGGGATTTTGGCCCACTCCTCCATACAGACCTTCTCCAGATCCTTCAGGTTTCGGTGCTGTCGCTGGGCAATATGGACTTTCAGCTCCCTCCAAAGATTTTCTATTGGGTTCAGGTCTGGAGACTGGCTAGGCCACTCCAGGACCTTGAGATGCTTCTTACGGAGCCACTCCTTAGTTGCCCTGGCTGTTTCGGGTCGTTGTCATGCTGGAAGACCCAGCCACGACCCATCTTCAATGCTCTTACTGAGAGAAGGAGGTTGTTGGCCAGGATCTCACGATACATGGCCCCATCCATCCTCCCCTCAATACGGTGCAGTCGTCCTGTCCCCTTTGCAGAAAAGCATCCCCAAAGAATGATGTTTCCACCTCCATGCTTCACGGTTGGGATGGTGTTCTTGGGGTTGTACTCATCCTTCTTCTTCCTCCAAACACGGCGAGTGGAGTTTAGACCAAAAAGCTCTATTTTTGTCTCATCAGACCACATGACCTTCTCCCATTCCTCCTCTGGATCATCCAGATGGTCATTGGCAAACTTCAGACGGGCCTGGACATGCGCTGGCTTGAGCAGGGGGACCTTGCGTGCGCTGCAGGATTTTAATCCATGACGGCGTAGTGTGTTACTAATGGTTTTCTTTGAGACTGTGGTCCCAGCTCTCTTCAGGTCATTGACCAGGTCCTGCCGTGTAGTTCTGGGCTGATCCCTCACCTTCCTCATGATCATTGATGCCCCACGAGGTGAGATCTTGCATGGTGCCCCAGACCGAGGGAGATTGACCGTCATCTTGAACAACTTCCATTTTCTAGTAATTGTGTTCTAACAGTTGTTGGCTTCTCACCAAGCTGCTTGCCTATTGTCCTGTAGCCCATCCCAGCCTTGTGCAGGTCCTTACACAGCTCTCTGGTCTTGGCCATTGTGGAGAGGTTGGAGTCTGTTTGATTGAGTGTGTGGACAGGTGTCTTTTATACAGGTAGCGAGTTCAAACAGGTGCAGTTAATACAGGTAAAGAGTGGAGAACAGGAGGGCTTCTTAAAGAAAAACTAACAGGTCTGTGAGAGCTGGAATTCTTACTGGTTGGTAGGTGATCAAATACTTATGTCATGCAATAAAATGCAAATTAATTATTTAAAAATCATACAATGTGATTTTCTGTATTTTTGTTTTAGATTCCGTCTCTCACAGTTGAAGTGTACCTATGATAAAAATTACAGACCTCTACATGCTTTGTAAGTAGGAAAACCTGCAAAATATATATATATATATATATTAATATTATATTTGTCAATTCCTTTATTCATTTATTATATATTACATTTTCTATATATATATATATATATATATATATATATAAAAATCTGGTGAACAAATGTAGAATGTAATAAATCCTGTAGTAGCTCCTGCCGATCAACCCACACTCAGTGAAACAGGAGAGCTCAACTTTCTCCTTTGAGAGTGTGTGTGTGTGCTGTCCACATTTACAGTCTACTGTTGGGTCATCAGTCAGCTGTGGTAATCTTTGTGATGACAGGCACTGGCTTTAGCGAAGAATAGAGTTTCCATAGCAATACGTGACCACGTTACCTATTTATCTAAAAATCTGATGGTGTGACGGACACAGGCGGCCATCAAACTATAGTGTCGTGTAGGAGGAGGGAGATTTGTGTGTGTAAACGTATTTGTGTGCGCTAGTGTGTTTAGACATGTGGGTAATATCGTGCCCTGCTTTATGTCTGTCAGTGTGCCCGCCTGGAGAATTCAAAAGCATCCCTTCAGTGACTACAGGCTAATGCAACTGGCCATCCTTTGGCGGCCCGTGTGTGTACGTAAGGAGGTGATAAGTGACTTAATGAGTTTTCTTACCTTTTCACCCGCTGCATCTAATGGAGCATCTCACACACTTAACTGACATGTTTTAAATGATGCTTTCAGGACCCCGTCATCTTTCATCACCTCTGCGTGTGCGTATGGATTGTTAGGAGTTTGTTGCATGTCTGGGTTCTTTGTGGAGTTGCTTGGGAAGTGAACACGATAGCCTTTCCTATATGTGCATACACACAAACACACATTCACAGACGTGCGTCCATATCCAACCCGATCTGACCTGGCCGATCCAGTCACCTCCTCATCTGGTTCTGCTTTGCCCCTCCCTCAGGGCCAGGAAATAGTTGAAGAGCCATGTGTTTCCCTGGGGCCGCATTTCACAGGTGCACCACTGTTTGTCTCTTGCCTTTTACATTTGTCTTAAATAATAGAAATAACAAATACGGCTCTACCCAGAGAAACGGGATCCACTCTGAGCTCCACACACACACACACACACTTCTGCACATCTGTCTGTCTATCTATTTCTTTATCCTATATCTGTATCCTCTGTGTGTCTATTTTATCTGTCTTTCTGTCTTTTTGTCTGTATATATCTGTCTGTCTCTCTATCTATCTATATCTATCCTTCCATCTGTCGCCGAATCTATCTATCCATCTATCTATCTTAGAATCATCCATTCATCCATTGTCAAATCTATCAGTCTTTCTATCTATCTGTCTATCTATATCTATCTATCTATCTATCTATCTGTCTATCTATCTGTCTATCGTTCCATCCATCCATCCATCTATCTATCCATCTATCCATCCATCTTTCTTCGAATCCATCTATTCATCCATCGTCGAATGTATCAGTCTTTCTATCTATCTGTCTATCTGTATATCATCCATCCATCCATTCATCCATCTATCTGTCCATCTATCGTTCTATGTATCTATCATTCTATCTATCTATCTATCGATCCACCCATCCATCCATCCATCCTTGTTATCTATCTATCTATCTATCTATCGATGAATCCATCTATCATCTATCCATCATCGAATCCATCCATCATCGAATCCATCCATCCATCCATCCATCGTCGAATCTGTCAGTCTTTCTATCTATATATCATCTATCCATCCATCTATCTCTCCATCCATCATCATCTCTCCGTCTCTTTATCCATCCATCCATCGTTCTATCTATCTGTCGTTCTATCTATCGTTCTATCTATCGTTCTATCTATCGTTCTATTGTTCTTCCTGTCGTTCTATTGTTCTTTCTATCATTCTATCAGTCTATCTATAGTTCTATCTACCTGTCTGTCTTTTCTTTTTTGTCTTCTCTTTGTATAATTTTATACATTCTCTTTTTTTCATTCGCCAGTGCACATGTGCTTGCACACACAGACGTGCACACACAGTAGTTCTGATGGGTCTGGGTCTAGAGCACTTTGTCATGTCACCTTTAAACATCTTAATGACACTGCAGTCTGCCATGCACCCCCAGCATTAATCATCTCTGCACTCTTACGTTACACACTCATGCAGTATCCAGATGTGCGCGCTGATGCGTTTGATTGGATAATAGGCTTGGAGGGACTGTTTAATGGTCAAAGTTTCTGCTTTAGGGTTTAGGGGTGAAAGGTCAAACACTGCTCTGCCCATTAAACCTGACCGGTGGCTGCGGGAGCGTGTGTGTGCGCTTCGGTGGGTGGCGGGATCTTTGATTACTGGTAAATTGACACACAGAGAAGGTTAAAGAACCCCTATTTTATTGCACAATAAAACATTTTCATAGTGTTTTGGATAGGTTTACAGTCAACCACACTCCATTTCTCCCTCATTATCTCTGCTGTACTGATTTAACATCATATCATGTTATATTTGAACTGCCAAAGAATAGGTTCATGCAATATGAATACTCTCATACACATACGTAGTCTGGACATTATCAGATATGATGTGAGGGAAATAGCATGCTGTATTTCTGTGGGTTTGTTGGCTAATATGTCCCTTTCCTGATAAAGATAAAGTAGTTATTGAATCACTGTTTGACAGGAGTGTTGTCACGCCAATACACTTCATTATTGTGTTAATGTGTGTGTATGTGTGTATGTGTGTGTGTGATAGAGGGAGTGAGAGAATGCTAACATTTGCGTAAAGGGCCTGAATGGTTCCTCTGTTTAAATCTCAGGAAATCAGTAGAGACTGGCTGCTTAACTGAGTGAGTGCTTCCTGTCTCTACAGGAAGTGCTGGCTTTTAGGAGGAGGAGGAGAGGTAATTTAGAACAAGAGTGTGAGTGTTTGTGTGAATGTATTATCTAGATGCCCTGTCTGCTCTCAACTGAAATTTGAAGAAAGCTTATAACATTGGGGCCATAGAAATATAATTTCAGTCACACAACCTGACCTTGTTAGGGGTAAGCTGTGTCATGTCATGAGGGAAATATAGAGATAAAACCGATAAAAAATAAAAAAACATGTTTATATGATTCATATTTTCCTAAAACAACCAGGCAAAAAAATTAATATTGAGAATATTTCAATGTTGTGAAACAATTTTCAATATTTTTAATAACATTTGTGATATTAATAATACAGTGGGGAGAACAAGTATTTGATACACTGCCGATTTTGCAGGTTTGCCCACTTACAAAGCATGTAGAAGTCTGTAATTTTTATCATAGGTACTCTTCAACTGTGAGAGACGGAATCTAAAACAAAAATCCAGAAAATCACATTGTATGATTTTTAAATAATTAATTTGCATTTTATTGCATGACATAAGTATTTGATACATCAGAAAAGCAGAACTTAATATTTGGTACAGAAACCTTTGTTTGCAATTACAGAGATCATACGTTTCCTGTAGTTCTTGACCAGGTTTGCACACACTGCAGCAGGGATTTTGGCCCACTCCTCCATACAGACCTTCTCCAGATCCTTCAGGTTTCGGTGCTGTCGCTGGGCAATACGGACTTTCAGCTCCCTCCAAAGATTTTCTGTTGGGTTCAGGTCTGGAGACTGGCTAGGCCACTCCAGGACCTTGAGATGCTTCTTACGGAGCCACTCCTTAGTTGCCCTGGCTGTGTGTTTTGGGTTGTTGTCATGCCGGAAGACCCAGCCACAACCCATCTTCAATGCTCTTACTGAGGGAAGGAGGTTGTTGGCCAAGATCTCGCGATACATGGCCCCATCCATCCTCCCCTCAATACGGTGCAGTCGTCCTGTCCCCTTTGCAGAAAAGCATCCCCAAAGAATGATGTTTCCACCTCCATGCTTCACGGTTGGGATGGTGTTCTTGGGGTTGTACTCATCCTTCTTCTTCCTCCAAACACGGCGAATGGAGTTTAGACCAAAAAGCTCTGTTTTTGTCTCATCAGACCACATGACCTTCTCCCATTCCTCCTCTGGATCATCCAGATGGTCATTGGCAAACTTCAGACGGGCCTGGACATGCGCTGGCTTGAGCAGGGGGACCTTGCGTGCGCTGCAGGATTTTAATCCATGACGGCGTAGTGTGTTACTAATGGTTTTCTTTGAGACTGTGGTCCCAGCTCTCTTTAGGTCATTGACCAGGTCCTGCCGTGTAGTTCTGGGCTGATCCCTCACCTTCCTCATGATCATTGATGCCCCACGAGGTGAGATCTTGCATGGTGCCCCAGACCGAGGGAGATTGACCGTCATTTTGAACTTCTTCCATTTTCTAATAATTGCGCCAACAGTTGTTGCCTTCTCACCAAGCTGCTTGCCTATTGTCCTGTAGCTCATCCCAGCCTTGTGCAGGTCTACAATTTTATCCCTGATGTCCTTACACAGCTCTCTGGTCTTGGCCATTGTGGAGAGGTTGGAGTGTGTTTGTTTGATTGAGTGTGTGGACAGGTGTCTTTTATACAGGTAACGAGTTCAAACAGGTGCAGTTAATACAGGTAATGAGTGGAGAACAGGAGGGCTTCTTAAAGAAAAACTAACAGGTCTGTGAGAGCTGGAATTCTTACTGGTTGGTAGGTGATCAAATACTTATGTGATGCAATAAAATGCAAATTAATTATTTAAAAATCATACAATGTGATTTTCTGGATTTTTTTTAGATTCCGTCACTCACAGTTGAAGAGTACCTATGATAAAAATTACAGACTTCTACATGCTTTGTAAGTGGGCAAACCTGCAAAATCGGCAGTGTATCAAATACTTGTTCTCCCCACTGTAGCATTTCATGCATTTGGAGTCAAAGCTCAATATAATTCACTGACATCTGACACACTTTACCCCACAGCTACCATTTTGGGGGGAAAAGGGTTGTTTTTTATTTTATGGCTAATCTTTAATGAAAACATTTACATTTACATGACATTTTTCATTTTTAATTCCCCCCATTTTTAGACCTGAATACATTTGCATTGACTAATCATTTCAGTAACACTTTCTATGAAGCCCATGCTTATAATGAATTATAAGTATTACTATTTTATAAACATGACTCATTAAGATCTATACTGCATTATAAGAACAGTTATAGTTACATTTATATTATTTTTATAATTACTTATAAGTCATGCATTTGCTTTTTCAATGCACATGCTCATAATCCATTACACTGATTTATAAATTATCAAATATAAAATAGTTCCAGAGACACTTGTTTGCTGTACCAATTAGTTCTCAATTATGTCTTTAATGGCTAGTGTTTGCATTAGAGGTCATGAATTGTAATTTTGATTTGTTAAATCTATATCTCCTCAGATATGCATGGTTTTGCTTATAACCGTTTCAAATTATACTTTAAAAAATATTGTTGCAGTGTTTTGCTAGTATGCAACATTAAAATTTCTGTTTTTTTTTCTCATTATTTTATTACAGGAATTTTTGTTCATTAGTTACATTTACAAATATACAACTTAAGCACATCTTCATGATTTCTTAACATTTGCTTCAGGAAAATTGCATCCTATGTTTTCACTTCACTTAAAGCCATCAATGATGCATTTATAGAGGTTAGTAACTGTATTATCACTCACAATAAGTATTTACAAGAACACAACACGGCTATTAATAACAATATATTCACTTACTTGACAGAAATAAATCTGAATAAAGTCGTAACTATATTATGACATTATAGCAATGCAGGTTGCATCTTTATAAATACATTCATGGAACCATACGACTGACTAATTAATAATTATAAATCAGTGCATAATGGATTATGAGCATGTGCATTGACAAAGCAAATGCATAAGTAATTATAAAAATAATATAACTATAACTGAGCCTTTATGAGTCAATATGTTTATAAAATAGTAATACATACTTATAAATAAGTATAAATGGGGCTATAATTCATTATAAGCATGGTCTTCATTTTTAATGGGCATGGAGAATATTTTCTTTGCAAAAAGCAGTTTTCAGTCACAGGCAGCTGTATATGATTGCCACTTCTTAAATGTGAGCACATGACACAAAAATGAAGAGGGTGATATCCCTTGACACATCTTACCCTACTCTCACCGTTCTGTCTTGTGATCTTTTTTCAGAAAGTTTATATATTTAATTGTCACCATTGTTTGCATACATACGATTTGGGCTTTTTATTGCACAAAATCCATGTGTTTTGTGGATTTATTGCGTCTCGACTTCATGTTTGTTATTATTATCATCATAAGTTTCTCCATAACGACTTTTTTCTGTGCAATGTTTAATCAAAAACCCATTTGCCTCCTTTCAGGCTCACTCAGCCAAACACAATTAAAACCTGATCACACAAACCATGGGGTGTGCAGGAAGCCTGAACATGCTACACACGCACACACACACACACACACAGCTGGATCTTGTTATGATCTTTACAGTAGCTGACTCTCGCTCTCTGTTATTAGAATTGTTTTGTACTGCTGCCGTAGCTCAGAATTTATGCAGTACAGGTGTTGAAGAATCACACACACCATCACGCTTGTGATCTATAGCTACTATGTGTACAGTCTGGCATTTCACACACACACACACACACACACGCACGCACACACTGTCTGACTCCTGACTCACACACACCTCCCTACAGGTTGAACATATCATGGTCTGTCTCGCTGAAATTGCAACATATGATTCTGATTTCAGGGCCTTCAAATCCAATATGAAAAAAATGTATTTCATTATAACTTCATATATTCCTGAAGACTAAACTATATAACTGAAGACTGCGTTTGTGCGCATGTGTGTGTCGCTGTACATTCATGAGGTTGGATGTTTCATTGTATGTGTATCTCACTAAGTGAATAGAGAGTGGTGTGTTTGTGTATGTGCTGGTAGACATGGCATTTCCTCTCTGTGTGTTCAGATTGTTGGGATGGAGGTTTGCCAAGGCAGGAATGTGACTTTGAATGGACTTTCAGTGCTGTGACCAAACTTCCTCTCTTTAAAAATTGTAATTTTAACTATATTTAAATCCTTAATTATAAATCAGAAGTAGTTTGTTCATTTTTGGCAGCCTTTCATGTGTCTTGTGGTTTTACCTGTTGACTTTAGAAATGATAAAATCATTACGTTTACATTGCTATCCAAAAAAAGAGAAACGAATATTGAGTTTTATTAGGCGTACATGAGCTTCTGAGATACACATCCACATACGCACACGCAGGGAATATAGAATAACTGAATCCCAGCTTTCCATGACCAATAGCGATATAAAAGTGGAGTCTCAAATTTTACCCAGCATTCCTAACACACAACCTCATAGTTCACATACATTCAGATTCACTCAAACGGGTATTCATTAAGGAAGCACAATGCATCCGTATTAGTGCTGTCAATCGATTTATTAATTAAAAATTAACTAATTAATCGCACACTTTCTGCAATTATATTTTTATACTGTAATAATTTCACATTTACTCTCCAAATTAATGTAGAAACAACTTAAAGACAGTATATTTTAAATGTTTGTTGTAATGGCATGTTTTTATGAATGAAGGCCAGTATCACTGATAATAATACTGATACTGATGTCTCTATGAAAATGATTTTTTTAAACATTAATGATAGACATTCAACATTACAGTATAATAGAAAGGTATCAATTTCAACATTTTATTAGGCTTTAAAATAATAACAACTTTTAATTTAAGTGAACCTAAAACAATATTCACATAAACCCATTATAATAAATGGCATATTTACCTGTGGCCTTCATATATAATCAATGTACAGAAATTGAATAAAGTTATCAAACAGTCTGCACTGCATGAATAATAAATGAAATATAGATGAATCCTCATTAAAGCTACAATTTTCTCTGTTATCTTTGTTCTTTGATTAACATTAATGACAGAACCACAGCGACTGGTTTATTAGGCTGCTGTCACTTTAAGATCTGCCGCTGCCGAACATGACGCGGATCTGACACGCTGTCACGCGCATCTCATTTTCTCACAACTCTTTAAGTTCATTTAAAGGTGCACTGTGTAAATTTTTTAGCATCTAGCGGTGAGGTTGTGAATTGCAGCCGCTCACCCCTCCCTTTCAAAGCACATAGAGAAGCTACGGTGGCCGACACAGGACAAAGATGTCGTCTGAGACAGCAGAGAGTAGCTAGCGCTCTGTAGAGCAGTTTGTCCGTTTAGGGCTACTGTAGAAACATGGCGGCACAAAATGGCGACTTCACTGTAAGGGGACCCGCGGTGTATGTAATAGGTAAATGTAATAAAAGCATAATGGTTCATTATGTACGGTCTTTATACACAACTGAAAACATAGTTATGTATATTATATTGCATTGCTTTCAATAGATCCTCATAAATATTACACACTGCACCTTTAAGACGTTATTTAACTCATTTAAGACTGCCCTTATAAGAATACTTGAATTATTTGGCATAATTGTGTGTGTTATTGTTCATTCAAGTGCGAAAGAGAACTTGATTCTGGCGCATGTCTTTCTGAGCGTCGTGTGTGTGTCATAGCCAGGACATTCACAGACAGCGCGTTCTCTTTTGTCTTGTCACGCTTGAATGGTTTAAAAGAATTTGCATGAATAAGAGCGTGATCATAACGTAACACTAGCCATAGGATGACAGAAAAACGGATACTGCGTTAATTGTTAAATATTTTTAACGCGTTAAACTGAAAAAATTAATTGCATGCATTAACGTGCTAATTTTGACAGCGCTAATCCGTATACAATATCTATACAATAATTAACCATTATTATTATTATATTTTTAATTATGTATTGATACTGGAAGCAGATAATACTCTCATTTTAGAGACGTATTTTCTATCTTTTCTACGTCACATTAAAAGGTTTTTGATGCCTGGTTTTATTTCACAGTGTGAATGGAAAAATTGACATTATTTTTGTTTTCTGCCATAATATAAAAACAAATCAGCTATTGTATCTGCGCTGGTTGTTATGTGTTTTTCAGTTTATTCTCATCACACACAAATTGAGTAATAACCTTGGTGTTTTGTGAAACGGCGTATTTGACACTGATGATTATGTGTGCTAATGGTTAACAGCTAAATTCTCTTTGATGTCCATTTTGTTTAAATGCCATCATACACACACACACACATTTCATCAGTCTGTCATAATTGTTGAAAATGCTTTTTAAAAATGCTGAATCTGACAAAATTATGAATTTGAGTGAAATATGTTTCTTGTAATCCACAAACACACATACTAGCCACTACGTTCACACACCACTAATTTCACTCTCAAACGCATTTTAATACACACGTGACGATCTCAGAGGTGGTCTGGGTGACCCTGGGAATTGTCAGCATATTTTTACGAAAACATCTCCAGAGAAGAGCTCCTTCTTATAGTTTGTTTTGTTTCTTTTTAGTTCTCCAATTTCATTGGAGTCTGCAGGAGTCCAGAGAAGCAGCCATACGTGTGTGTGTGCGTGTGTGTGTGTGTGTGTGTGTGTGTGTGTGTGCACCTTATTTTACTTGTCCCTTTTTTTCCAGGCTAATAAGGTTTTAATTAGGTTTTAAGCTGTGTATTTGAAATAGACTGACAAGAGGTTAAACCATCCCAGATCAGGTGTCTTAACTCCACCCAACCTCCTCCAATGAAATCAGATCTATTAAAGAACCGCTGCAGATATTAAAGCCGAATTAAACAAACAGGTATCCGAGGTTGAGGCCGGCGCTGATCTTTAACAGTTATCAAAACAGCACATTCTGTGCATGCCTCCACCGCTGCCAGCACCTCGGGCCAAGCGCACAACACCGCCGAGGCTTTTGTCCTCTCTTCCTTATTCTTCAGACAAAACTGTAGGTGAAGAATTTGACGGTTTGGTTGGTGACATGGTTCGGCCTCTTTTATGAGTGTGTCTGAAACATTCGGCTCCCTCTCTACCTGCATAAATCTGCTGTAAACACCTGAAACCAACACCTTTCATTCCTTCCTTCTCTCACTTCCTTTGCAGGGCTTCTTTTGTGTTGTGAATATCACTGCTAATCTGCAGATTATAGGTTTGGTCTTGTGGATGTGTGCCGATGTTTGCTTAGCCTGATTGTTGGTAAAGTGAGATGATTATAATGTGTGTATGAATGTTTAGATGAACAAGTTGCACCTTTTAGAAAGATTACAGAGTTTTAATAGCCACAAACTCACCGCGGTGCATTCATTTCTCCTGATATAGACATGTGCCAGCTTGCGAATTCACAGATTCTTTATACAAACTAAGCATCCATACAGTTATCAAGGTGAATATTTTAATCTTCTGAATTCATCATAGCATCAGATTGGTTGGACTGGATTTAGCTTGAATGATAGGAGGTGGTGGTTTTATCTTTTAAGTCAAAGATTACAAAAAAATTGAGAAAAATGTGCACAAATGCATTGCAATCTTTCCTTACCGTATTATTGTTTGCTTTTTTTTCTTCAGTAAAAGTTGTGTATATGATAAATTTTAATTTCTCTTCCATATTTTCCAATCAAAATTCGGTAACTTTCTATGAAGTATAATGCATCATGATAATATTCTCATGCGTTATGATTATGATTTGTAATATATGTGGTTATACATAATTGTACCCAGATATTATAGTACTTGTTTATTCCTAGTTATACTTAATGAATTTAATGCATTGCATTACATGATCAAATTTGATCTTTAGTCACATGTTGTACTGTTAAGCCCAAGGGTCTTCAACCAGGGGTCCGCAGCGGTACTGCAAGTGTTTGATCACAAATAATTCTTGTTAAAAAATTAAAACATGGGTAAAAAAACATCACAAAGTCAAATTTAAATATGAGCACCCTGAAATGAAAGCAATACCACCCTCAGTTGATACTGTAATAATATAATATTATTGCCGTTTTTGAGTTTGCGCTCTGTAGAACTTGAAATGTTCCTATTTACAGCGTGTTTTTGCAGCGGTGAGAAATATGGCCAATCACAGACATGTTGGTTGAGCTTTTGAACACAATGGCCAATCACAGGTTAGAATACAGTCACCGCTCAAAATGCCAGAGCTTTTGTTCAAAGTGATGAGTTCTGCTCGCTCTCATTAACAAACAAAGACACGATGTAAGTAAGAGATTTATTATGCAGTGTGTATAGACAGCTTTATTGACTTTAATGGAGCGTTGTGAGATGAAGAACTGAGTGACCGCCTCTTAGTGATTGTAAAGTAAGCGCTCTTTCGCGCTTTCAAGGCTATATAGCTATAATCCATTGAATAAAAGTATTGTTTTTCATTCTGCTAAGAGGAATGGTGGCCAATTACTCGCTGCAAACTGTTGGAAGAGACGTCTACATATAAATGCGTGTTTCAGTCTCAAAATTGCAATTGACATAGTGATAACTAGCCCGGGACAAACATATGGCATGTCAAAATATATACGCCCAATGTAAATGCAGACAAAAAATATTTGTATCAATGTATTTTTGAAATTTCATTCGAATTAATTGTAAAAGTAATGACTTGTATCTAAATGTCTCACTGTACATTGCTATTGTTGTTATGGTGGCTTGAACATTACATCTGCACTTTAGTAGAGATTTCACATACTTTCAGATTAAAATCAGAAGTTTTAGTAAATTTGAAGCTAAAGTTCAAGTAA
The DNA here is from genome assembly GCA_039654105.1 of Coreius guichenoti. Taxonomy (NCBI): domain Eukaryota; kingdom Metazoa; phylum Chordata; class Actinopteri; order Cypriniformes; family Gobionidae; genus Coreius; species Coreius guichenoti. Next base: position 3,568,180 of record CM077185.1, read on the forward strand.
ATGTTTATTTGTTTCCAACTGACAGTAAAATTAAAATGTGAATTTTAAAGGTGCAGTGTGTAATGTTTATGATGATCTATTGACAGATGCAATATAATATTCATAACTATGTTTTCAGTGGTGTATAAAGACCTTACATAATGTACCGTTATGTTTTTATTACCTTAGAATGAGCCGTTTCTATCTACATACACCGCGGGTCCCCTTACAGTGAAGTCGCCATTTTGTGCCGCCATGTTTCTACAGTAGCCCTAAACGGACAAACTGCTCTACAGAGTGCTAGCTACTCTCTGCCGTCTCAGACGACATCTTTGTCCTGTGTCGGCCACCGTAGCTTCTCTATGTGCTTCGGAAGGGAGGGGTGAGCGGTGTGTGGTTGCAATTCGCAACCTCACCACTAGATGCCGCTAAAATTTACACAGTGCACCTTTAATAAACTTGTAGCTAAAGTTCAGGTAAATGTTTAATTATCCATCTGATTAGTAAAATTTAAATGTATGACTGCAAATCCATTAAAATAATTTACAAAAAACTGCAAACAACTAATAAATTGTAATTTTTATCGCAACATGTTTGTTATGATGCATAAATGTCTATTTTTACAATGGCAAGTTATATACAGACAGTGATGCATGTGCAACAACAATAGTGTTCATAGTTCTGATCTACTGTCTTAACATAATATAACTTATTCTTGATCATAATATGGTTAGTTTCTATTGATATATGCTTAATTGCATATACACTTTGATGTTTGACACTTTTTGTATTGGGGGGTCCCTGCTCCATGTCTCTATCAAAAAACATTGAAGACCCCTGGTTTAGCCTATGTAAGGTGTATGATTAATTACTGTAATTGTGGTTACAAAAATTTTGGAAAACGTCTAATGGATTACAAAAGTACCTTGCATCATGCATCATACATATAGGCATCATATAAAAAGTTATAGAGCATTCTGACTAGATATGTGTAAAATAAAACCTCTAAAAATGAATTTGTCCTGAAATTTGATGTTAATATGGTAAATTTGTGTTTCAGTGGCTGATTTGAATTTGAGCAGCTGTTTTGCTCACACTAAAGTGCAACACGATAAGCTTTTCTCTGAGAAAATGTCTCAAACTTTTTTCCCCCATTTTATTATATTTGCTGCTTTAAATGGGAATTTAAAGAAATCTATAGTCTTCCTCATTAATTGACTAGTTGACCTCCTGACCTATCCCTAATTCTGACCTTATATTTTCTGTTCTTTCTGTTTTGATATATTTTCATGGTTCAGATCGGATCTTTTGCATTTGCAGAGACGTCTCTGCTCCAGGACTGATATTTCTGCACCTCTGACCAAGTGAAGGCAGATCCTTCTGTCTGTCTGTCTTTGTGACGGCACTAAGACAGGCAGGAAAATGGCAGATTCACACACACACACACACCTCTCTTTGTTCATTGTACTCCAGGCAGTAAAAACTCACCTGGGGAAAGCATCAGCCGTAAGATTCGCCAGCACAGCATGCCTCCACAAATACAACTGTCATCGCTCTGTCTCACACACATTCTCGCACACACAGCGTTCATTGGGCAGAGGTCTTGGCCACATAAATGTTCATTCAATCCGTCTCACACACACACAAATACAATTAAACGAGTCTTAATGTGTGAGAAAATTCCCGACAGTGTTACAGCTTGACCTTTCACTTTTATATGACCACACAAAATGAAGCCACCTGTGAAACAGACAGCAGAAGAACAGAGAGAGGACGTGTGTGTGTGTGTGTGTGTGTGTGTGTGTGTGTGTGTGTGTGTGTGTGTGTGTGTGTGTGTGTGTGTGTGTGTGTGAGTGAGCGTGCCGTCGCATCTGTGTTTATTGCGAACATTTATAGAAGGCAATGTTGAACTCTTCTGTTTTCCCGCTTGCAGAATTTCTGCGGTCACAGAAGTTGTGTGCTCTGCTAATGGATGTGTATGGGAGTGTGTGTCCCCGCTCACACACCTGTTCCTCATTTTCCAATTTGTAACCAATCTGCTCTCAACGAGGGGCTAAACGGCCCTGATAACCATCTTGACTGCTCTCTCTTTCTCTTTCTCTCTCACACACACACACACACACACACGTTTCACTGTCTGAATGCATGAGTTCCAGTCAGTAAACTGCATCTGTAACTGTTTTTTATCTTCCATCAGATTAGATTATAGTTTCTTCCTGTCTCTACTGGTCAGTCATTTTCTTGATCGATATGTCGATCTACAGTCAGTGGTAGAGAGAACGGTACCACTCAAATTTATAGGACAATGATTTCCAAAGTGCATATCAGGATGTGATTTAGCAGGTATTTAGAAAGATGCTAAATATAAAATATAATTTAGAAAAATCATTTTTAATATAAAATAAAAATGGTCACTTTAGATTAGGGTGCAATTCTCACTATTAACTACGACTTTTGCCTCAATAAACTCCTAATTTACTGCTTATTAATAGTTAGTAAGGTAGTTGTTAAGTTTAGGTATGGGGTTTGATTAAGGGATGTAGAATAAGGTCATGCAGAATAAGGCATTAATATGTGCTTTATAAGTACTAATAAACAGACAATATCTTAGTAATATGCATGATAATAAGCAACTAGTTAATAGTGAGAATTGAACCCTAAAATAAAGTGTTAACATAAAAATAATGTAAAAAAATTAAATTAAAAATGTTACCACTCAAATCTGTGGGACAGTGATTCCCAACATGCATCTTCAATTTATTTATACATTTTATTCAATCAATTTATAAAAATAATTTTTAATTTAAAATAAAAATGTAAAAAAAAAAAAAAATGCTAAATATCATAATAATAATAATAATAATAATTACATCAATTTAAATGAATTCATTAAGAAGTAAGCAGGTTTGAAAGGATGTCAAATATAAAATAAAATGTATAAAAATGTTTAATATAAAAATAATAATAAAAATGCCAACAAAAATAAAAATAAATGCAAACAATAAAAGGAGAAAATATTAAATATAATAATAATTAACTAAAAAGTTTGTTTAATATAAAAATAATAATAAAAATGGTAAAAATAAAAAAGCAAACAATAAAAGGAGAAAATGTTAAATATAATAATAATAATAATTATTATTAACTAAAAAGTTAATGTTTAATATAAAAATAATAATAAAAATGTTATTTATTTAAAAATACTAAAAATGCTAACAGAAATAAAAATAAAAATGCAAACAATAAAAGGAGAAAATGTTAAATATAATAATAATTATTAACTAAAAAGTTAATGTTTAATATAAAAATAATAAAAATGGTAAAAATAAAAATGCAAACAATAAAAGGAGAAGATGTTAAATATAATAATAATAATAATTATTAACTAAAGTACACATTTTTGTAGTGTTGTTAAGCTGGGTTTCCATCCATGTATTATCATCCAAGTTTGGGGGTTTTGCATAAAACAACCTGAATAGAAACACCAAGATGCAAATAAAATAAAACAGATAATTTATTTATTCTTATTCAGTAAGGCATACTTATAAATTACAATGGAAAACATTTGCTTAATAAAGCCCTAGATTTACATCCAATACGTCATGTGACTTTGCTTCAAACCGTCATGTTGCTTTCCCAATGGCATGTTTTTCCTCGAAGTGACCATTTCGGTAACACTTTATTTCAGGGTCCAATTCTCACTATGAACTAGTTGCTTATTATCATGCATATTACTAGGATATTGGCTGTTTATTAGTACTTATAAAGCACATATTAATGCCTTATTCTACATGACCTTATTCTACATCCCTTAATCAAACCCCATACCTAAACACTACAAAAACTACCTTACTAACTATTAATAAGCAGTAATTTAGGAGTTTATTAAGGCAAAAGTCATAGTGAATGTGTTCCCCATACTAAAGTGTTACTGTCATTTATTTGTCTTGAACACATGGGATGGAAACACTGCTTTATTCTTCAATTGTTTTCTTGATATTTAAATTTTGCATTATTTAAATTCATAAAAATCGGGTTAAAGGAGGTGCACTAATGCATCAGCTCAGATGATCTGCCATGTTTTTGTTGTGTGTGTAATGGTGAATCAGTGTATCAGTGTTGTGTGTGTTGTATCGGCCAGCGCAAGTAATGTGAGCTGTGTGGAAAAGTCCATTTTAAAACCGCATTAATGAAGTAACCAGGTGATCCGCAGTCAAAAACTCTCATCGTCTCCCTCGCTCTCAGTCACTTAGTGGTCAGTGCTAACTTTCTCTCTTTGTCTGCTCTTTCACACTCTCTCTGTTTCTCGTTCAGTGTATGTGTGTGTGAGCAAGTGTCACCGAATGACAGCCTGTCTCTGCCTAATTCAAACCACCTGCCTTAAACAGAGTACTTCTGTGCTCCACACAAAAAAACACTGTGTCTGTGTGTGTGTTGTGGTGGGTCGAGGGGAGTATTTAAACTTTCAGCAGCTCCAAAAATAAAAATAGGCTTTTAAAAACAGGCACCCTTTTAAACCAATGACTCCTGGAGCTATAGAATCAGTGTGTGTGTGTGTGTCCTTCCCGGTGGATAGTTATGAATAGTTGTATTATTATGTGCTAGATCTACCTGAAAGACTCGTACAGTTCTTATGTGAGGAATTCTTTACATGCCATAAAGCGAGCAAGAGTGTGCGCGCACTTTTTCTTTTTCTTTCTTCCTTTTTCTTAACCTTTTTTGTGTTGCAATCGTAAATGCGTGTTTGGTTGAATTGGATTCAGTGTTGCAGAGAGAACTGAAGGTTTGTTTATCACAGCGTAACAAACTAAAAGCTAATGTAAATAGCCAAAAGGTTATATTGTCAATGAGACCAATGTGTTTAAAAAGTGTTTTAATTTTCGTCCTATAAATAATTAATAATTAAGTTAATAAAATTAAATCAAATTTTTAGTTCTTTTTTTTTTTTTTTTACCTCGGTTTATACTTTATATACCTTTTGTACTTTGTATTTCACTTTTTACTTTACTTTTATTTTAACTTTTCAAAATAAAAACCTTAGTTCTAATATAAATTATGCCTATGAATTAGGGCTGGACGATTAATTGAAAAGTAATCGAAACCGAAATTCAGAACCAATTCACACACGCAGTCTCTCTCATTAATGCATTTAAATAACTACTCTCACGGTGCTAATTTATGTAAAAAAGAAATATCCCACCTTTAATAGTCAAGCATGTTTACAGGACAAAAAAACCCCAAAACAAAATAATCGTTCATTAATCGTAATCGAGTGTTCAATTAATCGAGGTTTTGATTTTAGGTCATATCGTCCAGCCCTAATATGAATTTCTTTCTTTCTTTAGAAAAAAAAAAAAAATAATTACATTTTTGTCCTATAAATAATTCATAATTAAGTTAATAAAATGTTTACATTTTAGATTCTCAGATTTTTATTTCATATTATTTTATTATTTTTTTTACCTCGGTTTATACTTTATTTCAATTTTGTACTTTGTATTTCACTTTTTACTATACTTTTATTTTAACTTTTTATTTACCTTTTATCTTTTACCTTTACGTTTAATTTTTTCAATACAATTTTGAATATATTAAGAGTATGTGTACGTTTTATATATCAGTCATACTTCTTTGCAGTTTTGGATTACATTTGTTTCTCATGATCTTAATTATTAGATCTAAAGGCTTAGTTCTAATATAAATTATGCCTATGAATTTCTTTCTTTTTTTTAAAAAAAAAGCAAGTAGTTTTAATTTGCCCTATAAATAATTCATGATAATAAAATGTTAATAAATGTTAATAAAATGTTAAAATTTTATATAGTCAAATTTTTATTTCATATTTTTTATTTTTTACCTCGATTTATTTAACATTTGTACTTTGTATTTCATTTTTTACTTAACTTTGCATTGTGTATTTTATTTTAACGTTTTATTTACCTTTTTACTTTTTAACTTTTACTTTTTACGTTTAATTTTTTCGGTACAATTTTGGATTTATTAAGAGTATGTGTAAATTTTATATATCAGTCATACTTTACAGTTTTGGATTACATTTGTTTCTCATGATCTTAATTATTAGATCTAAAGGCTTAGTTTTAATATAAATTATGCCTATGAATTTCTTCACAAAACAACACATTTATTAAATACATGACATTTGATCTAGACCAGAGGATGGTTACTTTGAAGATTAACATTATAATTTATTTTACCATACTTTCATGCTATATCATATTTTCGATAAAAATGTGGAAAAAGAGTTATATTAAAGAATGAGTAGGTGTGTCCATACTTTTGACTGGTAGTGCACATGGATAAACGTTGATCACATTTCCTCTTAGAAAATTAGCCCCCCAGTTAATGTAAATTTGTTTGAAAATTATGATTGGACACATACAGTCACATGACCACCGATTGCATAATCTGTCATAATGTACCATTCCAAAATTTAAGATGATTTGAATATTTCAAGATACTTCATTGTGAATTGCCTGCGGGGGAATATAGTCACACACGCCCAGATGCATAAAAACAAAAGAGGCATTGAAGCCGAGAAGAGGATGTCATCACAGTTAATCCTTTGTTTTCTCTTTCACCTTTTTTTTAAACTCTCCTCACTTTCTTCCAAGTTTATGTTTGCTTGCATGGACGGATGGCAGGAGGAACACTGACACAGATTCAAAACATGTCATTTTTGGAAAGCTCAGAGTTGGCGTGATCCACTGGAGAAGGAAACTGCCCTTGAACCTCACATTCTGCTCTACCTCTGTGACCCTTTAAAGTAATCCGTTAAACAGATGTGTGTGTGTGTGTGTTTACTGATCCACGCACAGGTCCTGGATCAGATGGTGATTTTTGCGTTAGGCTGATGGTAAAGGGGTCATGAACTGCATTGTTTTATAATGTTTCCTGTGGTGTGGTATGATTTTTACATCAAAAATTGATGTAAATAATTTAGAAATAAAAGGCATTTTAGCTGATTTTAGCCTCTGATTTGAACGCTCAGTTTGAAGGGGCGTGTCTGCTGTGAGACTTCAGTGTAAACGCCCACTGCTGTGATTGGCTGCTGTGAGACTTCAGTGTAAACGCCCACTGCTGTGATTGGCTGCTGTGAGACTTCAGTGTAAACGCCCACTGTTGTGATTGGCTGCTGTGAGACTTCAGTGTAAACGCCCACTGCTGTGAGACTTCAGTGTAAACGCCCACTGTTGTGATTGGCTGCTGTGAGACTTCAGTGTAAACGCCCACTGCTGTGATTGGCTGCTGTGAGACTTCAGTGTAAACACCCACTGCTGTGATTGGCTGCTGTGAGACTTCAGTGTAAACACCCACTGTTGTGATTGGCTGCTGTGAGACTTCAGTGTAAACGCCCACTGCTGTGATTGGCTGCTGTGAGACTTCAGTGTAAACGCCCACTGCTGTGATTGGCTGACATCTTTGCATATGAAATAGCTAGTATTACATGTGGAACTCTATGGAAAACTTTTAGCACGTTTTTACTATCACAGCTCTTAAGGTTAATCAAGTGTTGATTATAGCATTATATTTAGATCTATGGCATTATATTCAGATTGTGGCATGAAAGGTTGCAGTGATGAGCATTGTAGCCGATCACAGACATGTTGAGCTCATGAATGCAGTGATCTCGTGATTGCAACTCGATTTCTGCACACTAACAAATGCTTTCATCATAACTAACAGTGCAAACACAATGTAAATAAGAGATTTGTTGATTATTAAGGGAATTTTGGCTCGAGTCCAGAACTCAGTCACTGCTAAACTCGTGCTGTTTGATTGACAGCTCCAGTGATTGTAAAGGGAGCGTTCTTTGATCGCTTTCTATATATAATCACAGTTTAAATAACAGATTATTTTCATCCTACTAAGAGAAACAATGTGAAGTTGAGCGTTTAGTCACTGGTTTGATTTACTGACACACAGACAAAGAACATCTGACTGTACATGAATCATTACATATCAGAAATCACTGGTCTCAGATCAGGCATTAGAATTAACACGGTTACTTACATGTTGTGGCGTTACTGTCGAGTCCATTTCGTGAAAGTCTGTTTGCAAAGCCTGAGCCGAAATTGCGACTGATTTACCAAAGAATCCACAGTGAAATGTACCGAATACAAATAAATAATGTTCAACTGAGACATTCACATTGATGAAAATAAATAAGCACATTCCTAGCATTAGGATCCTTTGGAAGGTAATGTTATTTGTAGTCCATCCTGTATCGCTCTTCTCTCCTCGTCATCTCACTAACACTCCAGTGGGCGGGGCTAAAGTTGTGATGATGAAGTAGGCGTTGATCTTCTTCTGCAGAGGCGGTCTTTCACCATCTATTACAGGCACAACGAGTCGTTCTCTGGGCTTGGTTACAATAAAAGCTGTTTTTGGACTAACAAGGAAGTTTTCAGGATAGTATGATGACCTCTTATATGTCAAAAGCTCAAGGAAAATTTGATTTTTCAGTTCATGACCCCTTTAAAGGGAAGTGACTTAAAACCAGCTTGAACCTGTATGATGTTCTTCCTTGCGTGGAACATAAAAAACAGATAGTTTGGGGGGAAAAATTCTCCATACAATAAAAGTCAGTTCGGGCCAATTTGTTTTGGACCCCATTGACTTTTAGCATATGGGCAGAAACAGTTTAAACATTCTTCAAAGTGTCTTTTATTATCTTCCGCATAAGAAAAACAATAATACAGGTTTAGAACGACATGAGGGCAGTAAATAATGGCAGAATTTATTTTCTGTGTGGCTATACATTTGTTGAATTTAGTCAGATCAAGTCACATTTATTTATAAAGCAATTTTTTTTATATTCACCAAATACATTAAGATCAAGCGGATCAATCAAATCAGTTTAATCAATCAGACTAAATACAAACAATATTTTAATTTTTGGTTAAACTGTTCTTTTAAATGGGATTTAAAGCATCAGTAGTTGGAGAGAATCTAATATGGGGAAGCGTGGGCTGCGTCAGAGAAGGCACGATCATCTAGGAACCAAAAGAAAACCAAGTTATTAACTAGCAGATACCTAGGAATATGATATTGTGAGACAAAAGTACAATATACTGTATAATGAGGTGCTAAACCATGTAGACAACGCATCTTTTTCTTTTTTGTACACAAAGTTTGCACATTTTCTGCTGAAATACCCAGAGAGCCTCAGTGTGTCCAAACTCCTCCCAAACGCCAGGAGAGAGTGTGTGTGAACAGGAAAGGAAGGGGAAGGGAGTTGTGCTGCAGGCCTCTCAGCTGTCTCTCACAGCGCTAATGATCCTTGGAGAGAGGTGTGAGGGAGGAATAGAGAGAAGAGGACGGAAAGCAAGGGATGTTAAGACAGATACAGCACCAGCCGGTTTCAGTTCTGAATATTTTTCCTGTTGGATACATTTACAGTGCTACTAAACCACCTCACATTTCCCAAAAGTCTTTGCTGACAAACCCATAAAGTTGCCAAATAATAATGGCTGTAAAAGCAAACCTAACACGGTGGAGAAGATCACAGTGTATGAATCTGTTACAGTGCTTCACTTTGCCATCAGTGTGTGTGTTTGTGAGAAAGAGAGCAGAGAATGCAGTTTGTTATGACTAAAATAAGATCAGAGAATTGTGCAGGCCATTTCCTCCTTTCGCTTGACCTCTCTGTTTCATGCTGTTTGTCTCTCTTGTTTTCTCTCACACACTTTCACCTCTGTTACCTATAGGTTTCATCATTTAGACGCTGTATTGGTGAAGATGGAAAGCTATATCTTGACCTTTGACCATTTTTTTCATTTCTCACAGTAGCCTCAGTTTGCCATCATGATAATTATTACATGTTTTATGTGTGTATGTGTGTTTATACTCCAGAATTAGCACTCATAGATCACTAAAACCTTTGTGTAAATAAAATTACTTGCCAATTTTCTTGGTAATTTTATTAGGAATTGCAACATTGTATAGTTTATGTCAAGCTGTAAGAAAGCTGACCGCGATTGATGTCAGTGACATGCGTCTTCTAAAGAAAACATCTGTTGCGACTAACAGATTTCACCTCAGGGGGAAAATGTACTGTCAGACGTTTATCTTCTCCAGAGCTCTGTGTGACAACACGTATGTGGAATATTCCTTAACCAAAATATGAGGAACAACATTACAATGTGTCAATGTGACTGACTTGAGATGTTGCCACAAGTATGTTTAAAAAAATAACTTTATAAATTGTCATAGGGGAAATAATGGTATATATTTTTTCTGCAATCATACACTTAGAGAGTAGAGAAAAGCAAATGTTTTTCTTAAGGTGTGTGTATATATTCACTTTATAATTACTTTAGCTAAGTTTGCACTATTTTCTGTTTATTTTGATAAATAAAAGAATTCATTTTTGTTCAATAAATATACTGTCATTAAAATGTTAATATAGAAATATATTTAAAAAAAAATATTTTAGAAAGTAAAGATTCTGAAAGCATTGAAGGATATCCCATAATAATTTAATATATATTTACAGTAGTAACATTAAATCATATTTAATTATATGATATGATTAATATCATATTTTTAAATGTGATTGTTTCATTATAAATATGGTGATTCTCTCTAAGGTGGACACCCAACTTAATATATGATATTTACCTGAATCTGAATCTAACCATGTCATGTTAACAAATGTTAACCGCTGTTTATTATCATGTTAATTATTGTGTCTTTTACCCCAAATACCATACTTTCACATATTCTTCTGTTATTGAAAAACTGTTGCTTTAATTGCCTTGAACAAAACTGAAAATCATTAAGATCTTTGTCTCAAAGTATAGACATTTTATTGATTCTCATTTGCTACTTAAATCTACATTTTTAAAAACAACAAATATTAGATCAAATTAGCACAGAATCATCTTTGCGCTGCTGCCCACGATCAAAGATCAGACACATTTCCACGAGCATCTTGAAAAGTGGATGTTTTAGAAAGTGCTGAGGCAAGTTTCTCTAGTGGCTTAGAGGAAAATAACATCAAAGGAGCCTTTTACCCCGTGGAGCCTTCAGCCCTGTTGTACCCTATATAATATTAATTAAAAAAAATACTGCACACTTCTATAGCTTGCACAGACTCGAATATTTTTAAAACTGCAACATTAAGCATTTTGAAATGTGTCCAATGCACTGCAACCATTCAGGTGTGTGAGGGGTCTTTATGTCTTGCTCTTAAAGCCACAATATGTAATTTTTCGTTGCTTATTCAAAACAAAGCCGTAGCTTGATGGTGCCTGGATTTCGCGGAGCTTTTATTCTGCCGCAGACGAGCGCTTCCGCTTCTTCCGCTCATGCGTATGTGGGGGAACACAGCGCTGCTTTATCATATTACACACATCTGAGTGTGTTGAGAGTTATGTTATAATGCTACTCTGTGTGTTCGCTCGGCGGCTACTATGAGACACTTGTTCACACTGCAGTAAGAGATTGATATTAGGCATGGTAAAACATGGTACTCGCGGTAAATCAAGAAAACCAGATTTAAACAATAAGACTAACTGTGTTGAGCTGTAGAACAATGATTAGTTTTCTGTCCATGATCCAAACAGTTGCTCACCTGTCTAATAAAACACATCATATATTAAAGCGTCTTTGATGTTTCCATGGTTTCTACAAAATAAAACCGGAAATCGAGGGTAACGCGGGTTTCACTGAACGGTCCGTGTCCTGGTTAAAATTGCTTATTTCTCTGGATTTAAACATTCTTGGAAACATTTGGGATAATGTAAGTACACAAGTCAACAAAATATATAACATTGTTCTAGTGGTTTCTGGATATTTTAATCTAAAAATCTTACATATTGTGCCTTTAATTAAATAATGTAAAAAAAAAAAAAAAAAATATGTAAAAATACAATACAAAATAATTATAGCTGCTGGTAAATGTTCTTGATTGTGGCAAATTTTGGATCTTCTGCGTGTGTGTGTGTGTGTGTGTGTTTAGGCCATTTCTATATTTCAGACTTGACCAGTTTGATTGGATTTTACAACGGCCCAAAGTCTTAACAAAGCCGTATCGGTCACAATTCTGTGTGAGTTCCCTCAGTGTGTCTCTTTTTATGGTTTTCTCTTTCTGTCTGTCTGTCTGTCTGTTATCTCGTTTGAGAGTGCAGCAGGAGTGAAATATGAATGAGTTGGGCGGCCAAGTGCTGCGCTCCCACTGCAGCGCATAAAACGTGCTGATGGGGTCTTTATACCTCCATCAAGCTGAGGGGAAGAAAAGAGCGCGGCCCTGTCAGGGGAATGGGACGATTCTCTGGCCAACTGGCTGAACGCTGAAGCCCTGCCGTCAGAAAGTGTGTATGAGAGAGAGAGGGAGCTAATGCCAGAGAAAGAAGACAGAAGAGTATCACCCATTGACCCCCTTGGCAAGCGTTCTTGTTTTAAGTAACCCGCCATTTATTTCTCCAAAAGCACTGCCTCTTTTATCTAGATCACCATTTAGATTTAGTCTGTGCATTTGTGCTGTTGTGTAGTGGTTGTATGGACTTGGGAACTCTGTGCTTTATTCCCACAATTGATATCCCATGAGGCCTAGGGTTGACGTCAGGATGGGGACGGCCGTGTGTGTTTGTGTGTTGGGGTGTGTGTAAGAGCGTAACCACATAAAAGCACATCCTACTGAGAGCAGATGTGTCTGTGTCTGTGTCTGTGTTGAGTGTGTGTGTGTGTATGTGGGGGAGTCTTGATGCTTGATCCCAAATATGAACCTGGGAAAATAAAGCGGTTTTGATACTGTTAGTCTTAGTTTTTGAAGTATTTGAAACTTTTTATGAGTTCATTATATAATTAGCGTTTTGATATGATCAATCAGACGGAACATACCAACTTCCTAAGGCACACTTATTGACACACACACACACACACACAAAAAGCAAGATTTAAAATGGAATGGATTTGCTTTAACAAAGATGCAAATCAGGACAGCATTAAAACTAAATATTTTAACATAGAGGACCATAAGCTTTCCATCTTTCTGCATTGTTTTTCGAAGTATTTGAAACTTTTTCATGTGCACCACCATGTTTACAAGGTCAGATGCATCTTCTCAAATGTAAAATGCTGGATAATGATGATGTTATGTCTGTGTCTGTTTGTCTTATAGGCGATGTGGCTGATGTTGCAGCAGGAGGAGCCTATCGATTTTGTCATAGCGACTGGGGAAGTGCACAGCGTACGGGAGTTTGTGGAGAAGGCCTTCAAACACGTGAACAAAACTATTGTGTGAGAGCACGCATACACACTCATCTATCTCAGATTAAGCCCATCTGGGTAATCTGGCACATCTGGTGTTGATTCGCAGGCAGGCTGTACAAGACCACAAAACAACACGCAAACACACCATAAATATTGTAAATATGTAACACATATGCTAACAGCTGAATTGGGAAACAAATAAGATGTGTTCAAAGCTCTTGTTCTCGCACTCAGGTGGGAGGGGAAGGATGAGAATGAAGTGGGACGCTGTCAGGAGACAGGAACCATTCATGTGAAGGTTGATCCAAAGTACTACCGGCCAACTGAAGTGGTGAGTTTCTTCACGCGACTTTTGCTAAGATTTATGCCCCAACTTACAATTTGATTGTACAGTCTAGTTGCAGAAAGTCAGAGCCAGTTCTGCAGTTTTGAGTTGACACATTTTACAGAAAATCACGTAGTGTATGATGGGCACAGGCTCCTCTTTTTTAGCTTCACACTAGCCACTTTTCCACTGTTGGGCCAGTGCGAGCCAGGGCTTTCAACGGGCCGGGCTGGACTAATAGCCTCAGACCTGTAGCACCAAGCCAAAAACCATGCTCCTCAGCACTTCACTAAAACCCGCCCGTAACACACCTCTCTGAACAACGTCACACACAACATCATTTCACCAACAAATGGGAGTTTGATCAGAAAACTAATCAGAAGAAATCACTGGAAACTAGTGCAAAACAACATGATAACCCGGCCGTTTGTTGGCATTTTTGTCGTTTACTTAAAGATTTAAAACCCAAGCTTCGATGTTTTACCAGTTTTACAATAATAAGTGATGCATTGATCATAATGAATTAATATGTGCCAAGATTGCACATTAGTCCCACAGAAATAAAGTGGCATTCACCGTTATTTCACTAAAGAAAGAGGACACACACACTTATTCAGTCGCATCTGTTTCTGTTTATTTGTAGTCACATGACAGTATGTTACGATCATTTCTGCAAACTTTCCAACAAAAACACGACCTGAGGAGCTTTAGCGCTCTCTCAAGTGACCGTCCCAATACAGTTATGTTTTCATTCAGAGAAACAGAGGAAGCTCCTGAAAAACTGGAGTTGCTTTATATTATGAAATGCGGAGCTAAATATGGATCTCAGACAGCCCGGTATAAAGAGACGAGACGTACTGACAGATGAAATAAATACACGATTGTGTTCGCCTATATGATTTCTTCAAGCGGTCATATTTACCATGTTTACTATAGTAATAGTTAGTGCTCATAGTCTTTTGCATTGCATATAAATATTTCTGCCTTATCCGGTGATCAGAATCCAGATCGGATCACAAACACTCGCTGCTGTCTGAAAGTGAGTTCTGAGCTAAAATGATTTTAAAAGTCTTTAATGCTGATGTTAGCTGGGATATGAAATCATCCGCGGCTCAGATAAACTCTGCCTTTGTTCATAACCACTCCTCTAGTCTGAGCCGGCCCGCTTTAGACCAAGGTATTCGGCGGGCCAAAAAACCCTGGCCGTTGGCCCCAAGGAAGCTCAGATGACGCCCGATTAACCCCTGGAAGTGACAATGGAAACACGACTGGCCCTGGCACGCACTAGCACGCCCGCTTTGTGCCCGACAGTAGAAACACAGCTACTATGATTCCATCCAGTCAGATCCTGCTTGAGTTTGTTGTATTAGGATTCACCTTAAAGTCTGGTAGTGTGTGACCCTCAGTCGTTTAGTGTATGATGCCTAGTGTTTTAAAATCGTGTAGTGTATTCCAGCCTTAAGAACATCCAAGGTGCCTTTAGAAAGATTTATTATGTGTTTGATATTTTATAATACACAACAGGCATTGACTTCTCCTAGATGTGTATATGTTTATAATATAACACACTGATATTCTGACAGGAAGGCAGGCTGTACTCTGGAACTCATGAGTACCTGGAAGTGACAGTAATGATGTTGTGAAACTATTTCAACTTCAAAACATTTCATACTGATTGAAATATAGGGTAACACTTTAGTATGGGGAGCACATATTCACTATTAACTATGCCTCAATAAACTCCAAATTTACTCCAAATAGTTAGTAAGGTAGTTAAGTTTAGATCTTGGGTTTGATTAAGGGATGTAGAATATGATCATGCAGAATAAGGCATTAATATGTGCTTTATAAGTACTAATAAACAGACAATATCCTAGTAATATGCATGCTAATAAGCAACTAGTTCATAGCAAGAATTGGACGCTAAAATAAAGTGTTACCAAATATAGTAACTACACAATAATGTCAAAAGGGGCCTCGTTGTTTATCGTGTGGCGTCAGCAGATTGTGTCAGTATTGTTCACGGTGACTCGATTAACTCAGCATTTCATCATTTGAGGGTGTTCAAGCAGGATGCCTACTTACTTTTAAAAACAGCTAGACATCACACAACTCAATGGAGAAGGGTGTCTTAAGGCAACATTTTGAAAATGTCACTTAACATACAAACCACTGAATAAGCAGCGAGACCCAATGAATTGGCCAATTATGCCATTTTCATATATACAATACTATTAAAAATTCAGTACATTTTTTTTTAAAGAAATTAATTCAGCAAGGATACATTAAATCTTTTAAAAAAAAAATCAGTTTCCCCAAAAATATTAAGCAGCACAACTGTTTTCAACATTGATAATAATAATCATAAATGTTTCTTGAGCATCAAATCGTCATATTATAATGATTTCTGAAGGATCATGTGACACTGAAGACTGGCGTAATGATGATAAATTCAGCTTTGATCACAGGAATAAATTAAATTTTTAAATATTTTGAAATAGAAAGCTGTTCTTTTCAATTGTTGTAATATTTCACTATATTACTATTTTAACTGTTTTCAATCAAATAAATGTAACATTGGTGACCATAAGAGACTTCTTTCAAAAAACATTAAAAATTTGAATGACCCCAAACTTGGACAGCGAAAATGTTTGCTTTTTCCATGTATTCAAGTAGACAATCCTTACTCTGACATGCATATGACATGTAGATGTCAATTTGTGTATGTGTGTGGTCATTTAGGAATGAGAAAGGGCACTAAATCTTTAAAGAAAACATGCATACTAAATGATTGTTGACAGATCAGAGGTTTTCTCTGAGACACATGCTTGCTTTGTATGGGTCAGCAGGGTGTTTCTCTTTCAGTCAGATGGGAGACCAAAAGGTGTGTGTGTGTGTGTGCAGTCTGAAGATGAGTGACATCAGAGGATTAAGAAGGAAATCTGTTATTCAAGCACAATCAATGGACAGTGTTATATAATATCAGTATAGGATACTTAAAGACATGAGCTGAACAGGTCATCCATCAACACTGAGGCGAAACGGGAATGTGACCTTTGACCTCTGCGATAGGAAGTAAATCACTGCATTTCCTCTGGAGGCAGAAGTGACAGTGCAGGACGCAGGTCAACAATGTGGATGAATGAGAGTGTGTGTGTGTATTTGCGATACATTTACAAATACGTTGTCCACAGGCTACATGTGTACATATTTCAATTAAGCCTGGATTAATTATTCTGGCAGAAGTGTAATAGAAAAATGCTTTAATTTCAAACATGTAATTGTTAGTTGGTCCTCTTTGCCAGCACACTTGCTTCGCCTGAAGGGAGTCACACACCTCTCAATGGGAAAGCAGTGGGTTGAATACACTGCGTTTATCCGAAGAGACCCTTGTCAGTCGTCACTCAAACTGCTGTGTTTTTGAGCCATCCTAATCTGTTTTCATTTGTACTACACCTACATGATTTATGAAAGCATAATAAGCATAATGAATGACAGATAAAAATCTTCTGGCTGAAAGATAGAGCTAATAATAACCGTCACACCCAAAACTGCTGTTAGATGAATGGCTCTATGCATTATTATCATTCCCAAGATCAACATGTGAAGCCTCTGAGTGATGGCTATCATGTCAGACGTAACTTGTGGTTGGGAGTGCGTAAATTGCGAGCGAATGATGAAACCCAAATCGGCCATCTCTATTTGCATAACCTTTAGAGATCTCATAACGAGCGTATCTGCGTGGAAGCATGTGCGTAAGGCAGGATTTCATCCGTGGCTTTGCTGCAAACGCTTTCACTGGATGTGTTCTTTCAGTCGCTCACATTCCTTAAGGAGGTATGCGTCGTTTTAGCTTCACAATGAGAAAAGCAGGCCTTGTCTGTCCATCACTACTCGATCACAGACAAAGAAACTGTGTGTGCGCGTTGAAATAATATGCTAACTTGCTTTTAAGGCCTAAAATACCCTGATTTAAATGAAGCTTGAAATATTAGAGAGAATGTCGGTAACTTTTTACGATTTACAGCAGGAGAGCGGTGTAAAGTAAATAGTGGCCATTCTTTTATTTCTCTCTCTCGCTCTCTTTTATTCTCCCTCTTGCACACGCACAAGGACGCGGCGGATTGGGCGCAATACGCTGTAAAATCGAATTAGTTAGACTTACTTAAAAAAAAGCATGCAAACCAATTGCCTTAAAAAAAACAATTGAAATAGGAATAGTATGTTGTACTGACAAATACTTAGTATAGTTCACTTACACGAGTTCTAGTAACTAAAAAAAGAACTGTAGAGAGTACTTGATAATTTACTTTAGATTTACTCTTGACTTAGTATAGCTACCATTGTTGTGTTTTGCATGCTGAATGTTGAAGTCTGTGTGTGACTCAAGCATGATCAACTGCAAGATATTGTCACAAATATAGAGGGATTATATCAACCCAATTAAAAGTTTCACAAGGTAAAACTGTAAACGATCATTATACGACATGCTTTTAAAAGGTGACCTAATTTCTGATTAAATCATGAACTATAGTTGATTATTTAGTCAGAAGCTAGGTCAACTTTTAAAAGCAACCTATTTATTACTTATCTTCCTTTGAAACCAAATAACTGTGATTTCTTGCTGCGTCGCTGCATCAATAGGAAGAGAATTACAGTAATATGAATAAAGTTCCAAGTGCCCAACCAAAGGGAACACTGATCACCATAATGGTGAGTTTTTTTTTTTTCTTGACAAAATGGCACTCAAACCAATCAATTAATCTTAACTTGGGTTTTCTGAGTAAACAAGGTGTAGTATGTGTATAGTACAGATTACTAGATTTTTACAATTAAGTTAAAACATTAAGTAAATTTAACTAGAGTGTTAGTTAGAATCACTGTTGGATTTTACAGTGTACCGAACACATCAAAACCGAGCGGCCTGTCTTTTAGCTGATCGAGGGGGTTTAATAGTGAAAGCTCGAACAGATGAATGTGTCCCCCAGACGGCCGCTGAAGACCGCTGCGTGAACCCTGCTCTGCCTTTCAGCGAATATGATTTTGCACATCCATTTCATTCTTTCGGATGCTGATTTAAACAATTTTTATGAGGCACTTTGGGGAAGGAGGACCAAAGTTAGCCAAAGGCTTTTTTTTCTCTCTTTTTCACTTTTTATTTTCCAGACAGTCCCCAGGAAACCCTCATGGGTTTTTTTCTGTTCGTTTTTCATTTTGAAAGAGAGAAAGGAGCACAAGAGAGGGCATAATTAAAAAGCAAAAAGTTTTGGTTTACGCAACAAACTCCACAGAGGGCGAGTTGCTCGGTTTAGTAACTCACTGACTCGTTTATGAATATCTTGCTGAAATTGTGTGCACATCATAAGACTTTTTTTACCGTGCTGTGGTCGTGTATGATGTAACTTCAGCAGAAAATTGGTTTGAATTATTACAAGATTTGAGAATGTCTCAATGAACATGGGGATATGGGGCAGCATGTACTGCAAGGATTATTGCAAATAAGTATTGAAGTGTGTATGAATGCATTTAGGGTGTGTCTGCCAAGAATATAAATGTAATGTACAGTAAGTAAGTGTGTGTGAGCATGCATGCTGATGATAGACAAAACACACAAGCTGCAGTTCACCATGTGTGCATTTCATCAGATCAATTTACAGACTTGGCTACCTGGAGGAATTGCCCCAACATGATGGAATTATGTGGATTACCAGAGATTAGTACATATTTGGTACATATGTCAACATGTTTCCTCTGGCAACTCAAAGACATGGTGCACACATCTTGGATTTAAGATGGTTGTTTTTTTGTGGCCTATTATGTATTTTTAGAGTGGCACATGCATCCTGTCTTCATGATTTATAATGTCATGTGATATTAATTTAATGCACATTAGCATCTTTACTCTGCATCATGACATGACTAGCAAAGCCTACAGTTATAAACAAAATGTTCCAGTAATGGTAATAAAATATATATAGAACATTTAAAATATGATTTAAAATGATAGAAAATTATATTATTTTTTTCTATTTCTCTTATTTTCTGTAAAGGCCCACTGAAGTGCCTTGAAATACACAGTGTTTTTCAATGTGGTGAAGTAATTTCCACTGAAACAGGAAGACAGGGTGGGATCGAACAGCTCCTCCCCTTTTTTAAAATAGCTAATAGCGTTTCTAAATGCAAATTTTCTCATTGTTTTGGAGCACAGCTTATAGATAACCTTAAAGTGCCCCTATTATGCTATTTTAAAGCTTCCTAATTTTGTTTTGGAGTCTCCTACAACAGGTTTACATGCATCAAAGGTCAAAAAACACTTTCATTTTCTCATAATATACATTGCACATCACCACATTTTTCAGTGATTCTCAAACGACTCGACGGATGAATCAGTCTCTCTAAATCCCTCCTTTCTGCGAGCTACTGTGATTGGTCTACCGTGTACAGCACGTGTTTCGGAAGCTAAACGCCCATCACCATAACTGAACTTCAGCTCCGGAGGCTTCCTAAAGCTCAGCGATTATACACACTGTAAATACAGTAACGATGATGTCGATTTTACCACATCAATCCGAGCGCGAGTCCGATGATGAAACATTGAAGAACTAGTTATTCAACCCGAACCTCCATCACAAGGACGACTTGAGCAGGAGTTTCTCAGTGATACGCTACTCATTATGAGATGTTGCAGCTGTAATTCCTCACCATCAGCATTAACAAGTGTGTGTCCATCAACAAACCCATGTGTGTATTTCTCATTTATTGCGGTGCTCATGCAGGAACTGTATCAATAACAGCGCATGTGTTAGCCCAGCACTGACGTGAATGACTGATGGAACATAAACGCTTGTAAAACAAATCTTTTTCTCTTTATTCAAAGTAGTAAGAACGACAGATGATCTGCATTAATAGACACAGTTTTAGGTAATAGTGTCCCACAGCTGATGAGCAGAAGTATTTCAGTAAGACAGTAATAACGTGAGTTAGCCGGAAACTTACACAATATAAAACACAAAACTACGTATTTTGAACACCCGGTAGAAAATATATACATCAATAATTATTCATATTTACAGGTTGTGATTCTGAGGAGCTGGTCCAAATAAACTGAGCGCTGACCCATCTTTCAAGAGCAAGCGTTTTGTGAATCCCACGTTGAACTCAGAGGGGCACTTTAAGGCTAGCATATTCATATTAAAAGTTAAAAAAAAATGATTTCACTGGGACTTACAATGCATTCTGGGTATATCCGTATGTGTTCCCTGCCAATCAAACCCATGACTGTGATGTTGCTATAGCGTTCAGTTGAACTACATGATGTTCATCATAAGTTATTAGACAGTATAATTGGCACATTTGCATTGTTATGATGTGTGTGTATATATAGTGTGCTTTGTTTGTTTAACATGCAAGCGCATGCTTATTTTTTTGGTTTGTGTTGGAATGAAAGATGGCTTTGACCTTTCACTCCGAGGATCAGGATGGGGTGATCTTATCTGCTCTGTGGCAGAGGTCAGGAGTGAGATGAAAAGAATCCTGTAGTGATCAGCACACACACACACACACACACACACATGGAGGCCCTCACTCTGTGAATGCAGGAGTCTGTCTTATCTGACCCATGCTGAGCGTCATAGTACCAGCATGCAAAACACAGCTGCATCATCCCTTACCTGCAGCTTTGCTTTTAATTTGAATGCAGTATCCATTTTATTTCAGGCTTCAGATCAGTGGCCAACCGATCCGCATGCTTTTGTGTGTTGGTAGATTTATGTGTGGTCCCCCACCTTTAGCCGTGATGCTTTATGGGTAGTGCAGTCTTTAGGGTTTTCTGGGTATTATAGTCGCTGTGGTTGAGAGGCTGGCTCTGTGTGACAGTTTTATGGTGATATGCAGTGTAATAGGTCAGAGTTGTTAAAGTTGAGTGTGAATGATGTTGTAAAGAGTCTGGCCAGGTGCCAGGTGGAACTCAAACCTGCAATAAAGCCGCGCTCTTACCGTACAGCCTTTCCTCATGATGACCGTATATACATCCACTTTTATTTACATCACACTTAACGGCAGAGCTTAACTCTCTTTCATAACATTACATGGCACTTTTTAAAACGTGGGGTCCTTTTACCTCGCACCCCGGGACGTTTTCTTTTACTGTGCTACTCCGTCTCGCACTCTGTTCTCGTTGATGCATCGGGGAGAGAGAGAGAAAGAGAGGGAGCGAGAACAGAACTAAAAAAAATAAAGCGGGAGAGAGGGGTGTACGTTCTCCCCTGGCCTACTCTCTGGTATTTCCTGAAGGACTTTGACTGAGCGGAACCACCCTGGGCCCCACGGAGGGGAAAGAGAGAGAAAGAGCTTTTAAACAAGAAAGAGAGTTGAGAATATAACACTTGAAAACCAAGCCAAGTGTAAAGCTTCCCAATAAACAGGTGATTTTTTTTAAATTTTTTATATAAATTAAATGTTTAGAGGTGAAAGACGGTATTACATCACTAGATGTCTATTACTGAACTCAAAGGTGCAACGTTAGAGAATTATTCTGGGTTCGGTACCAGCTCATTTGAAAGCATTTGCAAGAAAAAAATGTTTGGCTTGTCCCACATTTACTTTAAAAAGGAGCAAGTTAGGAAGGTTACGTGACACTGAAAATGAATAAGGCCTACTTTTGATTTAAAAGCAGATGCTTATGATTTTATAAAAAAAACATTCTTCCATTAAAACGTATATATTATTTGAGCTGTAAAGCTGTTTTCACAGTCATTTTAGGGTTTTCAAAGCATTTGATCTAGATTACGTAATCAGATTCCAAAAAGTAAGTACTTGTAGTTAATTATATTACGTTTAAAATACTCATATTCAAACTATAGTTACTTTTTTATTGATTACGTTATTCTCACAATGGCAGTCAAATATTCATAATTCATTGATTCTCCCTACTAAATTGTCCTTTCTAAAAACGCCCACTGCTTGTATACGTTCAGAAGCTCGTCCAGGTTTGTGGAATTGCACACACAGATCAGCCACTGGTCATGTGACTATCACTGAAAACTGAGAGCCGCAGCGTTTGATCGCTGGATTTACAGAAATCATTTCACTTTTAACAAGTGTTTCTCAACATTGCATATCTAATCAACTCCTGATTCACACATTAATTATTATTTGAATTATCACTCAGTTATAGTGAGTTATTTAACCTAAACCATGTATTACTGCCTTTGGAAGCTTTTGTCTTTCAAACACATTAAAATGTACAAATTCACGTCATTTCATATTTACATGCAATGCAGGGATTCCCCAACTTTTTTGTCAGCTGAAATTTCTTTGACCTAATATATTTACTTGAAGTCCCCTGAGATTTTAATTTGTAAGTTAGGTCAATAATAAAATTGTCAATAAAATAATAATAATAACGATAAATAATAATAAAATTAAGTTTACGGTTCTCTGATGTCGGTGACATGACATGCAGGTAAACAAATAAAATATTTTTTAGTAGTGTTTTATTTTAATTTTAAAATGATTTATTTTAATTTACATTTTTTTATGATTTAATTACTCAATAGCTTTTCATTTAAACTCACAAACCCCAGTTTGGGAAACCCTGACGTAATGTAACATTTAAAGCACTTTATGTTGTTAATCAAAAATGGAAAATATTTTTTTTTTCTCTTTGTATTTTTATATCAATATGGTACAAGATTATTCTACTCAAATCAATGTGATAAACACGTTAGGTCAAAAGTAATCCAAAAGTAGTCCGATTATATTGCCTTAAATATGTAACGAAATGGATTACTAACCAGTAACCAGATTACAATTTGTAAGTAATCTACCCAGCTCTGTTTAAGAGTTATGTTGTCATGACAACGAAGTCCTTGTTTATAACTTT
The DNA here is from genome assembly GCA_039654105.1 of Coreius guichenoti. Lineage (NCBI taxonomy): Eukaryota > Metazoa > Chordata > Actinopteri > Cypriniformes > Gobionidae > Coreius > Coreius guichenoti. The sequence goes on from CM077185.1 coordinate 3,591,603, forward strand.
ACGCAGAAAAGGTTAAGTGATTTTTCATACTGAAATCATGTTAACACACGTATTGTGTACGTCTTGTGGTTACACTATTGCAACAGTGAGGTTAGCGTTGTAGTTTTTTTTAAAAAGGGGGCACAAGTCAAAATGTATTTTTGTGATAATCAACATTATACCATAAAACTTAGATTAACTTGTATTGAACCTGGAATATTCTGTGGTGCGTTTTATAAGAAAATACTATTTCAGTCTCTACTTCAAACTTTCATGTTTAATTCAACGTGTTACTTGCTGTTTCTTTGTATTTATTAGTGAAATTTATTAGCAATTTCTGAATGAAAATTGTTTCGAAGTAAATCCTACAACAATATTTTTTTTTCAGTTTAGGTCTAAATCGGTTGCAAATAAGTAAAAGTTACGTAAATGAAAGTAAAATTTGCAATACACTATCAATACACTTTTTAGCATTAAATAAAATGATCATTGGCTGTAGTAGTTCAGAAAAAAAAAAAATTTCATGTCAGGTGTCTTTAAAAATGTACTTTTGTGTACCAATGTTGTGTTTGTTTGTGCCATGTGTCATAATGACCCGGTGTGTGTGTGCGCGTGTTCGCTGTGTGTAGTGGGAGAGGGAGGTTAATTGTGGGCTGCCCTCTGTAAATGGCATGTCCCAGGCTCGTTATCTTGATTGAGTAATTAACTCTGGCTCTCGGCACTCTTACTCACACTGTCAGACGGCTGAACTCCTGACACCTCGCATTCCTCGCTCCCTCTCCCTCTCTCGCTCTTTAACTTTCACACAGCTCGTCTCCCAGAGCTTTCAATTTATCATCATTTTCCTTTCTCTCCATGTCATTCCTGTCTCCGTCCTTTTTTCCTCCTCTTCTCTCACTCTCGATCACTCCAGACAAGGCCGTTTTTTTATTATACACGAGTTGGAAATGTGAAAGAAGGAGCTCATAATAATAATTCTAATAGTGTGGTAACACTTTACAATAAGGTTTCGTTTGTTAACATGGACTGACCATGAGCAATACATGTGTTACGGTATTTATTAATCTTTGTTAACGTTAGTTAATAAAAATCTGTTCATTGTTTGTTCATGTTAGTTCAGTGCATTAACTAATGTTAACAAATACAACTTTTGATTTGAATAATGTATTAGTAAATGTTGAATTTAACATTGACAAAGATTAATAAATACCGTAGATATGCAGTTCAATATTTAGGGCCTTATGAAATCCGTTTTATTTTTTCCTAAATTCCGTTTTATTTATTTTTTCCAAATTCAGGATTCCATTTTAATGGTTAAATTAATAATTTTATTTATACTTTATTTATATTATTTACATTTATACAATTTAATTCCATTTTATTTTTTACCAAATTCTGTGTTTTCTGTTTAAGTTTAGATTCCATTTTAATGGTTTAATAAAATTTTAATAATCAATGATTTAAGAATCAATTCTATGAAATGTTTTTTTTTCCCCCCCAGAAATTCTGTGTTGTGTATTTTAATATTTCTGGCAATCAAATGAACACATAAAACATTCATTTAATTTATCTTTTAATCATATGAAATTAAACTTTTTTGTCAAGCACAACAGAACATGTTAAAGTTAAAACATGCAAAATTAAAACATGGAAGAAAAATTGTGATTATTCCTTAAAAAATTAAGTTTTAATAATAATAATTAGTGTTAATATTATTATTACATTGAGACGTAGCTAAATTCTACTGCACAACAGTAATATATTTCTGTCATAATTTCTTCAGGTCAAACCAAACTGGGTTGCCGTGAAGAGCTTTGAGTTTCTGTGTGTGTATGATATGACGATAGTTTTTCTCAAATGAAACAGTAAAAAGTGACTCTCAGAGCGGCTCTGGAGATGAAGTTCATGCATTCATGTCCTCATATAGTGAGACGGCAGAGGCTGAAAACACCGCGAGCGTCACGTGTGTGTGTGTGTGTGTGTGTGTGTGTGTGTGTGTGTGTGCGCGTGCGTGCGTGCGTGCGTGCGTGCGTGCGTGCGTGCGTGGTAAATAAAAAAAACGCACATCTGCGCCATTCATTCACACAGAGACATGCAGAACATGCAGGATTCATATTTAAAGTCTATATCGCAATTTGATTTAAGTGTACTGACCTACTTTTGATTTATTCATCCAAGATTCCGAGAAATTCCGCGTTATACAGTAAATTCCGTTTTTATGACTACATTCCGCGATTTTGTCCGGAAATCATAGGGCCCTAAATATTAGTTGATATATGTTAAATAATGTAGTTAACTAATGAAACCTTATTGTAATGTGTTGTAATTTGTTCCAAAACTATGACTTACTTTCTTCTGTGGAACACAAAAGAAGATTTTTTTCCTAAGTCAATACCAGTCCAATGTTGTTTTGGGCCCCATTGACTTTCATTGTATGGACAAAAACAGTCCAAACATCATCTTTTGTGTTCAGCAGAATCAGATGATGACTGGACTTTTTAAGTGAGCTATACCTTTAACTGAAGTAAATATGTGTGTCATGCCTTTCCGTTGTTGTAGCTCTTCTCTTTCTCTCCCCACCCATAGTGAAGGCATAATAACAGGTGAGATGAAAAATGGAAAAGTATCTGGGTCATTTGAAAGAGGTGAATCACACACATGCTGGCTGGCAGGACTCTTGCTCGGCTCCGCTGCGGTCAGATACATCTCTCTGAGGCTGTAAACACACAAACACTCTGCCAGCGCCACATGTAAACACATACAGATCCTCAGTAATAAACACACCGTTGAGTATGTGCAAGTCTTACAGATGCTTGTCATCCAAGTTACTCAGATTTAGATGTAATTTTTTAGTTTAACTCTATAGTTTTCCTGCTCTGTGATTGGCTGTTGTTTGAAAAGGGAAATCATTGGAGTCTTTGATCCCTCCTAAACATCCTGCATCAAATAACACAACTGCACAGCACACAGCAAAGTCTGTCGAACAGCCGTGGAGTTCTCGTTCTGTTTCACCGTGTACTTTCATGGGTGCCGTTGGATTCATCTCGCTCGTGTCTCTCACATACGCACACATTTAAAGTGTCAGGCACTTAGGGTCAGTGTCTCTGTGCTGAAGAGGGTTTACATGATCAGATAAATATTTATTAAACTCTTGAAGCAGGAATCTGACATGGAGGCATTCAGATTTTTCTGCATTGTCTTTTGTCTCTATTACACGTTCTGATGTCTGTTTTATATATGCAATACTGTTCAAAAATTTGAGGTCTGTACGATTGTGATTTTAAAAGAAGTCTAATGTTTTTTGATTAAAAAAATAGTAATATTGTGAAATATTATTATAATTCAAAATAGCTGTTTTCTATGTGAATGTATTTTAAAATGTAATTTATTCCTGTGATCAGTGTGTCTTCAGTGTCACATGATCCTTCAGAAATCATTCTAATATTCCTTATTTATTGTTATTTAAAATGGAAATTGTTTTAACAACGTAAAAGTTTTTACTCTTGATCCATTTAATGCATCCTTGCTGAATAAACGTATTGAGTGTGTGTTTATTCAAAAGTATACATATACATGTATAGTAAATGTAATCTATTTTTTTAAACATAAAACTAATGTACAGTCAAACCAAAATTTATTCAGACACCTTCAACATTTTCTCACATTATCACAGTTTATTCACTATAGTTTAGAAAATGGTAATAAAATATGATAAAAACTCAGAGTTAAACCGTGTCAGAACAAATTCATCTTGATAATGTCAGATAACTTTGATAGAAAGGGATGTAATGGATCACAATCAACCAATCAGCTGTTCAATTTAAGTACACAATTAGATAATACCAATTTAGCTCAACCAATGACCAAGCAATGCTTCATTTTGTTCAGTCTGTGGTGTCAAAGGTCGCATTAGCAATTAAAGAAAAAACACTTCAGCAAAACATGCTCAGGTCAAAGTGTCTGAATAATTTTGCTCCCAGATTTTTTATTAATTTTACTGGTAGTCACTGTATGAAGAATTTTTGACTATAATATGTCACAGTTTACTTTATTTTGCTCTCCTCACTTACATAAATGAACTATAGTGTCCTGCACCCACTAGTAAAACATTATATCTGGTGTCTGAATCATTTTTGGTTTGACTGTATATATAGAAAATAGGATGTCTTCATTTATCTGTAGAGATGATTTTAAAAAACAATGCATTATAAAAGCAGATACATTGTTCATCAATAGATGTCTGACAGACTTTTGAGTGCTTTGTTGAACTGGTCGAACTGATTTTGTGGATTTGACCTTTGGCTTGTTGACCGTTGCTCAATCTGTGTGTGAAACTGATAGTTTGAGCATGCTGTGTTTTTTTTCAAAAACATTAAAACTCCATCTGAAATATGCATGCAAATATGCATCATGTGTAGTCATGCCATAACTGAACAAAAGTTTCAAGGTCTGTCTCTCCATTAGTCCTGAATTCCTTTACGTTAAGTGTTAAATGCGCCCAGATGATGATTATCACTTTTATTTATTATTTGCACTTTATTGGCCATATATGCAGGTGCGGCTTCTGTTTTCATCCCTGACACATATCGATATAGAACTTCTTTAAACAAGCAAAAACGCCCCGTGTTTAAAACTAAAATCTGCCTGTAAACTTCCCGTGCCTTTGATATGTCTTGACTTGCTGACTTTCTATTTAATAGCAACAGCCATTGCACACACCGAATGATTCACAGGCACACGCAACGCTTCGGTTTCATTGAATTAATACGGTTCTTGTTTTCTCTCCTTGCAAACACTTACACACAGTACACAGTGCCGTAGTAGTTTGCATGTGAAGACTTGGATGGGCGACAAAAGCAGCTGATGATAATTTAGCTTTCAGAAAAGTGAAGACTAATTATGATTAATATGCCGCATTAATACGCGTCTTGATTATGATGGTTGCATGCTGTTTCATATGTTGATGAATGAATGCTATTTCGCTAATTAGTCTTTAAAGTATGGTTATGTCATTTAAATGATTTAATTGGAGCTAAAATGGAACCATGAGTTAGTGACTGTAACTTCTCAGGGTTCAACATTAAAATATGGGCTTTGGAACAAGAGCTCTCATTTGTCAGGCACAAACTTGTGTGTGTGTGTGTGTGTTCTGGCTTCTTGTGTAATCAGATCAGCAGAAAGGACACCCTCAAACCCTTTACTGCCACCCTGAGAAGCACCCCTAAGTGTGTGTGTGTGTGTGTTGCCATCCCAGCAGGAGAACAGAAAGGGTTAGGCCACAAGAGTCACATAATCCATCATGCTCTGGCACTGGGAGAGGGCTGGAAAAGAGGGGGTGCTGGATGGATGGCCTGCCTTGGCCCTCACCTTCCCCCAGAGACACGGAGCTTGACACCTGTGTGTGTGGTGCTGCCGAGTGTGTGTGGGTGTGTGAGAGTGAAGAAGAGTGTGTGTGTGTGGGGGGGGTTTACAGGTTGGGAGGTCCTGTTAATAAAGGAGGACTAAACCACCCCTTTGCCTTTTCTGTTGTCTTTGTTTTCTTTCTTCATCTCACTCTCTTTTGGTCTTTTTCTAGGACTACTTGCAGGGAGACAGCTCCAAAGCCTTTAAAGTCCTGGGCTGGAAACCACGTGTGGCGTTTGAGGTGAGCGTTCCTGTAAAAAATCAATATGGTTCACTTCCAGTGCTCTCAAGTTTGAGAAATAACCGGTGTGTGTGTGTGTATTTGAACAGGAGCTTGTTAAAGAAATGGTGGATGCGGACATCGAGCTCATGCGGAACAACCCGAATGCCTGATCCTACACGCCTTCATCTCCATGCATGTCAAAGAGCCGCTTGTCATATGTTTGTGTGTGTGTGTGTGTGTGATCACTGGAAGAAGAATTCAACTGCATTTCTGTTCCTCCGTCTATCGTTTTTCAGCTTTCTGATCTCACTGTGTTTTGAGGGTCCCGGTGTTGCCTTTTTTTCATTCCCTAATACGGTCATATTTATGGATTTTTAGTTTGTTTTCTGTCTAAATGATTTTTATCCATTTTTATAAAGCTGTTTTTATTCATAATCATGAAAAAAAAATGTATAAATAAGGGATTAAAGGGTTTGTAGAGCTTTTTAAAGGTGTACTGTTTTATTTATGATTCCTTAAATTGAAATAATGACATTAACAATTAGTCGAAACATTAAAAATTGCTTCCTGATTATTTAAAATAAAAATGCAAAATTTGGAGTTTTAAAATTCAGCTGTAATGTGTATAAATTCAATCAAATTCTCAAAGAGTCTGTTTGTTTGTGGTTCTCGACTTTTTTGTCTCCAAGGTTCAAGATATTTTCTCATTTTATTACAAGACACTAGGACTAGATGAAAATAATTAACTATTTTCAATAAAAATGTTGTAGATGTGGTTCAGATTAACACAAATATGTAGGTTTGCATGTTGTTCATCGTGGTTTTTGTGGTGATTTGTCTTATGTATTTACTTATTTTGTAGTCATTCCCTGAGGCCTGGTTTACATGTTGAAAAGTTGGGTAGATTTGTAATTTTAACCTAATTTATTTAGCATGATAACAGTGATTTATTACTCTCTTTTTTTGTATAATTTACAATGTTAAACAGAAAACTAGATATAGGCCTGTATTCTATCGTTAGGACAGAATATAGACTAATATTGCAGACTTAAAGCCCATTCACACCAAGAATGATGACTGTAAAGATAACTATATTAGCGATATCATTCTGTTTATTCTACGCATTTGCTTGTCTGTTACTTTAAATGCTCGAGCTCGTTACAGCAGGATGGATTCTGATTGGCTGTCAATGTTTTTATCATTCATCAACTGGATAAAATCGTTTTGAATCTGATTCCAACGATATCGTTTCTCTGTACCGTTATCGTTATATCTGTGGTGTGAACTCTGCTATTCTTTAATAATGAAAACGATTTTTAGAACTATCGTTATCTTTATAGTTATCGTCCTGGGTGTGAACGGGCCTTTGGTGAGTAAAAGATCGAGATTACACGGTTACAGTCAGTAAACGACATTTTGAAAATAACGGTCAACTTTTGAGTTTCATTCTCTCTGGCCTCAGAAGTTAAATATATAGTTAAATGTGTCAGAAAGCGGCTCGTGCCAGCTTTCGCGGGTTGCCTGGCGGTCATCGAGCCCCTCGCGCCGAACACAACCGCTCTCTTGTATTCAGAGCGGGAAACGGGCGTCCACGAGTCCTCGCGGTCCTTCATTCCAGATGCTCGAGCACGGCCCACCGCGCGCAGCTTAGGGAGTAGTAACTCGGCCTTGTAAAGCAGCTCATGTTTAATCACCTCTGACGTCGGGCACAGCTGGGCCACTGAACCCTGACAGTGAAGACATTTCACTGTGTGCGAAAATCCTCCATCGTGTTTATTTGTAATGGTGACACGGTTGTCCTCATCAAAGTAACAACGGATTCAAGAGACTTCTGTCAGCTGAAGTGTCCTCAAGCGAGGAGAGAGAAACCTGGTAAAATCTGACTCGAGAGGCCACAGATATTTTAGTCTATTCGAAGTGCCAAATGAAGGTCATTTGACCCCGACGTCTAAAGTGGGGTCTTTGAGACCCTCACAAGACAGGCGATTGCGGGGGCGGTTGATGTATGTGTATTTGTGTTTTTGAGACGCCATCTCGAGCCAATGGAGTGCAATTTAAGCGCCTTCAACAGTGTGAGCGGGCCTGATTGGAACCAGACGATGCCTCGCTGGTCCGCGAGCGTAAAAAGCACTTTTCCACTGGCTAGGGTCGCGAGCTCTACCACATACAGGTGCACAGCCACTAACTACGTTATATATCCCGGCGAATTTATTTTTTACGCTTGAGCGGGGAAATTTCTGGTATTTTGTTTGACTGCCCTCCTGACGTTCCCGTAAAAGCAGTGGGAAACGTGAAATTCAATTGAACCAATGAATTAAAGTGTCATAAAATTTTAAGGGACGTGGAAAACCTTAACATTGTTAAGTCTCTGAATTTATTAGTAGCCTAGTATAATTTATTGTCCAAAGAGTGCCTTATTGTTTTGTGTTGGAAACTGTCAATAACAGCTCAGCACATTAAAAGAAAGTTAATTAAAATGATAATCTCTGCAAAAACTAGATTTCCAAAAGTCATGAAATGAATTGTATTAAAGATGTTTAATAATGAAATATTATTAAAACCCATTAATATATACAGGTGGAGAAGCGATTCTGTATCTTATCTCAATTAGCCTACGTCAATCATTTGTTATATTTTATATTGTTATATATCATATTAAATTTATATTGCTATTTTATTATATTTTTGTGGACTTGCTTGGTATTATAACTAGTCTCACATCTTCTCCGGTATTGTTTTTGTTTCTGGATTATATTTTGGAAAAGCAGGAATTATTTGCTTTGTCATTAAAGCATTACAAGCATTTGGATCTAGAACTTTCACTCTCATCCGTCTCACAATTTTACCCTTTGAGATGTTTTGCACGCAGAAGAAAATAATTAAATCCACCTTTTCAAGGTAGGCTAAGTATTCCAAAATCCATAAACTATTTTTCAAGTGTTTATTTTTCATCGTCATGCAGATTGCCTTAATAATCCTCTCGACCTTTCTCACAGTCCACGGCGTTATATGTTCACAGTTCCATTTGGAATTCGGAATTGGACAAATTAATTGAAACTTATTATAATGTTCTTAAAATTTGAAGGTTGCCCTTTACATTTAAGAACAATCGTCTTGGTCAAGTGCGCTGCAAGATGTTTGATTACAAGGTTTTGAATTATTGTTAAATATGCTTGAATTTCTTATGCCTATTATATTGAAAGAATTCGTTTAATTGTGGCATTAAAAGCTAATATCCTATGTTTTTTTGTAAATCGGGCGCAAAGCGTTCCCTCATAAGGCTCATGTGCGTGTTTATTGCCTCTTATTTAGCTCAGATTGTGTGAGAAAAAAATAATAAATCAGAAAGAGGTTAATTAATATACTGTAACTTAGTTACTAACATTTAGCATTTATGTTTACTACAGAATTCTCAATATTGTGTAGGTGTGATTTAGGCCTGAGTAAAGCAGGCCTCCGAGTTCTAGTTATTTTGCTGTTTGCCCGATCAAACCATTTATAGTTTTACATTGCTGTTGAACATAGATTGATGAATTAAAATATCAAATCTAGAAATATTTAAGAAGTTTGGATTGTGCATTTATATATACTATATTTCATTGTTTATATATGTGATAATAACAGTAATAATTATTATTATTATACATCTATATTATTTATATGCTATTATCATTATTATAATTAACACATTTTTTATGAGCACAAATGGTTGACCTAAAATTGAAAAAAACACACTTAAAATTGAAAATCAAAAATGAACTGGACAGATTGTCCTGCATTTGTGAAAAAGGCAGCGAAATGTAAAAAAAGTAAGTGGTAAAAAATATATATCACACAGGATATCACGCATGATACCGATTAAAAATAAACAATCACACCTCTTATGCATGTTATGAGATCTGCATCTGTTTAAAACGTGCTAGGTTAATAGCAGAAGGCTCTCTCTGCTGTATCATATTCCCCTCGCGCGCAGCTCACCCCTGAAACACGCAACTGATCACAACAAAGACACCTTTTCACTGGCGCGAGCCCCGAACACTGCCCGCGCGCACCTGTAATGCATTTGCCACTTAAGCCCTTCATACAAAGTCAAATCGCCTCGGGCTGACCTTGCTATATGCACAGAGACTTGACGCTGTAAAGCTTGTTTCTCTTTCTTTCGTCATTTTCCCCATCTCTCTTCCTCTGTTTCTGCTCATTTGAGGATTTACACTTGAGGCCTATTCAAACCGTGACTGTGAATCGGTCATGCACAAACCTTATTTAATCATAGCCTACCATAATCACAAAAACACCACATCAGTTCCAGAGCCGGTTTTACAGCAATTAAATACAAGCGTTTCTGCTGCCGATTATCGCAAGAAGCTCGCCGTGCACATCAGCATATTTAAATATTGCTAAATATGTATCAGGACAACAAATCAAAACAAGAAAATCATCAGTCTTATTTCTTATACACTAAAAAAATGATAATCCGTTATTTGGATTGTGTCCGTATCTTGAGTTGACAGCAAGATTTTGGCTCGAGTTAAAACATATTTACGTATAGGCCTATAGGCTATGATGTATGTATTTGTTTTACATTTAGGCCTATAGTATGTAAAAAGGCAATGAAGATAATATCAACAAATCAGACCGAGCTCGAATGCTTTTGTTTGGAGGTTCTTGCTGAATTAATCATTTGATTTATCAAGGCCATATTTTACATGGCTGGCTCTGGCCTACAGCAATTCTTTCATCTGCTGTTTATCTGCTTTTTAATCTATTATGTGTTTACAAATGAAAACTTCTACCAAAGACAATGGTTGTCTACATTCCACAAGATTGCAAAAGAGCACTTCGCTCCAGTTGAGCAAAAACGCTCAATTAAACAGCATATAATAAAAAAGACTGCAAGTTATATCTCAGTAAAATGATCTTTTATAATATTAAAGCTTACAAATGAAAACGTATGCATACCCTACAAATCATATCCTTTTCTTGAAAGTATTAGTTTTGAAACAAATTACATAGGAACACAAAGAACGTTTATAAAAAATTAACGCTTTAAAAGTAAGAGAAATGCGGACAAGAATCTCTCAATTAAAGTGTCATTACAGCGCATAATTGATTATTGTTTGTTTTTCTTTGTAAAGTAGGCCTATGTATAATTGTTATTATTAATAATAATATTCTTGTGTTTTTTATTGTTAGTAAATGCGTTTTTTTAAATGTTAGGAATAATGTAAGGATTCCTCGCACGCGTAAGTGAAAGGAAAAAAAAAAAAAAGATTTCCAGATGTTTTTAAACCTTTGACCCCCACCCCCTGTCCAAAGAGTGCCTTATTAAGAGCTAGATATTTTTAGGAGGAAAATTGACAAACATTTAACGTTTTGAAAATGTCCCGTGCTTTTGGTGGCCTCTAATCAATAACAAGCTTTGACAGTAAACAATGGATTCAACAGGCATTACAAATCGATAAATCACTCGAGAGTTTAACTCCAACAATTTATTAAACAAATAGTAACTTTAGATATTTTCAAAAAAGTATACGAAAAAACTGTAACTCAGTTGTACACTCGTTACCTTTCTATACTGAATTGATTATAAATACTTAAGACATTTCCTTGCGAAGTTGGTCCACCTGCTCTTACATGAAATAAATTAACACATTTTCTTTGAATCTCTCTTGATGGACGAGCAGGGAGAGAATGTTTATGTGCAGCGGGATTATCCTACTTACCAAACACAAACTCGCATATCAGCCCGAGTTCACTGACCTAAAGGCTTCCTTAAATTACAAACACATGGGAAATAATACGAATATATATATTAAACAATTTTGTAACGCTTTTCATAATTCATAACGCTTTTTGGGTCAGAACTTGCTGCAGTCGTATACAAAGGCTCCGGAAGCTCGGTAGAGTGGCTGACTGGACGGGAAAGCCATTTGACAGCTATTGCTTCCGGTCACCGGAGAGCTGTTCAGAGCTATCCGCTGCGTCTCGAACATCTCGCGCACCGCGTGGAAGTTCTGCTGCTGGCCGGGATAGCTCGCGCTCAGGTGTCCCAGTTCTCCGGACTGATTGAGGTACCAGGGAGCGAGTCGATTCTGCTGCAAGTGCTGGCTCTCCTGGCTCGAGCTCTGGTGGGGGTGTGAGATAGAGGAGGCGCTTGTTGTGTTTGTGTATTCCGGTAAAGTGTCATCCCCGTGGCCGCGGTCCCCAGTGTACAGGCTCGTCGCTTGCATGTTGCAGTGATAAGTGGCGGGCTGGCCGCAGGGTGGACTGTAGTGTGCGGGCTGCGGGGACGGCGAGTAGGTCAGAGACACCGAGCCCGGTAGAGCGGCGCGAGAGGCCGGCAGCTCTGCCGCATGCTGCGGGGACCCTCGGAGTCCTGTCATGATTGTATCCATACTAAAGGCCTGTTGCGACTGAGGGCTCCCGCTACACGCACTCCCACCGCTCCTGTCTGGACTCTCCGTTTTGGGCACGGTGCTGAGGGGTGGAGTGCTGTCAAGCGGGGGCGTGCAGGCCCCGTTCTCCGTCTTTATATCCCGGAGCTTCACCGGCTGCTGGGCGTCTTGCTCGCACACTTGCCCCGGGTTGTCCTTGCCCTTGTCCCGGTCCTCTCTATCCCTCAGCACGTCCTTCTTCTTGAAGCGGCGCCTCCGTCGCAAGAAGCTGCCGTTTTCAAACATGTTATATGAGTCCGGGTCTAGAGTCCAGTAGCTGCCTTTACCTGGCTTCTTATCATCTCTTGGCACCTTGACAAAGCACTCATTGAGCGACAGGTTATGCCGTATGCTGTTCTGCCAGCCTTGCTTATTGTCCCGGTAAAATGGAAAGCGCTCCATTATAAACTGATAGATTCCATTAAGTGTGATCTTTTTGTCGGATGAGTTCTGGATCGCCATGGTGATGAGCGCGATGTAGCTATATGGCGGTTTCACCATGTCCTTGGGTTGTTGTGCAGGGGTGTACGGCCCATATGCGCGGGCCATGCCGCCGGGGTACTGCTCGTGCGCTGCGTGAGAGTACATGCTCATCGGCGCGGGCATACCGGTATATCCACCTCCGGCCGCGGCTCGATAAAAGCCTTGATCCCCGGTGATATAAGGCACTACGCCTAGAGGGCTTTGGCTAGACACGGGGTAGCGCGCCTGCATCGTACCCCTCTCTCCAATGCGCTCCTAATGCGGATAGAAAAGGTTAAAAGAAAATAGGCAGACGTCTTGATTCACTTCGAGAGAGAAAAAATTCAAAGCATTCCAAAGTCAAACTTTTCCTTCAGTTTCTTGTCTCAAGACTTTCATCCAAAGTTTTGATTTTCGGGTCTTTGCTGTGCAAGCAAATGTCGTCCGAGGAGAAGTCAGTTGATAGGGAAAACCTGTGAACTTCCCGCATCCGTCACTTCACAGGGACTTTTTCACCGAATTACCAATTCTGCCTTTTGGCTGCGCTAAGCGCTCCTCCCATAACTCATCTCACGACCAATAAGCGCTCGAGAGCTGTTTGTGGAAAGACTGTACCCGAAGACCTTTTCCCTCTGGGTATAGGCATAGTCTACCCTTGAGTTAAGAATAAGGGAGACGCACACACACGGTAAGAGTAGAAATGTTGACAGAAAACGAGAAAATTCACATTGTCTACTTATGAAGTGAAATGAATAGAATGGGTGATATCTGCTGTCATGGAAATATGGTATAAAAGGACATTTTTGTGTAAAACTATGGTCAATATTAAATACATGAGGTAAAAAATATTTAGAATATTCTAATTTTAGAATATACATTTTTACTGGGTTGCAGCCTGTCCGTCAAACAGAAATGACTCTCTGTTTTCGTTCATGTATGTCAGGATTCATTTCAATCATTTGCCACTAATATGCGCTGGAGGGCTGAAGTAAAGCGGTGTTTGTTTTTCAGAAAAACAAATGTACTACTGCATGGGAGCAAAGCAAAAGCTCTGCAGGCCAAAAGGTGTAAATTAACCAATGTGTCTTTCTTTTTTGGAGGTAGGTCGATGAAAAGCCACCCAGACAGTGCTTTACAGTTATTCTTTGTCAGTGCGTTTGCTCACACTTCACTGCTGCTTTTAATTTCCCTTAAGTGTTAAAACATGTCTTCCCAGTTAATAATAGCTTTAGGTTTCCATTGAGAAGTCGCACCGCTTGTGACATTCTCAACGAAAATGAAGGGAAGCAAAGATTAAAAAGTGGCATTTTAATGACAAGGTAACGGGCCGTTTAATACATTTGTTCAACTTGACCGTGTAACATGCTTTTATGTTGTAAAGTATTTAGTAGGCCTATTAAATATTTTTATGCACTTGCAGAAAAAATGGAGAAGACAGAATTGAGACAGAAGGAAGGAAAGAAAATTGGTATTCTCTTTGCCAAAATAATAAAAAATATTAAATCAAAATAGGCTATTATAAGTGACAGCAATATAAAACAATGAGTAATAATTATGACATGTTTATATGATCAACAATAATTATAATAACATACAAAGAAGCGTTTTAAAAAAAAAATGAATTTCTATTTAATTTTTTTATTTTCTCTTGCTGTTTGTTCAATGACTTTACATTTTATGAAAGACTCTAGTTGACAAATATAGCCTATCATAGACCTCGGTATCAAATAAAAAATGAAATTTCACAAAGCATCATTCATTTTTTTTTTAACTGTCTAAATCAAATAACTGATTAATTAAAATCCTTGTAGCCTAATGTTATCATGGTTACTCGGTTAAAATTACAATTTGGTTACAATTTCCTGGCTCATATTTTTCACTTGGAAGTTATTCTTCCTTGCATTAATTCCTGCTTTTTTAGCTCATTTAAAAAGCGAGGAATTCAATTCAATGCAATGAGGAGCAACAAGCAAAATAAGGAGCGCGTCAGTTGTAGGTTGGCCAAATTCACCTGCTAAATGTGTTTCTGTCTTTGATCGCCCCCTTGTGGCCATTTTGTACAAGCACCCATTTTGGGTAATTTGTTTTCTAATAACAGCCATACCTAGAATATACCTATGGCTTAGGTTATAACCGGTTTCACCATTTTCACAATTGTAAAACATTTTTTTCTGGTTCGTTTTAAATGATCTAGCGGTGTAACTACCAATACTCCATGTTGTAGTTCATATCAACTACCCATACATATAACATTTAAATTATATTGTAGCCTATTTTTTAAAGGCTATGCTTTAACTTAAATACATAAATGGTACAAATGGTGTGTATATATTGTGTATATTAATTTCATGGTCCATTCATAAGGTCAGCAGTTTGCATAATGGTGCCAAATGAAGCATTCAATAAGGAATTAATCTCTGGTGCTCCTTTTGCGTTTGAAGGATAGTAGAACGGGACGCTGCGCTGGTCCACAGATGTCAGGCTGCACGCGAACAGGCAAGACCACACACTAACTTCTTCAAACAATGCGGTTAACTACAGCGAATGGGTTAGGGATGCAATCAGCTAATGCACTGAAAGGAATGTTCCATCGCCAGCTGCATACAAGCAGCATTATTCTTTAGCATGAGGTGTATGAAGCCCCTCGTGAGCGTTGTTTTTTTGTAAAACTACAGTTTTAAGTCAAAGTGTCAAATGCGAGCAATCACATTCAGATGACAAACCTTCTCCCTGAATATAACGCCGATCTCCGTGTCCGTGACAGTCAGATGATGTGTTTAGCCATAGCCAATCAGAGAGCCTTTGATGCCTTTGCTGTCTGTCAATCATGATTCTGCCGGTTCACTGTCATAGCGTGCAGTTCATATATGGAAATCCGGAAGTTGCGACTGGGCCAAGAAAATAAAGCGCGTGAACAAGAGCAAGAGAGAACGTTGTTAAAGATTTTGGAAGGAGCTGCTGAGAGCTTTTAAAGCGGTCAGATCAGGGGTCAGATGCAGGTACAAATACCACGGTTACGCCAAAACGGAGAGTGTGTAGGAAAAGGGGGTGTGTTTATTTTGTTGGCTACGTTTGGCGGAAGTTCCAAACGGCTGACATCGCAGCTTTAACCTCCTGGGTGCCACTGTCCACGTACGAGGACATTATATTTTAGTGAAGTCTGGATGTCCTGTAAAGAGCACATTCAGGGCTTTTCAGAGATATCATTTGTTTTGAGGTTTCACCAGGACAACTTCTCCTAGGTCTTTAAAAATGACAGAATGATCAAATTTAGCACTCTTATGGAAATATGATCATATTTTGTAATTATCATTTAAATTTGTTCACATCTCAGGAAAATGTTATGGGGTTTCTAATCAAAATATGGCTTTCTGTTATAAAACAGGGCATTGATTTCATACATGTCCTCAATAGAGGACACCGGGACGTTTATCAGGCATTTTGGGAGACACAACAAGTGAATAGGGAAAGAAATTACATATCAATGTTCCTATAAAATATTAGATATTAATATGAAAATGTTGCCAACAGTTACTCCCATTATTACACTTGTTTGTTCATTACATGTTGCTCCAAGAACACATTAATATGCAAATTAGAGACAGTGTATAGATACATTGCATTTGTATGGCCATTTTACCCACATATTGCATAACATAAAATGGTATATCAAATCATTCTGTTATATCTTTCACAACATAGTTGAGAATCATCTTTAAACAAAGTTTGGTTAAAAAAATCCTAATGCCTAAAAATTGATTGGTGAATGAAAAAAATCCCATTGTTTTTGCCTATACATGTCATTTCACGTCATTTTATTTTTTAAACAACTGAGTCCTGGTGTCCACTTATGAGGACATAGCATAATGTGAATAAAATATCATTTTTCAACAACAAAAAATGCTCTAAAGTCTAAACAATGTAATGACATGAAAAAATACTAAATTAAAAAAATAATATAATATGCTTTATTGATAGGCTACTTGTTGGGTAAAAAATATTGTTTATTTTTCTTTCTTCATTTACTATATAAGACATTGCGTTTTAAAACCGTAATCAGATCAGGTAGCAATAATAATACAATTATGTATTTTGTTTCATTCCCACTGAAGTCTTGATATATGACACTCATTTAGAGTGCATTGCAACTGCCTTTTAAGATAGACCTAATCAGATATCAATATTAGTAAAATAATGTTTTTGTTTGATTTACATGCAAAAAATAAAATAAATAATATAAAAATAACGGTGACACGATTTCGGCTGTGGCCGCTAGGGGGAGCACACCCTCTATTACTGAAGACAAGATCATTATTTCATTAAAAAGCACACACATGGAAATATTATTTTAGCACTATTATGAAATTTTAAAATTGAAAATGTCAGATAATATTATAATATTAATTTCTTAGTCTGAGCTCATAAAATATGTGACTTGTAGTAAATGTTTTGGCAACTGGTTATGGTAATAAATGCATTGCTGGTTTGTCATCATTGTAGCTTTTTTGTTTTGCTCACCATCAACCACCACAACACCAGATTCTGTCTCATTATGAGGCCTTTGAACAAAATATGCAAGAGCTAAAACACATGCGCTGACTAATGCGGCAACTGCAAGTCATCTCTTTAATGAAAGTCATTCTCATCCCAGATTATGGTTTCTCTCCATCAACAGCAATCCTTGTACATGTCCTTTAAATTTGTTTTACATTAGATAAAAAGTTAGTATGTTAGTTCATAAAACACGTATAGTGGGGAAAAAAAACGTCAAAATGTCCAATAAAATATGTTTATAATTTTTGAAATGTAAGTTTGAGCTAGCAATGCACTGGTACGAGGAAGAAGAAGAAAAGAATAACCACTGAAAGCTGATTTGTTAAATTTAATTTTGATTGTATTGTGCAAGGCACATCATTTACAAAATGCCCAGAGTCCAGAGGACTTTAAATGTGTCTTTGTTTAACAGTCAATCAGCAATGAACTCTTTGCTCTATACAGACACACATCTGGTGCTCAGTTTTCATGTAGGAAAGAGAGCATGAAACTCCGCAAGACCAAATGAATTCAGCAATCATTTGCTTTTCTCTCTTTGATTGAGCTGCATGACATGTTGCTCAGTGCACCTGAATGTGCTCTTTCTGTCAGTAGCTGTGTCTTCTAGCCACTTTTCAGTTCAGCTAAAGCCAAAAGGTAATGTTGCTCAGTGCATTTCGCTGAGTGGTCACTGATGTGTCACTGTATCCCATCCAATTACATTTTATTGTGCTAATTATACAATATTGATTGAATATAAGAATTTCTTGTTTGTTGAAATGAGATGTGTGCACTCCAGATCTGCTGTAACCCCCAGATAACCTAATCACTCTTATAAAAAATACAATCAACTTTGATGTATAACTCATTTCAACTTAAATTACATTAATCTGACTTTTGAAAAAATGAGTTGAATATTGTATAACTTATAAAAAAAAGTTTAAAAAGTGCTTAACTTATTTTAATGAGTTAAAGCAACGTAAAAACGTATTTTGTCATAACTTATTAATCTTTTTTTTTTTTTTTTTTTACTGTGGTTATCCCAAGTTTTGATATAGGCCTAATTGGCAAAATTGCATATCATATGCATTGAGAGCTACTTTAGTGATTCTTTCAGTCGATGTTTACATCGTCGTTGCAGGTGATTTTACTTTTCCAGCCTATATAAATACCTCCAGTATGCTTCAATAATAAGGCTTTGTATTTTTGGGGAAGATTACTGTTTTGAAGACATGTGCGATTGATGTGGATGAATGAAGCTGTGATGAATCCGTGTTTATTAGTAACTATAAATGTCTCATTGTTATCCTCTCCAAATATTCGCTCAGGTATGCCGCTTTGTTTATTCAATCAGGAAGAACACTGGCAGTCATCGCGTGTATTTCACAGGCGTCGAGTGAAGGTAGTTACATCTAGTCACCGATAGATGGCGGTAGATGACCGTCTAAAAGCTTCGACTGCCCGCGCCACCAACAATCACACAAATAGTAGGCTATCTGAGTTTAACTTTTTTTTTTTTAAATTCTCACGGTAATACATGTGTATTGCTATTGAAGGTCAAGAAAAAACAGAATTTAGTCAGTTTTATCGTTCGTTTTCCACATTCCTGTGGCACTGCTGCGGTAGAACTATAGGCTAAATGACGTTGGAAATTTAAAATATGTTCGTTGCTTTGCGGCGGGAAAAAAAGAATAACTATTTACGTGTTTTTATTATTACAATGTCTTTTAAAAAAAAATATCCTAATTATTCGAATTACACCTGTAGCCTAATTTAGCACACTGGCCAAGCGGAAGATTAATTTTCAAAATTAGAAATTAAGATGAAACAGTGAGAAAGTTAAAAATAAATAAATAAATAAACCTGCAATGCCAAATTTTACGAAAATATGTAATGTACATGCGTCGTAAATGTAAATGTAGGCTAAGCTATTTTAAATGATCATGGTAACGCTTTACAATATAAGGTCTCGTTTGTTAACATTACTTAAGACAATAATTAACATGAATAAGAAATATATTCTTGCAGCATTTATTAACCTTTGTTAATGTTCATGTTAGTTCACAGTGCATTAACTAATGTTAATTAGATACAACTTTTGATCTTAAAAATGTAGGCTATTAGTAAATGTTAAGATTGACATTAGGCTAATTAATAAATGCTAAGTATTGATCATTGTTAGTTCATGTTAACTAGCTAACAATAATGTTAACAAATGAAACCTTATTGAAAAATGGAAGGCTACCATTATCGTTTTACACAATGTCCTAATTACATTTTTATTTATTCCCAATTGTAGAGTAAATATTTTACATAATTAGGTACTACACAATATTGCCATATTCATTTGATCTTTTTAGTGATGCATTTTATCTTTTTTTATAATACGGGGATGCCGAGGCTGTCACACTTAGTGAATATTTCGCTTCAAGTTTATTTTTAACTGTCATTTTCTGTATAGGCACATAAAGTGTGCGCAACAAAATAGCTTGAACATATGTTGACTTTTTGCATTAAAAAAAGATATGATATAGTTATTAAATTATGAAACGCAAAAAAAAAGCATGAAACCGCAAAAAAAAAAAAATACAAAATATCTTTATTTATTTTGCCTATTTATTTTGTTGTGATAAAAAATGTGACAACTTGTCGCGACCTTTCATGTATTAAAAATATAGGCTAACCTTTATTTGAAAATAGGCTACCTTGATTATATAACTGACTCATTGTATATTTAGCTTGTTTACACAACCGCTATTGCAAAATATGATGGAGGAATTTAAGTTTGGAAGACAGAATTCACAACAGTTATTCTAATGTTGGTGTTTTTGATCAACATTAAACATAAAAAAAACACTGATGGAGAAAAACACACATTTGGACTTTTGACTCAAAATGTCCTATAGTCTACACACTGTAAACCATAGATAGATAAACATGGACTATTGGTCAGGCAAAAAACACACTGCTTTCATTGACATGTTTTATTTCTAACTTCCACACATCACATTGCACTGTACAGATTAAGTGAATATATACTCAAATGTGCTTATTCAACCTCTATTGAAATGTAACACAACACATAAAATGGCCCGTCCATGACTGCATGAGTTGAACTGTTTCATATGCGCTCGGTGCAGTGAGGTCAGCTCGTGCTGCTTTTGGAAAATAGGCCTGTTTCCAAGCGTTTTGTGAGTGCAAAATAATGAATCCTTCATTAATTTTATTTACCTCACAGTTATCCAAGTGCTTATCTTTGTGCAACTTGCTCCGCGAAAAGCGGACTACATCACGCAAGGTTTGACGTCTTGATGCATACTCTGATGGTGATGATGATGATGGTGGTGGTGATGATAATATCCACCAGCTGAAGGATGGAAAGGCGTAATTCCGTTAAAATTCAACATGAAGTCCTTCCGTTCTCCGACTGGGGAAGAATGTGTCGGATAGCGCGATATTCCCACTGGGGACAGATCATATGCACAATGAGAAAAACATACACGTAATGACCAGTACATAAAATCTAATATTATGTATTGTTTATTTTATATGTATCAGCTCATATATAGGCTAGGTAGAGCTTTTACCCCCACATTTGGAGTAAAATGTTCCACATCTGCCTTTAAATGTTTTGTAATCAAAACAATTTTCTTTTACCATTCTTTTCCAATTATGCTTCTCCATCAATATTCAATCAAATAAAAAAAATTCGATTTCATTTTGTTAATGACTTAACTGTCTTCACACATTTATCTTCATATTTACGTGAAAATATAATGATTCTTGAACCGTAGATGGTAATAACAAAAACAACAATAATAATTAATATTATTATAAACGTATTTTGCTGTTTCCTACCCCACACATAACAATGTGGTCGGACTTAGACCTGGCAAAAGATGTCAAAGTATTTGAGCCATAGCTTACTGCACAGAGCAAGATGAATCCAACAGCTAATTCAAAACATTTTGTTCAGTTTATAATAATCTTAAACCTTTTGGCATTCTGAGAGATCTTTTTTTATCATGCTTTTTATTTTGGCTACAAAAATGTAATAAATATATTTCAAAGTAGGGTTAAACTTTATTTTAAAGTGTCCTTGTTACAGTGTAATTATACATTTAATATTGAGTAATATTAATTAACAATATGTAGTTTTCTTATTATAGGGTTGAGGTTATGGATTAGGGTTTAGTTTGGGGTTAGTTGCATAATTAACTTGGCTTGAGAGAGCCAATTTACTAAAATGCTATTTAAACTTAATATTATTATTATTCTGAGACTAAAATTTCTATACGCTACTCCTCCTAAAGAACTTAAAAGAACTACCAAACTCAGACTAGACTGTTTTGACTCGGGTTGCTATATCTTTTCTAACTGATCGGACTTAAGGTTTTCCTAAAATGACTATTAAAACTCGGACAAAATTCCAAAGACTTGCTCTGACTGAATGTTCAAATGAGCCAAGACTGTTCAAACTCCAACTGTCAAAATTCAAATTTAAACTGCCAGAAGCCCAGTAGATTCAATTAAACTGCCATTCTATGTATACTATTTCTAAGCCATTGAGATTCATTTAAACTAATTTAATCTATCTATCTATCTATCTATCTATCTATCTATCTATCTATCTATCTATCTATCTATCAAATGTAAAACTACAAAACTCTACAAACTTTATCTAGTTATTACTGTTGTTACAATATAGTAACTAGTCTATGTAACGTGTAACAAAGACACAGTAAAATAAAATGTTACCCAAAGAAGTCTAAAAATTGTGGCATCTAAATGTTTCAGTTATTTGCCGTTACCTGACATGTCTGTGTTGTCTCTCGCACTTTGCTGCATATAACCCTGCTCCAGAGAGTAGGTGAATAGGCCGGGATGCTGCCCTGTGGACGGCGAGTTGCTCGAGACGGTAGTCGGCTGTTTTAGGTATGGAGAATTTGAAGAAGCCCATAGTGCCGTGCTCTCTGAATACGACGAGTGACCATCAAGCGCGGCCGCTATTGCAGGAGAAGACGTTACTGGGCTGGTGTTGCTCTCCGCGCCATAGTCTCCGTTCCCGGGCACTGGACAGCTAGCCATATAGCCATGTCTGGAGCTGGGGGACATGTGACCGTGGTGCCCGCTGCTTATTGACTCATAACCATTACCAGACAGGTCCATGTTGTAGCCACTGCTATGACACGCAAGTGCGCCGGTGGGAGGTTGATAATCGAAGCTCTGAGGTAAAATGGAGGAACCGAACCCAAGGCCGTTCATCATTCTGTACATTGGCTTCATGGCCTGACATTTTCTCCTAAATCCTCGCGGTCTTCGCCGAAATGACCCTTCCTCGAACATAAACTCACTAGTGGGGTCTATGGTCCAGTAATGTCCTTTACCCGGCCGCCCAAGGCCTTTTGGTAATTTAATGAAGCACTCGTTCAGAGACAAGTTGTGCCGAACAGAGTTTTTCCAGCCCTGATAAGAGCCTCGGAAAAAAGGGAAGCGTGTTTGTAAGAACTGGTATATCTCACTAAGTGTGAGTCGCTTTGTCGGTGCGCTCTGAATCGCCATCACAATGAGCGCGATATAAGAGTAGGGCGGTTTCTCCGGGCGTCGCAGTCCTGAATTGGTCTTTTTGCTCTTGGACACGGCGCCATGGTCCTCCAAGCTACCTGTGGAGTTCATCATTCCTGGATGCAGCGCGGTGGACGCTGGACTGGTCCTCATCGGGGGCGTTGACCGCAGTGGTCCGTGGGAGCTTTCAGTCGTCATCTGTCCCGCTCTGACGTACGAACACAACTCGTTGACAGACGTTGACAGAAGAAAAAGGTACAGCAAAACCCCAAAAGATTGAGATATTCAAAAAAACAATAACGACGATCAAGAAAACAACCGAGAATGAACGCAAAAACTTATGTTTATTTATTCAAGCATTCTATGTAAAGGAAACTGTCTACTTTTCCTTGCGCTAAAAGTTGTGGTCAAAATCCTGCTGTTTTTGAGAGAAAATATCCAAGTAATACGCGCATTCGTGGTCGTTATCGACGTTTTTCTGCGGCTCTTTTCCTGTCACTATCTCTGCGCTGATCCGGGTGGCTGTAATCCCTTTTTGAGAACGAAATGGAAAGTCTTGAGTTCGTGCAGCGCCTCAACTAAACAAAACTCGACAGCCAATCACTCAATAACTCTCTCCGGCTTTCTCTACTCAAATCGCTCCTCCTTCCTCGCCTCACCCACCCCCTCAAACCCCTAGACAGCAACACAACTCTTTCTCTCTTTCCAGAGCCTCATGTACACTGTCCAGCAAAATCAACTGACCCTCAATCTATTACTATGCGACAACAAACATCGCGTCTCTCAGCATTATCATTATCTTTCTGGCTTCAGCCTGCTTATTCTTCTGGCTTACTTATAAAATATGTTTTGGTCATTTCGCCTGATTGAGTCAGTCAGTGTTGCATGCTTTATGAGAATAATCTTGGGCCTACCTATAATAGAATTATATATATATATATATATATATATATATATATATATATATATATATATATATATATATATATATATCTTAGCTTATCAAGTGAGTGAAAGGCTAATGCCAATATTAGGGGAATTTGCATTTGCAACTCGAATTTTAATTGGATGGATTCCTCTAATGGCTTTGGAGGGCAGTCAATACAATCAAGAATTCAATGAGCGTGAGAGGCCTTAATAAACGTAGCAGCAGGACTAAAATAAATAAATCATACCATCAAATGAGGAGACCGTGATCAGTGAGAGGCGAGTGAGAGACGAGGGGAATGACTTTGGCTCGAGTGGAAGCAGACTGTCTCTGTCGAGAGCTTTGGATACCACACACAGCGCTCCAGTATCAGCTTACGGGCCCGGGGCTACAGCACATCCCTCGAGTTCAGCGCTCATTAACTAAAGAAAAAGCCAATTAGCCATTTGGACGTCCACAGCTTCCGCTAGCAAAGAAGAGTCACAACAGTCTTCATATAGACCAGTATAAATATAAATGTATTTAAACAAACGTAAACATCTAATGCATAAATATATATTAATGTTATATTATATTTATAATATTTTAGCCTATGCTATGTGAGAAAAAATGAGAGCAAATTTCTCTCTCTAGCTCTTATTCATGCAAATGCTTTTAAACCATTCAAGCGCGACAAGGCAAAAGAGAACGCGCTGTCTGTGAATGTCCTGACTATGACACACACACGACGCAGAAAAAAAGAGGTGCACCATCATGCTTTGCTTAAACAAACAATAACACACACAATTATGTCCATTTTGTCAAGTATTCTCATAATAGCAGTCTTAAATTAGTTAAATAAATTCTTAAATGAACATAAAGAGTTGCAGCGCTTCAGATCGCTTAATGTTCGGCAGCGGCAGATAAACCAGTCGCTGTGATTCTCATCAAAGAACAAAGGTAACAGAGAAAATTGTAGCTTTAATAAGGATTAATCTATATTTAATTTATAATTTACGCAGTTAAGACTGTTTGATAACTTTATTCAATTTCTGTATATTGATTATGAAGGCCACAGGTAAATATGACATTTATTATAATGGGTTTATGTGAAGATTCTTTTAAATTCACTTAAAGTTTTTTTTTTACCTAATAAATGTTGAAGTTGATAGCTTTCAATTATAGGCTACGGTAATGTTGAATGTCTATCGTTAATGTTTTACAAAAAATCAATTAAATAGAAATCATCATTCATTCATAAAAAGATGCCATTACAACAAATTTAAAATGTACTGTCTTTAAGTTGTTTCTTCATTAATTTGGGGATTAACTGTGAAATATATATCCTATATATTGTATGTGTGTGTGTGTAATCGAGTTGTGAAATGCCCCTTTGCTGGACATTTTATTAGCCTACAAATGTTCAAAATCTTATATTATTGAATTATAATGAATATTATTTGTTTGCTGTTTGTTATAAATAATGTGGTATAAGAGACACAAAAACAGCATTATGGCTCCTGCCGTCTTTTTTTTTTTACTTAAATAGCACGGATATGTTATCTCTCGCGCTCTCTTTTTCCCCTCCCCTTTTAATCACCCAACTCTTCTAAGTGTTCTTTTGAACAAAGCGAATCAACAATGCCCTAGTTTAGGCTTACCGTGAGGATGTGGATAAAAACATGTTCCCGCGCTATATAAGCAGTATTTCGCCGGGTTTCCCCCGCCCGCTGAGCGCCTGACCCCCACCGAGTCCCGGATACCCGCGGCTGCTCTGGAGGAAACCGAGCTCTGCACGAGACTTTGAACACAGGCCATCGCCAAGAGTGTATGTGCGTAAGAAAGCGCAAATACACTCACTGAACTATTTTCATTGCAGACTTGAGTCACTGTAAACAAGAGTTATGACTTATTCTTTGTCAGACGAAAGGGTCCAATCAACCTTTGATCTGAGACGAAATTGTGCCTGATGTGAAGTATCAAATCATTTTAAGTATCCCATTAATAGCCTATAAGACTTGCACCAGACACATTAAATATTTTAGGGCAAAGTGTCCTCTGAATTATTACAGAAAAGGGGCGTTAACGATTTATAAATTATTGGAATGATAGAATAAGAATATTAATTCATGAATTATTAGAGACACTAAGAACGTTTTTCTTTTTAAATCTAGGCATATTGATTGCTTTATTTTCCATGCATTTATATGCATTTAGTTATACGCCTCTGAATATATCACTCTAAAAAAAACATCCCACGAAATTTGAACCCCTAAGTTTATTTGATGCCTGCTGTTCTTTTTTAGGCAAGTTGGAAACGATTGATCTTGTTTGATGAAAGCATTTACGCACTGTTCCTGTTTGGATGTCAGTGTTTGTACAGAAGTGTATTCTAATCTACTTGATAAAATGCATTGTAATGTGTTGCGTATATTTTCATTTGTAATTATTTTTTGTTTGAAAGGTGCTCTTATTGCCCTGATGTATTTTCTGTAGATAACACCGCTATAGGCCTGTATGTTTCTCTGATAAGCCTGTGTATTTATAGCTCGAATGAGCGCTTCATTGCAGCCGAAATGCTCATGCCATGATAGATGTTAATTCTCAGCTAACGGTCTTTCCATAAACAGGTGTGTCATTCCGCGAGTTCACCTGCAGGCTGCAGCATCGCACTTAAATGGTAAGCATTTAAAAGAGTAAGCATTCACAGTTTGCCAGCCAAACACCAATGCATTATTTGCGAGTTATATACGTGCCATAACCACAAAAATACATACAATTGTGAACTTATAGCTACTATTTTATCTTATAGCTATTAGTGCAATAAAATACAATCAACGTCGAGCGTCTCTATTTCTCACCTTTATCATTTTGTAGGCCTACTGATTGTTTGCTTTGGCGCTGTATACAACAAAACATTCTCTTCATTCGTTAATTACTTAATTGAATAATTAATAATTCGTTTATTCATTCATTTATTCATCCATTCATTGAGGAGTAAGGGAAAAATATATAGGCCTAAGTGAAGAAAGACAAGTCCTCGCTCCCTGACCTGAAAATTACAGGGCTGTCAACCCAAAGAGATGACGTGACCGAGGACGAAAACTGAAAAGAAAAACGATGTCCCTCCTTCAGTACCGCGGACAGCGCAAAACATTTTCATGTTTGAGACAAGCTAAATAAAAAAATAAAAAAAATGTCGTGTTAAAAACTAACATATGCACAAAAATGAAATAGTTAATAATTCATGTAAAAATATATTTTTTTAGGCCTATTTCATTGTAGTCATTCTATTTAATGATTTATATCTTTTATCCCATTTGTCTTTTTGTTGTAGACTTCAGATACCTTACAGGTTTGAGATTAGAGTCAGTATTTGTGTGATTTTCAATGGAAGTCAATTCAAGCATGTGTATTTGCTTCATTTCTGTCAACTGCCAGCAAATATATATATGAATATGAATATGGTGAAAACATGGTAAAGTGGGACACTTTCTGATAATTTACCCTCTGCATATTTTTTTATTATGATCAAAACGTCTTAGCCCCTCATGATACTATTCTAAATATTAAGAGCTCTACTATACTATACAGAATAAAAAAAGAAAGAAACATTAAAAACAGGATGGATGACTCAAATATATATGCAATAACCGCATGTCTAAAATTTTAGACTTTAGTTCTTGCAGTGGTTTTGACAAATTTCAACGCAAATTGTCTATTGTTCAAAACGTTGACTTATGTTGTGTTAGACCCGTTGTAGCCCTGATGCCGAGCTTATTTTGAATTGCCGGGCACATTTACTTTAGCTTTGATTAGAACGGTACTTGGCCAATAATAAGTTTACAATTCAACCGAATAATCACTGCTTAGGATAGCGATATTATCGATATTAATTTATTAGGCTATATTAATTATATTATAATATCGATATTAATTTAGCCTATTATATGAATTATATTATCGATATTAATTTATTATATGAATTATATTATCGATATTCATTTGTTATATTAATTATATTATCGATATTAAACTGGACGCAGAGAAAATGGAATGGCAAGGAATGCGTTCCCATTAATTCCAACTTTGACAACATTCGACTTTTATTTGGGGGGCGCGCGCGTGCGTGGCTGCAGCGTCAGTGACTCGTGCTTGTAGGCGTTTGTTTATTTTTCATTTGAATAGAAACTGTTTTGGAATCACGAGTTTTCTGAAACTTAGGATATGTTGATCAGTTAACAGGCCTTGTAATTTTACATTATGAGAAAATATTGTATAGCCTACTTCTTATTATGAGAAACTTAAGCAGTGTGAGAACTGAATAGGGTCTGCTATTTGTAGAATTTGTATAGCCTATAGGTTTTTCATCTGGGCCTCATATCGTTTTAAATGAACATTTTTGTGATTATGCGTGTGCATATGCATGTGAATCAGTAATAAAGTTATGAATAATAATAATAATAATAGGGCTATTTTTGCATATGTTTGGTTTGATACTGATCCTAACAGAATATTTGAGCGGCGGTTGCCATGGTTACTTCCTCAGGTGACCGCGATTTCTATTCGCTGTTCTATTTGTCGTGACCATGTATTTTTTTCTTTCTTTATTATCTCTAATTTTAATTAACTGTTTAATATTTAGAAAATGTAGCTACATCAAATCAATCAAAATTCAAACAAACCTTTTTCATTGTTTGCATGTGCCTTTGCCTTTAGTAGCACAGATTTCATTTCAGCAAGTCAGAATCATTGTAAGAAAAACATGTTAGTGATGAAAACAGGAAGAGCTGGGGACGTGTCTAATGACCACAGCAAGCAATAGCCGTCATTTGACCGTCTCGGTTAACTATACACCCGATATAGTCCTATATCAAAATAACCTTGAATTTGGTTACATGTCGTTTTTGCCAAATAATTTGTGAGATGTATGATATTCCATCATGTAAGCAAAGTCAAGAGTGGTTACAAGGTGTTTGGTTTCGTTTCTTTGACGTTCATGTTCTTGATGACAAGCCTATACTTTGGCTATGGTTAGACGTCTGTTACATTTTCACCAAATTTTGCCATGTTTTAGCCTAGACGTCAGGCTGTGTTTGGACGGCTACTAGACATCTTTTAAACGCAAAATTGCTTGCTGGGAAAGTGACACTCAAGATATGGCTTCAGAAAAATAATGATTGTATGCTTAATTTCTCTCATTTTCTTTTATTGACGAAAGTCATAAACTGCATTGACTGAGCACAGCTCTGAACAAACCATCACACATTTACATGAAACGCGGTACACTTACAACCCAACACAGTTTTACAAAGAAGCAAACTACATTTAAATACACATTCTGTCTATAATTATTGACATGGTTATGCCATCGTTTACAAGAAATGAAAATGGAATCAGTAAACACTGTGCACTGGCGCGGCATTAACAGATCTAAACAGCAAACATGCAGCATTGCGTATTCTTTGTGCATGCTGGGCTTAAAAATCACGAAATAAAAGCACATACATAGGCCTAAAACACATAACAGAGAAAAGTGCACATAACTGGTGTGTCAAACACCAAAGAAATTGCGTTTAAGCGTGCGAATGTCTGTAATTTGCCTTGTTCACTTGTCATGACAACAGAGAGTCTATTCTGAAGGGGTGATATCCAGTCTCTTGCACAGCAGTAGTGTGAGAATGTGCCAAACCCGGAAGGGAATTCGGTATGTTGATGTTAGTAATGTCCACCGTGTTACACCTGTAGATTGGAAAGGCACTCGACCCCTCAGAACTGACCTGGAATCCGGTCTGAGGCGCATGAGCCACTGTGGACGGCGGATAGCCCATAACGACTGGCAGAAAGTGCGGAGCCCCTGTCAACATTAGCCTGGTCCCAAAACACGTGTCCTCTGGGCTTTGCTCCCTCCGCATGAACGGTTTGCTGAGGATGCTGTCTATGGCGAACGAACTGGAGAACTTAGAACTTTCGTCGCGCGCTGTAAGCCGACTGTCATCCCCGGGCGCGCGCTCGTGAGATTCCGAGGTCTTCTTACTGATGCGCTTCCTCCTCCGGCGGAAAACGCCGTCTGCGAATGTGTATTCACTGTGTGGGTTCAACATCCAATAATTGTCTTTTCCCCACGGACGCGAGGGATCTCGCAGCACTTTTAAAAAGCAGTCGTTTAGTGACAAGTTGTGCCGTACGGAGTTTCGCCACCCCGTGTAGCTGCCCCGAAAAAACGGGAATTTTTTCATCAAGTACTCGTTTATTTCGGCAAGTGTGAGGCGGCCGGTGTTGGAATCGCGAATGGCCATAGCTATGAGCGCGATGTAGGAGTATGGTGGTTTGGGTCTACGAGTATATGGTTTCGCCTTCCCGTCCGAAACGGGGGCACTTGGTCCTGGGCTGTTGGCTGAACAGTCTCCATCCGAGCCCAATTCCTCCTCCGTGGACAGCGGTGAAGACACGTTCACATCCATGTCATTGCACAGGTCCAGAGTCTTTTCCACAAGGCGACTCGCAGAGAAAACCTCCAACTTCATTGCCTCTGTCACTTTAAACTGAGTAGCTTTTTATTTAAGTCTTCTGCTGTTTGTCTTCTGCTCAATGCTAGAGTCTGAGAGAAATAAGAATTATCACTTCCTATCGGTTAAAAAGTCCTCATGGGAGAACCGAGTGCACCGGCGGCGTTAATATAATCGCTCCGCAAGGACGGCCCACGAGGGCGGGGCTTACAGGCCAGACCTATCAATCACAAGCACATTCACGCGAGTTAAGAGATGCTCACCTGCCCCCGTGAGTGCACGGAGAGAGTGTGAGCCTGAGGTCTTTTCTTTTCTTTTCTTTTCTTTTCTTTTCTTTTCTTTTCTTTTCTTTTCTTTTCAGTTTGAAGTGGTTCTTAATATTGAAAAGGCTCATTCATATTTACATTTAAATCTAAAACAGTACAATTTAAATCTAATTTCATTGTGCATGAAAGTGATGTGACGGCCAATATGGTAACCCATACTCGGAATTTGTCCTCTGCATTTAACCTATCCAAGTTAGTGCACACACGTTAGAAGCAGTGAGTAGTGAACACACACACACACACACACACACACACACACACACACACACACACACACACACACACACTCTTACTTATCTAAATGGGGACATTGCATAGACTTCTATTGTTTTTATATACAGATAATTGTACATTTTATAACCTAACCTTAACCCACACCCTAAACCTACTCATTGTAGAAAACTTTCTGCAATTTTACATTTACAAAAAAAAAAAAAAAACTTAAATTACTTTACTTTTATACCAGTTTAACAAATGAGGACGTCCCCAAAGGGAGGTTTTTTGGAGATTTTGTCAAGTTTTACTCACTTCTGGGTACAAATTTGTTCCCAAAATATGGTTAAGTAGGCACACGCACACACACACACAGCAAACATGCAATTTTTGGTTAGGGGCAAATATCCTCACAAATATAGTGAAACCTGTGTGTGTGTGTGTGTGTGTGTGTGTGTGTGTGTGTGTGTGTGTGTGTGTGTTAGGAAATGACTCATCAAAAATGACTTGTGATGAAATTTGAAGGGTTCTCATTATATATTTTTAAGGCCTATATAGGCCTATATATATTATTTATATATATTTAAACGTATACCTTTTAAAAAGTTCAAGGATAGCCTATAAAGCCTGAAATCACCTACTTTGTGAGAACCAGCCAATGGTCCCCACAAGGAAAACAGCTTAATAAACATGCTAAATAGTGTATGATGATGTGAAATGTTTAGTAAATTTAGTATAAAACATATAAAACGTTAGTATAATTTCAGTGAAAAATGTGCGTGTAAACGTTTGGCTATATTTGTGAGGGCCTTATGCATATAATCATAAGAAAAAAACATTGATTAATAGATATGATAAGCAGTTATTGCTGGGCTTGAAGTTGATTTCCCCGTTCTTCAAAGTGAACATGCCTGCCTAATTCATTTGAACTGTGAAATGTGCAAGGTGACCTTGCCACGGTATGTGGAATGTCACACCTGATTCTGACGCGCCCAATACCTGACATCAACGTGTCACTCACGATCACTTTTTGTAAACTGAGTTTACATGTTTAATGAAACAATTTGCTCTTGGCATTTGCTGACTTTTGAAAGAATGGGGAAGTTTACCACACGTATGATGAGCTTGGATGAGGGCCACGTATATGAGAAGCACCACGGAGATCACACACAGGTCAAAAAAATAGAAGGCAACAAACAACACCTGTCTAAAAAACCTCTCTTATTCTCTCAGCAGAGGTGAAGGCACAGTGAAAGGTCATGAAGTTTCATAAGTTCCTAACGTGCCCTATAGGTGAGTGATAATCATTTAACTGTCTTTTGAACCACACCTACATAAAGCCTTTGGGATATTTTTTCTTTGAGTGAATCCAAAACATTCTCTTGTGCACCGATGGTGTGTGTAATTTTCTGGGTTCATGGGGCAGGCAAGCAAGCCTGTGCGACTTGTGGTGTGTGTGTCTATAAACACACACACACACACACACACATACGCACAAATACACATACACATACACAAATGATTATATAGTCTTCCATGGAGACAGAATAAGCATGTGTTACTGTTGGGTTCTCGGTAACCATAACTTTATTTTTCACAACAAATGAGATATTTAAAAAAAAAACACTAGGGTCCAAAACAACATTGGACCCCACTGATTTTTTTAATTGTATGAACAAAAACATAAAATATCTTCTTTTTTGTTCTGCAGAAGAAGTCATTCAGGTTTGGATTAACATGACGGTAAGTAAATGATGTTTTAGTTAGATATATTAGTTTGGCTGGGGTGCTTGTACATAAGTGTAAAATAAGTTTTAATATTCTGCACTATAAAACTTGTACGTTTATTATACTGATAAACTCATCCATGCATTGAAAAAGCAACAGACCTCCATTGTCACAGGCCTACTATTGTCATATGTAAACCATACTTTTGCAAAATCATAAGGACTTGCTAAAACCACTCACATAAACCACACACAGATCTACTTCATGTGTAAACAACAAAGCCTTTCACTCTGATGAATCGTCTTGAAATAAATTACGTCCTGATGTATGATGCTGGCCACATTTCTTTTAAGAGACTTGGAATATCCCTGGATATATTCAAAAGCCTTGAATGCTTCAACGGTCAGAAACTCAAATAAATATGAATTTAGCAGTTTGGCACTGTGTGCTGCTCCGAAGCGCTGCAGTCAGATTGAGTTTCGGCCCTGCGCTTACTCCTTTACCTCACCGTTCCAAGACAAAATGATTTCCAGCAGGCTGAACACTTGAGCAGACCTAAAACTGACATTTAAAGGGCATGTCAACCAATCTTTCTCCTTTTTAAAAATGTAATCGAACACTAATAGAAAGAGAACATGTTAAATGGTTGGCAATTTGATTCCGTGGGCCTGCAGAAGTCTCTTTGTGACAGCCGATCATTCTCCTCATGCCTGTTGTGTTTAGCTTCAGTGGCCATCTGATAACTTTAAGTTCAGGCCTTCTGTCTGCGATGCGATGTGTGTGTGCACAGGTGTGCGTGTGGTTTATCTTTTTTTTTTTTAATGCAGGTGTCGTCCTCTTTCTCTGCACAAAAAGTTCAAAGTCATCTATTTATCTTCTATCTGCGTTCAGATCGGATCCATCACTTGATGTACACTGCGCTTATCTTTTTAGTTTTAAATACTGACGAAGCCATCAAGCATTTCAAGAATTTGTTTGGTCGTCTGGGTTTTTTTTTAGCAAAAAAAAAAAACATTTGGGTGTTAAATACAAGATTTAGAAATGATGCACAATATAGCAGTACCAATATCTATGTTTTTTCTTCATTTATCAGTATTGATCGATATTGAATATTTGATCGTGCTCCTCAGTTCCTATATTTTTACATTTACATCTAACGTACAATTAAAGTTCAGGTGAAGACAGGTGAAGTGAATAACACTGATTATCTCTTCATCACGGCACCTGTTAGTGGGTGGGATATATTAGGCAGCAAGTGAACATTTTGTCCTCAAAGTTGATGTGTTAGAAGCAGGAAAAATGTGAAAGCGTAAGGATTTGAGCGAGTTTGACAAGGGCCAAATTGTGATGGCTAGACGACTGGGTCAGAGCATCTCCAAAACTGCAGCTCTTGTGGGGTGTTCCCGGTCTGCAGTGGTGAGCATCAGAACTGGACCACGGAGCAATGGAAGAAGGTGGTCTGGTCTGATGAATCACGTTTTCTTTTACGTCACGTGGATGGCCGGGTGCGTGTGCGTCGCTTACCTGGGGAACACATGGCACCAGGATGCACTATGGGAAGAAGGCAAGCCAGCGGAGGCAGTGTGATGCTTTGGGCAATGTTCTGCTGGGAAACCTTGGGTCCTGCCATCCATGTGGATGTTACTTTGACATGTACCACCTACCTAAGCATTGTTGCAGACCATGTACACCCTTTCATGGAAACGGTATTCCCTGGTGGCTGTGGCTCTTTCAGCAGGATAATGCGCCCTGACACAAAGCAAAAATGGTTCAGGAATGGTTTGAGGAGCACAACAACGAGTTTGAGGCGTTGACTTGGCCTCCAGATTCCCCAGATCTCAATCCAATCGAGCATCTGTGGGATGTGCTGAACAAACAAGTCCGATCCATGGAGGCCCCACCTCGCAACTTACAGGACTTAAAGGATCTGCTGCTAACATCTTGGTGCCAGATACCACAGCACACCTTCAGGGGTCTAGTGGAGTCCATGCCTTGACGGGTCAGGGCTGTTTTGGCAGCAAATGTTTTGGGGACCAACACAATATTAATAATAATTCGTTACATTTATATAGCGCTTTTCTGGGTACTCAAAGCGCTTTACATATAGAAGGAGGGAATCTCAGGACCTCGTTTTAACGGCACATTTTAAATGTGTCTCTAGTATTACAGCTGCCTTACAAGATGCTTTTAATCACCCCACAAAAGTCAACACAGTCAGGCTGATACTGCGCATGTTGGTGAGGTTAAGATTTGTATTTAGCAGTTTCCAAAGTGACTTGCATCACTCTTACCACATATTTTACAGATACAGATGAGAAATAAATGGGATTGAGTGCTTAGACAAGGTCACAGAGTGGATAGAGGCCATGTCAGTGGGTGATAGCACTCATGGATCATCACTTAAGATTTGGATTACCATTTAACCACCACCAGATGCTATGATTACTACAACATTCTAGCTTTGGCACATAAAATGACAGCAAGTTAGCGCACCGCTGAGCTAACAGCCGAGAGAAATGATACTGCAGCCGAGTCTACGCGCTCATTATCACAGAGGCTTTGGCTCGTATAGCAGTGTGGTAGCACCGGTGTTTGTATGTGTGGGAAAAGTATTTCATATTTGATTACATCCCAAAGACACCCCTTTACAGAGCTGTCATGAGAGAACACGCACCTGTTTTATGCCTCGTTTGGTTCATGCTATACGCTGTACCTAGCATTTCCCTTTCTTTTTTTTCTTAATGAATTCCTTAAATTTTCTCCTTTCCTCCCACTTAGGTTTTGTTTTTGTTATCTTTGTTCCAAGTGTGTAATTTGATACAATGAGTAGTTGTGTGTTTGTTGTTGAGTGGATATGTGTTTACATCTGCAAGCGCGAGAGGCGTTTTATCACTATGAAGTGTGAAACCTAATTCTGTTTTAGAGAACGTTTCTAACTCTTTGCGTGACAGAAAGCATATGACGTGACAGAGTTGCAAGGATTGCAGGTGCATGGTGTCATGTTAGAAGCTGGTCTCTGAATGAGTCTCTGACAATAAAACATCCACCGTTTATTTCAGTTTATGAGTGAATCAACAAATGAGAAACTTAACCCTTTGTGTTATCGAGTACTTGCTGGTATTAAACATGTTGTTTCCAGAGCTTAAAAGTCTGTAAGGACGGAATTAGACACTTAAACAATTTTGGTGTTCTGGACCTGCATTTAGTGCAAGTGTAGTCATTGTCATTAAACTCCTTACCAAACTTTTCAATTGTAAAGTGATCTTATGTTTTGTTGTTTGTTGTGGCTGATCATTTAACCCCAGAATGAGCCTAGAGGCCTGTTGCATGAAGCTAGCTGAACAAACTCTGAGTTTCAGAGTTGGTTTAGAGTTGACAAATCCAGATAAATCTGACCTGGTTTAGATTAGGTTCAGTGGTCTCACAAAGCTTGGTATAAACGCACCTGAAAGTGTGACGTGCGGCAAACAGCCAATCACACAGAACACGGAAAGCGTCAGTTTGATTCACTTCTCGCGAGAGAGCCGCACAATTCACATCTCTTCTGAAGATTAAAGCTGCAGTCCGTAACTTTTGGGTAAAAATGATTCAAAATCAATTTTTGAGCAAGTACATAACCAGCCAGTGTTCAAAACTATCTCCTTACCGTAGCCTGATTCACAACGGTAAACTTGTAATAATGTGTTATAATTTGAGTGGCACTGTTGGATTTCCGTGGGAAATTCGAGCATGTCTTTGCGTCATTACGTCACGTCTGTGTACATAAAGAAGAGTCCGGCTAGTAGGCTATTGCATGTGAGGATGCTGCAGGTGGCGGATCATTTATAGCCTTTTCTCACAGAAGCTGGAATAATTAAATTTATCATTTTGATGGCGGATTGTAATCCAGAAAGGTCCAAATGACAATCATCAGTGACAACTGGAGATTCACCCGTAGTCAAAAGCAAAAGATTAGACTGTACAGAAATTGAAATCTACAGGTAACGCTAATACACACTAAATATACATAGTCACGCAGTGCTGATGTTGTTAACATTAAAGGGATAGTTCACCCTGAAATGAAAATAAAGTCATCTTTTACTCGCCCTGCTGTTGCTCTAATGCCCTATGTCCTTCTATCTTTTTCGGACCTCAGAGGTAGAAATTTTGAAAAACGTCCTGCACGTGCTCCTCCATATAATAGCAGTGAATGGCGACCAGGCTAAAACTTTGCAAAAAGGATACAAAAGTATCACGCAATGATACAGTGAGCCGCAGTGAATCAATAGGTTTTTTGAATGGGATTTTGGTAAAATGACTGAATAAGGTCTGTGGTGAACACAAGCTCAAGACACTTTCATGTTTTATTTTACGACATTAAATACATCAGTATTACCCAACTCGTGATGTTTTGAAGCTGTTACGTGTCTTGAAAAAGGCGGTTGCTAACAAGTGGCTAAATGAGACTACAGAGGCTGTCGAGGAGATTAAACGTCATCACGCCGAACAGGTAAACTCAGTCCGCTTTTACAGCCTCATTATGCTCATAATTGTGCTCTTACAAACTATTCTAACTCAAACGTTCTGGGAAAATGTTTTAGATAAAACTGAAGGAGTTGTCGGAAGCTTTAGTGATGGTGACTTTGAAGTGAGCCACCGTGGTGTAGTTCGTTTATAGCCTACCTTTAGCTTTTTACTTCTGGCGACTGCAATTAGGCTATAATTGCGATAATTGATCTTGATGGACAAAACGTGTAAGTATAATAAACTTTTGTTGATCACAGAGCTTGTTTTTTGCGATAATCCAAAAGCCTATTGGGTTTTTCTCGAGGGATCCAGTGCGATGCTAACTGCCGATTGGCCTACAAAGTGATCATACCTGCAGCACTCTATATGGAGTGCGAGATACAGGGGGAGTGGCTTTATTGCATCAGACAGCCTACATGTCACTTTGCTCACAGCTGATTGGTCCAGTTTGAGTTTGCAATCTCTAAGGCCCTGTCCACACGAACACGGGTATTATCAAAACCGCATCTTTTTCTATGTGGATTGGCCGTTCGTCCACACACAAACGCAGTATCCGGACACTGAAACCGAACTTTTTTTAAAACTCCTGCCCGGGTGAAGATTTTTAGAAACTCTGGTTGCAGCATTGTCGTGTAGACGGTGAAACCTGAGATTTTGGCTTGTGACATCGGAGTGCACGCTGTTATCTCCTTTGTTTGACGTCAGATTGTGCGCCGCTATCTCCTTTGTTTACATGAGGCGAGTCTGTGCAATGCTGGACATGTTTTGTTTTTTTACTTTGAATGAGTATGTCTCATTGTATTGTTCTGGTTTATGGCATTAATAATAATAATAATAAATGCTTATGACAATGTTGTTAGCATACCAGAACCGGTAATAACCTTTTTTTCAGGCTTCTGATTGGCCAACATGGCTTTTGACAGTGCTTCATAGCGTGTTTTTGCGTATTCATGTGGACAGAGATTTTTTATAAAACCGTGCTTGTGTTTTTTGAAAAACTCCATTTAGGCCTAACCCAGAATAAAACCTGCTCTGGAGCAGGTTAGCCGTGTATCTAAGTTACCATGGCGATGGACACCGCTAAAAACCAATCCACCTTCTTGAGCCCGAAAAAACAGAGTTTCCTCAAACTAATCTCGAACTTACTTGGGTAGCAACAGAAACCAGCTTCGTGCAACAGTCCACAGTAGTCCAATATTATTATTGATTTCTTTGTATGTTTCAGGACGGTCAAAGTGTGTTATGAAGCTGAAATGTTATTTATAACCCACTCTTATAACATTAGGCTGATTGACTATAAAATGTGTTTTGAGAACAGTCATGAGGTCGGATTCCTCATGGGCTTGTGTGTATGGTGATGTGCATTCATGTGAGAGGAATCCGAAACATGTAAACTTTGTGATTCCCTGCGTCTGCTGAGAGTAGCCATGTGTTTAACAACAAAACGTCTGCCCTCATTGTCTCTTCAGTGTGTGTGCGTGTGTGTGTGTCCTTTCTCTGCACTTTTTTTAAAGCTCACAGACATTCACGGAGGGCTTTCACCTGAGGTGATGTTACCTTGCCAAACCAGTAAAAGAAAAATAAACAAACATACAGAGGTAGGCAAGCACTGTTATTACAGAGAGGTTATGGAGAGGTGATGTATGTGTGAGAGAGTAAACCTGACATTTATTAAAGTTGCACATCAGTAAGGTGAGGACTTAACGGAGTTGTTGTGGGTCTACATCCAATAGTTTGTGTATCAAGATGGTGGGAGGGGGAAGTTTAGGATGTAGAAGAGAACATTGTGTTTGAACCATCTCGGTCGAATACTGATTTTGATGGTCCTTGGTTCTTTATCGCTGCTCCTCACACGCTACGGCAGCTCTGCTCGCATGCAGCCCGGAGAAAACATTACAAAAGGTATTTTCTTTAAAAAAAAAATCTGATATTGGATTATCTGATACGAGTTGCACTCTATGCCACGTGTTGACAGCTTTAACTCCACTCTGTGCTGTGCAGGAGTCATTTTTTTAAGAGAAATGTAAGCAACAAGCTCCCCCACCCTCCACCCTTATGGTCTGCCGGTGGATCTGTGTTTACCTGGCGAGCGTAGCTGTTCTGCTGTCTTTGTCTAAACTTGAAAGGGGATCCAAACGCTCGCCCTCCTCACGCACTGTGCTTCGCACGACACACCCCGCCCTCGCTTTACTGCTGCACTGATTTACTGTAAAGTAAACCAGGTTTGATATTCATATTTTGTTATATTATATAGTCTAAATCTGTTTTGAAGCACAGCTGTGTGTGATTAAGTGCTGCAAAAATATGTGTGATTAAATGATAAACTATCCTTACTGGGATATACATCTCAGCAATAAACCTTTTCTTTCTTAAAATAAACATGCTCTTTAAGTTGTGAATTTGAACTTTTTTGTCCATACAATGAAAGCCATTGGGATCCATTGTTGTTTTGGACCCCATTGACTTTCATTGTATGAACAAAAAACAGTTCTTAAATAGTTCTTTCGTATCTTCTTTCATGTTCCGCAGAAGAAATAAAGTCATACAGGTTTGGAACACCAAATAAAGATGTGTAAATGATGACAGAATTTTCATTTTCTTGGTTGAACTATCCCTTCAAGTGCACTCAATAAAGTAATGATCATTGGAGACATTGACTGAGTGGCAGATGCTATTGTTGGTCAATATAGTCCTGTATTGATCCAGTGTTACTCATTTATATTTGTCTGGGTTATTAATCAGAGGAAGTTACATTGGAACAAACGGATCTCCAGATGCAGATTGCAGAAAGAACAGGGTAATTCAACATCGATCCATTAACACACACACACACACACACACGGATGCATTTGTGCCCTGCTGAAAATAATCACCATGAATGATTAAGTGCAAGATAACTGCTCTTTATGAATAATGTTTTCCATTCCTTTTGTGTAGACTTTACTTTTGTCTAAAGTACAAGTTATACCGCCAGTGTTTTGCAGCAGGTTAGTCCCGCTAGTCAGGCCTATACCTGGGTTGAAGGGAGGGTGTTTACAGCATATATAAATATATATACACCGATCAGGCATAACATTATAACCACTGACAGGTGAAGTGAATAACACTTTGGGTGGGATATATTAGGCAGCAAGTGAACATTTTGTCCTCAAAGTTGATGTGTTAGAAGCAGGAAAAATGGGCAAGCGTAAGGATTTGAGCGAGTTTGACAAGGGCCAAATTGTGATGGCAAGACGACTGGGTCAGAGCATCTCCAAAACTGCAGCTCTTGTGGGGTGTTCCCGGTCTGCAGTGGTCAGTATCTATCAAAAGTGCTCCAAGGAAGGAACAGTGGTGAACCGGCGACAGGGTCATGGGCGGCCAAGGCTCATTGATGCACGTGGGGAGCGAAGGCTGGCCCGTGTGGTCCGATCAAACAGACGAGCTACTGTAGCTCAAATTGCTCAAGAAGTTAATGCTGGTTCTGATAGAAAGGTGTCAGAATACACAGTGCATCACAGTTTGTTGCGTATGGGGCTGCATAGCCGCAGACCAGTCAGGGTGCCTATGCTGACCCCTGTCCACCGCCGAAAGCGCCAACAGTGGGCACGTGAGCATCCGAACTGGACCACGGAGCAATGGGAGAAGGTGGCCTGGTCTGATGAATCACATTTTCTTTTACATCACATTCAGGGCTTGACATTAACACCCGCCAACCCGCCATTTGCGTGTGGATTTCAGCTGTGGTGTGTAACACAGTCACTCCCACTAGCCGCTTTGACGGGTTGAATTTTATTGTAGTCTTC
Organism: Coreius guichenoti; assembly: GCA_039654105.1. Lineage (NCBI taxonomy): Eukaryota > Metazoa > Chordata > Actinopteri > Cypriniformes > Gobionidae > Coreius > Coreius guichenoti. Next base: position 3,632,176 of record CM077185.1, read on the forward strand.
TCAAAAGGCATCTGTTATAATCGCGATATCACACACGATTCTGTTGAGCTTATGAATGCAATGTCTAATAATCAGAGCCGTTCAGACTAGTCATCGCTGAAATGCTGTAATTTTGTTCAGAGAACAAAAGAGAACTCTCACTGAAATCTGCAGAGATGTACGTGCGATGTACGTAGGAGATTCATTCATCATACAGTGATTGACCGTTTTTGTTCTATTTCAGCAGCGAATATAGATTCAAACAAAGATCACAGCAGAACCACAGCGCGTCTGATGTGACTGGCATAAAGTCGGCTTGAATTTAGGGCCCGTCTCTAAAGTTACATACGACATTGGTGTACACGTTTCTAACTTCAATAGCATTTGAGAATGACTTCCAGTCATAAAACCAACTGTAAAGTGTTCATCTGGGTGTCAGGTATGATGCACACCTTTTAGATTTTTGATATTTATTAAAATAAACTGTCAAATCACATGAAAATATGGATATGTATTTCACTAGGCTACTGTATGGGCTCATACACAAAATACTGTATGCTGGATTTAAATATGTCATAGCTGATAGAACACTGATGAGAATACTGTGTGAGAATAAATTATATTTACACCATTATATTATATTTTCAGACAAGCAACTGTTAGTGTTTCTCTGATTAAGGAGCTTTACACAACCGTATCAGAGATAAATAGGCCTATTTGATGACCTGTCATGTTATACATTTCATGTAGACTTGATTTGGGTGTGTACAGTGGTCATTTACATATAGCCAACAACAAATTTCCCAACAACAAAATTTTGGCCAGTGAAAATGCTGAGTGGCTAGTAACTTTGGAAAACCACTAGCCACAGTGGCTGATGAGCAAAAAAGTTAATGTCAAACCCTGATCACGTGGATGGCCGGGTGTGTGTGCGTCGCTTACCTGGGGAACACATGGCACCAGGATGCACTATGGGAAGAAGGCAAGCCGGCAGAGGCAGTGTGATGCTTTGGGCAATGTTCTGCTGGGAAACCTTGGGTCCTGCCATCCATGTGGATGTTACTTTGACACGTACCACCTACCTAAGCATTGTTGCAGACCATGTACACCCTTTCATGGAAACGGTATTCCCTGGTGGCTGTGGCTCTTTCAGCAGGATAATGCGGGCTGACACAAAGCAAAAATGGTTCAGGAATGGTTTGAGGGGCACAATAATGAATTTAAGGTGTTGACTTGGCCTCCAAATTCCCCAGATCTCAATCCAATCGAGCATCTGTGGGATGTGCTGAACAAACAAGTCCGATCCATGGAGGCCCCACCTCGACTTAAAGGATCTGCTGCTAAGATCTTGGCGCCAGATACCACAGCACACCTTCAGGGGTCTAGTGGAGTCCATGCCTCGATAGGTCAGGGCTATTTTGGCAGCAAAAGGGGGACCAACACAATATTAGTCACAATGTAATGCCTGATCGGTGTATAATACTCTTTTATATACTTTATTCTACAGGACATTGGAGTGAATGGGAATGGGATCAGGACATGGCCCAGGCCAGGCTCAAACCAGGCTCTTCATGAGCCTTGTTATGCAAGTAAAAAAAAGTTTGTATAGTCTGTGATTGTGTATAGCTTGTGTTTGTGTGCGTGTGAAGAAGAGAGAAAGTGATGGTGGAATTCTTGGCTCATGTCAACACTTCATTACACAAAACAGTTCAGCTAAAGGTGAGACTAGATAATACAATCAAATGCCAACAGAAAATGTTTTGTCACCTGTTTCATTCTGCATTGTGTCTTGGCACTTTTTAGTTGACTTTACTTAAAGGCATCATGAACTGTATTGTTTTATAATGTTTCCTGTGGTGCACTTATAATGTTGGTATAATTTTTACATCAAAAAGTGTCATAATTTAGAAATAAAAGGCATTTTAGCTGATTTTCCCTGATTACCTTGATTTTAACGCTCTGTTTGAAGGGGCGTGTCTACTGTAAGACTTCAGTGTAAACACCTACTGCAGTGATTGGCTGCTGTGAGACTTCAGTGTAAACGCCCACGGCTGTGATTGGCTGCTGTAAGACGTCAGTGTAAACGCCCACAGCTGTCATTGGCTGCTGTGAGACTTCAGTGTAAACGCCCACGGCTGTGATTGGCTGCTGTGAGTCTTCAGTGTAAACGCCCACGGCTGTGACTGGCTGCTGTGAGACTTCAGTGTAAACGCCCACTGCTGTGATTGGCTGCTGTGAGACTTCAGTGTAAACGCCCATGGCTGTGATTGGCTGCTGTGAGACTTCAGTGTAAACGCCCACTGCTGTGATTGGCTGACATCTTTGTATATGAAATAGCTAGTATTAATTGTGTAACTCTCTCTGAAACTTTTAGCACGTTTTTACTATTACAGCTCTCAAGGTTAACTAGCCGTGAAAAGTGTTGATTATAGCATTATATTTAGATCTATGGCATTATATTCAGATCGTGGCATGAAAGGTTGCAGTGATGATCATTGTAGCCGATCACAGACATGTTGAGCGCATGAATGCAGTGATCTCGTCATTACAACTCGATTTCTGCACACTAACGAATGCTTTCATCATAACTAACAGTGCAAACACAATGTAAATAAGAGATTTGTTGATTATTACGGGAGTTTTGGCGCGAGTCCAGAACTCAGTCACTGATAAACTCGTGCTGATTGACAGCTCCAGTGATTGCAAAGGGAGCGTTCTTTGATCGCTTTCTATATTTAATTTAATCACAGTTTAAATAACAGATTATTTTCATTTTACTAAGAGAAACAATGTGAAGTTGAGCTTTTAGTCACTGGTTTGATTTACTGACACATGTACATGAATCATTAAATATCAGAAATCACTGGTCTCAGATCAGGCATTAGAATTAACACGGTTACTTACATGTTGTGGCATTACTGTCGAGTCCATATCGTAAAAGGCTGTTTACAAAGCCTGAGCCGAAATTGCAACTGATTTACCAAAGAATCCACAGTGAAATGTACCGAATACAAATAAATAATGCTCAACTGAGACATTCACATTGATGAAAATAAATAAGCACATTCCTAGCATTAGGATCCTTTGGAAGGGAATGTTATTTGTAGTCCATCCTGTATCGCTCTTCTCTCCTCATCATCTCACTAACACTCCAGTGGGCGGGGCTAAAGTTGTGATGATGAAGTAGGCGTTGATCTTCTTCTGCAGAGGCGGTCTTTCACCATCTATTACAGGCTCATTCCACAACGAGTCGTTCTCTGGGCTTGGTTACAATAAAAGCTGTTTTTGGACTAACAAGGAAGTTTTCAGTTCTGAAACTCACAGGACATTCTTATAGTATGATGACCTTTTATATGTCAAAAGGAAAATTTGATTTCTCAGTTCATGGACCCTTTAATGTCCAAATATTTGTTAAACTTAATTGTAAAAATCTGTACTATTTGCATGCTATGCCTTTGTTATTCAGAAAACCCTAGTTAAGATAAATTGTATGAGTTTATGAGTAGTTTGTGAGGCGGGGAAATCTTAATATAATTTTACTAATTTTTGCCACTTTTGCAGTTATCTTTCTCTTTAGTTTCACTCATTATTTTTCCAAAGTCAGAATGTTGTTAGATCATCAATATGGCAGAATTTTTTGAGAGAACATCACAGAAATTGACTTTATGATTATTAATTGATTATGTTTCATGATTCCCATCACTGCAGGAACACAGCCGGTCGTGCCCCCTTGGGATCTGTCTTTAGTTTTGGGTGCACTTTGCGACCCAGTGTGCGAGCATGAATGCAACTCAAGACATTGCTACTTTTGTGGGCACCGTTTAAAGGAATTTCCTTGGATAAAGTTTGTGTGGCGGCCGGTTGGGCTTCACCATGCACACACTTTTATCGTTTGGATGTCACTGTAGCCTCAGAGGCTCATTCAGTCCTTTTGGCTGGTAACTGAGTGCCGGTAGACAGCGGTTTGTTTGAACTAATATTCACCCCTGTATGACAACCTACACTGTTCAATTTTAGTGTGAAATTACAATATATTCCAGGTTAATAATTGCATGACTTTCACAGTAATTCCACAGTAGGACTTCTCCTGTATCTAACGGCACTCTTGGAATATCATACTGTATTTCTACAGTGCATATGTACTATGAAGGTACCCAGCATGCAGTGCGGCATGAATAGACTATGCTGTGGAGTTTCTTGATTCTTGTTGGTTTTATCTGTACTGCTGAACTTATTTTTGCTTCACTTTTAGCAGTTTGTGTTGTTTGTTTATTTTGTAATGTTCAGAATTTATCTTTTTTATTATGATTATTTGTTGAGTGTCACCATTTTTGTGTTTTGTATGTCAAATATTGATGTCTGTGCATCATTAGATGACGGAAGAAAAAAAATCTTGTCTTGCTCAGCAGCAGCTTCACTATTGTGAAATATCCATATACAAACAATTATGAATTTGAATTAAGATATTGGTCAAACAATCTTCATGCTGAAATAACGCTAATAATAGTATAGTTTGACTAACTTAAAATCAGCCAATTAGCTTATTTTATATTGTAGCTTGTCATTGTTTTAACAAATGTTTTCATTTGTCACACTTCTGACTTGGCTAGATCAGAAATTTAAATATGAATACACAAGGTCCAAGATCCCAAGCTAATGAAACACTGATCACCATCATGGTGACTTCAAAACAATTACAGCACTAAACAACATCATTTCTTACAGTGGCGGTTAAAGACAACGTTATCATGTGAATTCACAGTAAAACTAGATCAGTAAGTTACTGTGATTTCAGCATCATTCTGCTGTTGATTAACAGTAATTCATAAGAAAATGACCCAGCATGCATTCATTTCACTGTACATTTCTGACTACAGCAATTTATTGCAAAATAATACTCTTTAATCCTGTAAATGCAGTATTTTCAGATAAAAACCAGTTTGAAACAAGATCACAAGATATGAAGACTACAATATTACATTTTGAATATAAATGTAATTTGTCATACTTCACCGGCAGATTTTTCCACTTGCTTTATGAAAAAGTTACGAACACGTAAAAAAGTGATTATTAAGAAGTCATTTTTTGCAGTGTATTCATTCCTATTTAGTGTCTGTTGGCATTATCAGGTATGAGTTATTTTTTTTTGTAAAGAGTCTGATATCCCATAAATGTGTCCAGTTTTCCCTCATTATGGGAACAGTTACATGTACACGTACACTACTGTCAAAAGTTTGGAGTCGGCAAGATTTCTTTAAGAAGTTTAAAAAAGTTTATGCTCACCCAAGCTGCATTTTTTTAATCAAAAATACATTAAAATGTAATATTGTGATATTATTACACTTTAACATATCTCTTTTCTATTGTAATATATTTTAAAATGTGATTTAATCCTGTTACTCCAGTGTCATTATGATCCAACAGAGATCATTCTAATAAGCTTATATGTTATTCATGAGAAAAACCGTTTTGTAACCTAGTAACTTTAATAACAGATGTCCCTGTGGTATTAGGCCAATTGTAAGTCTTTTCCAGAGTAATATTTTGAGTAAAGAAGATGGTTACCAGGCAGTTACACCTGTTGAAACACTTCATTCTTTTGTTCTCTAACTCATTTTCATTCATTCACTCAGACATACACAGATACACGCCTAGATCAAGACAACCCTACTTAATTGAACTCTTACCTGTTCTCCAACCACACACAATGATCTATAAAATTTTGTTGGAGAACAAGCAGAGATAGCACTATATCGGATATATATAGATAGCACTAAAACATGCTGATTTTGCAGAGGAGAAAAGCCATCCTGCTCTCAAGAGGAGCCGCTCAGGAGAACCCTCACGCCTGGAGCGAGATTGCAATCTCCGTGGTTGCGCGAGAACTATTTAGGTTGTTTAACAAACACACTTCACAGCGCACAGGGACGAACAAAAGGGCGTCGCACGAAACCCTCAGAGAAGTCACAATGGTTTATAGTAGCATTGTTGATTAAGCAATCACACCATGATTCATCTTTCTCCAGAATTTCCAAACATCTCGTGCCGGAAATATTCCGGCAAACCTAGAAAAAACTCAACATTCCCTCTCATGCACTTTAAAAAAAAAAAAAAAACTTGCAATAGTTCTTTTTGTGTGCCGTCTGCAAGGACTTGCACAGTGTGTCAGCGAATTATGTTTTCAATTTAATGCTCTCCCTCTCAGAGCCCTCTTACAAGGCACTCCATTCCCTCTTCATCTAAACAAATGCATGCCGGGCTCGCGCTGAGTTCCGGCAGCCCTGGCGCGTGCTACCATAAACAAAACTCCTAGGTGGCCTGTAGATTCTGCAGAGAGAACAACATTTGCACATATACAAAAGGCTCAGATATAGGCCAGATATATGCACAAAAACACCAAGATACTCTTCTCATCAGGTCTAAAGTATAGCAGTGAAATGTATTCATTCATAAACAGACCGAGCCTAAAGTAAATAAATCAGAGCTCTCTCAGTGGTTCTCGAGCAGGGGGCCTCAAGATGACTTCAAATTATTTAAAATAAAATAAATCAAGCATTTTTAAGCTAAATTTGATATATTAGTATTTGGTTATTTTTATTTTATTTTATAATGAATATACATCTTTCTAGTTATGCCAGGCTCTAAAATATATTATTGGGTAGAAATTGTGAGTGGGAGTGGCCTTCAAATATTGTTGTGGACAGGTTGAGACCCACTGCTTATTGTTCGCTCTTTTTGATTGAAACTCTTTTTGATTTGCAGATATTTGCTCACAAGGTTTTGGTTACTGTGCACATAGCAATATTTATGTTAAAAAAACATATTAAATGTAAACATCTAATACATGTACAATGCATATACTGTATACGTAAAAATAAATAAATAGTCAAATGTGCTATTATCCAAAAATTGGAGAAAAAAAGTGGTCCAATTTATCTGGATTCATCCTACTTATTTTTCATAGCACTGCAGTTGTTTATTGTGATATTCCTTCCACATGAAATAAACAAACATCTAAGACAACAATCAGGCTCTCAATTGAAGATCAGTGAAGAAATATGATTGAAGAGGCTGGACCTTCTTAAGAAAACAACTCTGAATATTAATGCAAATCTCTAAATCCCTGTTAGAAATAAAGAAATACTTTGAGGGATCAAAAGACTTCAAATGCATGCTTCTTCCTCAAGACAAATGTCAGAAACTTGTCACGTTTAGACTTTTATTTTGTGTGTGTGTGTGTGTGTGCATGTATTTGTTTTGTACTGCTGAATGAGACTGTTAAGTACACCAATGTGAAAACGTAATTCTAACAAACTGTAAAATTAAAACAGTAATAAATCACATTTTGTGTATTTTCAAAGTATAAATTAAGGGGGGTGGGGGGGGGGGGGGGGATGGGGGCAGGGTGTTGGTTAAATCGCCTCCGGTAGAAATTAGAAATCGCGTTCGCGGGGGCACTGCGGTACGATCGAAAAGGGCACTTTCACGATTAAAGGGGCAGGGGCTCTGCTTTGCAGGCAGCATTTAAGCCAATTCTGCGGTTTTTCGAGTACCCGGAGGCTGCATGCATTTCTAGGACCACAGTTCTAGGACCCTAGCAATGATTTAGTTGTTTAATTGATTCAGTTTAATTGATATATTGTCCTAACCAACCTCTAGCCCTAAACCTACCCATTGGTAACCCTGTTGAAATATTTAAACTAATTTAAGTAATTCAGTTTAAAATGGCCATGCCTGCTGTTTTGTTAAAAATAAGGTGTAAAAAGTTTGAATCAGGTCGCCTCTATTGGAGTACAGTTGGCTAGATGGAGCTGTCAAAAAAAAAAAAAAACTAGGGTCCTAGAAATGCAGTCCTGAAACTGCAGCGGTCCTAAAAGTGCAGCCTCCGGTATTGCAGGCAGATAATATTGTGGTTTTCCCGCGGAATTTGGCTGTTGCCGCGGGAAAAACATTTTTCCGCTGGTTGATTTACCCCCAAAACACCCCCCCAGATGTACAAATTCAGTTGAGAATTCGGCCGCACGATGGAGAAAATCTCATTGGGTTATTTTCGGGCTATTTTTTTGCACAGACCTGGCAACCCTGGTTTAAGGTAGCCTACCTCACATACTTCTGAGGCAGTGTAACGGTTTCAGCGAAATAGAGCGAGCTTTGTTGATAACTAAGCGAATATTTAATTACTACAATAGTGATTTCTTACTAGAAATGACATCAAAACAGATAAACGTGAATGTGCCACTATTTCTATGCGTTGCTTCACTCATGTAGGCTATTGCGGGAGTTCGGAAATAAAATGTCCGGCGGTGAGTGGCAATAAAAGGTTCTGTCGAAGAAGAATGGACTCACTAACCGATAGTGTTAACGAAAGAAAGAATGTGATATAAACATATTCTCTGAAGCAACCATGCCATTTTACCTATTCACGAGACTCCCGAGCGCTCAGCATCGAATGTCCAACACTGTTGATACCAAGAGAGCAAGTTTACTGCGTCGGAAAAGCAGTTGCCTATGGAGCAGAATATGCGATGGAAACGTTCAAGTGTAGGCCTATTATTAGTTTATAAATCATAGCCCCTAAAGGGACATGGTGGTGGAAAAATTATTATATATTTTATATTTTTCAAATCTTTTGCGTTCTCTCGCAAAACTTTTGCATTCCCCCGCGAAAAAATTATGCAAAAGCACATTTTATCAAACTAAGTGTTGTCATATGACCAGTAGGAGACTATTGGTGTGCAAACTGAATTTGGTGATACTACAGTGTGTAACTTTGAAGTTAATGATTATTTTTGTAGTAACGCTTTTCGGGTTTTGCACTTTGCAGACGGTTTCTTCGGACTTGTTCTCAGCCGCCTGCTCATTGTGATCAATTTATATTGGCTCGTTTTGAGGAAAATTAGGTTGTAGTTCCTTGTCTACGTTATTATGATTGGCAAGAGGTGTCATTTGTGTTTTAACAGCTCACGAGTTATTGATCCGGAAAGTTCGAATCTGTGAATATATTGCCAACTTTACTGAATTTATGCTGCCTTCACGTGCTCTTGGAATTATCGAGTTTCCTAGGTGAAAACTGCACATGAGCGCCCTCCCATTTGAATGCGATGAGCTCGTAATCACGACTTCAGAAGTGGGAATTGCCAAATTTCCGATAGCATGTGAAGGCAGCATAAGCATTGGTTTCTTTGTAGGATACTTAAGTCCAAGTTCAAAATAAAATTCTCCATTGTTAACGTAGGCTACGGAGCTGTCGAAACACTGCCAACAGGTTTTGCGAGAGAACGCAAATATATTTGCAAGAGAATGCAAAGTTTCTGGGGGGAACTCAAAAGTTTTGCGAGAGAACGCAAAAGCTTTGTAAAATATTTTTTCCTCCCATCCTATATTTTTTCCACAACCTTATGTCCCTTTAGGGGCTTCGTAAAATAATACAAAATATGTTTTGAGGTGACAACATAGTAGGTATTATGCAAGGAACCTCATGAAAATTAGTCTTTATTAATTGATAATCTGCCCCTTCAATCATAATTTGCCTGAAAAGGCATAACAGTTCTAATTGGAAACGACAGCAAGTAGGTATTTTTGGAGTTTTGCTAAAATGTTGGTAGAGGCACGTTTTTTCAATGAGTTTGGGCGATTTTTAATGCATACTCAAAGCATACACCTCATTTGAAAATCTGGATTATCTTTTTTTAATAAGTTAAAAAGATGATATCCTGATCAAGTAGGCCTATCCCTTTTTGCTTTTGAGGTTATACTATAAAAACACACTGTCATTTCTAGAACTCAAAACTTCTTTTCCATTAAACTGTATCTTTTTGCATTTGCCACCGTAGAATTTGTGAAACTAACGTTAACAGGGCGGTCAAAAGGGCGTTTGCCTGATTAGCGCCTTCCTTCTGAACAGAAACACATGCTGGGCTCGCCTAGCGCAACTTGTAGCACGTGTGGACACACAATACAATAGGCAATTGTATTTCAAGCCAAAAATACAAAATGATGTGATTATCTGATGAGCTCTTTATTTTAACATTCTCCTCCTCCCAGGTGAGAGCACAAGTCAGAAACATCTAAAGTCCTGAGATTCTTGGATGTACGGGTCTGGGAGGTGAGTGTGTCTGATCCTCAGGGTTTCTCTTGATGACAGATCTCAGAGTGGCTCTCTATGTGCTGCCTTGTTCAAGATGTTGCTGATTGAAATTTTTGACTGAAAATGTCACCCCTGCCCTGGCACCTTTTAAGTTATCTTGACCTTTCCTCAGGGCATTTCGCACATTGACATACTCACCGAACACTAAATAATGTGTTGATGTTTATTTGCACATCAATTCCAGATCCTCTCATAAGTAAAACAATCCCTAAGGGCTCATTTAGATAATTGTTAATGATCAAAACAGAGTTGACAGAAGAAAGTACACTGACTTGTCATTTCCAGTTTGCTGTGGCATCGTTTCGGGTCACAGACCCCTGTCAGATGTGACTCATGTCTCTAACCGAACTGTTTCCTCAATAAATTGTCCACTTTGACAATATTCTGGACTTTCACTTTCATTTATTTCGCAATATGTCTCCTAATGACACTAATGGCTGTCTTAATCATACAGATTCAACTCAGATAAACTGTGCGTGTGGTTGTTTGTAGAAGTATTCATGAGTGCTTCACCTTGAACCTTTGCTTCACTTTGAATATCTTTTGATAGTGAATGAAGCTACAAAATCCAATAATTATCTTCCAGAATATTAATGAACATTTTCCAGAAGTACATTAAAGTTGCAATGCTTGTATTTTTGTTTTTTTAGACAATTTGGTTTTCTCTCAACTAACTAAACAGTCATAAATTTGCTTTGGAATTTATACACTGATCAGGCATAACATTATGACCTAATATTGTGTTGGTCCCCCTTTTGCTGCCAAAACAACCCTGACCCGTTGAGGCATGGACTCCACTAGACCCCTGAAGGTGTGTTGTGGTATCTGGCACCAAGATGTTAGCAGCAGATCCTTTAAGTCCTGTAAGTTGCGAGGTGGGGCCTCCATGGTTTAGACTTGTTTGTTCAGCACATCCCACAGATGCTCGACTGGATTGAGATCTGGGGAATTTGGAGGCCAAGTCAACGCCTCAAACTCGTTGTTGTGCTCCTCAAACCATTCCTGAACCATTTTTGCTTTGTGGCAGGGCGCATTATCCTGCTGAAAGAGCCACAGCCACCAGGGAATACCGTTCCCATGATGCCCAAAGCATCACACTGACTCTGCCGGCTTGCCTTCTTCCCTTCTTCCCTTAGTGCATCCTGGCACCATGTGTTCCCCAGGTAAGCGACGCACACACACCCGGCCATCCACGTGATGTAAAAATGTAATTCATCAGACCAGGGCACCTTCTCCCATTGCTCCGTGGTCCAGTTCTGATGCTCACGTGCCCACTGTTGGCGCTTTCGGCGGTGGACAGGGGTCAGCATGGGCACCCTGACTGGTCTGCGGCTATGCAGCCCCATACGCAACAAACTGCGATGCACTGTGTATTCTGACAGCTTTCTATCAGAACCAGCATTAACTTCTTGAGCAATTTGAGCTACAGTAGCTCGTCTGTTTGATCGGACCACACGGGCCAGCCTTTGCTCCCCACGTGCATCAATGAGCCTTGGCCGCCCATGACCCTGTCGCCGGTTCACCACTGTTCCTTCCTTGGAGCACTTTTGATAGATACTGACCACTGCAGACCGGGAACACCCCACAAGAGCTGCAGTTTTGGAGATGCTCTGACCCAGTCGTCTAGCCATCACAATTTGGCCCTTGTCAAACTCGCTCAAATCCTTACGCTTGCCCATTTTTCCTGCTTCTAACACATCAACTTTGAGGACAAAATGTTCACTTTCTGCCTAATATATCCCACCCACTAACAGGTGCCGTGATGAAGACATAATCAGTGTTATTCACTTCACCTGTCAGTGGTCATCATTTTATGCCTGATCGGTATGATATTATTTGCAAAATGATTAGCTTTAGCTGAATAAAAAAAATATTATTATATAGATTATATATTTTGCATTGATTTCCTCTTTTCATTAAAGCATTTTACCTATATACTGGAGCTTGCATCTAATGTACCTGCACCTACATATTAAAAAGACAAATGTGAAAAAAATTTGTTTGTTTTTTCAGAAACCTAAAATGGACACTATTTGATATTAAACATTATTACTGATAGACTACCGTTCAAAACCTACCGTTTGTGGTCAGTAGAAAGAAATTAATAATTTATTCAGTAAGGTTGCATTAAATTGATTACAAGTGACAGCAAAGACATTTATTATGTTACAAAAGATTTCTATTTCCAATAAATGCTGTTCTTTTGTATTTTCTATTAATCAAACAATCCTGTAAAAATGTATCAGATGTATCAAAAAAAAAAACAGCAGAAATGTTTTTAACATATACAATAATAGGAAATGTTTTTTGAGCGGTATATTAGAATGATTTCTGAAGGATCATGTGACACTGAAGACTGGAGGAATGATGCTGAAAATTCAGCTTTTGAATCACAAGAATAAATTACATTTTAAATTATATTCAAATAGAAAACAGCTATTTTAAATTGTAATAATGTATGACATTTAAAAAAAAGATGAATTATTGTTTTAGTCTAAAATCTGACTTTTAAAGTGCATGTAAACATATGTTATGCTGAATGTGACATTGCATGGCCTATAGACTCGGATTTGGCTAAATGAAGTTTAAGGGAATCATTTAGTCAAAAGATATATAATTGTGAAATAAAAAGGTTTAAATGCAAACAGACTAAACTTACTTTGTATGAACAGTCAGTGAAGCATTTTTTCCTGACATTTAAAGTTATGTAGCTAAGTTGATGTTCGTAGTTGGGTTAAACATGATCTTTTTCATGCTGAAGTGACTTTTTTCTAAATATGTTTTGGCAAAATACAAGCTTATACCCAGTAAAGTAAACCTCTACACATCCACGCACACGTTCACACACGCATTTCTTTCTTGTCACGCTTAACTCCAAATTGTTACATTTGTATATTTTGGCTGCTCCTGGATCAAATGCTGTTACAGAATAAAGTATTTACACAAAAGGCCCTGACTGCTTTATGAGCCGAAGTCCTTTGAACCACAGACACACACACACACACACACATGCGTATAAGTACACACAGTCTTGTTGTAATGCCACGATAGTGTTCTGAATGGCAGATTAGTCGTTCCGTTGGGCTTTCTGACTCGGGCGGTTTCTGTCTCTCTGTTTTTAAGTAAACTAATCTTTGGGAAAATACCCCAACTGCGTCTGAGGTCTTAATGTATTTAAAGAGCAAAACCTTACACATGCAGGCAAGTTTGAAGATCAAAGCCAGAAACACAATGTGGCAGATTTAGAGTGAGTCTTGCTCTCGCCGGGGCCGCTATTGTCTTGCTCTTTCTCTGCCAAAAAGTTCTTTGAATTCCTCAGCAGTGTAAACCTCTCTTTGTTTAGCGCAGGTTAACAGATGATATGTGCTCTTGAACATTGCCCTGCACCTCTCTGTGCTGTGTATTGCTCTCTCTCGCTTTCATTCGCTTCTCCTTTCTTTGCTCCACTCTATTCAAAAAGACTTACACACCTACATCAAACAGCACAGAGTCATAAATGGATGCTGTTTTGAGGTTGTATTCTGACAGAGCTTTCGCAGAGGCAATCCACCTGCAAACATCTCTTTTCTTTCGTTCCATCTCTTCTCTACTTACTACTTCTTGTTTTGAAGTGGTTGTTGGGCCCTGTTGATGTGTGTAGGTGTGGCCCAGGTGTGTTTGTGTATATGTGTGCCGAGGAATGTGGCTAAATGTAACCCGATAACGTAAAATATCAACTGCGCCGTAATGTTTAATGCAACATTACCGTGTTGCTATGGCAGAGGCCTGTTTATTACCCTTGAAGGAAAGCTTTGACTGCCTGAAGGATTTGAAATCTGTCGGCACTACCCATGTGCACGTGGGTGTATTTGTGTGCGAGACAGTTCATTTGTTTAACTGTGATTAATTAGAGAGACACTGACATTGAAACACTTCTGATGATAAGACTGTACACACACACACAAGTGTCAGCCTTTCAAAATCTTTCCATTTCATCGCTGTATCAGTGGGTGAGAGGAGTATATTTGGTTAATAACACACCTGTGCAAAGTTATTCAGATTATCAGATAACGGCCTCATGATCCTGCCATCCCAGTTACAGGAACACCAGATTCCTGGGACTCCCTTTCCTTTTTTCCTTTTACTTTTCTTTTTTTACCAATATTTTTTCATTACAAATTATATCCTCAGCATTACAATTTGAGTAAAAATTTTAACTGAAAAAACTAAATAGATACATAAAGACAAACTTGGCTTTACAAAGCCTGGCCAGAAAGTTTGAAGTAATTTAAAAAGATTGAAATTTAATGGTCTTAAGTTTAAAGTAGCTTTAAAACTTGACGTTTGAAGCAGTTTTAAGTGTGAAATAGTTTGAAGTTATAAAAGTTTTAACAATTAAGGCCATGTAGTCTTTTAGACAAAGAGATTGTTATTTTGGTTGCTAGGGTGTTCTGTGTGGTTGCTAGGGTGTACGGGTGGTTGCTAGGCTGACAGATAGATAGATAGATAGATAGATAGATAGATAGATAGATAGATAGATAGATAGATAGATAGATAGATAGATAGATTTAAACAATATATATTATTTGTGAACTAGGGTTCACCTTTTCTTTTTAATAGTAATAACTTATTTTCATCAGTCATCAAGCTTGTACACACTGGTCACAGACACGAAGACTTTAATTTCCCCAAGCTGATCGCTCACTAAAACCCATGTTTTCAGCCGATTTCAAGTTTGATTTTGACATGACAAAGCTGTGATATCTAAATGGCTGAGTTGTTTACTTACTTTTTAATCAGTCCTCCCATTAACACCATCATTATCGTCATTCAGGCCGATTTGTGAACGCGCACAAAAACAAGAGGCAGGATTTATCGCACAAACAAATCATAACCGATCACATCCAATCATCCTCTCACGTGACTTTCCCCCATTCATTCTCAATTACCCCCCACTAAACCCTCCGCACGCATTAGGGTGTCTGTTTTGAGCCTATGGGATCAGAGGAGGCACGAGATGCGGCGTCCCGCTGTCACTGTTGGGCAGTGTCACTCTAGAAAAACGAGTGACTTTTATACTTTTTAATGTCACATTTTGCAATATTTGTAAGCGATTATTTTCTCATTCAGTTTTTTTTTTTTTTTTGAGGAGGAGGAGACACTGCCTCCCTTGCCTCCTCGGAGGAAACGCCCCTGGTGCACATGGTCCTTCAGAATGGTATGGAGGCCTTGGCAGTGACACTTGGAGTGATGAGCATACACTCTTAAAAATAACGGTTCTTTATTGGCATTGATGGTTCCATGAAGAACCTTTAACATCCATGGAAACTTTCCACTGCACAAAATGTCCTTTATAGAGGAAAAAGGTTCTTTTATAGAAGAAAAAAATGGTTCTTTTAAGAACTCTTCACTGAAAGGTTCTTTGGGGAACCGAAAATGGTTCTTCTATGGCATTGCTGTGAAAACCCCCTTTTGGAACCTTTAACCAATGTCCCTTGCAAATGCAGATTGATATCTAAAAAAAATTCTTCTGTGCATTAACATTTAGATATTTAAATAGAATAACACACCAATAACAAAGTGAACTAGGTAGTTTAGCTGATTACTTTAAAAGTCCATAGATATCGCCGTCAGCTCATACATGCTGTTTACACTTTCTCTGACAAGCAGATGCAATGAGCCCAGGGTTCTGGTTTGGTCATACGACGTTCGACATATACTGTACAGGGAATGCCATGATATTGCAGCCCAAACCATCACTGATCCACCCAGTCCGGGTGTTCAGCCTCTCTGAGGCTTCTCCACACCAAAACTCCCACAGATGTGGGAAAGACAGTGAAGGTGGACTCATCAGAGAACAAAACATGTTTCACATCTTCCACAGCCCAAGATTTGCGCTGTTGGCACAATTGAAACCGACATTTAGCAAAAGGTTTGGCTACAGCAGCCCGACCATGAATATTGACTCTGTGGAGCTCCCAGTTTTGGTGGAAACAGGAGAGTCGATGTGCGCATTTAATTCTGCAGTGAGTTGGGCAGCTGTGGTTTTATGTTTTTTGGATACAATCTGGGTTAGTAGCCTACCTGGACATCCCTTTCAGACAGCTTCCTTTTATACTTCAACAGCACCTGTTGGATGTGGTTAGTCTTACATGGTTGTATGCCGATATTACCCAGGATACCATAGCTCTCGATACATCACAAAGACTTGCTGTCCTGGTCACAGATGAGCCAACGTGACGCGCACCAACAATTTGTCCTCTTCTGAACTCTGATATGTCTCCCATTATGTTGTGTGGATTGCAATATTTTATGTACTGCTGTGCTATTGCTCTGCTAATTCAACCTTCACACTCGGCTCTTACTGATGGAATGTGAATCAGTGAAGATTGGCCACCACACGTGAAACCTCCAACACTATATTGGCCAGTGTTTCAGTTTCATTATTCCAACCCCTGAAGATAGATAGATCAATCTTTTAACCATCAGTTCACCCACTTCAGGCCTTATTCACCACAGCATGTCATACGCCATTTAAGTGCCTCCAAATCAATAATAGGCCTATTCTTGTTTGTTATGGTCTTTTTACATATCAAGTGCCATTTTATAGTCTTTTTTTCTTTTAAAGTGCTTTTCTCATTATTATAATCGCTGTATGTGTAAATTTGCTGGCAACCCTTGAAATGGTGCTTGTAAACAAACCCTGAGCATTTACAAAGCTATCGTTTTATCGCGTCGTTCCTGCTTGTTGTCTTTTAAAGGATTACAGGAGGGTATTAAAGAGAAAAAGTTTTCAGTCATCTTCTTTCTGTTTAAGCCCCTCAAGCAGAAATTACTGATAAAATCCATGTTTGAAGGACGGTTGCCAAATCTTTTCTAATTGCACAGTTTTTTTAATGTTATTGCCATGTTGCAGAATATTTATTCTCAAGTTAGCTCTTCAATGTTAATTAAAAATAAACAAAAATATTATTCAAAAATCAAGATGCATTTTTATGTATTGTAGCAGCCTACATCTAAAAAACATCTTGGGTTATTGTTTCTACCCAAATCCTAAACTGAGTATTTTGGGTAATTTTTGGGGTTATTTTTTTTCAGTGTTTGGGCAGTTTTTGTGTTACCCAGATCCTGAGTTATTATCACGGCATACGCGGGCTTTTTGCGGCCTCTTTGCGGCCTCTTCGCGGCCTCTTCATGAGAGAGCAGCTCCGTCAAATTGGTGCATGTCTTCGGTAAAATACATGTTTGTATACATTTTATTTTATCTATAAATTCGTTATTGTGATGTATATCGTTTATTTTATGCAAAGCAACATACAGGGGCGCGATGTGAGTCACATAAACGAGTGTTGCGTCGTTTTTTTCGCGTGATGGAAACGCCTGATGATGTCTTACATAAAATGTTATGATTTTATTCAAAACGATACAGAATATAAATACTTATGATGTTAAAATATGTCATCAGAGCTGTTCACTGTTTGTTTGGACAGATTATGGAGCCAGTCACAGCATATGTCGGCTATGAGAGAAACGCAGGGCGGCGGTCTAAAGTTAGAAGTTCCCCCGCTGAACACGACACAAGCTTCGGCACGAGATCCAGCGCCGCTACGGTGGAAACGGGACAACAGAGACCGATCGATTACGCTTGAATTACTTATAAATGTTTCATTTTTACTTATAATATTTGTTAAACGAGCATAAATGTAGGCAATATCTATTAAAAACTATATTAAATGTGCTATACTGTAAAATATGATCGAAAATAAAGGAATTATCATACTTGGAGTATTTTAAAAACGTTTAGAGGATTTATGTTAATCCGTAAACACTGATTCTTGTATGAAATAAAAAAAACAAGAAGAAAAAAATAGTATTATAGTAAAAATGAATCAACCCATTCTGCTGGGTTAAATAAACCCAACATGTGTTCTGTCCTATATTTACCCAGTCCTTGGGTTGTTTTTAACCCAGTGCTTTTTAGAGTGTTGTATTATATTGCTGTAGGAGTATTTTAAGTCGCTAATGTGCTCTTAGACAAAATATAGTCATGATACATTTTGAACATAAGACAAACATTTTCAGAATGCAGAAAATCTTCTGTTTCAATGACGTTTAAAAATAGCCAGCATTTATGTAACTACTGATAAGATGAAATACAGGAGTTTATGACGTACTGTAGGAAAAGGACATTTGTTATCAGAATACTTATTATGATTCACAGTTGTTTATTTGTGTTTTCCATCCACTACTAATAACTGAACATTCAAGAACTGAAGTTCAAGGCCAGTGAGAAACATGAAGCATGAAGATTATTGAATTACTGAGAAAAATAGGCCTCTCATACACAAATCTTTGCTGTAATAGACACACACGCCATACGCACACATTGCTACGCAAACATGGCTTGACAGACACAAGCCCTGACTGGTTTTATTATCAGTCAGCTTGGCCACAGGCTGCCATTCATTTCCAGTGCATAAAGCTTCAGCATGAAGTCAGTCATTATTATTCAAAGTCCTGTATAAATGCAGCTAATCAGAGGGAAAGATAAACACACACACTATAGCAGTGCGCTCGTAAAGTTATGTAAACATGCTGATTAGGGTAATGAGAGATAAGGATACGGGGGTTGAATTGATTTTGATTTCTTCGTATGATTTATATATTTATTACCAAAGAGGAGACTAATAAACCGAGCTTGGTTAAACCCATTTTCCTAAAAATATTTTTAAAGCCTTCTACACTATAAAACGAATATTGTTGGTTTAACTTAAAAAAGTTACCTGATTGGCCTTTAATTTTGAATTCATTAAAATTAAAAATTTGAGTTAATACAATGGAGATTGGTTTAATAAATAGAAACTCAAAATGTTATGTTATCTGAACCACATTAATGATCTAAGTTCATTTGAAAAAAAATAAAAAGTTGTGATAGCAAATCATGAAAATATTTTTTTACAGTGTAGGCTAAATGTTACAAAAGTGATCAGTTGACCTAACTTAAAAACGTGAGGAAACCCGCTACCTTAAAATTATTAAGTAAATAAACTTCATGCATACTTGAAAAAATTAAGTTATGTGGAACTTTTTATTTTTTCCAATTACGCGTGAAGTTTAATTTTAAGGCAACGGGTTTCCTCACTTTTTTTAAGTTAGGTCAACTGACCACTTTTTACAATGTACTTAATTTACTTTAGTTTCAGTTAATCTCTAGACGTTTACATGTTCAAGTTAGAATGAAACTGGGTGTGTTTTTGTGCCATGTTGATTTCTCTTCTTCATTACACTTTTGTCAGATTAATCATTTTATTAGTTGATTAATTGCGCACTTAATAAATCCGCCGCTATAAACACAGCCACATTAACCTGTTCTCCATTCTAAAGGTCTCACGTCTATCTAAACCCAAAGGTTATGAATAGCCTGATTCAACTCCAACCAGACTGATCCTAACCCCAGAGGTCTAAATGTCTAATTTCGGTTCAGTTCAGACACACATGAAACCATCTAAGGAACCGGGTTTTCTTTGGAATCATTTATTCATTCTTTAATTTATGGTTAACGCCATTGCGCCAATCACACCAGTGCCAGCAGTGCTCTGCCCCATTGGACTCCTGGTACTTTAGTGCAAGGTTTTAGACAAGAGGTGGCAGTGATTGATGAGTGGAGATTTCAACATCGTATTTTATACTAATTATATCACAACGTCAATGTCATTCTTACTATTTTAAATACATTGTTGTCAACTGACCAATGTTCAGACACGTCGACAACAATAAACACCACACTGTTCAAAATGTTAGTGTGAAATTACAGTGTATTCCAGGTTAATAATTGCACAGTAAATCCACAGTTGGACGTCTCTTAACTGCACTCTTGGAAATTTCTTGTAAAATCTACAATATCATACTGTATTTCTACAGTGAATATGTACTATGAATGTACCCAGCATGCAGTGCGGCATGAATAGATTATGCTGTGGAGTTTCTTGATTCTTGTTGGTTTTATCTGTGCTGCTGAACTTATTTTTGCTTCACTTTAACAGTTTGTGTGGTTGGTTTTTTTTGTAATGTTTCCGTTCTTCGTACCTCGCTTAATACATCTGAGATGATTTGACAGATCCCAGATCTTTTAATCGTGATAACTGATCTCTGGCTAATTTGGTTCTTCAAACGAATTTGCAGATTGGATTAAAATATCTGAATTAAGTTATCTGAGATTACTGCGCGTTCCTGTGTTCAGTGAGGAGGGCAGATGCATCGATACTCGAAACCACGATCAGTAATGCAGCGATTGGCTGGCGGCAAGACAGCAACGTAATGACATCATATAATTAAAAAAGCCACCTGGCAAAAAACTTGACAAAAAAAAAAACACGAATTTCTAGACATTTATAAGGAAACAGCCAAACGACCAAACCAACATAAAAGTTATAATAGATAAAAGAAAAGTGCACTGTTTTTTTTTAAACATGATTCCCAATTATTTATATTCACGATTTTATAGTATTTGTACACCCTTTACATTTTTATTTCAATGTTGTAATTAGCAATTTCATTGAATTTTTTAATTCACTTTGAACCAGATTTGTTACGTGACAGTATTAAAGTTTCTTAAGGGTCAAGATCAAGTTATCTGCATCTCCTGTGCCACATCAAGCCACTCCCATAATATCCGTCATTACTCAATCACTCAGATTAACTGTACAACATGTGTGTAAACCTCCACTAAAATTAGGAAGTAATTATTCCATCACAAATAAATCTCTCAATCAAGTGGCTGTGTCTATAGTATTATACACAACATTATAATATTATTTTCAAATACATTTTTATATTATTATTATTATTTAAAATTATTATTTCCCCTGGTTCAGTAATGAACTCTTGTAATAAAGTAGCAGTGGCTGGGACAGATTTTAAGTATCATCTCGAGATGCAATCTAATCCTGTTTACATGAAATAAACCCGAGCAGGTTTACGTTTACGGACCTGTTGCTATGACAGCAAGTCCAAGATGAGCTTCGAAGAACCAAACATTCCAAGATCATGCCAAATCGTCAACAATCAAATCCAGCTAACCGAGTTAGCGACGTAAGAAGAACGGACCCCAGAATTTATCTTTTTTTATTATTATTATTTGTTGAGGTTCACCAGTGTTGTGTTTTGTATGTCGAGTATTGATGTCTGTACATCATCAGGCAAGATGATAATAAAGCTCAGCAGCGGCTTCACTATTGTGAAATATCCATCTACAAACAATTATGAATTTGAAATAAGATTTTGAAATAAGCCAATTTGCTTATTTTATATTCTAGCTTGTTATTGTTTTAACAGAAATTTGAATATGAATATACAAGGTCCAAGATCCCAAGCTAATGGAACACTGATCACCATCATGGTGACTTCAAAACAATTACAGCACTAAACAATATCATTTCTCATGTGAATTCACAGTAAAACAAGAGCAGTTACTGTGATGTCAGCATCATTTTGTTGTTGATTAACAGTAATTCATAAGAAAATGACCCAGCATGCATTAATTTCACTGTAAATTTCTGACTACAGTAATTTATTGTAAAATAATACTCTTTATTACTGTAAATTCCTGGCAATTTTTACAGTGCACAAAAGCACAAAATCGATTTTGGCTGTTTTGTCAGGTGTGGGTTGATTTGGTGGGCACATGTTTATGGAGCTGGGTGGCAGGATGGCTTAATGTGTGTGTTTGTGCTTACATGCAGAAATGAGCATTTACAGGAAGTTTATTGTCACTACATCTATTCCTTTTTGTGTATCTGGGATCGGCTCCTGTTTAGGTAATAACTTACTGTGTAATCCTGAAGGCAGATGATTTGGTGGAGCAGCCACACACACACACACACACACACACACGTTCACTCTCTTTCTCTATCGCTTTCTCGTTCCTTTTTTCGAATACAAACACACTCACATTTCAGGATTAGAAAGAACTGCTGCATAATCCACTGCTTTCCTTGTATTTGAGGTGTCTTTATCAAAATTCAAAAGAGTTGACAGACTGCATGCAAATGATGCACCGTTGTCATATGAGTGATTCTGTAGTTAGATATACATTTTGCATGTCAAAAAGTTAAGGGAAAAAAACTGTTCACTAACAGAAATTCTTTTCAGTATCGTATTGAAAATATATGCAATTTGAATAATTCAGTGCTTGCCAAACACAAGTTACTTCCTTATTTACTTTTAACGGAAAAAAAAAGAGATTGATTTATATTATTGTTTGTCACCTCTGTTACTGTCAATTCTGTCAACATTGTTACTCTACCTTGTTAACAGAGTTTGACGGTAACAGAATTGACCATTTTAAACGTTTTAGCCAAAAACTCCACATAAATGCTGAGCACATGGCACTAATAAAATCATGATTAAAAGACTTTTAAACAACCCACGGTGTGATCAGTGATGAACTCTGTTTTCCTTTTGATATTGTGGTAACAATTTTGACGTTTTAATAAATAACTCTTGGTGTAAGAACTTTTTAGATTAAAATATTTTCACACATACCTTTCAGTGCTTCAGTGGTGGAATTTGGGAAATTGTGGGGATACAATTTCCTGTATCTTAGTTGTGGGAGATAATTCCACCAATTTAAAGGGAAAGTATAATACGGTAACAGAATTGACGCAAGATTTATGGACGCACATATTTATAAGATAATATTAATATTGTAGGATTAGGAAAATGACTATTTAGGGCTTTTATAAATAAAATAAATATAATATTACCAAAAGAAAAGTAAAATTAAATATTTTGATTACACGATACATGATGGAAAAAAATACACTAATTCGGGCAAGAAGAAATCATGATTTCCAGCTATATAAGACACTTTTTACAGAAAATATTATATTGTTACGGCCTGTAACATCTTGTGATCCATGACAATGAGTAACAAATTATTAAAATAATCAAAAATAGAACCATTTGAAAAAAATTATGACTTTGGACACCAAATGTACCTGCAATTATATCACCCACATGATATGCATTGTATAAGTAAGGTATAGGCAAGGTAATATTATAATTTGAAATGAAGGTAATGTTGTAATAGTATGTTAAGAAAAATGAATAATGTTACATATGAATATATACTATTTAATGAATATTAATTAAAGAGATGTTAATATAAAGCTATATTGTTTATTGTAAAATTGCATGGATTAGATGCTGCTGAATCTTTTTCATGGGATTTATTATTTAGTTCATGCACTGCCTCTCATTCTTAAACTGAAGGTGCAAAATGGATTGTATCGTGCAATCAATATACTGTATATTCACACAAATATTGTATATACTGTAATCACCTTGAATGGCTCTAAGGTTATTTTCAAAATCACATGATCTTTCCCACAGGACTGTGATTCAGTGAAGCTTTCACTGCTGTTCATTATCAGCAATCACTTTCATCAAAAGTCAAGTAAGCAATGATGTCAGATCATTATGTACAGCCGGGAAAACACTTCCTCATTTAAAACTGTGGTTACTTTACAGACTCAAGACTTTTCCAATTAAAAGAGAAAGGAGACACTTGAGGTACAGTTAAAATTAGATTCAGCAACATTAGACGCCCCTTTAACTATAGCTCATAAAGATAATGCAATGTAATATAATATAATTAGTGCTGTCAATCGATTAAAAAATAACTAGGCCTAATAAATCACACATTCAGTTTTTAATATGTTTATATTGTAATAATTTCACATTTACTCTCCAAATTAATGTAGAAACAACTTAAAGACAGTATATTTTAAATATTTGTTGTAATGGCATGTTTTTATGAATGAAGGCCAGTATCACTGATAATAATACTGATACTGATGTCTCTATGAAACTGATTTTTTTAAACATTAAAGTATAATTGAAAGGTGTCAATTTCAACATTTATTAGGCTAAAAATAACAACTTTAATTTAAGTTAACTTAAAACGATCTTCACATAAACCCATTATAATAAATGTCATATGTGGCCGTCCTACCCTTCTAACAGGTGGGAAATATAGCCTACAGAAATTGAATAAAGTTATCAAACAGTCTGCACTGCATAAATTATAAATGAAATATAGATTAATCCTTATTAAAGCTACAATTTTTTTCTGTTACCTTTGTTCTTTGATTAACATTAATGACAGAACCACAGCGACTGGTTTATTAGGCTGCTGTCACTTTAAGATCTGCCGCTGCCGAACACGACGCGGATCTGACGCGCTGTCACGCGCATCTCATTTTCTCACAACTCTTTATGTTCATTTTAGACGTTATTTAACTCATTTAAGACTGCTCTTATGAGGATACTGACAAAACGGACATTTTGGCATAATTGTGTGTGTTATTGTTCATTCAAGTGCAAAAGAGAACTCGATACTGGCGCGTGTCTTTCTGTGCCTCGTGTGTGTGTGTGTGTGTGTGTGTGTCATAGTCAGGACATTCACAGACAGCGCGTTCTCTTTTGTCTTGTCACGCTTGAATGGTTTAAAAGAATTTGCATGAATAAGAGCGTGATCATAATGTAACACTAGCCATAGGATGACAGAAAAAACAGATGCTGCGTTAATTGTGTTAAAAATATTTTTAACTTTAAACTGAAAAAAATAATAGCATGCATTAATGCAATTTTGACAGCACTAAAAATAAAATATCATAGCTATAATATAATTTAATAATATATAAAAGATTTAGTACACCTTTTCCATTTTATAGGCTATACAAAATACACAGATGATGTATATTTAAATATTTTAAACAGACAAAAAAAGTCATAGATAATAAAAATATTTGTAAAGCACTGCCTGAAGAAACAGCTGAATAATATTATTTGAATGGATATATATACATATACGTAGCAACATTTGAGGTTTTACAGATTTAACTTTAACTAGATTTAGAGTAAAACTTATTTCATTAACTGATTATATACCAACTTATACTGTTTTACACCTTTGTAATACACTGACAACCACCAAAAACAGGTGGTGATGAGAAAGTAGCATGATGAATCAAAGATCACACGTTGAGAAGGTAAATACTAATATATAAAAGATGCAGTGTCATTGCTAAACACCATCATAACACGCATGACACTAAAGTAATGCAATAAACTTTCATTGAACAAAATTAGATGGAACATAAATCCCTAATGTACATAAATGATTAGAAAGAAACATAGGCTATTTAAACGAAAATACATCAAATGTGAAGTGTCACATTTCTGGGATTCTGGGAATTTCAATTTACGTTTTTTCACTGTAAATTATACAATGACTTGTTCTTTTCAAATTTTCAACAGTATTTTACTGTAAAATTACATTAAATGTAAAATTGGATCTATTACAGTTCATATAGTGAGGAAACTTGCGGTTAACCAATAACAAGTTTTTACTTTTTTACAGTCTTTTATGTAGATATCAAGTTCAGCGTGACAGTTTGTCCAGGACAGAGATGGAATGAGACACAAACACCTCTAACAAAGGGCTGGAGCTTTATATCAGTAAGAGACATCTTATCTCTGCATTCAAATGCGTGTTTCATGAGTAACGATTCATTTTAAGACACGCCACTGCAGCCCATGCTCCCTGTAATTATTGACGAGACGCTGGAAAAAAAGAGCGAGGGAAAGCAAGAGAAAGAGAGGTGGAATGAATAGGGTAAGAAAGAGCAAAAAGACCTTCACAAATCCCTGAATAATTTTAGTTTGAATAAGACTCCAGATGTGTGTTATGCCGCAGCTGATCATGCTGTCTTTGAAGTGGAACGAATTTGAAATGAGTGGCACTGAATTGAACTGACGTGTATTTTGAGGGAGTGAATTAAACTGCATTTAGGAGAGAGAGAGAGAGGCTGTGTTGCGTGCATGACACACAGTGTTGGAATGTGGGCCGCAGGCTCTGTACAGCCATCTTATGTGAACTTTTGTAAACAAACTTATAGCAGGAGAGCAACCAGACCACACACAAACACACACACATAAACACAGATATGAAAGCAGTGCTTTCAAGACTTTTACAAAGACAAAAGAAGACTCATCATATCCTCTAAAAATCTAAATATGTATAATTTGATGGTAATATTTGCACACAAACAATACTAGCTATCATACACCAATATACAGTGCTGTTGAAAGTTTGCAGAATCTGTAAAAATGTGAATAATTTTAACAAAACAAGAGGGATCATACAAAATGCATGTTATTTTTTATTTACTGTCCTGAATAAGATATTTCACATAAAGAAGTTTACATACAGCCCACAAGACAAAACAATAGCTGAATTTATAAAAATGACCCGTTCAAAAGTTTATGAACCCTTCATTCTTAATACTGTGTCGTTCCCTGATGATCCACGGCTGTGTGTGTGTGTGTGTGAGAAAAATCCTCCAGGTCCTGCAAATTCTTCAGTTTTCCAGCCTCTTTTGCATATTTGAACCCTTTCCAGCAGTGACTGTATGATTTTGAGATCTGAGGATGATTGAGGGACTCAAACACAACTATTAAAAAAGGTTCAAACATTCACTGATGCTCCAGAAGGAAACACGACGCATTAAGAGCCGGGGGTGAAAACTTTTGAACAGGATGAAGATGTCCAAAATTTTCTTATTTTGTTTAAATATAATTTTTTTTAGTTTCCGGAAGACAAAATTAAGTACAATTTACCTTGATCTTCAAATTGAATAAGTTTTCACCCCCTGCTCTTAATGCGTCGTGTTTCCTTCTGGAGCATCAGTGAATGTTTCAACCTTTTTTAATAGTTGTGTTTGAGTCCCTCAATCGTCCTCAGATCTCAAAATCATACAGTCACTGCTGGAAAGGGTTCAAATATGCAAAAGATGCTGAAAAACTGAAGAATTTGAGGATTTTTCTGAAGAACGTTGGTCAGTTTAACTGCTCAGGACAAACAAGAGACTCAAGAACAACCATCACAAAACACACACACAGCCGTGGATCATCAGGGAACGACACACAGGATTAAGAATCAAGGGTTCATAAACTTTTGAACGGGTCATTTTTTTTCATAAATTCAGCTATTGTTTTGTCTTGTGGACTAAAATAACATGATCCCTCTTATTTTGCTAAAATTACTCACATGTTCACAGATTCTGCAAGAGGATTGTAAACTTTTGAGCAAGACTGTATCTGTGCGAGCTTTCTCATGAATTCAATTTGAAAATGATAATGTTCAAATAAATGTTGAAGTACAATAACATGTTTAAATGCTAATTATTTTGTGGGTGGGGATTGGGTTAGTAAGTAGGCTAATTATCATTATCATTATATGAAACCTGGTATGTGCGCTTTTAGACAGGCAGGTAAGCATGTGTTTGTGTGTGTGAGTTATGGTTTAGTGCTAATCATCACTGTGACTAATGTATACCTGGAACACCATTACAACAATCCTGTTCGTGCTGTGATTATGAAACATATTAGGCAATGCAAATTTCTACTATTTCATTTCCTGCTGGATGAGGGAAAAGAGTTAAAGGTAATTAAAGCAATGGAGAAGATTGATTCTCAATTTACATAGTCCCACATTGTCCTTTATTACATCACACTGGAAGAACTCACACACACACACACACCGAGAGAGTTCCTGTTCAGCATAAACATACACCTCATTTATAAACCTCGACCATCAACACATATGTCGAAAGTGGTGCAATAGGCCCATTTGTTCACATACACTATATTGCCAAAAGTATTGGGACACCCCTCCAAATCATTGAATTCAGGTGTTCAATCACTTCCATGGCCACAGGTGTATAAAATCAAGCACTAGACATGCAGACGCTTCTACAAACATTTGTGAAAGAATGGGTCGCTCTCAGGAGCTCAGTGAACTTAAGCGTGGTACCGTGATAGGTTGCCACCTGTGCAATAAGTCCATTCGTGAAATGTCCTCACTACTAAATATTCCACGCTCAACTGTTAGTGGTATTATAACAAAGTAGAAGCAATTGGGAACAACAGCAACTCAGCCACAAAGTGGCAGGCCACGTAAAATCACCGAGCAGGGTCAGCGCATGCTGAGGGTCACAGTGCGCAGAAGTCACGAACTTTCAATAGCTACAGACCTCCACACTTTGCGTGGCCTTCAGATTACCTCAAGAACAGTGTGTAGAGAGCTTCATGGAATGGGTTTCCATGGCCGAGCAGCTCATCCAAGCCTTACATCACCAAGTGCAATGCAAAGCGTGGGATGCAGTGGGGTAAAGCATGCCGCCACTGGACTCTAGAGCAGTGGAGACGTGTTCTCTGGAGTGACCAATCACGCTTCTCTTTCTGGCAATCCGATGGATGAGTCTGGGTTTGGCGCTTGCCAGGAGAACGGGACTTGCCTGACTGCATTGTGCCAAGTGTAAAGTTTGGTGGAGGGGGGATTATGGTGTGGGGTTGTTTTTCAGGGATTGGGCTTGGCTCCTTAGTTCCAGTGAAAGGAACTCTTAATGCTTCAGCATACCAAGACATTTTGGACAATTTCATGCTCCCAACTTTGTGGGAACAGTTTGGGGATGGCCCCTTCCTGTTCCAACATGACTGCGCACCAGTGCACAAAGCAAGGTCCATAAAGACATGCATGAGCGAGTTTGGTGTGGAGGAACTTGACTGGCCTGCACAGAGTCCTGACCTCAACCCGATAGAACACCTTTGGGATGAATTAGAGCGGAGACTGCGAGCCAGGCCTTCTCGTCCAACATCAGTGCCTGACCTCACAAATGCGCTTCTAGAAGAATGGTCAAAAATTCCCATAAACACACTCCTAAACCTTGTGGAAAGCCTTTAACAAAATTATGGCAATATAGTGTATGCAGTGAAAGTGGCGCAATAGGCACATTTGTTCACATACATTAAATATGAACTTTTGGGATTTTCTTTTAATTTTTACTTCCTCATTTTACCTGATATAAAGCAGGGTTTTATTATGATAAACAGGGTCCATTGATGCTGCATGTTAAGGTTAATCTTATAATATCAGCATGTTCACGATTTGTCCATTAGTTCACACGTTTCACATTGTCCCTGATTTGCATCCAGCTCCTCTTAATAATGTTCCTATCTGCTCTCCCTCAGGTCACACACACAAAGTTGGAGAACAATGTGTCATAAGCATTTCCATGTCCTGCTGTATGTTCCCATAACCTGCACCACAGGCGTCTTTGATACAGAGGGTCTAAAGAGTGACGTCATTTCCATTCTCTGCATGTACCTTATGTGTGGAGAGTTATTTATGCAATGGTGTTGCTTTTCGGTTATCATCCGTGTGTGTGAGTGTGTGTGTGTTGTAATGTGACAGTCTGCAGGTGAATCAAAGTTCAGATGTTGTCTCTGCTGTAGTGAATGTGTGAGAGGTATGAGTGGGTTGACACATCAATCAGGTTTATATTGCCATTAAAATACTAAGTGATTTACACAGAGTGGGTGGAGATCAAATCTGGCAGAGAGAAACGGAGAGGGAGACAATGTAGTAGGCAAGCAAATATTTATCAGAAGCTTTGCTAAGGTATCAGTGTACAATTACAAATTCAAACAAAACATTTCAAATTATTTGTTCAGTAATAATCTATTATGCCATTTAGAGAATCAATTAGATGATGTAGTTTAGATTATAAACAATATTATTATTATTGCAATAATAACAAAACAAAAAAAAACATTAAATTGACGTTATATATAGCAGTAATATTAACCCGTTTAGACCAAATTTTTTTCCACTGAGCAAAAAATAAATATATAAAAAATTATCGTCTTGGTATTTGCTCCTCTCCAATGTATAAATGAGTCTAAAAAACAAGATTTGTGCATTTTTTATTAGATTTTTTTAATCTCCACTATAATAAACACCAGGACTGAAGCAACATAAAATCATATTTTAACCAACTAGAGTTTAAACATGTATGTGAAGATTTTGAAAAGAACCCACATACTGTAACAACGAGCAGTGTGATTGTAGAAACAAGGCTGTTATATGCTAAGATGAAGTCTCTAAAAAACTAGCAGTGTGTGAATTTGTATGTGTGTCTGTGGGTGTTTGTGAGTGTTTATGTGTACTTGCTGGTTGATTTGATATGATTATGTGCATTGTAGTATCAAGGCATCAGTGTGTGTGTGTGTGTGTGTGTGTGTGTGTGTCTCAAGTAAACTAAATGACAGTTTATGGTCACTTTGAAGACAAATAAAATCACATTAATAATATTAATAAACATTAATGTTCATAAAACATCATTAGAATTTGTAGCTTGGTAGTCGGTATATTAGCTTTGAAATGCTTGCACAAATTTCACAACCTGGCACACAGCTAGGTCATGAGGTTCCTGATATCCTCAAAGACCTGATGTCCACTGTGATGGACATTAAATTAAAAAACAAATCCTGTGTTATAAAGCTCTGAAAGATCTTCAAATTAACTTAGAATATTATCACTTCCTAATATTAAGATTATAATAGGTGCAAGTTGATGAAGCTACCATGAACATGAATTAGCCCACTTCCTGTCTAGTTAGCCATGCCTGTTTTATGTGATGACTGAATCATAATCAGATTAAGTTATGGGTCATATTTTCATTGTGATTGGCTGATCAGGTACCAATCAGTGACCAGGCAGTAAAAACATAACATTGTATTGGTTTAAACCGAAAACCATGTGATGCAGGGTCTGAAGGGGATAATAGCAATAATAACTAATGGCAACACTTTGGAATATTAATGAATAACTACACAGGAGCAAATGAGTAACGCAATATTAACATTCTAGTAACTACTATTAACTAAGTTAATAGTAGTAAGTAATAGCGCTCAGTTGAATGTGGTAGTTCACTATTAGCTAATCAATAACTACTATTTTTTTTCATTAGTCCCAGAGGACTACTAAGAACTACTACAGGTTCATAAATAACATGAATAATGCATAATGTATAATTAATTCTAAAGTGAAGGTAATGGTAACCCACTAGTAATGACAGTATTCTAAAATGAAAAACATAATAATAACTCTGTAGTAATGACTGAAATTATTGTAAGGTTTTGGATAGTAACACTTGAGTAATTACTAGTGAGTTAGCATGATCGTCACTTTAAAATACTCATCCAAATAACTAATTCCTATAGAAGTAGTAACACTTGAGTCACTACTATCCAAAACCTTACAAAAACGTCAAAAGTTTACAATGACTTCAGTCATTACTAGAGAGTTATCATGCTTTTCACTTTAGTAGTAATTTAGTAACACTTGAGTCATTACTAGTGGGTTACCATGATCTTCACTTTAGAATTAATTATACATTATGCATTATTCACATTAATTATGAACCTAGTAGTTCTTAGTAGTCCTCTGTGAGGTATGAAACAATAGTTATTGATTAGCTAATAGTGAACTACCACATTCAACTGAGCACTATTACTAATTCATTAATCAGAGTGTCTTGTTAGGTAATAGTAGTTGAACGTTATACTCACTTGTTCCTGTGTAGTTTTTGCTTAATGATGGAACAGTATTCTAAAGTGTTACTAACTATTTGCATACATTTATGTATAATAAAGTTTCCAAAAGGAGGTTTTCGCAGCAATGAACCATGTTGGGTTCCCCAAAGAACCTTTTAATGAAAGTTCTTAAAAGAACCATTTTTTAGAACATTTTAATAATCTGAAGAACTTTTTTCCCCTCTAGAACCTTTTGTGTAGTGGGAAGGTTCCATGGATTCTTAAAGACCCTTTATTTTTAAGAGTGTATGGAGTGATTTTGTTGAAGCAGTAAGACAGAGCTGATGGTGACCCCTCCTCTTTTCTTCCTCTGCATACAGGATGTCTTTCATCCACCCTTTCCAAGAGGATCAAAAGTGCATCCCCAGTGCATCTCTCTCTCACACACACATGTAGTTCCCCTTTTATCCAGAATGAGCACCTATTTCCTTACTATTTCATTACTCACGCACACACTTATACATTAGGCTTAGGCCTATAGCCTGCATAGATGAATGTCCTGCCAAATTCAAACACCCTATTTACGCGAAGCTTCCTCTAGCTCATAAATTCAGTGCAGCCACTGTAGCTCTGCTTGTGTAAGTATAGAATTGTAAACAATCTGGTTAATAATAGCCTACTTAAATGTATATCACATTTCACAGAAACCATACACTCATATTTTTTATATTTTAACAGGTTATACACGCAAGGCATGCGCACTGTATGTGATTCAATGAGATCCCGAGAGACTTCAGAGAGCAATCTCTGCTTCTGTAGCGCCCCCATCTGGTCATATTTGGCATAAACAATAAGTTGAACTATCATTATGTGTAGCCTACATTATGGTAATATGTGTATTTTGCCACTATTCATATCTTAAGGTTTAAAATAAGTTTTTTTTTAATGATCTGTTATTATTTATTTTATTATTTTTTCTGAAATCCAAGTTTTTCATGCTTTTATTATATATATATATATATATATATATATATATATATATATATATATATATATATATATATATATATTTATTTATTTTTTAACTTAAATTCACTCTATTTCGATCTAATCTAACTGAAACAATATTGTTTTCTTAGCATGTAACATATACAAAAAAATGTGTTATGCCTCAGGTGGGTGTTATCACAATGTCCATTAAACACATGGATCAGAAAACAATATGTGATATCAGGCAAATTGGGCCACTTTTTGGTTAATCGCTTGGGACACTAACTAAAAACTTATGTATGACATTTAACTGTGTTTTTATGATTAATAAGGACTGTTTTTAATATTTTTATGTTGAATTGATGTAATAAAATATAATTGTTCAGGCCCTACAGGTTTTGAAACATTAGCTGTCCCACATTTTTTGAGATGAACAGTGTTCAGGTAAAATGGGCCGGCTGATCAGCAAAAATGGGCCAGTCCAAACAGAGGCATTTCTGATAAAACACATTTAATTATTTTTAATTTTATAATGTAACAGTGTAACATTGCATCTAAATTACATTAAAACATCAATTTCAATCAATGGCTAGTGGGATATCCCAAGCTCTCGCAAGAAAGCGTACATTTGCTTTTAGGTCTCCCTATATTCAGCTAATGCTCCTCTCATCCTCTCCTCTACACACCGATTGTATTTTTTGCCCTTTCCTTGGCAGACATCCTTTCTATCTTCTGATTCTTTCTGTTTGTCTGTAATAAATAGTTTAACATTACTTTATTTCAACATCTATCACTTCTATATCAAAATACCTCTTTCACCCTTTCCCTTTTCAGTGAGTGTGCACAACTATGTTTATGTGTACACATACACATATCTCACTAACATGCACACACAAACATAGTCGAGCACACATAAACACACATCACATACAAACACATTTATATGGTAAAATGTGGAAAAAGGTATGTCACAAATGCAATAATACAATATATTAATAATATAAATAATTTTTAATAATAGGAACCACCAGAATTTCTTCTTAAACTCAACTCAGAAGGTGGCCCATTTTATCTAACACATTCACATTCAGGCAAAAAACTAAAAATGCTTTTTTATAAAAATCTGGATTATTTAGCAAAATATTAGCATTTTATCTCACAGAGGCCGTCAAGACATGGGTTATGAATCATTATTTCTAAATGTCCATTTGTTTTTTATTGATTTATCAACCTTATTATTGAGAAGTAAGATTTGATATGTCAGGCCACTCCCTTTGCTTTTTTCTGGTGCAGTCTCAAAATGAGGCATTGCCCTGCCCCCCCTTAGCAACCTCAGACCAATAAAACAATTTGATAAATGCCAAGTACTGTTATGGCAACAGTTTAAAAATTCTTTGCAGCCATTGGCTGTTAACTTTTAAAGAGATAAGGCACTCAAACCTTAAATGGCCCATTTTACCTGATGGCCTAATTTCCCTGATATCACCCTATATAATATATCATAACAAACCACAATGTCTCTTGCTGTTGTTGTCTTTATAAACAGAAATAAATTACATTTCCAAATCTATCTATCTATCTATCTATCTATCTATCTATCTATCTATCTATCTATCTATCTATCTATCTATCTATCTATCTATCTATCTATCTATCTATCTATCTATCTATCTATCTATCTATCTATCTATCTATCTATCCATCCAATATTTCTGTCTATCTATCTATCTATCTATCTATCTATCTATCTATCTATCTATCTATCTATCTATCTATCTATCTATCTATCTATCTATCTATCTATCTATCTATCTATCTATCTATCTATCTATCTATCCAATATTTCTATCTATCTATCTATCTATCTATCTATCTATCTATCTATCTATCTATCTATCTATCTATCTATCTATCTATCTATCTATCTCCCTTGTTTACATCCTCATTGTGCATATTTTCATTTGTAAATAAAAGCAATACAATACGTTCATTCACCAGAAATTGGAAATTTTCCAGCAAACACCAACAGTTCGGATATTCAGATAAACAATATTGCCTTAGGTGTTCAGGGTGTTATCGCAATGTCCATTAAACACATGGATCAGACAATAATATATAATATATTGTTCGATACCTTGACAAAGGCTACTAGCCGAAACATTGGTAAATAAATGCTGTGCTTTGCTTAAGAGAGTGTGCAGTTGTTCTCCTGTATAATAAACCACAATGTTTCTTGCTGTTGTTGTCTTTATAAACAGAAATAAATTATCTTTCCAAATAAAAATGCACTTCACTAATACATATAGGTAACCAAACTTTTAAAGTGCCTGTTGGCTCGACCAGAACGAGAAAGACCCGAAAGCCTTACAAAATTCCCCATTGCATGATTTAAAAGCTAATTATTTAATTTTGCTGAATTGATTTTAGTGCCGTATATCTCAGAAAAAAGGTACAAAAGCTGTCACTGGGGCGGTACCTTTTCAAAATGTACACTTTTGTACCTAAAGACTGCATATTGGTACCTTAAATCCACATATTAGTACCTAAAAGAAACAAAAGTGTACCTTTTGAAAACGTACCACCCCAGTGACAGCTTTTGTACCTTTTTTCTGAGAGTGTATGTTATCAATGCACCGTATTCAGTTCAATGTGCAGTTCACCAAGACGTCAAGATCTCAAAATATAATATTATTACAGTAACAGTGTTCTGTGAGAGTAATGTTTAGGTGTGTGTGTGCAATAGGAAGCCTATTCACAGCATTTCCTGTGCTGGTTCAGGACCCATGGGAACACAATGACGAACACATTCGAGCAGAACAATAATGCAGAGAAACTTCATTCTCCTGCCCCCATCATGTGCACACAGTGTCGTCTGAGTGTAAAAGTGCATTTTAAGTACATTCTCATTCTCTTATATTCATGTCTGTTCCAAACTTTTGTCCAAGAAGCTCATTCCCCACAGTTCTGGTGTCTGTGGCCAGTTTGAGTCTTATTGCTGTGTTGTGACCCATGGTGTAGTAATTGCCACTCTCATATCAGGAATGAACATCATCAACAGTGAAGCTGAACAAACATACAGTGTAAGTTATCTTATTTTACTAACATTTTCTCTGTTAATTAGCTGGATGGCTCTTTAGCGGTGGCCCTCTTGAGAAAACAGCCGAGGCTACATGACGTGTTTACTCTGCTGAACATCCCCTGTGGTGCCGTCACACGCAACACGGCACGTTGGGACCGCAGGAAAGTCAAATTGGATTCGATTCCTCAGATTAGTTCAGAATGATTGAAAAATTGTAGTTCCCGAGAGCCCAAAAGGCCTTATCTGAGGGAAAGTATCTCTGCCGTGCACTATTTAAGGAGATAAGAGAGGGCATAATGGCGCGCGGAGCTTGGGTGGTCTCTGTTGTGTGGTGTTATGGTGCGCCACTTTCCCAGAACAAGTGGAAGTTACGCCATATGCATTGAAAATGGTTCATAATCTAACTGTGACCTCACAGGGCGACTTTGATGTTGAACTTTGTGTAACTGAAATACAAAAAGAGTGTAGCACAAAACCCACAGTAAAATCTGGAGCATTTCAGTTGATGCCAGGCCTATTATATGAAATCTATCCATCCATCCAATATTTCTGTCTAATATTTCTATCTATCCATCCATCATCTATCTATCTATCTATCTATCTATCTATCTATCTATCTATCTATCTATCTATCTATCTATCTATCTATCTATCTATCTATCTATCTATCCATCCATCCAATATTTCTGTCTAATATTTCTATCTATCTATCTATCTATCTATCTATCTATCTATCTATCTATCATCTATCTATCTATCTATCTATCTATCTATACATCCATCCATCCAATATTTCTGTCTAATCTATCTATCTATCTATCTATCTATCTATCTATCTATCTATCTATCTATCTATCTATCTATCATCCATCCATCCAATATTTCTGTCTAATCTATCTATCTATCCGTCCATCATCTATCTATCTATCTATCTATCTATCTATCTATCTATCTATCTATCTATCTATCTATCTATCTATCTATCCATTCATCCATCCATCCATCTATCTATCTATCTATCTATCGATCGATCTATCTCCCTTGTTTAAATCCTTATTGCGCATATTATCATTTGTAAATAAAAGTAATACAATACTATCAGTCTGCGTTTTCACCGTCGACACTAAAGCAGAAATAGCACAAACCTTTACAGTTACACTAAATGTTGCTCTGTGGCTCAGATGCATTATTCATGTGTATGTCATGTGACTGGTCTCGTGGGCGGGGCCGCAGCATCTAAACCGGAACTGTCTATCAGAGGAAAGAGTTGTATAGTGATTCTCTTCCCTGCCTTTAATCCTGTAAGTTATCGCATTTTTTTATTCTACTTCGATTTGCAGCGGATAAAACGGGGCTGTTGTTATGAGGAAAATGTTTGTCTCAATAAATGTGTTTTCGTCGGCGCTTCTGTCAGATTGTTTTTAGCATTAGCTAGTCAGCTAGTGTCTCATCTGTCAGAGCTGGTGAAACAACCTCACCATAATCAACATTGCATGTGAATGAGCTTTGTTTTTTATTGTATTTGTGATATGAACTTTCTGATATGCTGGTGTGTAATCAGTATCATTTGTTTCATTTGTTTTTAATAGATTTCTACGACAGATCTAACATCTTGTTTTGTTTTGTGGTCTTGAAACAAATGAGCATTCAGGCATGTTATATTTGTGCTTTTCTTCCGTCTCATCTTCAGTTATGTGTTTTTAATGATTGTCAATGTTAAATATTAGCAGCAACTTAAGGCCCACAATGCTTTGCAAGAACTCTTTTCTTTTGTTGTTAGATATATTATTATATCTGAAATCATAATGTAGTTGAAATCAGATTATAATTAAATACAATAGTAATAATGAATTATTTTTTCATTTGTTGAATATTGAATGCATGTTGTTTTATTTTTTTATTTTGTTAATCTATTTAATGTCTTGCAAACACACAAACTTATGGCCATATTAAAATTTGCTAGTACAGATACAATAAGTCGATAATTATTTTTGTCATGGCCAATATAAAAAAAAATATTGTTGTGTCTAAAAAAAATCACTAATTAAAAACAGTGATTTTGTAAATGTAGAAGAATTGTATACAGTCACAGTTTGATGTTCTTCATAGTGTTCAAGCTCCTACTATTATGTGTGTGTGTGTGTGTGTGTGTGTGTGTGTGTGTGTGTGTGTGTTGTAGGTGGGGATCACTGTGTGTATGAAGGGGCTCTGTGTTGACAGGAGGGGGCGTGGTAATTTGTCTGGGACAAGCTCCTTATTCCATAGAGACTCTCAGGTGTCAATCACTCCCAAATGTTGCCACACGAAAGTGTGTCTTTGACTTTTACTGTTTTCACTTCCATCAGATTTTGCTGTATCTGAACAGTAGATGTTTTAGAAGTTGAAATGTAATCATTTGGATTGTTTGTTTTATGATTTGTTTTTCTCCTTTTAATTATTTTTTTAATTTATTTCTTAATTTATTTTTAAAATCGTCATTATCTCGCTGACGTTTTTGAGTTTATACCCCTCCAATTTTTTAATTAAATGTTAGTATGATTTTAAATATCAAAAATTGTCATAATTTAGAAATAAAAGGCACTTTCCCTACCCTGATTTTAGCCTCTGATTTGAATGCTCTGTTTGAAGGGGCGTGTCTGCTGTGAGACTTCATTGTAAATGCCCACTGCTGTGATTGGCTGCTGTGAGACTCCAGTGTAAACGCCCACTGCTTTGATTGGCTGCTGTGAGACTTTAGTGTAAACGCCCACTGCTGTGATTGGCTGCTGTGAGAATCGGTGTAAACGCCCACTGCTGTGATTGGCTGCTGTGAGACTTCATTGTAAACGCCCACTGCTGTGATTGGCTGCTGTGAGACTCCAGTGTAAACGCCCACTGCTGTGATTGGCTGCTGTGAGACTTCAGTGTAAACGCCCACTGCTGTGATTGGATGACATCTTTGCATATGAAATAGCTAGTATTACATGTTTAACTCTCTCTCAAACTTTTAGCACATTTTTACTATTACAGCTCTCAAGGTTAACTAATCGTGAAAAGTGTTGATTATAGCATTATATTTAGATCTATGGCATTATATTCAGATCGTGGCATGAAAGGTTGCAGTGATGATCATTGTAGCCGATC
This sequence comes from Coreius guichenoti, assembly GCA_039654105.1. Lineage (NCBI taxonomy): Eukaryota > Metazoa > Chordata > Actinopteri > Cypriniformes > Gobionidae > Coreius > Coreius guichenoti. The sequence continues at coordinate 3,670,914 of CM077185.1, forward strand.
ACAGACATGTTGAGCTCATGAATGCAGTGATCTCGTCATTACAACTCGATTTCTGCACACTAACAAATGCTTTCATCATAACTAACAGTGCAAACACAATGTAAATAAGAGATTTGTTGATTATTACGGGAGTTTTGGCGCGAGTCCAGAACTCAGTCACTGATAAACTCGCTCTGTTTGATTGACAGCTCCAGCGATTGCAAAGGGAGCGTTCTTTGATCGCTTTCTATATATAATTTAATCACAGTTTGTATAACAGATTATTTTCATCCTACTAAGAGAAACAATGTGAAGTTGAGCGTTTAGTCACTGGTTTGATTTACTGACACACAGACAAAGAACATCTGACTGTACATGAATCATTACACATCAGAAATCACTGGTCTCAGATCAGGCATTAGAATTAACACGGTTACTTACATGTTGTGGCATTACTGTCGAGTCCATTTCGTGAAAGTCTGTTTGCAAAGCCTGAGCCGAAATTGCGACTGATTTACCAAAGAATCCACAGTGAAATGTACCGAATACAAATAAATAATGCTCAACTGAGACATTCACATTGATGAAAATAAATAAGCACATTCCTAGCATTAGGATCCTTTGGAAGGTAATGTTATTTGTAGTCCATCCTGTATCGCTCTTCTCTCCTCGTCATCTCACTAACACTCCAGTGGGCGGGGTCAAAGTTGCGATGATGAAGTAGGCGTTGATCTTCTTCTGCAGAGGCGGTCTTTCACCATCTATTACAGGCTCATTCCACAACGAGTCGTTCTCTGGGCTTGGTTACAATAAAAGCTGTTTTTGGACTAACAAGGAAGTTTTCAGTTCTGAAACTCACAGGATATTCTTATAGTATGATGACCTCTTATATGTCAAAAGCTCAAGGAAAATTTGATTTCTCAGTTCATGACCCCTTTTTAACATGCTTTATAATGGCCCGGTTTCACGGACAGGGTTTAGATTAAACCAGGATTAGGCCTTAGTTCAATTAGGACATTTCAGTAGCTTTTAATAACGTGCCTTAGAAAAAAACATGACTGATGTGCATCTTCAGACAAAATCAGTACAAGTTGCTTTTAGTTAAAACAGCTCAAACATGCATATATAATCTATACAGGCTATGTAAATTTCACACTATTTCCAAAGCATTGGCATCAACATAAAAACCCTACAGTGAATATACATGCCATACACCTAATTTATATCAAACTAGAAGCGGCGAGACGTTTTCTGAATCTGCGCTGTGGACTCTGAGGTCTGCTGGAGAACTCAACCATCACCCCTTCCCCTTTATCTCTCTCTCTGGCCCATGCCAGAGACCACACAGACACAGACACACACCCACACAGACCACACAGAGACAGCCACGGGGTCTTGCACGCAAACCGCCCCGGAGCTGTCAGTCTTGTGCTCCGTGTGGGTGTTTGTATACGAGGGAAAGTTTGTGACAGTGCAAAAGCCACGGGAAAAAATGCCATGATTGCTGAACAACTAGTAATATTGTATATAGTGAAATATCTGTGTTACTCCGAACAGAAACGTGCTTTGCTCAGTGGGTATATTTATTTGTTCATGTCTAACGTCTTTAAATTCACTGACTAAACATGCTGAATGTTTTGATGTATCGCTGTCAGCAGTGATGAGAACGTGTAGTGAGCTCAAACAAAACTAACTTTGTCTCATTTAGGTGTGTGAACAATGTCTCGTGGCCGCCAGCCTCCCTTGGTGACTGGCATCTCACCCAACGAGGGCGCGCCGTGGACCAAAGTCACCATTCGCGGAGAGAACCTGGGCACTGGACCCAATGATCTCGTCGGTAATACACATGCACACAGCCATTGTTACACTTACAGATACAAACCCTCCTTTTTGAACAAACACACTGCTGTTTAAAAGTTTGGGGTCAGGAAGATTACTTTTTGCATTAAATTAAAGACAGATTTTTTTTTTTTTTTAAATATATTAAAATAAAAAGCTTTTTTTAAATTGTAATAATATTTACCAATATTACTATTTTACTGTGTTTTTGATAAAAGAAAATGCAGCCTTGGTGAGCATCAGAGACTTAAAAAATCTTACCGACCCCAAACTTTGAACGATTGCGTAATCTATTTTAGATCTCTTCTAGAGCATTTTATTTATTTATATAGCAGATGACTTTATCCAAAACAAAGTGAAATGAAGGAAAAATACAAACACGCAACTTCTGTGAAGCTAAGTGTCTTCATTATTAATGAAAAAATTAATGAATCAGTACTTTGGGTGTTTTGCATAGAGATTTAAATAAATACTTTATTATATTTTATTATAAGTCTTAGGGCTGCACAGTTAATCGAATTTCTAATCGTGATTACAATTACGGATGCCGCAATTACAAAAAAAAAAGACCACTTACATTATTCTGCGTGTTTAAGATGTGTGTTTTCTTTCTACAGGTTAAGGTTTTTTTTCCATTGTTTTAATTTTAGTTTTAGTGTAACATTATAATACCGTGCATATTTGTACTTTTTTTTTAATTTAAAAAAGAAACCAAACCAATGTATAGTTGACTTTTGAGGCTTAATGCTATAGAAAAGCAATAAAAGGTTTTCAGGAAGAATGTTTTCAGCTTATTTTCATAGAAAAATATGAAGCATGCAGTTGCTTCAAACAATAATATAAAGCTATCCAAAACATCATTCAATGTGAATTGTGATAATTATAATTAATAATCGCAATTACAATTTCAAGGGAATAAACGACAATTATGATTTTTGTCATAATCGTGCAGCCCTAATGAGTCTGCAACTCAGTGAATTTGTAAATCAAGAGGAGAAACAAGCTAAAGTAATGCTTTGTTCAGACAAGCAGCTAAAATAAGGTTTTTTTCTTTATTGTTGGCTGTATCTAACACAAATCTGTTTTTTAACTTTGAAAAAAAAGAAAAGAAAATCAACACATTTGATGTTCCCAAGCCTGATCTACAATATAAACTAAAATCTGATTAAAATGTAATATGATTTTTTGAAATAGGCCTGGACAAATATATCATATCGGCATCATGATAGAAATGAGTTTAGGCAAAATTGTCCATTTTCTCTTGGTCACTGTCCATCTCCCACATCACAGGTCTGTCTATCTGTGGTCATAACTGCTTGCTGACAGCAGAATGGATGTCTGCTAGCAAGATAGTGTGTCGTGTGGGTCCTGCTAAAGATGACAAGGGTGAGATCATCGTCACTACCAAGGGTGGAGGCCTAGGGACGTCCACTGTCTCCTTCAAACTGCTCAAACCCGAGAGGATCGGTGAGAGACACACACTCACAGTGCCCTCAAACTCACGTACACACACTCAGTGAGCGTGTTTACACTGCCAGTCTAACACCAATTATGCTTAATAGCCTGACATCTTGTAAGGTCATGTAAACATCTTAAACTGTGTCCTTTAATCGCCGGAAAGGTCTGATAATCAAAAAACGATTGGCACACCTGGTTTTATCCTAGTTGAAGTCACTTTATGTTTTTAGTAGTGCTGTCAATCGATTAAAAAAATTAACTAGATTAATAATTACACATTTTTTTCTGTGATTACTCGCAATTAAAAACACTTACGTTTTTATAAGCTTTAATATTTTATAATGTAATAATTTCACAGTTAATCTCCAAATTAATGTAGAAACAACTTAAAGACAGTATATTTTAAATATTTGTTGTAATGGCATCTTTTTATGAATGAAGGCCAGTATCACTGATAATAATACAGCTATTGGTGTCTGTATGAAATTGATTTATTCCCCCAATTTTAAACATTAATTATAGCATTCAACATGACAGTGTAATTAAAATATCAATTTTCTTTAACATTTATTAGGCTTCAAATAACAACTTTTAATTTAAGTGAAGTTAAAACAGTCCTCACATAAATTAAACCTATAATGTCATATTTACTTGTGCCCTGTGAAATAAACAGAAATTGAATAAAGTTATCAAACAGTCTGCACTGCATAAATGATAAATTAAATATAGATTAATCCTTATTAAAGCTACAAAAGTGCTTTAGTCGAGAGCAGTGAGTGATTTTCTCTGTTCTCTTTGTTCTTTGATGAACATTAATGACCGACAGCATTAGTGGCCGCTGTCACTTTAAGACCTGCCGTGGATCACATGACGCGGATCTCACGCGTCTCATTTTCTCATGACTCTTTACGTTCATTAAGACGTTATTTAACTCATTTAAGACTGCTCTTATGAGGATACTCGACAAAATGGGTATTTTGGCATAATTGTGTGTGTTATTGTTCGTTCAAGCGCGAAAGAGAACTTGATTCTGGCGTGTGTCTTTCTGTGCGTCGTGTGTGTGTGTCATAGTCAGGACATTCACAGACAGCGCGTTCTCTTTTGTCTTGTCACGCTTGAATGGTTTAAAAGCATTTGCATGAATAAGAGCGTGATCATAATGTAACACTAGCCATAGGATGACAGAAAAAACAGATGCTGCGTTAATTGCGTTAAATATTTTTAACGTGTTTAAACTGAAACGCTAAATGTTAACATTGACAGCACTAGTTTTTATGTCAAATCAAAGAAAATCCTGATAATTTTATGTCTCACATAGACATGGTTTTCTTGAGTTATCAACATAGTGTTGTGGATGTAAACACACTCGATTTACGTTATAGGCAAAATCACAGTTTCGGTTTGATTGATTATACACTCTTTAAATGTACACACATGCTCTTTGAAGATGGCAATGGATTTTTAGTGCTCAACCAACGAGTATGTGCATGTTTTTGTATGTTTAGGCATTCTGGATCAGTCTGCGGTCTGGGTTGATGAGTTGAATTACTATGACATGAGGACTGATCGGAACAAAGGAATCTCTCCTCTCTCACTGAGGCCGGCCAACCCTTTGGGCATCGACATTGACAAGTACAGAAACATTCACAACTGAGTTTGTGTTGTCCTCTTATGAACTTGCAAAGTATTAAATTTACACCTACAGTTGCAGAGTACAAACAGTGCTGTGCTCAACGCTCACACACGTGTGCTTCATTTTTGACTGTCTGATTAAAACACACTCTCACATAGACCAAAACAAATGCATTTCCTCACACACTTCACCCAAAAAGCACTGCTCTGTGTTTATAGAAGTGGACTGCTGTGTTTATAAGGAAGGAGGTTCAGCAGAAAGTAGAAACAGCCCATTGTGTGTATGTCTATTACCTGGGTGATGTCATTGGTACACTATTTCCTTTGATAGGAAGTGAAAATCTTCCTTTCCCTGACCTCTGCACCAACCTCATTTATATCTATATATTCAGATGAGTACACTACTGTTCAAAAGTTTGGGTCCGTAAGATTTTTTTTTTATTGGTTTTTAAAAGTCTCTTATGCTCACCAAGGCTGCATTTTTTTTTTTAACAAAATATACACAACAGTGAAATATTTTTACAAATTTAAAGGCATCATGAACTGCATTGTTTTATAATGTTTCCTGTGGTGCACTTATAATGTTAGTATAATTATTACATCAAAAATTGTCATAATTTAGAAATAAAAGGCATTTTAGCTGATTTTAGCCTCTGATTTGAACGCTCTGTTTGAAGTGAGACTTCAGTGTAAACGCCCACTGCTGTGATTGGCAGCTGTGAGACTTCAGTGTAAACGCCCACTGCTGTGATTGGCTGCTGTGAGACTTAAGTGTAAACGCCCACTGCTGTGATTGGCTGCTGTGAGACTTCAGCGTAAACGCCCACTGCTGTGATTGGCTGCTGTGAGACTTCAGTGTAAACGCCCACTGCTGTGATTGGCTGCTGTGAGACTTAAGTGTAAACGCCCACTGCTGTGATTGGCTGCTGTGAGACTTAAGTGTAAACGCCCATTGCTGCGATTGGCTGCTGTGAGACTTAAGTGTAAACGCCCACTGCTGTGATTGGCTGCTGTGAGACTCCAGTGTAAACGCCCACTGCTGTGATTGGCTGCTGTGAGACTCCAGTGTAAACGCCCACTGCTGTGATTGGCTGCTGTGAGACTTCAGTGTAAACCAGCACATTCCTAGCATTAGGATCCTTTGGAAGGTAATGTTATTTGTAGTCCATCCTGTATCGCTCTTCTCTCCTCGTCATCTCACTAACACTCCAGTGGGCGGGGCTAAAGTTGTGATAATGAAGTAGGCGTTGATCTTCTTCTGCAGAGGCGGTCTTTCACCATCTATTACAGGCTCATTCCACAACGAGTCGTTCTCTGGGCTTGGTTACAATAAAAGCTGTTTTTGGACTAACAAGGAAGTTTTCAGTTCTGAAACTTTCAGGACATTCTTATAGTATGATGACCTCTTATATGTCAAAAGCTCAAGGAAAATTTGATTTCTCAGTTCATGACCCCTTTAAAGTAACTCTTTTCTATTTTAATACATTTAAATTTGTAATTTATTCCTGCAATGGCAAAGCTGAATTTTAATCAGTTTTAAATTTTACTCCAGTTTTCAGTGAAATCATTCTGAAATGTTGATTTGGTGCTCAAGAAACATTTCTTATTACCAATGTTGAAAACAGTTGTGCCGCTTAATATTTTTATGGAAAGCATAATATTTTTTAGGATTCTTTGATAAATAGAAAGTTCCAAATAACAGTATCTGTTTAAAATATAATTTTTTTGTAACATTATAAATGTCTTTACTGTCACTTTTGATTTATTAAATGGGTCCATGCAGAATTAAATGTACTTACTGAACCCAAACTTTTCAACAGGATAGTGCATATGAATCATATGCATTTCATCAGTGTATTCTGTGCCACATCACAAGACACAAAGGGTTGGCTTATGTAATGCTGTTTATATCCGGACAGATCTGGTTTGTACCGTGTCTGGTTTTTCTCTATGGTCTGTGGCGTTTGGCATGATGGGTCTCTGTGTGTCTAACTCTGTCTTCTGTTCTTCAGAGGGAAGGTTCCTCTGAAGGATCTGGAGAACATGTTCCCTGGTATGAGTGGAGACTTCACCAGCGAGAATTTCTCTGCCACCTGGTATCTCATCGAGAACCATTCATCAACCGGGTTGGTTTATTTACCGTCCGTCTGTCCATCTTTTAATCTGCCAAAATAGATTTGTGTATAATGTGGTGTTAATGTTTGTTGTGGTTGTAGCTTTGATCATCTGCGTATGGCAGTGGGGAATCTTAAGAAACAAGCCAGTAAGAAGAACGAGGGCAGTCTGGCCTACGTGAAAGGAGGTCTCAGCACTTTCTTTGAGGCTCAGGATGCTCTTGCAGGTACGAATGCTTGGTGTGTATGTTTAAACGTGTATAAACACAACCTAGTAAGTAATTTCAAAGACAACATGAAATATTATTCATGCATTTGACTGAAGGAAACAGAAGCATTTCTGAAAGAAAAAGAATATTCAATGGGTTGTAATAAAGGGTGGGACTGGATTGTGTCCATGAGGATTTTGTTGCCTTAGGTCATGCTGAGTTATTGTAATAAAATTACTCATCCCATAAACACAATATTGTAATGACTATTGGGACCATAGAGTTGTGAATTAAAGAGCACTAATGGAAATTAGGGGTGAGTGATATACCGGTAGACACGATTAACTGGTAGAAATTTGCCAACCGGTAGAGATTTTGGACTCTCGTCTCTATCTCGGTTACGTTCATGTGACGTTGCTGTGCTGCGTGGTCACGAAAGCTTATCGTTTGCATGCGTTTTTAAGCATTGCGGTTTAAAAACAGGTGATTTTAAACCGTTAAAGCACAATTAGCAGCGAAAGAGAACTTATTTCAGTATACGAGCGCTCTTTGAGAGACTCAGCGCTGTGTGAGAGACGCGACATGAAGCCGCTGCTCATAGAGCGCCTGAGAACTGAATTGAGAGCTTTTTGCCGCCTTATTGGGCTTGAACGGTTAAATACACACACCTATGTGTTAGGGATGTGATGGTGAGGAAATTTTCCCACCGTTTAATTGACGTGTGACAACACCGGTAATACCGGTATCACCGGTGGGGGCTTTTAAATCACTAATTCTAAACCGAAAGTAAAATGCGCACGGCTGCTCGGGCATTCATAACGGTGCGGAGCAAAGTGAGTGTTTTCAATGAATTCTTATGGAAGTTAAGCTTCCATAGGCATGAACTGAAAACGCGCCAGTGGACACGCACCGTGAATGACAGTGTGGCCGTGAATGAATGACTCTGCGGCCGTGCGCATTTTTCTTTCGGTATAGAATTAGCGCCAATTCGGGGGCGGGTTGCTTGAATTGTGGGTTCATTAGCCTATTTTTCTTAATGAAAAACACAACAGCAAATCAGTATAATGACAAACTCACTTAAATAGACGCTTTTACATTTCGTTTTGAAACCTAATCTTCCGCGATCATCTTGTCAATCATCTCCTCACTCTCGTGATGAATGAAATCTGACTCCTGCTGCGTTTGTGCTGCGACTCTCGTTCGGCTCACACTGCATTGAGCTGACACGTTCAGTTTTTAACTGTAGTGTCTGTTCTCTAACTGAACTAAATTATTTTATTACTATAAAAATCAAAATGACAGTGGGTGCGGTGCCGCGGTGGGCAAGTGATGTAACCGGTGTTTCGCCTGAACACCGGTAACACCGGCAACACTGACTATCGCAGCAAGCCTACTATGTGTCAAAGTGACATGTTTTTGCAAGTAAACAGTCGTTTATGTCTTAACTGAACGATGAGTTGAGAGAGAAAAGGCACAAGTATATTGGATCTGTGCAGCCGCTCTTAAAGTGACAGCGTCCAAATTTACCTGCTGTCATTATTAATGCTAATCAAACAACAAAAATAGAGAAAAATCTCTCACTGCTCTTGACTGCATCACTTTTGTAACTTTAATAAGAATAAATGTATATTTAATGTACAAGGTAAAGACTATCCGTTGTTTTTTTTTATACATTTTATGTAGCATTTCTAGTGCTTGAAGTATTGTTTTCTTTCTTTATCACAGTTGTCTTCAGTAAGCTTGAGAGTTTTTTAGGCTAGTATTAGTTTTTTTTTTTAATGATATTGAAAATGGTGATAAGAATGATGAAATTTCAATGGTATCAAAAATGTTGATATCATAACCTTATTTAAAGCAAAAATAACTATATTGTGATATATATCGTTATCGTGATATAAGAGTTTGGTCATATCGCCCAGCCCTAATGAAAAACAAATTAGTATTTGACCATAATTGAAGTTTTATTTGTGAATATTGACTGTACAGTATAGTTTTAACACATTTTATACTGAACATCAGTGTAAAATTATAATCCATATTACTTTTTTTTTTCTCGGGTGCGCTGATAAATGTAATCCTGTCCGGATAGAAATGTTCATCATAGTGATACATTATTTTATTTCCACAAAATGTATTATTTAACAGTTTTGACTGTAACCTTAACAATTCCTTATTGAACTGTCTGGATTTAGACATTTTTGACAACTTTTTAACACTCACATGCAGACAAATGCAACTCCTGATAATGTCTGATAATGGAATCATAACAAATATGTTATGGTAACTTGGGCTTGAATTACATAACGTAAATCCCATCATTTTACTTTCAGTAAAATGTGTCAGCTAACTCACTGGGTTGATGCTTCTAGATTGAGTATTAAAGGTAAAGCTCAAACAGATAATATGTATGCTAGATCTGACATTTAACAAAATTAGGTGCATGTGTGTTTTATTCAAGTTTTTTCACTTCTTGTGTCATTGTACACAGGTGTATGTGTCTTCTCAGACTGCTCTCATCAGAGGTCAAGGTCACAAAATGGAGATTTTTTTTTGTGTGTAGACTTGTCTCGGGTCACTTGTCTCGAGTCAAACAGAAGAGCTATTCTTAGCACCGCGTATCCATATGATTGACAGGCATGGGGACGGATAACAAGGCGTGGTTGTCATAATGTTTAGATGAGGTTGTAATATGGTTGTCATTGTGCTGAGAGGAAACGAGAGAGCAGCAAACGGAAGCTGCACTGATTCCCAGAGAAGACTCCCAAAACTTACCAGGCAGAAGTCAAAACATACCTCAGAGACAGAGGAAGCGTACCACACAGCATTCCGGACCCCGGGGGGAGCCGGGGGTTAGTCCTGACGTCATTGTGTACAGAAGCTTCCCAAATCCAGATGTGGAGAGAGAAAATAGGCTTCATTTAGATTTTATTGTGTCTTCCAATTTAATAGCGGTTTATATACACATACATCCATATTAAATTTGTGCTTTAGGATTGACTATCTGCACTGTTATTATGCCAGTGATGAAAACGTCTTAAATTCAGTTTTGTCAAATGTAATTTCATAAAAAGCCTTGATTATCATTTAGATTAAATTTGGGGTGGAAAGACAGGAATCACGGCACAGTCTAATGTGATTTATTAAACTTCAATAGGCTATGATTAAATTAAATAAATGTGAGCACAGCATGTTCAAAGTCAAAACCCGCCGCTGTTGCACATTCTACAGTCTTGCGGTTTCAGAGCAGTTCGCAATTAATGAATACCGCACTTTTATGCCAAGTGATTGCTTATGGTCTGCTGTTGATGAATTATGACAGTGTTTACATTATGGTGTTTATATTGTAAAATGTTATAGAAGGTTGTAAGAGTGAATATTTTATCTCACTCATCTGATCAGCTTGAGTAGTAACGCATAGACATTTCTATACAAAATTAGAGTCTTCAGGCTTGTTTGAAATGAAAGTTCTACATTATTAACAAAATCTCCTTTCTTTTTCTTTTTTTCTTTTCTTTTTGTGTGTGCAGGTCTTAAAGGGATAGTTCACCCAAAAATGAAAATTCTGTCATTAATTACTCACCCTCATGTCGTTCCAAACCCGTAAGACCTTCGTTCATCTTAAGATATTTTGAGTAAATCCAAGAGGTTTCTGAACCACACATAGGCAGCAACGTCATTGCAACTTTCAAGGTCCAGAAAGGTAGTAAAGACATCGTTAAAATAGTCCATGTGACTAAAGTGGTTCAACCTTAATGTTATGAAGCGACGAGAGTACTTTTTGTGCGCAAAAACAAACAAAAATAACGACTTAATTCAACAGTCTCTTCTCTTTAACGTCACTCTCTTACGCTGTTTACGGAGATGGTGGTCTAGTGGGTTAAACCACTGAACTGATATGCAGAAAGTTGCTGGTTTGATCCCAGCAGTCACCACCATCAGTGTGTCCTTAAGCAAGGCACTTTACTCCGTGTTGCTCCAGGGGGATTGTCACTTACAGTCGCTTTGGATAAAAATGTCTGCCAAATGCATAAATGTAAATGTTTACGTTGTAAACACAGTACAGCTTCCGGGTTCCAGACTGACACAGAAGAGAAGAAATTGTTGAATATAGTCGTTATTATATGACATTCTTCTTTCAGACGAATACAATCAGAGTTATATTAAAAAATATCCTGGCTCTTCCAAGCTAATGGCAGCCCAAAATTTGAAGCCCAAAAAAGCACATCCATCCATTATAAAAGTGCTCCACGCGGCTCCGGGGGGTTAATAAAGGCCTTCTGAAGCGAATCGATGGGTTTGTGTAAGAAAAATATCCATATTTAAACCTTTCTAAAGTAAAATATCTAGCTTCCCGCGGACCGCCTTCCGTATTTAACTTACGGAAAAAGCGTAACGGAGCCGTGTGGAGTACGTTTATAATGGATGGATGCACTTTTTTGAGCTTCAAATTTTGGGCTGCCATTATAAAGCTTGGAAGAGCCAGAACATTTTTTAATATAACTCCGATTGTATTTGTCTGAAAGAAGAATGTCATACACACCTAGGATGGCTTGAGGGTGAGTAAATCATGGGGTAATTTTCCTTTTTGGGTGAACTAACCCTTTAACATTTATAAAAGTCTTTACTGTTCTTTTTGATCATCTTAACGTGTCCTTGCTGAATGATATTATTAATTCCTATGTACTGACCCCAAAGGTAGTTTAAACACTCTCAAACATTTCCCTTTTTTCTTCCTCTTCTCTTTAGCTATCCATCAGAAGCTTGAATCGGACGGCACTGAGAAGGTGGAGGGCTCTATGACCCAGCGACTAGAGAACGTCCTTAACAGTAAGACATAAAACCAAACACATGGTCAGAATCGCACACAATTACACAAAGCAGCTAAATTTAGGGCCAGAGTTGCATATGCATTCTCTTTAGACCATCAAAGCCACACATTTCAAGCAGACCTCGGCGTGTTTCTGCGAGTGCGTATGCATGTGTTCGAGACCGCTCATATCCCAATCATATCTCCATGTCAATTCTCTCATGTGACGGTGGGTCAATAAACACGCTCGTTTCCTGCGGGCCGCACAAATAAACCAGGCACACACTGACATGCTTTCATCGCCGACCCCTCCTCTTCCTCCTCACCACCCATCTTTACATGTACATTTAGATGTATGTTCTTACCAAAGCCACTTATTGCCTTTGACTCATTGGTGGAAAAAAGGCTGGTCAGACTTTTATAATGGTCAGAAGGCTGGTTCTTATTAAATCGGACAAAGGGAATCCAGAATAGCTCTGACCACCCAAGAAGAGGGAGCATAAGAGATCTTGAATTTATTTGAAACCGAGCAAGGATGATTAAACCGGATTTTTTACACCCTTTTCTCATTTCTTTCCATTTGCTCATTCCTCTCAGGAGCAAGTGAAACTGCTGACACCCTGTTTCAAGAAGTGTTGGGCAGAAAGGACAAGGCCGACTCAACCCGCAACGCTCTCAACGTTCTCCAGAGATTCAAATTTTTGTTTAACCTGCCGCTCAACATTGAACGCAACATCCAGAAGGTGGCATCTCCCGTAGACAAACACACACGCTCTCTCTAACTCTCTTATCCACACAATTACACTACCGTGGGGTCAGTAGGACTTTTACAAAGAAATGAGTACCTTTATTCAACAAGGATGCCCTAGCGTGATTAAAAGTGACAGTAAAATCATTTATAATGTTGTTCTATTTCAAATAATTATTTAACAAAGAATCCTGAAATATTTTGGTTTCTACAAAAAATATTAAGCAGCACAAATGTTTTTAACATTGATAATAATCAGAAATGTTTCTTGAGCATCAAATCATCATATTAGAATGATTTCTGAAGGATCATGTGACACTGAAGACTGGAGTAATGATGCTGAAAATTTTCATCACAGGAATAAATGACATTTTAAAACAAATGTTTGAAATTGTAATAATATTTCACAATATGTATTTTAGATCAAATAAATGCAGCCTTAGTGAACATAAGACTTATTTTAAAGAAATCTTACCGACCCCAAACTTTTGACACTTTGACACGATATTGGAAAAAACTTACATTGCGATATTTAGTTTTTCTGCAATATATGTCACGATATAAAAACAATTTCACCAGATGATTTGAATAGCTCTATTTGAAAAGAATTAATAATTCTAGAATAATTGGGCTGATTTTGTAGGGGAGTGAATCTGCATAGAAAATAATAAACAAATTACAAGCATAGATAAATACAATAGAAGAAAGATACAATTGAAATAAGCAGTGCTTTATGTTTTTCAGGTAAATCTAACAGTTGAATAATCAAATGTTAAACAATAAAGGAATAATCAAATGTAAAATAACAGTCTTCACTGTATAAATGAAATAACTAATATAATTAATTCATACATTTTATCTTTGTTAAAGCTACAAAAGTCATTTTCTCTTTCTCTTTTGTTGTTTGATCACCATTGGTGACACAAACAGCTGCGGGTACATTAGGCGTCTGTCCCTTTAAGACGAATGCACAGACCTAATATAAATGACACATTGACACTCATCTGTTTTCTTTCTCAATGGTTTACAACACATAACCGATTGTGTTTACGAGGATACTCGCCGAGACGGGCATTTAGACTCAAAAGAAAGAGAAAGAGAACTGAATTCTGTGTTCACTGACTGATTTTGCTTCTGTTTCCCATTCAGGGGGATTATGACGTGGTCATCAATGATTATGAGAAAGCCAAATCTTTGTTTGGGAACACAGAGGTCCCAGTCTTTAAGAAAGGTGATCTGATCTTCACTGATAATATCTGATAGCATATGTTAATATGACACGCATCCTCTTATGTACATTCACATTAGCTGGAGTATTGAAAGATCGTCCTGCATGTGTGATTTTAGTGTATTCAGAGGTGGAGACTCGGATAGAAGCCCTGAGGAAACTGCTTATGGATAAACTTCTGGAGACACCATCCACTCTACATGACCAGAAACGCTATATCAGGTGTGTGACAAGCAACTTGAACTGACAAACTGCAGAGAACTGAAACACAATATCAAACTGAGTGAGTTTACACAAATGAGCAACAATGCAATGACAACCAGTACGAGTGAAGACAGTGGAGCTCACATTGTCCATCTCTTGTGACAGGGTTTTCTTACTTTTGGATGCCAAATATGATATTCCCCTCCCAAAATATAGAGGCAGCTATTTCATGTAAAAAGACATATTTATACTGTGTGAGAAAGTCAACTTAAAAATAATTATTTTAATTATAAATATTAATTTCATTATAACATATACAGTACTTGTCAAAAGTTTAGGGTCGTTGATGTTTTTGAAAGAAGTCTCTTAATGTTTTTATGATCAAATATATGGTAAAACAGTAATATTGTCAAATATTATTTCAATTAAAATGACTGTTTCTATTTTAATCATTTTTAAAATGTAATTCTTATTATCAATGTTTAAAATATTTTTGTGGAAACTGATACATTTTTCAGGATTCTTTGATAAATACAAAGTTCAAAAGAACAGAATTTATTTGAAATGATTTTAAATCAGTTTAATGCATCTTTACTAAATAAAAGTATTACTTTCTTCTAAGAATTTTTTTTACTGTCCCCACACTGAACAGTAGTGTAAATATTTTATATTGAATTATTAATTTAAGTAATTGCATTCCCTGCCTTTTTTATTATATTGGAAATATTGAAATATTGCAGAATGCTATTGTTTTGTATTATATTTTTGTATATAACTGTCTATCCCATTTATGGTGTATTTATGCTGTATTTTTGATCAAATAAATGCAGCCTTTGTGAGCATAAGATACTTATTTTAAAAAACTTTAACCCTCATCCCTCCCTCGCACATTGTAACAAATCCTTCCCTCGCGGGTCAATATGACCCAAAGCCCTAAAATTATACTTATTTTTATTTTGTCCAGAAAGCTTATTTCATTTAATTTTGATAATATTTTTTCTATTTTTTTAGTGCAATTTGTTTGGAGATTTTTTGTTATTTTTTAATTTTATTTACCTTTAAATTACTAGATTTTATCAATAAATAATAAATAAGCACATTCTTCATATTCTTTCAACTTAAATTCAAAATAACTTGCAATTTCATGCGTAACCCTTTTAATTCAGCTCAAAATATCTTGCATTGGGTGTCTTTCCATTTATGGTCAGAGTTTCAAAGCTGTAATTTATGCGACCCAATAGCATTAAAGCATCCAGTGACTTGTTGACCTGTCATTGTGAGAGGCATTAAATGGTGTCCTGAAAAAAAAAAAAAAGATGCAAGTATATCCATGATGATGTAATGATTCTCTTTCTCTTTTATTCAGATATCTGTCGGATCTGCATGCTCCAGGTGACCCGGCATGGCAGTGTATAGTCGCACAACACAAGTGGATCCTGCAGCTGATGCAAAACTGTAAAGAAGATTTTATCAAAGAGCAGAAAGGTACACACACATAGATAGCTTGAAATGAATTGATGGTTTCTCTACCGCTCCGAAGAGTGAAAGCAGTGTGTGTGTTCTGCCCTCTGTGTGTGTGTGTTTAGATAGAGAGCAGCCCGTGTGTGGTCTGGTCATGACCCTATAGAGAACAGGAAGTCCACAGAGCTCTATAGTGTGGCAGAGCAGAGGGGGGTTTGCTGTAGAGAGAGGCAGACATCAGGGAATACAAGAAGAGAGGAGCATAGATAAACACAGGAGATGATTGGACACCTGGATCAACACCCGTACTCATTTTTTATATAGAAAGAGAGAGAGTAAACGTCCAAGTGGCTGAATGGTATACGTCTTTATCTGTGTGTGAGAGAGAGAAACATGACATGTGTACACTATCTGGACATATTGAGTGTTTCAGACTATATCAACAATTTAATCAAGGCTCAGGAAGAGCCCAGAAAGACCTTTAGTGCCATCTATTGTCAGATAAAGAGGTACTGCACAAACCTACCAGTATACCACAGTAACTACCTACCTACAAAAGGTTGTAGATTTGAACCTTACCACAGGGTGATTGTCCCATGATAAGGATTCTGTAAGACACTTTGGATAAAAGCATTCGTCTCATGACTCAAATCACAAGGAAAGAAATGATAACCCATTAAATCACCTTTTAATTTAAGCGTGTCAACCTCAAGTGAAACTTTGATTGAATGTTAAATGCTGACGTATGCAGATGAGCATTCATGGTGTCTGTCTGTCTCAGTGGGTGGTGTCGGGTTAGAGCTGGATCGCTCCTCAGCTCTGAACAGGATCAGCCTCTCGGTGCCAGTGAAGAGAGGAGGCAGCTTCCAGACGCCTAAAGATGACTGTGAGTACAGTAACAGAAAGATCAACATACACTACTGTTTGAAAGAAGTCACTTATGCTCACGGAGGCTGCATTTATTCTATCAAAAATTACAGTCTATTTCTATTGAAATATTTGTATTCCTGTGATACAAAAAAGCTGGTTTAACAGAGATGTTACAGAAGATTTCTGTTTGCACTTTCTGGTTGTTGAAGAATCCTGAAAACAATGTATCATGGTTTCCACAAAAATACTAAGCAGCAAATGTTTCCAACATATATAATAAACATGCACACACACACACACACACACACACACACACACACGTGTGTATATATATATGAAATGTTTCTTTAGCATAAAATCGGCATATTAGGATGATTTCAGAAGGATCATGTGACACTGGATACTGTTTTGATTAATGATGCTGAAAATTTAGCTTTGCTATCCCAGGAATTAATTACTTTTTAAAATATATTCAAATAGAAAACATTTATTTTAAATTGTAATATTTCACAATATAATTGTTTTTGCTGTATTTTTCAAATAAATGCAGCCTTGGTGAGCATAAGATACTTATTTAAAGGCACAATATGTAAGATTTTTGGTTTAAAATATCCAAAAACCACTAGAACAATGTTATATATTTTGTTGACTTGTGTACTTGCATTATCCCAAATGTTTCCAAGAATGTTTAAATCCAGAGAAATCAGCAATTTTTACCAGGACACGGACCGTTCAATGACATCATACCCACGTTACCCTCGATTTACGAGGGATTTTATTTTGTAGAAACCATGGAAACACCAAAGACCCTTTAAAGGTGTGGTTGATTATGATTTCACTTTTTAAACTTTAGTTAGTGTGTAATGTTGCTGTTTGAGCATAAACAACATCTGCAAAGTTACGACGCTCAAAGTTCAAAGCAAAGGGAGATATTTTCTTTTAAAGAAATCACTTTTTAAGGACTACAACAAACGGCTGGTAGGGACTACACAAGCTTCCTCCCGGGTTAGTGACATCACTAACCCTGAAATTTACATAAACCCCGCCCCTGGGAGCACGCATGTTGAGAATTTATAGATTATCATGACAGAATAGGCTAATCAATGACTTGAAGATAGTTAACTCATAAATTCATCAACTATCCATTCAGAAACGTCCTGTCTCATTCTACATGTTGTCACTTCTTCTTGAGTCTCTCCATCATTGTCTGACTCCGGTTTGAACATAAAAGGCTGAACAGTTTCATTGCCTGTCTGCATGAGGTAATCAGAGCTGCTAACACAAGCTCTTGAAGCTCCGCCCCGTGAGCAGCAGCTCATTTGCATTTAAAGGGACACACAAAAACGGCATGTTTTTGCTCACCCTCAAAAAGTGACAATTTTAACATGCTATAAAAAATTATCTGTGGGGTATTTTGAGCTGAAACTTCACATACACACACTGGGGACATCAGAGACTTATTTTACATCTTGTAAAAAGGGGCAATCAACCACCCCTTTAATATATGATGTGTTTTATTAGACAGGTGAGCAACTGTTTGGATCATTCATGGACAGAAACTAATCATTGTTATACAGCTCAACACAGTTAGTCTTTTTAATAAATCTGGTTTTCTTGATTTACCACGAATACTAATATCGATCTCTTACTGCAGTGTGAACAAGTGTCTCATAGTAGCGCCGAGTGAACGCACAACGCACAGAGTAGCATTATAACATAACTCTCAACACACTCAGATGTGTGTAATATGATAAAGCAGCGCTGTGTTCTCCCACATACACATGAGCGGAAGAAGCAGAAGCGCTCGTCTGCGGCAGAATAAAAGCTCTGCGAAATCCAGGCACTGGATTTAAGCCAAGCTACGGCTTGATTTAAATTACATATAAAACTTTTTTAAAATCTTGCCAGCCAAAGACTTTTGAACGTAGTGTATATCCTTTATATACAATGACAGAAAATGTTCTGATTTGCTGTGATTTTTGTCACTGCAGAATTTCGCTTTCAGTTAGGACAGAAAAATGATGTGATGTTTGAAACTGTCTAGAGTTTCTGAAACTCACAGAAAGCTCATTCTCAGCTGTCATCATTTCATAAGCAGAAAGCTGCTGCGTTTTTAATGTTATATTATGCATGTTTCCTCAGCGTGGCACTATAAGAGCCCTCAGCAGGTGAGGTTTGTGGAGAAGCTCTCAGATGTGGTCATCAGCCAGCTGCCCAACTTCTGGAAACTCTGGATCTCTTACGTCAACGGCAGCCTGTTTAGTGAGGTAGTTACACACACAAATATACCTTCAGAGTGTATAGGCTAACAAAAGGCTAGTGTAATCACTCACTCTCTTATTGACATTGTTGTCTTGGACAGACTGGAGAGAAGTCCGGTCAGGTGGAGAAGTTAAAGAAGAACGCTCGGCAAAGACAGAATGACTTTAAGGTCAGTAAAGCAGCTGGAGTGTTTTTGTGCTTATAGTCTGGAGATTGAAAGTGTGAGCACGAGTCACTAAGTTGAGTCAATAGTGATGCTCCAAAATTTAGTCTGAAAACTTTAGTCTGAAATTATTGGCTGAAACATTGATGTTTAATTAGCGCTGCTCCAATGGCATGCTTTGACTGTCAGTGTCTATTTCCTTCACACAACGTGGGTAAGCTACAACACGTAAACATGTCAGCTGTGTGGATACTGGTGCTGGCTTGACCATATTGATTTCTCATTTTTAATCTTATTTCATTTTGTTGAAAAAAACAAAAACAATCTAACTTACTGAAATATATCATGTCACATGTAATTGCTCAAACAGTGTTTCACCCATGGACAGATATCAATAAAACAGCTTGTAAACAATGACTCGTGATGTTACACCAGGAAAGCCATTTAGTGTCCAGCTTGTTAGACAGCTTGTTAGATAACTCTAGAGAGGAGAGTAATGTGAAATACAGTATGTGCACTATATTACAGTGCCCTCCACTAATATTGGCACCCTTGGTAAATATGAGCAAAGGCGGCTGTGAAAATAAATCTGCATTGTTTATCCTTTTGATCTTTCATTCAAAAAATTCACAAAATTCTAACCTTTCATTGAAGTAAAAGAATTAAAAATCTTATTATGAAATAAATGTTTTTCTCTGCTTGTTGGTGAGATTAGTTGAGTCTTAGGGTCAGAAAGCCTAGAAAAATGTATCAAACAGCCCCAACATCACCACAAGTTGTTTGAGAGGGTTTGAAGAAAAATCCTCCTCCCCCAGCATATTCAGTTCAGACACGAGTGGAGCTTCAGACGGGACCTGGTTCTGTGGTCAGATCAAACTAAAAAAGAGCTTTTTGGCAGCAAACACACCAGATGGCTTTGGTGCAAACAAGGATAAAAAGTCCCCCATGCCCACAGTTAAATACACCGCTGGATCTTTAATGTTGTGGGCCTATTTTTTTGCTGAAGGTCCTGGACATCTTGTTCAGATTCATGGTATCATGGATTCTAGCAAATACCAACAGATAAAAAATCATAACCTGACGCTTCTGCTAGAAATCTGATAATGGGCCGTGGTTGGATCTTCCATCAGGACAATGATCCAAAACAAACATCAAAATCAACACAAAAATGTGTGACTGAGCACAAAATGAAGCTTCTTCCCAGTTCCCTGACCTGAACCCTGTAGAAAATGAGTGATGAACTGAAGAGAAGAGCTGGGAATCTGAAGGATCTGGAGAGATTCTGTATGAAGGAATGGGCTCTGATCTCCAAACTCATCAGGCATTACAGAAGAAGACTCAGAGCTGCTATCTTGGGGAAAGGAAGTTGCAATAATTGTGGTCAACGTGAACTAGAGAAAAACATTTATTTCATAATGTGAGTTTACAGTTGTTTTACTTCAATGAAAGTTAAGGATAAACAATGCAGATTTATTTTCACAGCCGCCTTTCCTCATATTTACCGAGGGTGCCAATATTAGTGGAGGGCACTGTACATATTCATTTTATTTTTACTTAACCTGTTGTCTTCATTATAAAATGTATGTTTGAATAAATATGTCATGAAAACATATTTTTGAATGTTTATATTTGAAAAAAAGAATTGGATGTGCAATTTAAATCTTTATATACAACATATTTTTTGTTTGTGTTTTGATAATAAATAAATTTGATAATTTTTTTTCAGTTTCGGTTCTGGTTTTCGGCTAAATAAAACTTTAATTTCGGTTTCGGTGTTCCTGCAAAAAATTAATTTGCTGCATCACTATTTGAGACAACTTATGTGGGAAGGTAAGGTTTTTTCCACTTTATAATGTGTTTGATTGGCACGTTTGATTGTGTGTAGAGCATGATTGAGGAGGTGACCCGTCGTCTGGTGCAGTTAGTTCGAGGCGCTCTGTTACCCTCGTCTCTTACGGAGCTGCAGCTGCGGCAGTATGGAGGCTGGGACACCAAAACCCCTCTCAGTGGAGCCTGGCTTACACAGGTCATCCACACCGTCAGGTACATGTGTGCATTTATTTCTAGTAGGGATGTAGGAATTAGTGATGCGACAAAAATTTGTGGCCAAAACCAAATATGTTTAACGAATCATTCACCCAACAATGAAAATTCTGTCATCATTCACTCTTCTTTCTTCTGTGCAATATAAAATAAGATCTTGCATGTCTTGCATGTTTTTTTTTGTCTGTACAATGGACGTCAATGGGACCAAAACTGTTTGGTTAACAACATTTTTCATCTTCTTTTACATTCCACTGAAGAAAGAAAGTCATACAGGTTTGGAAAAACATGAGAGAGAGCGAATGATGACAGAATTTTGAAGTGCCCCTATTATGCTAATTTAAAGGCTCCCAATTTTGTTTTGGAGTCTCCTACAACAGGTTTACATGCATCAAAGGTCAAAAAACACTTTCATTTTCTCATAATATACATTGCACATCACCACATTTTTCAGTGATTCTCAAACGACTCAACGGATGAATCAGTCTCTCTAAATCCCTCCTTTCCATGAGCTGCTCTGCTCTGATTGGAGCACAGATGCCCCAGTCTGTTGTGATTGGTCTACCGTGTACAGTGCGTGTTTTGGAAGCTAAACGCCCATCACCATAACTGAACTTCCGGAGGCTTCCTAAAGCTCAGCGATTGTACACACTGTAAAGACAGTAACGATGATGTCGATTTTACCACATCAATCCGAGCGCGAGTCCGATGATGAAACATTGAAGAACTAGTTATTCAGCCTGAACCTCCATCACAAGGACGACTTGAGCAGGAGTTTCTCAGTGATACGCTACTCATTTTGAGGAACATTATGGGATGTTGCAGCTGTAATTCCTCACCATCAGCATTAACAAGTGTGTGTCCATCAACAAACCCATGTGTGTATTTCTCATCTATTGCGGTGCACATGCAGGAACTGTATTAATAACAGCGCATACGTTAGCCCATTAATAGACACAGTTTTAGGTAATAGTGTCCCACAGCTGATGAGCAGAAGTATTTCAGTAATACACAATGTAAAACTTACACAATATAAAACACAAAACTACGTATTTTGAACATCCGGTAGAAAATATATACATCAATAATTAATTATTGATATTATTAATTAATACTTACAGGTTGTGATTCTGAGGAGCTGGTCCAGATAAACTGGTACTGACCCATCTTTCAAGAGCAAGTGTTTTGTGAATCACGCGTTGAACTCTGAGATTTGAGAAGCAGTCGTCAGTAAAATGACGTGGAAGGGTCAAGTTGTTCACGGGCGGACGACGTACAACATAGGCGGCATTATGTAAATGTCTTTTCTAGTGACGTAGAACCACAACGCAGTGGGATTCGAATTACAAACAACTCGTTTAGACGGTTCAGAGTCAATTCTTTCTTTTGGGAGACAATAACTTTATTTATCATGCGCTTTCGACTTTACAGGAATATTCAAAAAACCATAATAGGGGCACTTTAATTTTTGGGTTAACTATCCCTTTAAGCAAGTTTGTTTTGCTGTTGCACTCGTCTGTTTCATGTAAATGTGATGACTTTTGCATTTACATTTGATCCAGTTAAACCAGAATGATTGTACATGAAGGCTGCTGTTTTCCATTTCACAGATTCTGTTATTGGATGTTAAAATAACTGTTTCTGTTGGCATTTTTAGCCCGTTTTTCCATTTGAAAAAGCAAAAATTTCAGTGTATCCTTTATAGGAATGACATTTGACCATCCTCTCCTTTTATTTTCATATAAAGCTTATTTGATGCTCTCTCTCTCTCTCTCTCTCTCTCTCTCTCTCTCTCTCTCTCTCTCTCTCTCTCTCTCTCTCTCTCTCTCTCTCTCTCTCTCTCAGGTTGAGTCATGAGGCTCTGTCAGCTCTGGAGATTCCTAATGACCTGCTGCAGGTGATTCAGGATCTCTTGCAGGACCTGCGTGTGCACTGCCTGCTGACCACACTACAGCACACCGAAGAGGGTAAGACTATACAGCCACTGAGCCTTTTTCAAATGTCTCAGGCAAACAATGGTAAATGTGATTGCTGAAGTATTCTGCAGAATATTTGCTCAAAATCCACTGGAAAATGTATTATTTATCAACAAGGCTTTCTGTAGAGTTTCAGAGCTGACACAAGTGGGAAGTAACCTTTTCTTGTAATTGCCCTTGCAGATAAGCTTATTTGTCAGCAATGATCAATTCTCAAGATGGACTGACCGATATATATCAGTCTGTCACTAATATCGAATTGTAACAGTAGAGGGAGCTCTAGAGCTCTCAACTGAATGGATTTGCATTTATGTTCAGTATGAACAGCTCTGTAGTTTTAGTAAAACAAGTTTTGTTCACAGAGTTAACCATAGATTGGCTAAAACTACTTCGTCAACATCTGGAGCAGTGTAACTCACAAAATTGAGGCACAGTCTCTGTGCCTCCTTTTTTAGTAGCAAAATATTTAGTTAAATTCTGCTTGATTTTTAAGTGCTGCTTGCAGTTTGTGAACCCCTTGCAGAATCTGTGAAAATGTGAATCATTTTAGCAAAATATGAGGGATCATACAAAATGCATGTTATTTTTTTATTTAGTACTGTCCTGAATAAGATATTTGACATAAAAGATGTTTACATATAGTCCACAAGACAAATCAATAGCTGAATTTATAAAAATGACCCGTTCAAAAGTTTATGAACCATTGATTCTTAATACTGTGTGTCATTCCCTGATGATCCACGGCTGTGTGTGTGTGTGTGTGATGGTTGTTCTTGAGTCTCTTGTTTGTCCTGAGCAGTTAAACTGACCAACATTCTTCAGACAAATCCTCAAATTCTTCAGTTTTCAGCATCTTTTGCATATTTGAACCCTTTCCAGCAGTGACTGTATGATTTTGAGATCCATCTTTTCACACTGAGGACGACTGAGGGACTCAAACACAACTATTAAAAAAGGTTCAAACATTCACTGATGCTCCAGAAGGAAACACGACGCATTAAGAGCTGGGGGTGAAAACTTATGGTGTTTTATAGTTGTATTTTAGTGTAAATGTGGCTATTTTTTTGTTCTAACTAATAACTAAGTACTTTTTTCAGAAGGCTAGATTTCCCAATTAAAGTAGCTTTCTCAACACTAATGTTGAGAGAATTGTTGAAGTAAGAAATAAGTTTTTTTTTGTACTGATTTGATGTGACTAAACTTTGTGTTGTTTAGATGTAAAGAGACTTGCAGAAAAAGAAGACTGGGTTGTGGACAATGAGGGGATTACGTCACTGGTACATCTTTTATGCTTTTATTATATTCCATTCTAGTTGATTTAATTCTTATAATTTGCAGAATAAAATCTTACGGATAAATGGTGTGTGTGTTTCAGCCGGCCCAGTTTGAGCAGTGCATGGTTCAGATGCTGCAGTCTCTGAAGGAGCCCATGGAGTGTAAACCTGGAGAGATCAATGTACTAACCCTCACACAATACTCATCCCCAGCCTGCAGATTATATGGAGATTAATCAATCAATGTGTGTGTCTCTCTCTTTATCTTTAGATCTTAAATCTGGATGTGGTTCAAGACAAAGCTTGCGAACAGTGTGTTTCTATCATGAAGGTATTGTGTGCTGGTATCTGTCGTTTCGTTGGGATTTGTAAATATAATTCCTGCCGATTGAAAGTATTTTTTGTCTCTACCTGGTTTAGGTCTTTATTAAATGTCTTGAGCAGCTCAGCATCAAGACTGATGGAGACATTGACACCTCTCAGTGAGTTTTATTGCCACTTTAACCTCATTCTTCCCTCGCGGGTCATAATGATCCGAAGCCCTAAAATTATACTTTTTTTTAATTTACCTTTAAATTACTAGATTTTATCAATAAATAATAATTTCTATATATTTTTTGAATATATTAGGATAAATATATATAACAAAAAATTCATTTAATGGCTCAAAAAATGTCAAGTGGTGTAACAATTATGTAGAAAAAAAGTTGTTGTTTTTTTTTGTTTTTTTTTTTAAATCCTTACATTTGAGTGTACACATTTTAATCAAGTTTTTAAAGGTACAAATATTTTTTTTTTAAATGTCATAAAGGTCATATTTAAATCATGAATATCATTAAGAAGTCCTTTCTGTTTGAACAACTTGGATCATTCAGGACAAAAATGAGCATCATGTCACTGACCTGTGTATGTAATGCACTGTAAAAATTGCCAGGAATTTACAGGATTAAAGAGTATTATTTTACAATAAATTGTTGTAATCAGAAATTTACAGTGAAATGAATGCATGCTGGTTCATTTTCTTATGAATTACTGTTAATCAACAGCAGAATGATGCTGAAATCACAGTAACTTACTGATCTAGTTTTACTGTGAATTCACATGATAACGTTGTCTTTAACCGCCATTGTAAGAAATGATGTTGTTTAGTGCTGTAATTGTTTTGAAGTCACCATGATGGTGATCAGTGTTTCATTAGCTTGGGATCTTGGACCTTGTATATTCATATTTAAATTTCTGATCTAGCCAAGTCAGAAGTGTGACAAATGAAAACATTTGTTAAAACAGTGACAAGCTGGAATATAAAATAAGCTAATTGGCTGATTTTAAGTTAGTCAAAGTATACTATTATTAGCGTTATTTCAGCATGAAGATTTACCAGTATCTTATTTCAAATTCATAATTGTTAGTATATGGATATTTCACAAGATTTCTTTTTTTCTCCCATCACCTAATGATGCACAGACATCAATATTTGACATACAAAACACAACAGTGGTGACACTCAACAAATAATCATAATAAAAAAGATAAATTCTGAACATTACAAAATAAACAAACAACACAAACTGCTAAAAGTTAAGCAAAATAATTTCAGCAGTACAGATAAAACCAACAAGAATCAAGAAACTCCACAGCATAATCTATTCATGCCGCACTGCATGCTGGGTACCTTCATATTACACATGCACTGTAGAAATACAGTATGATATTGTTGATTTTACAAGAAATTTCCAAGAGTGCAGTTAGATACAAGAGAAGTCCTACTGTAATTTCACACTAAAATATATATTTATAATTTTGTAATCAAAATCTTTCTCTTTCAGTTTGTCTGTGGACTTGGCTTCACCTGATCTTTTTGGAAGCATCAAAGAAGACTTTAGTTCAAAACCAGTAAAGATGTTCTTCACCTCTCCTCCTGATTTCCACCTTTCTCATTGTTCCATCTTGTCTTTCTCTCTCTTCAGATTAATAATGCATATTGTATGCTAAAGATACATATAATTAATTTCATTATTCATAAAAATGTCTAGCTGTGGCCTAGAAGAGCACATCGAGCTGTGGTGCTTATATGGGAGACAGGTTTGAATCTGGCTTGCGTCGAGTACTCGTCACTTTTTTTTAGTCGTCAATCCACTTTCACATGTCAAAAAAGGATAAATAAGAGTATGTGTGGATTGATTAGCACAGCATGTAGTCCAAAATCTGGGGTTATATTCATGTAATGTAAACTGCAGAGGGGGACGTCACTGTATGCGACAGGATATTTGAGTACGGATGGTAGGAAGTTAGTGGAGATAACAGCCTCCTTCATGCTGCTCTGATACGTTCAGCTCCTCGCCTGGTTTTGAACGATTAGTCACATAGGCCCTGACTGAAATCCAAATTACACTGTGTTAATGTGTAGTATCAGAACCACAGAGTGTCACAGTTTTACTGAAAGCCTGATAGATGAAATGATTAACAGAAAAAGAGCGAGAGAGAGAGAGAGACAATCCTGGTAAAAACGAAACCGCACCTGATCGATTGAAGATATTCAGAGACCTCACGTAACCCAGAAGTGCTTCCTCCCTTCATTTAATCTTTCCTTTTGTGCTTATTCAGTAATGCGTGTATCTGACCTCATAACATTTGGAGTCTTCTTGATACTTAAGTCAGGCTTTAAAATGACAGTGGCTTTACAAAATATTAAAGCAAAGTGGCACTTGCGAAGTGAAGATAATTTTTAGTGGTGTAATTTTCCTGGCAGGCCAACCACATTAACATTTCACAACCCTAAAGTGTACAAACTAGTGCTGTCAAAATTAGCACGGTAACTCATGCAATACATTTTTTCAGTTTAACACGTTAAAAATATTTAACGCAGTATCCGTTTTTCTGTCATCCTATGGCTAGTGTTACATTATATGATCACGCTCTTATTCATGCAAATTCTTTTAAACCATTCAAGCGTGACAAGACAAAAGAGAACGAGCTGTCTGTGAATGTCCTGACTATGACACACACACACGACGCACAGAAAGACACGCGCCAGTATCGAGTTCTCTTTTGCACTTGAACGAACAATAACACACACAATTATGCCAAAATGTCCGTTTTGTCAGTATCCTCATAAGAGCAGTCTTAAATGAGTTAAATAAAGTCTTAAATGAACTTAAAGAGTTGTGAGAAAATGAGATGCGCGTGACAGCGCGTCAGATCCGCGTCGTGTTCGGCAGCGGCAGATCTTAAAGTGACAGCAGCCTAATAAACCAGTCGCTGTGGTTCTGTCATTAATGTTAATCAAAGAACAAAGGTAACAGAAAAAATTGTAGCTTTAATAAGGATTAATCTATATTTCATTTATAATTTATGCAGTTAAGACTGTAAAGTGTTTGATAACTTTATTTAGTTTCTGTATATTGATTATGAAGGCCACAGGTAAATATGACATTTATTATTATGGGTTTATGTGAAGATTTTTTTAAGTTCACTTAAATTAAAAGTTGTTATAAATCTAATAAATGTTGAAATTGATAGCTTTCAATTGTACTGTAATGTTGAATGTCTATTATTAATGTTTAAAAAAATAATAATTTTCATAGAGACATCAGTATCAGTATTAATATCAGTGATACTGGCCATAAAAAGATGACATTACAACAAACATTTAAGTTGTTTCTACATTAATTTGGAGAGTAAGTGTGAAATTATTACAATATAAAAATATTAAAAACTCCCAATGTTACAGAAAAAATGTGATTAATTACTATTTTTTAATCGATTTACAGCATTAGTACAAACATTTTTTTTTATTGTAAATTCTGAACTATTTTATTTGTTTTGTAATTTGAAACGTGGCGTTTTGCTTAAAATATTTGTTCCATATCTAAACGCAATGCCGCTCTGTTTAATATTTTGTCATATCATGCAAAAAAATTAACGATTTTTTTCCCAAAAATACTGTACTTATGTTATTTATTAGTTCTGACGAACCCTTTTCCTGAGAAAACATCCTGTGTTCCGTTATGGATGTCTTTGTCAGAGTTTCCATCTGCAGCACAGCAAACATTCGCGCATCACGCACAGAGGTCATGTGTTGTGAAAAACAGCCGCTTTCTCTAAAGAGAGCACAATGTTGCGGCCGCTCACATGGGGTTTCCCCTAGCCTGCAGTGGAAGAGCTTCAGGTTTCCCCTCTATCTCTCTCTCTTTCTCTATTTTACTCTCTTTTTCTTTCACTGACTGGTTTATGCTTCACCAATGTTTAAATAAAGGCACAATAACACCCATCATATATTAGCTTCACACATACTCTCAGCCTTTCTGCATTGTTTTAATTATGTTCATATGCACATACACACACAAAATCAATGTTGAAAACGGCTTACTTTTTATTTTTCTCGAGAAAAATGTTCATTGTAACTGAATCAGTTGCTGTGTGTGTGTATTCTGACCCATGCAGGAGCAGCGTCTCCTCATCATCCTCAGTAACTGTCAGTATCTGGAGAGACACACGTTTCTCAATCTGGCTGAGCACCTGGAGAAGAACGGCTTCACCACTGCAGAGAAGATCATCAGGGTACAAAGACACACGCACACTTCCTTTTTCCCTTTAACTCCACGGTTGGCATTTTCTTTTTTCTAAGTGATAACAGGTGTGATTCTAAGTTTGGTCGTTTATGCTTTCTTTTGCTGAAGTGAGAATGACTCACACAGATTGAGGAGAAGCTCAAGGGTTTTTCGTGGTGGCTTTAGAACACACTCACTCGAGGTGACTTTTGTGCCCTGCAGGGGAGAGCAAGAAAACCCTCGTGAAAGGTTATGGTTGGCCTTTCCAGTAAATGCAGTTTGTAGTGAATGAGTGTGTCAGGCTTAAAGCGATTATGTAGATAAATGCATTTCACCTTTCAGTGAATACTCTGAATAAGAGCCTGATAACTCACAGGAGAGCTTTATTACATGATCACAAAGTGACTGACCTATTTCTCTTAAAGGGGTCCTATTATGCTTTTCCACTTTAGTTAGTGTGTAATGTTGCTGTTTGAGCATAAAAAAGATCTGCAAGGTTGCAAAATTTAAAGTCCACTACAAAGGGAAATATTTTATTTAACAAAATCCCCTTTTCAAGAACTACAACGAATGGCTCGTTTGGACTACAACGCGATTGGACAGCAACGATAGTCATAATGTTCCTTATTTAAATAATCCCCGCCCACGCAATACGTAAAAAAGAGGACGAGGCCTGTCTGAGCTGCGTTAGAGAAGACGGTGTTGTCGCTGTCAAAGAGACTCATTTGTTTGATCTTCCTAAAGCTGACAAACTTAGTGGTTTAAATTTATTTTAAACACTGTTCCTGAATATTATAACCCTAATGTTTATCTGTGCGCTGCACCTTTTATGGAGAACACCTTGTTTTCTGTTGCTTTTGTAAGACGGAAAATTAACCATGGTTTTGTGATCAGTTACTGTTTATATTACCTTAGTTTTCTGACAAATATCACGATTAAGTGGTGGATAACATTGAATCTATAATGTATAAGAAAATTACAAAAAACATACCACTCTGAAAGGTCCTGTGAAATCCGTGCTTGCAAAGTCCGTGCATGAAATCCGTTCTGTACGATCCTCTTGTTCATTAACACTGGGGTCTGAATCGGGCTCGAACTGGTTTGAAATAACCTTAAAGGCACAATATGTAAGATTTTTGGTTTAAAATATCCAAAAACCACTAGAACAATGTTATATATTTTGTTGACTTGTGTACTTACATTATCCCAAATGTTTCCAAGAATGTTTAATCCAGAGAAATAAGGCATTTTAACCAGGACACGGACCGTTCAATGACATCATACGCGCGTTACCCTCAATTTCCGGTTTTATTTTGTAGAAACCATGGAAACACCAAAGACGCTTTAATATATGATGTGTTTTATTAGACAGGTGAGCAACTGTTTGGATCATTCATCGACAGAAACTAATCATTGTTATACAGCTCAACACAGTTAGTCTTATTGATTAAATCTGGTTTTCTTGATTTACCGCGAGTACCATGTTTTACCATGCCTAATATGGATCTCTTACTGCAGTGTGAACAAGTGTCTCATAGTAGCGCCGAGCGAACGCACAGAGTAGCATTATAACATAACTCTCAACACACTCAGATGTGTGTAATATGATAAAGCAGCGCTGTGTTCCCCCACATACGCATGAGCGGAAGAAGCGGAAGCACTCGTCTGCGAGCGGTGGCAAAAAGCGGTGGCAATCACAACACACTGGGCCAGCTAACCAATCACATACATTTCGTATTTGGAAGGAGGGGCTTCATCGAAATCGGCGTGTTCGAGCCAAAATGGGGACAGAGGTGCTGTAATAATGTAAAATATGAGAAAAAATAATGTGTTTTTGAACAACCAAGCATGAAAGCATATTGTAGTACACCCCAAAAACTAAATCTTCAAAGACTTCATAAAAAGGGCATAATGGGACCTCTTTAATACAGATGAGAAATAAGTATTGATTATTGACCGTGCCTCATAGTTTCCAGAATGATTTAGAGCTGCATCAATAACAGTATTGCTTATTAGGATAAAGGATTTGAACGTTAAAGGGGTTCGTACTGACAACGACCGTTAGCAGAGCTTAATTTATGCAAATATGCAGCAAAGCAACTACCAATGGGAATGCAGAAAGTGATCTGACGGATACAGTTGAATATGCTGTGGTTGGACCTGCTTCTAAACATACTTTATCACTAGAAAAAAGTGTAAATGACCCATTAAACATGAAAGTATTATGCAGTCATTTAAAGGTGCAGTGTGTAATATTTATGAGGATCTATTGACAAATGCAATATAATATACATAACTATGTTTTCAGTGGTGTATAAAGACCTTGCATAATGAACCGTTATGTTTTTATTACCTTAGATTGAGCCATTTCTATTTACATACACCGCGGGTCCCCTTACAGTGAAGTCGCCATTTTGCGCCGCCATGTTTCTACAGTAGCCCTAAACGGACAAACTGCTCTACAGAGCGCTAGCTACTCTCTGCCGTCTCAGATGACGACATCTTTGTCCTGTATCGGCCACCGTAGCTTCTCTATGTGCTTTGAAAGGGAGGGGTGAGCGGCGGGCGGTTGCAATTCACAACCTCACCACTAGATGCCGCTAAAATTTACACACTGCACCTTTAAGACATTTCTCCTGAAATAGAACCTCTTTGGCATAAAGCGTTCTTTATCATTGAGTTAAGAACCCTAGGGTTCTATACAGAACTCCATTGAACCTTTTTTCCTAAGCACACCTTAGCAACTGCATACTTAAAATCCCAAATAGTAACATTCTGGCAACCATGCACAACACTATAGCATCACGGCAGGAGATTTGCATGAAGACTTTTTCTTTTTATATAATAGTCTAGTTATTAATGTGTAACAGCATTTTGTAACAACAATCTTCTATTGACTCTCATCTATTAGGACAGATGTACATCTCTGGAGTTTTACTGAGATCCCAGAGATGTGTCCCCTTTTAAGATGGTGCTTTCCATTTTGGTTTTTTCAGTACTTCCCTAAAGTTAAACACACATCAGAACGATGGCCATGCATGAGTGGTCTTTACTCATTCTGCAAGAAGTGTGTGATGTTAAAGGTTTCTTAAGGTCACATGCACTGCTGTGTTGCAGGATAGAATCTTGTATGATCTGTGAAAGCCATCAGTGGTTTGTGATTAAACTGAATGCATGCCCATGTTCTTCAGGTCAGCATAGAGGCATTGAGACAGCTGGACGAATATCTGTTTGAGACGTACATCGAGAAAAAATCTGATCCTATTGTCGGCTCGCTGGAGCCTGGCATCTACGCTGGATACTTTGACTGGAAGGACTGCCTGCCGCCTACAGGTACCATACACCTGAATCATGCCATGCGCATATTGACGACACTCTGTGGATGTTTCTAGAAGATCTAGATGTCTGCTTGAATGTTGAAACACCATCCCCATGAAGATCCACAAACACATTTGCCTTGATTCTGCAGTTTCAGTCTGGCGTCATTGCTTTTGTGTGTCAGTTTCAGTCGGGGTAGTGTGTGTGTGTATATTTAGTATGATCAGGTCTGTGTGGTGCATACTTGACTGAATGCTCTTGCTTATGTTGAATCATTTGTGTACATGCAAGTACACTTCCTGCTTCTTCTGAAACATTATAAGTAGAACTGTGTAAATCCAATCACTTTCCCTTTGCCACTGCTCCTGTTTATTTACTAGTCAATTTGGAAAATCATCATCTTTAGCTCCAAAATACACAAACCAATTTTATTACACGTTAATGTGCATAATTAATTTAATGTCATGTCATTTACAGTACCGTTCAAAAGTTTGGGGTCAGTATTATTATTTTCTTTAACGAAATTAATACTTTTATTTAGTAAGGATGCATTAAATTGATTAAAAGTGGGTAATGTCTGCTGAAAATGTAACTTTACTGGAATCAATTAAATTTTTTAATATTTTCAGAAAGAAAACAGTTATTTAAAATTGTAATGGTATTTCACAATATGTGCCACAATAGTTTTTAATGTATTTTTGGTGAGCATAAGAGTCATTAAAAAAATCTTACTGACCACAAACTTTGAACGGTAGTGTATTGATTATAATGCGAATATAAAATATTACAGAGCAAATATTTTTGTACAGATACACTAATAAAAGCTGGTTCTTTTAATTACTAGATTACATTTAATTACTCTATTACATGATTATCTGTTGTATGCTATTTGATTACTAGAGTGACTAATAAATGTAGGCGTCACATGCATAGAGAACCAGGAAGTGATTACTTTACAGGGCTCACCGCTAAGGATTTTTTCGAATGGCCCCACCACAAAAAATAATAAATATATACATTAAAATAGACCTAGACCTATTGTTTTAGTTGTTTTTGATCCATGTAACCTTAATAAATAAGGTTATGACACCAAAAACTACTAGCCTAACTCATATAAATTTTAAATATTGTTCAAGACAGTAAGTAGTAAAAATAAGAACGAATAATCAAATTATGAGCAATACCACAAATAAATACAACAGAACAAACATATACTAATGAAATAAACAGTTTTTAATGTAGGTCTGAACTAGATTTTCAGTTACAGAAATAGTAATCATGTATATACACTCACCTAAAGGATTATTAGGAACACCATACTAATACTGTGTTTGACCCCCTTTCGCCTTCAGAACTGCCTTAATTCTACGTGGCATTGATTCAACAAGGTGCTGAAAGCATTCTTTAGAAATGTTGGCCCATATTGATAGGATAGCATCTTGCAGTTGATGGAGATTTGTGGGATGCACATCCAGGGCACGAAGCTCCCGTTCCACCACATCCCAAAGATTCTCTATTGGGTTGAGATCTGGTGACTGTGGGGGCCATTTTAGTACAGTGAACTCATTGTCATGTTCAAGAAACCAATTTGAAATGATTCGAGCTTTGTGACATGGTGCATTATCCTGCTGGAAGTAGCCATCAGAGGATGGGTACATGGTGGTCATAAAGGGATGGACATGGTCAGAAACAATGCTCAGGTAGGCCGTGGCATTTAAACGATGCCCAATTGGCACTAAGGGGCCTAAAGTGTGCCAAGAAAACATCCCCCACACCATTACACCACCACCACCAGCCTGCACAGTGGTAACAAGGCATGATGGATCCATGTTCTCATTCTGTTTACGCCAAATTCTGACTCTACCATCTGAATGTCTCAACAGAAATCGAGACTCATCAGACCAGGCAACATTTTTCCAGTCTTCAACTGTCCAATTTTGGTGAGCTCGTGCAAATTGTAGCCTCTTTTTCCTATTTGTAGTGGAGATGAGTGGTACCCGGTGGGGTCTTCTGCTGTTGTAGCCCATCCGCCTCAAGGTTGTGCGTGTTGTGGCTTCACAAATGCTTTGCTGCATACCTCGGTTGTAACGAGTGGTTATTTCAGTCAAAGTTGCTCTTCTATCAGCTTGAATCAGTCGGCCCATTCTCCTCTGACCTCTAGCATCAACAAGGCATTTTCGCCCACAGGACTGCCGCATACTGGATGTTTTTCCCTTTTCACACCATTCTTTGTAAACTCTAGAAATGGTTGTGCGTGAAAATCCCAGTAACTGAGCAGATTGTGAAATACTCAGACCGGCCCGTCTGGCACCAACAACCATGCCACGCTCAAAATTGCTTAAATCACCTTTTTTTCCCATTCTGACATTCAGTTTGGAGTTCAGGAGATTGTCTTGACCAGGACCACACCCCTAAATGCATTGAAGCAACTGCCATGTGATTGGTTGATTAGATAATTAGATAACAGGTGTTCCTAATAATCCTTTAGGTGAGTGTATTTTCAATGTAAAATATCAATGCATAGTCTTCACTGTATAAATATAGATTAATCCTTATTACAGTTATTTAGTCAAGAGCAGTGAGCAATTTTTTTCCCCCGTCTTTTGTTTGATTAACATAAAAGCAGACGGCAGCAGGAATATTAGGCTGCTGTCACGGATCCAGTGTACTGTTACATGTGCATCGGGCAGTCCTTATTGTCGAGCCCTGCTTTAACAGTGCAAAGAAAGTAAATAAACATTTATAAAGCAATTTGGGATATGTTCAAGAGGTTGATTTTGCTTGATCGCAGTGTGGAAGAAAAGTTGCCTATATAAGCAAGTGGTAAATGGCACTCCCACTGTGTGAACTCATCGACCAATGTCTGCCTTTCAGCAAATCAGTTCATTAATATCCCAGTAATGTAACCAATATTCACGATGCAAGCCATGCCTGACACAGTTTGCTCTCTGAGCAACTTGATTGTAGGAGGAAAGACGTGACAACTAGGCAAAACCATATCATACTTGTGAATAGAAACCGATGAGATTTTTACATTTCGTGTGGTTCCTTATCCCCCTGAACATTACTCATTTATCTACCTTTTCTCATTCCCTTTGTTTCTGACTCAGGTGTGAGGAGTTATTTGAAGGAGGCTTTGGTCAGCGTTATCTCTGTTCATGCTGAGGTGAGATGCACAAACCTCCAGTTTGACGAATCCCTCGTCTCTGCTTTAAAAGAACCCGTTAGACATCTTACACCTTGAGAACATCATATTAAATGTCAACTTACCAAGATGGCATTTAAAGCCTTTATTAGGTACACTTTCAATTCTAAAAAGTAGGCACAACTGGGGTTGGCTATCGTTTTAATTTTAACGATTCCAATTCTGCTTATCGATTCCTAATTTCCTTAGATATCATTCACATTTATTTTAAGTCTTATTGCAAAACATTTCTGAATATCATGAACAAAAATCAACAGGCTAAAGAACACTTACACAAGGAACGTTTGCCTGTGGTTTAAAAATACCATAAAAACAACTAGCCTAACTAATATAAATGTCAAGCATTATTAAAGACAAGTAAACACAAACAAATAAAAAAGAACAAATAAACAATAAATAAAAAATTATTAATAAGCAATAAATTAGGAGTTTATTGTGGCAAAAGTCATAGTTAATAGTGAATATGTGTTCCCCATAACACAAAAGCAGTTTTCAAAGATTCTTTGTTTCTTGCCCTATCAGGTTTTCACAATTTCCAAGGAGCTGGTTACTCGTGTTTTATCAAAGATCATTGAGGCTGTAGCCGAAGAAATGAGTCGTCTGATGCAGTGTGTGTCCTCCTTTAGTAAAAACGGTGCACTGCAGGTACACCTCACACCTCACATACACTTATCAGGACAGTTAGCGTTTGATCTTAAAGGGATAGTTCACCTAAAAATGAAAATTCTGTCATCATTTACTCACCCTCAAGTTGTTCCAAACCTGTATGAGTTTCTTTCTTCTGCTGAACACAAAAGAAAATATTTTGAAGAATGTCGGTAACTAAACAGTTGATGGACCCCATTGACTTCCATAGTATGGAAAAAGAAAGAAAGAAACTCATACAGGTTTGGAACAACTTGAGGGTGAGTAAATGATGACAGAATTTTCATTTTTAGGTGAACTATCCCTTTAAGGTATTGAAATCCGCACCAATAATTTTTTTCATTAATATTTCTCTCTCCAGGCACGTCTGGAAATCTGTGCGTTGCTAGATGCCATCGAGCCGTACCTCACATCAGAGAGTCGGTAAGACATAATCACGCTCAACATCGATTCATGTCTCAATACGAAAGCTAGAAACAGAAAAGCAGAAATTTGGCTAAACCAAAAAGTGTTTGTATGATAATGTGTTTCGTTGTGAGTGTGTGATGTTCTCTTCTGTGTCTCAGCATTAGTTTTAAACAGGCATTGGAAGCGCTACCACAGCTACAGAGTGGAGCCGACAAAAAGTGAGTTATCTCAAATCCCAATTACGTTATGCTTGACACTGATAAATAAATAATAACTGCTGGTCATCAGAGATGATAATAATTAGCACCAAGCTCACCCATTCAGTCCAGTCATAAATTGCCATGCGAGTGACCACTTTGGTGTCATAAATAACTGAGCAAGTCCTGATAATATAAATCAATTCAAAGTGTGACTGTTAGAACTAGTGGGAAAGCATGATCTTCTCTATAGTGATCAACCTGCACTTAAAGTGGCCGGTGTTAAGATATGAAGTTGCAAGAATGACTTGTGATAGACTTGGAAGCATCCATTTGAATGGGTTGAAAGTCATCAAATGATTGACAATGTTTTGGATCATATGCCCTTATTTTCCAGCTAAAGTGAGTTTATGAATTAATGTCATTGAGTTGTATAATGTAAGATTACCGGATATAACTGCAAATTTAAAAAAAATTATCTTAATATTTAAACTAATAAACATTTTTACCACATACAGTACACTACTGTTCAAAAGTTTGAGGTTGGTAAGGCTGCATTTATTTGATCTGAAATACATTAATATATTATACATTATACTATTTTAATATATTACAGTGCCCTCCACTAATATTGGCACCCTTGGTAAATATGAGCAAAAGCGGCTGTGAAAATAAATCTGCATTGTTTATCCTTTTGATCTTTCATTCATAAAATTCACAAAATTCTAACCTTTCATTGAAGTAAAACAATTGAGAGTGGGGGAAACTCACAGTATGAAATAAATGTTTTTATTTCAATTATTGGCACCCAATTATTGCGACGTCCTTTCCCCAAGATAACAGCTCTGAGTCTTCTTCTATAATGCCTGATGAGTTTGGAGATCAGAGCCCATTCCTTCATACAGAATCTCTCCAGATCCTTCAGATTCCCAGCTCTTCTCTTCAGTTCATCACTCATTTTCTACAGGGTTCAGGTCAGGGAACTGGGACGGCCATGGCAGAAGATTCATTCTGTGCTCAGTCACACATTTTTGTGTTGATTTTGATGTTTGTTTTGGATCATTGTCCTGATGGAAGATCCAACCACGGCCCATAATAAGATTTCTAGCAGAAGTGTCAGGTTTTGATTTTTTATCTGTTGGTATTTGCTAGAATCCATGATACCATGAATCTGAACAAGATGTCCAGGACCTCCAGCAAAAAAACAGACCCACAACATTAAAGATCCAGCAGTGTGTTTAACTGAGGGCATGGGGGACTTTTTATCCCTGTTTGCACCAAAGCCATCTGGTGTGTGTGCTGCCAAAAAGCTCTTTTTTTAGTTTGATCTGACCACAGAACCAGGTCCCGTCTGAAGCTCCAGTCGTGTCTGAACTGAATATGCTGGAGTTTGTTTCTGGATGAGCGAGGAGGATTTTTCTTCAAACCCTCCCAAACAACTTGTGGAGATGTTGGGGTTGTTTGATACATTTTTTAGGCTTTCTGACCCCAAGACTCAACTAATCTCTGCAATTCTCCAGCTGTGATCTTGGAGAGTCTTTGTCCACTCAAACTCTCCTCCTCGCCGTGCATTAGGACGATATAGACACACGTCCTCTTCCAGGCAGATTCATAACATCTTTAGTTGATTGAACTTCTTAATTATTGCCCTGATGGTGGAAATGAGGATTTTCAATGCTTTAGCTGTTTTCTTACAGACACTTTCTATTTTGTGAAGCTCAACAATCTTTTGCTGCACATCAGAACTATATTCTGTGGTTTTACTTATTGTGATGAATGATTAAGGGAATTTGGCCTTTGTTTTTCCTCATATTTATGTATTTATGGTTGGACAATTTCATGCTCCTAGTTACCCTGGTGTACTAGAAAAGCGTAAATATGAATGGGAATATTCTTCAGAGATATTTTACTCATAAGAATTTCTAGGGGTGCCAATAAATGTGGCCAACATGCATTGGAGAAAAACATTTATTTCATAATGCGAAGAAGAAAATAGACATCTTGCAACAATGCATAAGTCTTTACTGTCTTTTTGATGTGTCCATGCTGGA
Source organism: Coreius guichenoti (assembly GCA_039654105.1). Lineage (NCBI taxonomy): Eukaryota > Metazoa > Chordata > Actinopteri > Cypriniformes > Gobionidae > Coreius > Coreius guichenoti. The sequence goes on from CM077185.1 coordinate 3,709,555, forward strand.
AAAAATCTTACTGACCCCAAACTTTTAAATGCTAGTGTACATGTTAAAAGAACAAAATAGCATTTTTTTTTTTTGTGGTGTGGCCAGTGAAAATGTAAAAGGGCTCTTTTCTAATCTCTCTCTCTCTCTCTCTCTCTCTCTCTCTCTCTCTCTCCATTCTCAGACTCTTGGAGGAGCTACTGAATAAGTTTAAGAGCAGTATGAAGCTACAGCTTAACTGCTTCAAGCCTGCTTCTTTTCAGCCTGTGAAGCGATAAACCTTCACAAAAACCCAACATTTCAACAACGCCTCTGCCATGTAACACTAAGAGACCATTTCAGTTTTAAAAACCATTAAAAGCCAATCTAGTGCCACTAATATAGCCTTTTTCTATCTGCTGGATGTGTCAGTCTGTTGATAATTAATAGACTCATTAATATGACAAGTTGTACTGCCTCTTTGTCCACCTGTGCAGTTAAAAACTAAAATAAATCTATGTGCGCTTACACAGAAGTGGGTTTTCTGCAAACGCTATTTTGAAAAACAGTTGCTAGAGTAATTGCCAGTTGTGTGTGTGTGTGTGTGACAGAGAGGTAGAAATAACAAGAGTTTTTCTCTCTGTGGATGAAACTATTGAGTTCTGAAATGACTCTTGTCCTCATGTCATCAAAAGAGTCGTTTTGTGCTCAAGTCTCTTATGACCACACTACGATCACTAATGCGTGCACACACCCTGCCTAGTGTCAGACAGAAAGACACACACCCTGCCCCACCTCAGCAGTGTCTGGGTGTTTTTACCTGTCCCGGGAGGAAGTGTTCAGTATTGGGAGATGTCCTTTACTGTAAACTGCTATTATTTGCTGTTGGCATGTGGTTTAGGAGGAGTTTAAGATATGAACTGATTAGAACACAAGCTAGGCACTTAAAAGGCATTTATTATGCTTTAAACGATCTATAAAGTTACAAAGTCCAGCTCAAAAGGAGTTCATCACTCTAAAAGAGATGTCTGGAGGGGATATTTGCTTTTAATGACACTTCAGGTTCAATTTAACAATCAAAATATGAAGAGTGTGTTATGTTGGGAGGAAGAATACACTAAACTTGATAAAGGTATTAAAATCACAACATTATTTGGCCAGAAAGGCAAACTCCAGCATATAATTAACTCTTTCCCTGGCAAACACGTCATTTTCCGGCTTTCCGTGTTGTCACTGTTATACGGTAGGGGGCGCTATGACACATCTTCTGAAAGAGTACTGAATCTCCTGATCAAAACACATGCGAGGAAGAAGCAGAAACAAGCGATATCATATGTAATCACATGCACATATGTAAAAAAACGCAATCATCAACATTAAACAGCATATAAATCAAAACTGCCTAATGTTATTGAATGAAATGTCGCCCCAGGACGAGCTACAGGACTGTGACGCTTTGGGGGTGTTGATGGACTCCATCTACTCCATCTGTGTTTGATCATCGTTCTGAATCTGATCCAGATGTAGTCTTTGGAAAAAAACGCGATTTTTCTCAGGTTTTTGCTCAAAATGTTGCTTTTTTTAATGAAACTTACCCATATTCAAGTGTTGATAATAAAAAGAATGCATGAAGCCAGAATAAAATGCAGAGGGTCTGTTCTTTCTTTTGATATATTGCATGTTCAGATATTCATACAACAAAATATTCTAGGGGTCATGAAATTTTTTGTAAAAACACTGGCGGGGAAAGAGTTAAATATGGGTTTTATTGTATTATGCAAAAAAAGGCATAGAAAAACAAAAAGCTCACAGGAAATAAGCATACTACAATGTAATCAGTTATTAATATTTTGTTGGTCCTCCTTTGATTACAGCAGCCGTTTTTCCTGTGCATTGACTCATTCAACTTTGCACGTGTTATGCTTAACTCCTTTCCAATCCGCCTTAAAGGGATAGTTGACCTAAAAATTCAAATTGTCATCATTTACTCAACCTCAAGTTCCAAACCTGTATGAACTGAACACAAAAGAAGATATTTTGAAGAATATGGGGAACCAAACAGTTGATGGGACCCCATTGACTTCCATAGTATGGAGGGAAAAAAATACTATGGAAGTCAATGGGGTCCCCCCAAAATACCCCCTCCCCCACAAAAAAATAAATAAATTCTGATATTGTGAATGAGCATATTATGGGCACTTTAAAAGTTCTCGCAGGCTGCCAACATCGCATCAACAAAACAAAAAAACCTGAAAAGGATATTTGTTTCTACCTTTGTCTCGTCGTAACTCATTCCATTATTTGTGTAAACCTGAAAAGGTGAAGTGACGACGCAAACCTACCTCTTCCCAACACTTCAAGTCTTGTTTGTTGATTTCTATTCTTCTAAATTTAGAGTGCTCAACACCCACTCATTTAAGGGAAGCAGTTTTGTCAGATTCGCATCAAAGCTGTGTGCGGCACCAGGTGAAAGAGTGGGTGTATTCATCACAGCTTAAGGGAAGTTTTTAATGATTGCACCTTTCCGCTCTGTAGGCAGCGGAAAATGATCCACAACATGTTTATGTGCTAATGTAGAGCCGTGAACCCATAAACAGTGGAAAACTCGAAGAAATTTTGTGTAAAAAGTTTTCTCAGGATGTCCCCATGCATCCCGAAGCTAACAGTCTCATCCTATAGCATAGTTTAAGACTTTCTGACCTGATTCACTTCACAAATATATTTTTTCTACCCACATCCTGGGTTGAGCCTTTGGGGGGTTATTTTTTCAGTGTTTGGGTAGTTTTTGTGTAACCCAGATCCTGGGTCAGATGTAACAACCCAGTGTTTGGGTAGTTTTTGTGTAACTCAGATCCCGGGTCAGGCGTAGCAACCCAGTGTTTGGAGAGAGCAGTGCAGCTCCGTCAAATTGGTGCATGTCTTCAGTAAAATACAGGTTTGTGTACATTTTAATTTATCTATAAATTCGTTATAGACCCTTTTCACATTTCCGGGTTTCTCAGAGCGGAAGTTGTCATAGTTGGGTTAACTTTTATAGCGGTGAATGAGAGAATACATTAAATATATTTTTTGTGTCCCCATTTGCTCAAATAGCAAAAGAAAAACGCCACAATAGTGATTTCACAACTTAAAAAAATAGAGTGAGATTGATAACGGCAGTGAAATGAAAGATGTTATTTTTTCCATCACTCCATTAGACACTGTATTAGAAACACCCTCACAGCAGCGGTAACTTTTTTTTTTGTAATTTGATGCAAAAGTAATATAATACAAAGTATTAGTGTTATAAATGTACATACATTTAAAAAAAAAATGAAAAAAAAAAAAACTTTGCAGGATTTACGATATTGATGACCGTTAAAACGCGTCATCACGGTCTGTGAAACGGGTCTATTTTACTGTATATTGTTTAATTTTAACACCTAAACGAGTGTCGCGTCGGTCTTTTTGCGTGATGGAAACACCTGATGCCTTGCATAAAATGTTATGATTTTATTCAAAAAGATACAGAATATAAATACTTATGATGTTAAAATATGTCCTCAGAACTGTACACTGATTGTTTATGGACAGGTTTTGGAGTCAGTCACAGCATATGTCGGCTACGAGTAAAACGCAGGGCGGCGGTCTAAAGTTAGAAGTTCCCCCGCTGAACATGACACAAGCTCCGGCACGAGATCCAGCGCCGTTACGCTGGAAACGGGACAACAGAGACCGATCGATTACACTTTAATTACTTCTAAATGTTTCATTTTTACTTCTAATATTTGTTAAACAAGCTTAAATGTTGGCAATATGTATTATAAACGATATAAAATATGCTATACTATAAAATATGGTGGAAAATAAAGGAACTATCATGCAAACCAGGGGTTGTGTGGAGTATTTTAAAAACGTTTAGAGGATTTAAGTTAATCCGTAAACATTAATTCTTGTGTGAAGTAAAGAAGTAAGATAGTATTATAGTAAAAACTAATCAACCCATTCTGCTGGGTTAAATAAACAACCCAATTTGCTGGGTAAAATAAACCCAACATGTGTTCTGTCCTATATTTACCCAGTGTTTTTTAGATTGTACATAACATTGTTTATTATAGCTTTAAGGAAGAACAACAACAAATGAGGCAAACTGGCTGTTTTCATTGAGAAGGAAGAATAAATAATACTTGTATCAGTCTGCCTCTTCCTCTGTGATGTCATAAAGCCAAGACTGCCCGCACCATCCTGTCTCCAAACCACATACACCATCCTGTGTGTGTGCTGTCACACACACTCCGTCTATATTCTCTGCAGATAACATATTTCTTCTGTTCAACGTAAACGAGGGCTTGACGTCCACTCACGTTCATGGGGATTCCAGTGTTTGTAGTGGGGGCTGAAAGTAATCCCCTCCAGTCTTTTATAGAGGCCACAGTCACCCCACCTGTGATGGAGAGACTCAGACAAATGACGTCCACTTGTGTCTGTTCAGAGAGAATCCTCTCCTGTAGAAGCCAAAGTTATCTTCAAAGCAAAACTAGTGGGAAGAGAGTACGGATGTTTTCACATTTGGTCCTTTTCAGGGGTCTGAGCGTGGTTCGTGTGATTTTTGGCCCGTATGTGAGCACTCCAAACGATCTCAGACCCCTTAAAAGTGAACCGAAACGAGACCATCTCGGGAGTTGGTCTGGTTGCGGTTCCCTAAAAATGTCCATTGTGAACCAAGAGTGAAAAAGGACCCAGTTCTCTTCACGTTCACACTGTCCCTGAAAGAGGACTTTTTTGGTCCACTTAAGAAGGAATGTGGTCTCAGACCTCTTTGTGTTCATACTGTTGCTTTTTAGATCTAGTTCAGTTCAGTGTTTGATGGCTGACCCTATGGTCTTCAACATTTTATGTGCCTAACCAAGATATTTCTTTGTAGAAGTTATTATTATTTTGTAAAGTGACATTGCTACACATGCTGTTGAATGAGCTTAACTCTAAGTTTATCTTTTACACAAAAATATAAATTTTGTTGCAATACTACATCCATATTCTTGCACTATCACACATACTGATTCTTATATTAGGCTGCTGTCACTTTAAGAACTACAGTAATGCACGGATCCAATATAATGATACACATACACGATTTCTTCCAGATGTTTACATTCACTTAAGACAAAACCAACTGTTTATGTGAACCTTGTGTGTTTTCGACACTTTAAACGCAATAGTACACAGCTGGCTTTCTGCGCATGCGCTTTAGGTTTGTGCGCTCGTAAAACCGTATGTCAAATATTTTAAACTGGCAAGGCGCGCAGCCGCGTCTCTCACCGTTTGGAAGTGGTTGAAATTACAGTAAACAAGTGTACGTTGTGAACAAATAATTAGTAGAGGTCTGAGAGAAGCAGCAGTCATGATGAACAGGCATCTGATGACCAAACTGCATTGCAATTCGCGAATGGAAAAGTCAAGTGAGCCCGGACTGATTTGTGTTCACAATGGACATTTTTATCGAACCATATTCAGTCCAACGCCCGAGATGGTCTCGGTTCGGTTCGCTTTAAAGGGGTCTGAGGTCGTTTGGAGTGCTCACATATGGTCCAAAAATCACACAAATTTTGAAATACCACTACCATTTAAAAGTTCGGAGTCTCTTATGCTCATCAAGGATGCATAAATACAGTAAAAAACAGTAATATTGTAAAATATTGTTACAATTTAAAATAACTGTTTTCTATGTAAATCATTTTTTAAAAGCTGAATTTTCAGCGTCATTACTCCAGTCTTCAGTGTCACATGATCCTTCAGAAATCATTCTATTTGATGCTCAAGAAACATTTCTGATTATTATCAATGTTGAAAACAGTTGTGCTGCTTCATATTTTGTGGAAACCGTGATACATTTCTTTCAGGATTCTTTGACGAATAAAGTTCAAAATTACAACATTTATTTGAAATAGAAATCATTTGTAACATAAATTTCTTTTACCCTCACTTTTGATCAATTTAATGCATCCTTGATGAATAAAAATATGAATTTCTTTCATCAATAATGTACTGACCTGACTTTTGAACGATAAGCATATTTGGTCATTTTATTTTTATTCCACTTTTTTTTTCTTTTTGCTGCTCATGTGTAATTTTCACCCCAGGAATCAGCGCACACAGTCAATTTTTCACTTTTCTTTTTTTATTAAAAATTAAAAAGGTGACATGAATTTTGAGGCATTCTGGGCATCTCAGTGACATTTAAAAAAAATAAAAAATAAAAAAGCATATTTTTAGTAGTGGAATAAAAAGTAGAACATTTTGTCAGAATTGTACAGAAAAAGGTTTATAAAAAATAAAACTTTTTTCTTTCTAAATGCATAGCCTATATACATCCAAATGTGAATTCTTTGGCTTTTACTATCTAAATGCAATACATTGCAGCTCAAACAAATGTAGCAAGAAACAATCAGTCACAGCTAATATTTACATTCTTTTCTGTCATGTCAGCAAACAGCCCACATGATACAATCATTTATCCTCGTGAGTTGCACACAGATTTGCGTCTTTCTCATGACAACAGTCTGCGCCTGATGCGGTCTGTAGATGATTCTGGTGCTCAGCAGAATTACAGCATTTGCCTTTTACACTTTAGCTTACAAAACTTGTGGGTTTTTTTACAGTTAACCGGTGATTAACACGTTATATTCTTCCATGTTTCACACTGTTTAAACTTCACCCTGGGTCAGTAATTAGTCATGGATTGTCAAGTTTTAAGATTTTACGCTACATATTTAAACCCTGAGTTAACATTATTGTTTTTGCATATTGATTAGACATATATGGCACTTTAAAACCATTTTAAAGCCCCCCTGTGGTGAATTTTTTTCTGTGGTGAAAATCAAGTTTTTAATGTTGTTTGTATGTCTATGTGGAGTTTTTAATATGCTTTCATACAAACCATGTGCAAGTTCATAAGTCAATATCATCGCTGAGTATTTTCTCCTTAAAACTGCAGTGAAAAAAAACGTGGTTTGAAATCTCTGGTGTTTCTGACGTCACAAACTACCTTGTAACCAATCACGTCAAAGTGGGCGGGGTTTAGCATATCATTAACTGCTGTACGGTATATTTTTCTGTTGATATGAAAATTTGTGTACATTTAACTACATAGCAGGTGAATTATGTATATGATGTATATTATGATGTTATGATGAACTATATGTCTTTCTCCACTGACGCTCTATGATGATCAAAGCGTTTCTGAGGATGCTGAGACTGAGATGGCGGACGGGAACATTGTTTGTGTAACATTAGCAACACATTATTAGCTGTTTGATAACGTAGTCAAGCTAAAGGCTAATCATATTAATTACCGTTATGTGTCCGATGTTGTAAAGAAAAAGCGATACCTTTGTACAGCGTTTAATACAGTAACTTGAGTAAAGTTGAGCGAGTCGGTCTCTGAGCTGGTATGAGTGAGTGGAGGCGGGGATCATTTGCATATTCATGAATCCGCGTATACTAATGAAGCAAGGGTGTGGAGTTACATTCAAGCTATTTTAAGGCATGAAGATTTTTTTTCACAGTAAAAAATGTTTAAATATGTCATTTTGGTGATCAAAGATGAGTTTTAAGGGATAAAATGATTGACTACAATGGGACTTTAATAACTTCTTGTCCATTATCTGTTGATTAGCAGAACGTTGTAACCCTAGGTTAAAAGTGGCGTTAACCTCCCTTCAAAATTACAAGTGTGAAAATAGCTTAATGTAAACAATGCCCCTGTAAACTTGTATGACTTTCTTCTGTAGAACATGAAAGCAGATCATTTGAGAAATGTTTTCTTTCAATGGAAGTCAATGGGCTCCAATGTTGTTTGGTTCCCAGTGTTCCACAGGAGAAAGAGAGTCATACAGGTTTGGAACAACATGAGAGTATAGTAAATTATAACTATCCCAGCAATCCAGGATTTAAACTTGCTATAACCCAGGGTTAAACAAGACTTGAATTCAGGGTTAAACAAGACTTTAACCCAGGGTTAAACAAGACTTTAACCCAGGGTTAAGCACAGAGTGACAAGCCGCCAGGGTCAATTCTGAGAGCCGTTGTTATGGTGATGCGTAATGACTCTGTGGTAATCTTGGGTCGGTGTGTTCAGGGGGAAGGTGTGAAAGCTCATGGCTGCGGATGTAGTTCATGCTGCCCGGGTGACTGAGGAAGAGAAGCTGGCGAGCAAACAGTGGCTCGACCTGTGACATAAAGAGCAAATTCAGACTACATTAATATCATTATGTTTTGTTCATGACTGTTCATCAGTATTAAACAGAACCAAAGACGAACCTGCACTGTGAAGGTCCTTCTTGGCCGTTGAGCGTCAGGACTGTCATCCTCAAAGAACAGCAGCACTTGGGAACATGGCGCAGGACGAGTGTGCAGGGCGTAACTCTGCAACTCTACAGGACATACGGAGGAGGAGATGGTTATTCACAGCCAATGGGATGTGAGATCAATAAATACACCAGCAAATGGTTGGAAGAGGGAGAAGGGAAAGAATGCTGATAAAGGAGATCTACACTACCATTCAAATGTTTGGGGTTGGTACGATTTATAGGGCCAGATTTACTAAACAGGGCAAATTAGTGTGGGAGCGCAATCCCATAAACACACCGATGGGAGTGGAAAGTTCTGACGACGCGCAAATTAAAGAACACAGAGGCAGCCGATCATTTCCATAAAGACCAACGCAATCTACCAAGAGCAGCGCAAATTAATGTCTGGTTTAAGACGTGCTTTTTTTGGGCGCAAACAGAGCTGGGGTAGATTACTTCCAAATTGCAATCGGTTACTGATTACAAAAATTGTAGTTCGTAACGTAATCCATTACATTACATATTTAAGGTAATATATTCTGACTACTTTTGGATTACTTTTGACCTAACTTGTTTATCACATTGATTTAAGTACAATAATCTTGTACCATATTAATATAAAACTACAAAGAGAAAGAAAATATATTCAATTCTTTGTGATCCACAACATGAAGTGCTTTAAATATTACATTACATCAGGACTGGGGTTTGTGAGTTTTATGAAAAGCTATTGAGTAATTAAATCATAAAAAATAAATAAAACAATAAATTTAAAATAAAAACAATAAAAATAAAACACTATTAAAAAAATATGCACGTCATGTGACCATTAAATGACATCAGAGAACCATGAACTTAATTTTATTATTTATTATTATTGACTTATTATTGATTATTATTATTATTATAATTATTATTATCGATTTATTATTGACCTAACTTACAAATTAAGATCTCAGGGGACTTCCAAGTAAATATATTAGGTCAAAGGAATTTCAGGAATCACTGCATTGCATGTAAATATGGAAATTACGTGAATTTGTACATTATAATGTGTTCGAAAGACAAAATCTTTAAAAAAAGACATTAATAGATGGTTAAATAACTCACTGAAACTGAGTGATAATTCAAATAATAATTAATGTGTGAATCAGGAGTTGATTAGATATGCAATGTTGAGAAACACTTGTTAAAAGTGAAATGATTTCTGTAAATCAGTGATAGCGTTTTCAGTGATAGTCACATGACCAGTGGAACCTGGACGAGCTTCTGAACGTATACAGGCAGGCGCTTTTAGAAAGGACAATTTACTAGGGAGAATCAATGAATTATGAATATTTGACTGCCATTGTGAGAATGTAATCATGTATCAATAAAAAAGTAACTGTAGTCTGAATATGAGTATTTTAAAATGTAATATAATCTAAATACAAGTACTTAATTTTTGGAATCTGATAATGTAATCCAGATTAAATGTAATCAGTTATTACCCAGCTCTGGGCCCAAGCACCAGTAAATTGACGAGCGCAAACCTTTGTAAATCACCTCGCGTGATTCATTTAAATACTCTCCTCACATAAATACTGCGTCTGAAAGAGAAACACCTACAAATGCATATGCAATAAGATCAGCCACAAAAATAACCCTGTCCACGTCTTTCAGCGCTAATGTTTCACTGCGTGTCTTTAGTAAATCCTGACAGTAGTTTTTAACGCTGGTGTAAGATGTTAGTAAATCTGGCCCTTGATGTTTTTGAAAGAAGTCTCTTATACTCACCAAGGCTGCATTTATTTGATCAAAAATACAGTGAAAACTGTAATATTGTGAAATATTTTCTATTTGAATATATTTTAAAATGATTTCAGCATCATTACTCCAGTCTTCAGTGTCACATGATCCTTCAGAAATCATTCTAATATGATGATTTGCTGCTCAAGAAACATACAAACTTAATATTTTTGTGAAAACTGTTTTTATAGATTCTTTGATGAATAAAAAGTTCAGCATTGATTTGAAACAGAAATCTTCTGTCTTTACTGTCACTTTTGATCAATTTAATGCATCCTTGCTAAATAAAACTATTAATTTCTTTAAAAAAAAAAAAATCTTGCTGACCCCAAAGTTTTGAAAAGTTTAACCCTGAATGTTTTTGTAAATGTCTGCATTAAATATTACAGAAATGACCAATTCTTAAACTATAATCTTGAATACTTGGCTGCATCCTTGTTACAGTGTGATCATTTGTATATGGCAGGAAACTAAACATTTGGTAAAGCATATGATCTCATCTCTTTCTGTAATTGTTTTCTCTTTTTCATTCTCTATTTACTTTCCATACTGTGAGCTTTAGGTCATGTGATTCCTGTGGTATTTGAGTTGTATTCATCATATGCTGGAAAGTTCTGTGAGAATCACAACAATCAGTGAATCTAAGGCAGAAGGTGGGCGTGAGTGAGTTGTAACTCATAGATGACTGACACTAAATATCAACCCACAGATAATGTGACACACTGTTTACTGTAAAAGCTTTAATGTGTTTGTTTACTGGAGATATGACGATGTATACAAGAAGTGAATTAGCAGACATATAAAGGTTTACAATAAATGTCTCTGAGAAAGATGAGTGATAGTTTAAAGTAACCTGTTTTTAACATGTCATCAGATCATCTGTTAGTCATAATCTTAGTGTAAGTTATCTGAATCACCATGCACTAACCTGTTATGAACAGATGAGTGTCCAGCAGTTTGCAGTCCTCCTCTCTCTCCAGCTTGTTGGGTTTGTCAGTAGGTGGAGCGTGAGCCCCCTCCCAGTACACCCGGCAGGGGCAGCGGCGGCGGGCGTAGAGCCCATCACGGGCCATCCAGAGTAAAACACCCCGCTCCAGAGGTGCCCTTTCAGCGTGAGGGAGTTCAACCAGTTCTGGGGTCCCAGGTGAAGCGAAGGCCTGTCCCTCTCTGCTAGGGCCCAGCTGACAGCCCTCTGGACTGTTCACTGTTACCTCTCGCACCAGGGCATCCCGGTAAAACACCACCACATTTAAGCGGTAATCTAATCGAGACGAAGATCAAATGAGTTAAAACCTAATATCATAATGGGAGCCATTGATGTCAAGACAACTAGGAACAAATATAATGCAATACCATATCAGCTAGCTATCAGCCGATATTAGAGATTTTTTTAGATCTGCCTGAGGGATAAAACCCCAAAGTCCCCCCTACAGTTTCACTCAGATGTGCGTCGCAATACGCTAGAAAATATCTGTAACATCGTGACTTTAAATGTGATCTTTCTCAAATCTCAAAATGAATATCCATTTTTCATTCTGTACATTATAATTTTGTGATGCTTAACTGTTGTAACGTTGTCGATGTTGTAATCGCCTCCCCAGACAGCAACATAGTGTCGGCCCAGATCCGGCCCACATCTGGTACGCACTGAATCCACATGTACCAGATGTGGCTCAGATCTGGGCTGACATTATGTTGCTGTCTGGGTCATCACACACTCTAAGAAATGTTGTGTTATTTTTTCTACCCAAATCCTAGGTTGAGCCTTTTGGGTAATTTTTTGGGGGGTTATTTTTTCAGTATTTGGGTAATTTTTGTCAGACGTAACAACCCAGTGTTTGAGTAGTTTTTGTGTAACTCAGATCCTGGGTCAGACGTAACAACCCAGTGTTTGAGTAGTTTCGTGTTACTCAGATCCTGGGTCAGGCGTAACAAACCAGTGTTTGAGTAGTTTTGTGTTACTCAGATCCTGGGTCAGGCGTAACAACCCAGTGTTTGAGTAGTTTTGTGTAACTCTGATCCTGGGTCAGACGTAACAACCCAGTGTTTGAGTAGTTTTGTGTAACTCAGATCCTGGGTCAGACGTAACAACCCAGTGTTTGAGTAGTTTTTGTGTAACTCAGATCCTGGGTCAGACGTAACAACCCAGTGTTTGAGTAGTTTTGTGTAACTCAGATCCTGGGTCAGACGTAACAACCCAGTGTTTGAGTAGTTTTGTGTAACTCAGATCCTGGGTCAGACGTAACAACCCAGTGTTTGAGTAGTTTTGTGTAACTCAGATCCTGGGTCAGACGTAACAACCCAGTGTTTGAGTAGTTTTTGTGTAACTCAGATCCTGGGTCAGACGTAACAACCTAGTGTTTGAGTAGTTTTGTGTAACAGATCCTGGGTCAGACGTAACAACCCAGTGTTTGAGTAGTTTTGTGTAACTCAGATCCTGGGTCAGACGTAACAACCCAGTGTTTGAGTAGTTTTGTGTAACTCAGATCCTGGGTCAGACGTAACAACCCAGTGTTTGAGTAGTTTTGTGTAACTCAGATCCTGGGTCAGACGTAACAACCCAGTGTTTGAGTAGTTTTGTGTAACTCAGATCCTGGGTCAGACGTAACAACCCAGTGTTTGAGTAGTTTTGTGTAACTCAGATCCTGGGTCAGACGTAACAACCCAGTGTTTGAGTAGTTTTGTGTAACTCAGATCCTGGGTCAGACGTAACAACCCAGTGTTTGAGTAGTTTTGTGTAACTCAGATCCTGGGTCAGACGTAACAACCCAGTGTTTGAGTAGTTTTGTGTAACTCAGATCCTGGGTCAGACGTAACAACCCAGTGTTTGAGTAGTTTTGTGTAACTCAGATCCTGGGTCAGACGTAACAACCCAGTGTTTGAGTAGTTTTTGTGTAACTCAGATCCTGGGTCAGACGTAACAATCTAGTGTTTGAGTAGTTTTGTGTAACAGATCCTGGGTCAGACGTAACAACCCAGTGTTTGAGTAGTTTTGTGTAACTCAGATCCTGGGTCAGACGTAACAACCCAGTGTTTGAGTAGTTTTGTGTAACTCAGATCCTGGGTCAGACGTAACAACCCAGTGTTTGAGTAGTTTTGTGTAACTCAGATCCTGGGTCAGACGTAACAACCCAGTGTTTGAGTAGTTTTGTGTAACTCAGATCCTGGGTCAGACGTAACAACCCAGTGTTTGAGTAGTTTTGTGTAACTCAGATCCTGGGTCAGACGTAACAACCCAGTGTTTGAGTAGTTTTGTGTAACTCAGATCCTGGGTCAGACGTAACAACCCAGTGTTTGAGTAGTTTTGTGTAACTCAGATCCTGGGTCAGACGTAACAACCCAGTGTTTGAGTAGTTTTGTGTAACTCAGATCCTGGGTCAGACGTAACAACCCAGTGTTTGAGTAGTTTTGTGTAACTCAGATCCTGGGTCAGACGTAACAACCCAGTGTTTGAGTAGTTTTGTGTAACTCAGATCCTGGGTCAGACGTAACAACCCAGTGTTTGAGTAGTTTTGTGTAACTCTGATCCTGGGTCAGACGTAACAACCCAGTGTTTGAGTAGTTTTGTGTAACTCAGATCCTGGGTCAGACGTAACAACCCAGGGGTTGAGTAGTTTTGTGTAACTCTGATCCTGGGTCAGACGTAACAACCCAGGGGTTGAGTAGTTTTGTGTAACTCAGATCCTGGGTCAGACGTAACAACCCAGTGTTTGAGTAGTTTTGTGTAACTCTGATCCTGGGTCAGGCGTATCCACGACACAAGCTCCGGCACGAGATCCAGCGCCGTTACGGTGGAAACGGGACAACAGAGACCGATCGATTACACTTGAATTACTTCTAAATGTTTAATTTTTAATATTTGTTAAACGAGCTTAAATGTTGGCAATATGTATTAAAAACTATATAAAATATATACGAAAATAAAGGGATTATCATGCAAACCAGTGGTTGTGTGCAATACTTTAAAAAAGTTTAGAGGATTTAAGTTAATCTGTAAACATTAATTCATGTATGTAGTTAAAAAAAAAAGCTAGTATTATAGTAAAAACTAATCAACTATGCTGGGTTAAATAAACAACCCAATTTGCTGGGTAAAGTTAACCCAACATGTGTTCTGTCCTATATTTACCCAGTTCTTAGGTTGAAAACAACCCAAATTGGGTTGCAAAATCGGTATCAGACGTATCAATACATGAAGACCAATCAATCCATTCCTACTGAGCCTGTCAATGTCTCTATGTGTTTATGATTAAGTTTGAGCGTGTACAGTACCTGAGAGGGCCAGAGCCTCAGCGGATCTCATGCTGGTGTCCAGGGTGAAGGGTGACGGCTGTGGATCGGATGCATTGCAACTGAAGAAGGAGCCACTGAACTGGTATCCTGTGCATACAGATATATGTCAGTGCACTTGCATGCTACATGAACGTACTTTCTCTCTCAAGTGCACACAGTAAGACAGTACCAGTGTCCCAGCGTGGTGTGTAGGGGCTCTGGCTGTAAGGGATCTCAGACAGGGTGGAGTAATCCCTCCATCCTCTCTCTGCTGGAGAAATGTAGTTGCACACCTGTAATGACAAGCACGTATAGTGATCTGAAGGGCAAAGTCTGAACATTCAAGCCAAAGTACAACTAAGATGATGCTTGATTCTAACCTGAGAAGGTGCTGGTGCATAAGGGGGGTGTATTGGATAACTGGGTGAGCTTGAATTAGACTGTGAATCATCAAGAGATCTGGGACCTGCAACATTGAAATATCATATATTTTATTATTTTCATCAGATATCTAAGGAAATATTTATAAAATGCGGCCAGCAGCTGTTCTAATCTGTTTGATGTCATTCATTTACATTATGAAGAAATATGACAGCACTGAATATGGACTACACAAGTGCTTATGTGCTTATTTAGATGCTCCCCCTTGCCTTTTTTGGATCCTTCCGGAACAATCCTATACACTTTATAGGGGTCCGATATGTCAAGTTGACTGCGCTCCACAAGCTCCTCAAAGTCATTGCTCTTGTTGAGAGCACACCGAAGACGTGTTTTCCAAGTCGGTGGGTCAGGTTTGTCGATCCCCTCCCGGAACTTGCCTTTGAATAGTGCCCAAGCCTGCAGGAAAACGAGTTAAAACCGAGAGGTCAACATATGGGTCAATCAGATACACTGTAAAATCCAACAGTTGTTCTAACTAACACTTTTTAGTTAACTTTACTAAAATCTAGTAATCTGCACTATTCACATACTATGCCTTGGTTACTCAGAAAACCCAAGTTAACTGATTGGTTTGAGCGCCAGTTTTTGAAGCGGGGCAATTCACTTTTCACTCATTTCCTCCACTTCTCTAGTCGCATTCACTCATTTCCCAAAGTCATCTTGAAAGTTGAATTGTCAATACAACTGAAAAATTTGAGAGAACATCACATAAGCTGACTTCATAAACTGGTGTTGATTTTCCTCAAATGTTTTGTTTGAACTCACCATTATGGTGATCAGTGTTCCCTTTGGTCGGGCACTTCATTTATATTATTGTAATTCTCTTCCTATTGATGAGAAATCATTTATTTGGTTTCAAAGGAAGGGAAGTAATAAATAGGTTTTTAACTAAATCATTAACTATCATTTTTCATGTCCAATAATGATAAACACCTTTTAATTGGGTTGATATAATCCCTCTATATTTGTGACAATATCATGCAATTGATCATGCTTAAGTCACACACAGACTTCAACATTCAGCATGCAAAACACAACAATGGTAACAATTACATTTTATTTATTATTTATTCTTTTTTAGTTACTAGAACTCTTGTGTAAGTCAACTATACTAACTAAGCATTTGTCAGTACAACATACTATTATTTTTTACTTAGGCAATCCGTTTGCATGCTTTTTTTTAAAGTAAGTCTAATTCGATTTTACAGTGTACAATGATAGAAATATTAATATTAATAAAATAATATATTAATAAAAATAGAAATATTTCAAGAAATCTGGTATAAAATACATGTGGCAAGTTCCTAGAAATGTAATCTTGTTTTATGTTGGTTTTTATACACTTTTTATGCATTGATTTGCATATGCTAAAAATGTCAAGTGGTATAACCAGTAAGTAAAAAGTACTTTCCTTCCACCTTAAAGAAACAATTTAATTATTGTTTTCAGAAAGGTTTTCAAATATTTACTTTATTTTACTTATTTATTTTTTACAAAAATCTTAAATCCTGAATATCAAACAATTTGACCTGAAGGAAAAAAACTGGCATTCTCACAATAAAAAGGGCAAAATATGTGATTATGCAAGCACTACTTATGCAATTAATTTCAGCCACCTAATGAGATGGTGTTTTTTTACAATCTTGAACAGTTACACCACTTAGACACTTTTGGTTACACTTTATTTTAAGGTGTCTTTGTTACACTGTAATTATACATTTGAGTACTGAGTAATATTAATTAACTACATGTACTTACTATAGGGTTAGAGTAGGATTAGGGTTTGGTTTAGGGTTAGTTGCATGTAAGTATTCATAATTTATAGTTATTACTATAGTAACTACATGTAACATATGTAACAATGACACTGTAAAATACACTTTTTTTTACTTTAAGCCCCACAAAAATATAAGGTAACACTTTATTTTACAGTGTCATTGTTACATATGTTACATGTACTTACCATAGTAATAACAGTAAATTATGCTAATTACATGCAACTAACCCTCAACCAAACTCCAACCCTATAGTAAGTACATGTAGTTAATCAATATTACTCAGTACTTAAATATATAATTACACTGTAACAAAGACACCTTAAAATAAAGTGTAACCCACCACTTTAAGGTGACTTTGTTACACTGTAATTGTACATTTAAGTACTGAGTAATATTAAGTAACTATGTGTACTTACTATAGGGTTAGGGTTTGGTTTGGTTTAGTTGCATGTAATTATGCATAATTTAGAGTTATTACTACATGTAGCATATGTAACAATGACACTGTAAAATAAAGTGTTACCACACCACGGTAAGGTTGTTACACTGTAATTAGTAATATTAATTAACTACATGTACTTACTATAGGGTTAGGGTAGGATTAGGGTTTGGTTGAGGGTTAGATGCATGTAATTATGCATAATTTATAGTTATTACTATAGTAACTACATGTAACATATGTAACAATGACACTGTAAAATAAAGTGTGGCCACACCTTTTTACTGTAAGTCCCACAAAAATATAAAACTTTGAATTTGAAAACATATATGCATTGTCTTCTAAGAATTGCATTGGAATGTATTTTTGTAACGCATCTCTTCACAGATCCCATGGGAGAAATAATGCGTTCCTGTTGTTACTGGCATCTGTTTCTCATCTGTACCTTGAAGAGCGCAGCATCCTCATCCCTGTTGTAGTCCTGCTTGCCCGCGTGCTTCCACGGAATCCGAAAGATGCTCTTCTCCTCGTTCTCCCACACTAGTCCGGGGTATTTTCCGGTGTCCACCTGCTCGATCAGCCACTGACGCAACTTTCCGTTACCGGAGCCCCCCGTCATCGTGCGCTCTTCATCCGAACACATCTGAGAAGAGAAACGCAGGAGATCATTCAGTTGTTTTCATTACCAAATTAAATGTGAAAGTCGAAATGGTTAAAACAAGTAGATAAATCAATAACTAAAAATGCAAGGAAGTCAACGACATATGCCTACTTGCAGAAAGTAAAGGAACTGCACTCTTTCAGAGCTTTCAAGTTTTGAAATGTGTCAGTAACGTAGTTCAGCTTTCGACCGCGACTTTTCTTCAATCGTTTGCTTCGACAGGGGCGGAGCGTTCGCCGCGCACACACACACACACACTCACAGGATTCCACGCACCTGCAGCGCGCGTGAGATATGACGGACGTCCCGTAAGCACGCGGGGGCTGCTCATATGGTATTAAACCCACGCACACTAAAGCGGGACTTTTGGCGTTTAATTAAAGAATTTTCATTTCTTTTAATTCGATGACGTTAAAATGTCAGCTGTGTTTATAGATAGTTTGTCCAAATCTTTGGCTAGATTCCAAAGTGGGCGCAAAATTATGTTGAATAACACATAACAGCCATCAACAGATTAAAACACGTTCTGAAATATATTAATAAATCGTACTGATATTTTTAATGGTGAATTCAGATAGCTTTATGAATTTATTATTGTTTTGAAATATGTTCCAGACGGCCAACACCTTTATTATCTTTCTTTTAAAGGCACAGTATGTAAGATTTTTGGATTAAAATATCCAAAAACCACTAGAACAATGTTATATATTTTGTTGACTTGTCTACTTACATTATCCCAAATGTTTCCAAGAATGTTTAAATCCAGAGAAATAAGCAATTTTAACCAGGACATGGACGGTTCAATGACATCATACCCGCGTTACCCTTGGAAACGCCAAAGAAGCTTTAATATAGTGTGTGTTTTATTAGACAGGTTAAAAAACAAATCATTGTTATACAGCTCAACACAGTTAGCTGTAGACGAGTAGCCTACCATGTTTTACCATGCCTAATATTGATCTCTTACTGCAGTGTGAACAAGTGTCTCATAGTAGCCGCCGAGCGAACGCGCACAGTAACATTATAACACAACTCTCAACACACTCACATGTGTATAATATGATAAAGCAGCGCTGCGTTCCCCCACATACGCATGAGCAGAAGAAGCGGAAGCGCTCGTCCGCGGCAGAATAAAAGCTCCGCGAAATCCAGGCGTCATCAAGCTACGCCTTTGTTTTGAATAAGCGACGAAAAATTACATATTGTGCCTTTAAAGTCCCCCTGTAGTCAATAATTTTATCCCTTAAAACTCATCTTTGATCACCAAAATTACATATTTAAACGTTTTATTTTTTTGGTGAAAAAAATTTCTTCATGCCTTAAAATGGCTTTAATGTAACTCTACACCCTTGCTTCATTTAGTATACATGGGTTCATGAATATGCAAATGAGCCCCGCCTCCACTCACTCATACCAGCTCAGAGACCGACTCGCTCAACTTTTACTCAAGTTACTGTAGTAAACACTGTAGTAATCGCTCTTTACAACGCCGGACACATAACAGTAATTAATATGATTAGCCTTTAGCTTGACTACGTTATCAAACAGCTAATAATGTGTTGTTAATGTTACACAAAACATGTTCCCGTTCGCCATCTCATTCTGCCTTCAGTATCAGTCAGCATCCTTAGAAACACTTTGAACATCATAGAACGTCAGTGGAGAGTATAGTTCATCATAACATCATAATATACATAATTCACCCGCTATATTGCTAAAACTACCCGTTTTTTCATATCAACAGAAAAATATACTGGGATAACCTGGCTTCGCTTGAGACTCTGCTTCACAGCAGTTAATGATATGCTAAACCCCGCCCACACGTTGACGTGATTGGTTACAATGTAGTTTGTGACGTCAGAAACACCAGACATTTCAAACCGCCTTTTTGAGACTGTCTTTGGTTCACTGCAGTTTTAAGGAGAAAATACTCAGCAATGGTGTTGACATGAATTTGAACATGGTTTGTCTGAAAGCATATTAAAAACACCACATAGACATACAAACAACATTAAAAACTTCTTTAAACGTTTTTAAATATAACAAAACTTACTTTCTTTAGATTTACCATTTAAAAATATCACTATTGCGTGTCCCATGAACATTTATGACATTCACAAACTAACCATCATATATCGCTACTTTATAAACTAACACGATTTGCCTCAGATGGCTTGTCATTTGTTTGGAAAAGTTTTTTTCTGTCATCAGAAAGCTTCATGTAAAATCATTTCTCAGTAAGGCTAGCAGGTCTGTGTCTGTTTGTAGCCGACAGAGGGCAGTAACGAACCCTTCCAAGCAATCACTAAATAAATAATAGTTTTAATAAGTGATGGTGGGAGGATATGGTTGGATGGGTTAATTACTGGTTCATAGTTTACGATAATGCTGTCATTAAATTAAAATATATCAATGTTTGCCCTCTTAAACCATATTCATTGAGTAAGATTTTTTTAATGAATCAAACATGTCGAGGTGAGAAAATATGTAACCTTTCTTTGCCAAAATAAAAGAGAAAAATTAAACCCCAGGAAATTAATTATTTAAAAAAAAAATAAGATAAATTCGAGACAGGCCCTTTAAAAGAAAGCTATGCATGTTATTTTAGGCCTAGCTAATAGCGTTCAATAATTTATGGTAAAAATTGCTTCGTCTTCTGGGATGTGGGCTTTATCAGTTGAACGTTTCAACTTTTTTCTTGTGTCATTTGAAAGTCACATAAAAACCTGGAAACGTTTTACCATTATTCATTATTTATTTTGCTACTTTTCAAAAGACTTGATTTTGTTTTGCCCATGTCCCAGACTTTCAAACAATGGGAATCCATTATAAAGCCTAAATTATGAATTATTACATGTTTTAAACTATAACATGAAATAACCATAATCACTTAATTGGCCTATTTATTGGGTGAAAATTACCTTTTGCCCATAATAAAATGTTAGCGTGCGTCTATATGCATACGTACACTGTTGAACGTATAGTTCATGGGTTTTCAATCTTTTAGATGCCACGGGTCCATTATAAACACTGAATTTATACACAAAAAAATATATTATAAATCTAAAATTAGTTTCAGTTACATTATTAATTTTGTTCTACTCAATGTAGTAATGTATTATTATATGTATTATTTATTTCTTGTTTATTTAATTTTAATATTTAATCTTTTTATTTATTTATATTAATCATTTTTTATTTTATTGATTTTAATCTAATTTAATTTATTTAATAGATTAATAACTTTTTTTTTTTTTTAATTTATTGCTTTACTCATTTATTTTAATCCAATTTTTTTTTTTTTTTTTTTTTTTTTTTACAGTTTTTTTCTAGACTTTTCCAAGGACCCCCTGTCACTCTCTCGCGGCCCCCTGGGGATCCCCGGACCCCAGTTTGAAAACCCCTGGTATAGTCAGTAGGCAGATTTTAAACTTGAGTTTGAGTTTAATTCACCCGGCCAAAAGTGCCTATAGTTGAGGAAACAATTAATTACAAGCTGGGACTCAAAACTGAAATAACACACCAGACACTAGTGACGTAATGTAAAACAAACAAACAAAACAAAAATGGCAGCGGCCAGTGAAAGGGAAAAAATGAGGCTTTTCCAAGCTTCGGATCAATTGAATCGCTTCGCGAAATGATTCAGTGTTTCGAAGCGTTGGAAACGCCACACGCTGGTGACGCCTGCTGGTCAGAACAGTGGAAATACAACACAAACTCATGCCAAACATGCATAAAAACAGCTTTTACAAACCCATTGCAAATATTTTATTGAAAGTTAAAATCTATCAAATGCGATTAACTAATTATCTAATAAGATTAAATATGATCAAGTGTATAATATTTTGACACCTTAAAAAACAGTTATGACGTAACGAAGACTCGTTTACTGAAATCACGTGACTTTGGCAGTTTGATACGCGCTCCGAACCACTGATTCGAAACAAAAGATTCGTAAAGGTTTCGAAGATTCATGAAGCAGTGTTTAGGGCTGTTCGATTCCGAAATTTAAATTAAACGAACTTCCAATCACTATTAGTGAGCGAGTACCCACACAGAGAAATTTTGGTCAGATTTGTTAATGTTTATCCAATCTTATTTTGTAAGTGACTTTTCTTTCTGTTTTAAAGATGTTTTCTTTGGTTTGTTCAACTACTCAAAAGAGAACATAGGGAAAATAGTATTACATAATTAATTTGTGTTTCCTACTAGCTAAATTTCACATACATAAGCAAAAATGTTCTGGCTCTAAACCTCTCTTTTCTCTATTCAAAGATGATCTAGACAAGTATGAGGAAACTATCCAAAGCTCTGTTAATCCCAAAGCAATTAAAACTGTATCTCTATATTCAACCTTTTTGTCCTCCTAAGGTGTAAATTTATTACATTGTTGTTGTTTTATGTTACCCTGGCAGCTTATCTGTGTCTGTGTATCTTTTTGTCTTTTTTGTTTTGTTGTTTCCATGTCTATCTGTATTGCTTTAATGCTGTGATGTTTTGTAATGTTTAATGTTACATTTTTATTTTAACTATTAGTGAGCGAGAGACAAGTTAATGCTTAACTCTGTTGAACTAAAAGGCCTCTTAAAGAGGAGTCGATTCCCAACGCCTTGGAATCGATTCCCAGCCCTGCCCTAGCAGTGTTTCGAAATCGCCCATCACTAGTGAAAGGTTTCACACGTTTCCGTTTGCCTTGGCAACTTATTATAACCACTTTTACCTGGCGCGCTCTCATTGTTATACAGTAAAGTTTATTATGTTTATTATGGGAATTGTCATAGAAACGAATACTTTCCGAGGACAAGAACAGCTCTGGTCCGACTATCCGAGCTGTCAACTAGTAATTACCTAAATAACTACCTACTAAATTTGTAAGTAGGCAAAATCTGGTGTTTGTGCGTAGCTTACGCAACTACGTATACTATGGTATGGCGAACTCTTGACGCAAAGTTGTGACTAATGTGTGATCGTAAATGAGATGAGTTCACCCTAAAGGAAGGACAGATGACAGTCAAACGGAACATGAGAGTTTCATTTGTCCCGGAAACTCCCTGCCAGAATGGCTGAAAAAAAGTGTTCCTATGAAAATGAGCCAGATTCTTCGGACGACAACTTGGATGAATCTTGTATTTTCTGTAGGATCGCAAACGGCGACGAACCATACACTCAGATACTGGCGGAAGTAAGTTGATCTTTATCGTGGATTGGTCTGTGATTGACCGAATGAAAACAGTTCTCTGATAGGCGAAGGGGGGTATATAATGGTCAAGTTGTTCTCGAGGTGTTTATTTTTATATTTACGTTATTTAAGGTTTTTTTTATTTATTTTTTTTAGACATTTTCATTCAAACGACTTACAAAGTACAGCATTAGTATGTAGTAAGGACTAAAAAAACCCCACAGTGAGTGTGCTGCTGTCCTTAAAGGGACAGTTCACCCAAAAATGAAAAATCAGTCGTCATTTAGCCTACTCACCATCCAAACCTGTAAAAACAAAAATTGTTATGCTGTACACAAATGAAGATATTTGTCAGAATGTTTGTAACCAAGCAGATCTCGCCCCTCATTGACTACCATAGAAGGAAAAAAAAAAATACTATGGTAGTCAAGGTGGGGAGAGATTTGCTTGGTTACAAACATTCTTACAAATATCTTCCTTTGTCAGAACAAAGAAATGTATACAGGTTTGGAACAACATGAGGGTGAGTAAATGATGGCAGAATTTTCTTTTTTGGGTGAACTGTCCCTTTAAAAGAGGAGGAGCTTTGAAACTAATGTGATGATTATATGATTATGAAATAATTTAATCTTACTTTACTCATTATTAACATTATTATTATACTCATTATTAAACAATATGTTGAGGTTCTCAAACCTGATTGGCCTAGTGGAATGAAATTTTACTAGCTTATCTCAAATATAGGCTATTTTTTGAGTCATAACTTTCGCTGTGGAGGTCATATTAGATAATGGCTGAATCTGAAATCGCCCCCTAAACCCTCAATCACTATTCCCTACTTCAGTCCACTAATACAGTTCACTTGAAGGAGTGAATGAAAACGAGTGAGTGAATTCGGACATTCGTTATTGCGTTGCGTTTGGGATTGAATGAGTGCACTCGATAACGTCCACTATGGTTTCAGACACCACTACAAATGGCTGTCCCCTCAAATAATGCCCTATTTGAGGGTATAGTGGGTGATTTTCGGATTCATCCTGTGATTTCACTCGCATAGGTCATTTCTCATTGGCTAAAATAAAGCTAATGAGCAGAGATGGCCTTCAAGTGGCTTTGTAATGAGTGAGAAAGGGATGGCATTACAACTCACCCCATGTGACTCATCCAGTGTCCCATGTATAAATACAGGGGGGTCCAAAAGTTTGTACATTGATGAAAACAAAAGGAACATGCATCAATCTTAGAATACACTGATATAAATCCACAAGGTTTTTAGGAACATAAATATACAATAAAAACCAATGTTTTTTTATAATACAATTACATAATTAGTATAATAAACTTTAAATGTCAAGGTAAATAAAACATGGAATGTGATTCTTTGACAGGATGATGACATTGTTTGTTTCGAGGACATTTATCCAGCTGCACCTCACCACTACCTGGTTATACCAAAGAAACATATCCATAGCTGTTTGTCACTCCAAGCAGATGATATAAGTCTTGGTAAGATTATGTCATTTTTGGGGTTGCATCTGATTATTTAAAGCGAGTAATGCTTTTTTGCGAATGGCTTTTGTATTCCTAGCCAGCAGGGTGAGTAACAGACAGAGAAATGAAGAATTGATCCCAGGTTTATAATTAGCATATTATTATTATCAGACATATATATATATACACTGATCAGACATAACATTATGACCTAATATTGTGTTGGTCCCCCTTTTGCTGCCAAAACAGCCCTGACCCGTCGAGGCATGGACTCCACTAGACCCCTGAAGGTGTGCTGTGGTATCTGGCACCAAGATGTTAGCAGCAGATCCTTTAAGTCCTGTAAGTTGCGAGGTGGGGCCTCCATGGATCGGACTTGTTTGTTCAGCACATCCCACAGATGCTCGATTGGATTGAGATCTGGGGAATTTGGAGGCCAAGTCAACACCTCAAACTCGTTGTTGTGCTCCTCAAACCATTCCTGAACCATTTTTGCTTTGTGGCAGGGCGCATTATCCTGCTGAAAGAGCCACAGCCACCAGGGAATACTGTTTCCATGAAAGGGTGTACATGGTCTGCAACAATGCTTAGGTAGGTGGTACGTGTCAAAGTAACATCCACATGGATGGCAGGACCCAAGGTTTCCCAGCAGAACATTGCCCAAAGCATCACACTGCCTCCGCCAGCTTGCCTTCTTCCCATAGTGCATCCTGGTGCCATGTGTTCCCCAGGTAAGCGACGCACACACACCCGGCCATCCACGTGATGTAAAAGAAAGCGTGATTCATCAGACCAGGCCACCTTCTTCCATTGCTCCGTGGTCCAGTTCTGATGCTCACGTGCCCACTGTTGGCGCTTTCGGCGGTGGACAGGGGTCAGCATGGGCACCCTGACTGGTCTGCGGCTATGCAGCCCCATACGCAACAAACTGCGATGCACTGTGTATTCTGACACCTTTCTATCAGAACCAGCATTAACTTCTTGAGCAATTTGAGCTACAGTAGCTCGTCTGTTTGATCGGACCACACGGGCCAGCCTTCGCTCCCCACGTGCATCAATGAGTCTCACCCGCCCATGACCCTGTCGCCGGTTCACCACTGGTCCTTCCTTGGAGCACTTTTGATAGATACTGACCACTGCAGACCGGGAACACCCCACAAGAGCTGCAGTTTTGGAGATGCTCTGACCCAGTCGTCTAGCCATCACAATTCGGCCCTTGTCAAACTCGCTCAAATCCTTACGCTTGCCCATTTTTCCTGCTTCTAACACATCAACTTTGAGGACAAAATGTTCACTTGCTGCCTAATATATCCCACCCACTAACAGGTGCCGTGATGAAGAGATAATCAGTGTTATTCACTTCACCTGTCAGTGGTCATAATGTCATGCCTGATCAGTGTATAATATATTCATTATCATGATGATAATAACAGACAGTAGTAAACATTTATTTTAATAAAATAAACCATTAACACAGTGATTAAGTAGGTTTTTCAATAATCTAAATGTGATTATCTTGGGCAGTTAGGAGGATGGCAGAGATGGGAAGAGATGTGCTGAAAGCCAAGGATGTCAAAGATTTTGAAGACATCAGGTATATAATCTACAACACTATTACATTTATCAAGTGTTTATTTGAAGCAGTTATTAAATGAGACTTGTCTGTATTTCAGTCTAGGTTTCCATGTGCCTCCATTTATCACCGTCCCCCACCTGCACTTACATGTTCTTGCACCTTTCAGTCAATTATTTCAGTGGTCAGAGGAAAAGTTTACAAGCTTCTGGTACCTCACTGTGAGTAAACTAATGATGCTCCAGGCATTTTTTATGATCACACTTAGTTGCATACAAGTTTTAACAATTTCTCATTGGTTCTCATCGTTTCTCTGTGTGTTGTCTTAAAGGAGGAGATGTTTCTTCACAAACTGGCGAAGGAAAAAAAGTCATGTTATAAATGCATGCAGAAATGTGGAGCTATGTGAGCTTTATGACTGACTTGAAACTTTAAACCACTTTAGTCAAGATCAGTGGTCATTGTTTATTTAATTGTTTGGTTTTAGCCTCAAAAGGCATCCATGTTACTTTTTTATTTGTATTTGTTTAATGCTAAATTATTTTTAAAACTGGAATGGATGTACTACTGTAAATTACGATATAATAAATAGAGATATATAAGTGTAATCTAATCAATAATCATTTGTTATTAAACAGATGAAAATTAAAAAATGTACTTGATTGGTACATATTCTATTGTGAAAGATTTATAATATATAAAGACAAACATAACTCGTTAATGGATTGTCACACCATTTTATGTTTCATGCAGTGTTCATGTCACATTTGTGGCACGTATGGTATTTTCTAGGAACAAGGAAACGTTATGTGAGAAACAACTAAATAGTTATACATTGCACCCAATTATTGCAACGTCCTTTCCCCAAGATAGCAGCTCTGAGTCTTCTTCTATAATGCCTGATGAGTTTGGAGATCAGAGCCCATTCCTTCACACAGAATCTCTCCAGATCCTTCAGATTCCCAGCTCTTCTCTTCAGTTCATCACTCATTTTCTACAGGGTTCAGGTCAGGGAACTGGGACGGCCATGGCAGAAGATTCATTCTGTGCTCAGTCACACATTTTTGTGTTGATTTTGATGTTTGTTTCGGATCATTGTCCTGATGGAAGATCCAACCACGGCCCATAATAAGATTTCTAGCATATGTGTCAGGTTATGATTTTTATCTGTTGGTATTTGCTAGAATCCATGATACCATGAATCTGAACAAGATGTCCAGGACCTCCAGCAAAAAAACAGACTCACAACATTAAAGATCCAGCAGTGTGTTTAACTGTGGGCATGGGGGACTTTTGATCCCTGTTTGCCATCTGGTGTGTTTGCTGCCAAAAAGCTCTTTTTTAGTTTGATCTGACCACAGAACCAGGTCCCATCTGAAGCTCCAGTCGTGTCTGACACTGAATATGCTGGAGTTTGTTTCTGGATGAGCGAGGAGGATTTTTCTGTAGGAGCTGTTTGATACATTTTTTAGGCTTTCTGACCCCAAGACTCAACTAATCTCTGTAATTCTCCAGCTGTGATCTTGGAGAGTCTTTGTCCACTCAAACTCTCCTCCTCACCGTGCATTAGGACGATATAGACACACGTCCTCTTCCAGGCAGATTCATAACATCTTTAGTTGATTGAACTTCTTAATTATTGCCCTGATGGTGGAAATGGGGATTTTCAATGCTTTAGCTGTTTTCTTACAGACACTTTCTATTTTGTGAAGCTCAACAATCTTTTGCTGCACATCAGAACTATATTCTGTGGTTTTACTCATTGTGATGAATGATTAAGGGAATTTGGCCTTTGTGTTTCCTCATATTTATACTCCTGTGAAACAGGAAGTCATGGCTTCAGGCTTTCTTTCAATTGTTTTACTTCAATGAAAGGTTAGAATTTTGTGAATTTTTTTAAATGAAAGATCAAATAGATAAATAATGCAGATTTATTTTCACAGCTGGGTTAGGGATCGGGGTGGAGACGGGTAGGTTTAGGGATCAGGGGGTGGAGACGGGTAGGTTTAGGGATCAGGGGGTGGAGACGGGTAGGTTTAGGGATCAGGGGGTGCAGACGGGTAGGTTTAGGGATCAGGGGGTGGAGACGGGTAGGTTTAGGGATCAGGGGGTGGAGACGGGTAGGTTTAGGGATCAGGGGGTGAAGACGGGTAGGTTTAGGGATCAGGGGGTGGAGACGGGTAGGTTTAGGGATCAGGGGGTGGAGACGGGTAGGTTTAGGGATCAGGGGGTGGAGACGGGTAGGTTTAGGGATCAGGGGGTGAAGACGGGTAGGTTTAGGGATCAGGGGGTGGAGACGGGTAGGTTTAGGGATCAGGGGGTGCAGACGGGTAGGTTTAGGGATCAGGGGGTGGAGACGGGTAGGTTTAGGGATCAGGGGGTGAAGACGGGTAGGTTTAGGGATCAGGGGGTGGAGACGGGTAGGTTTAGGGATCGGGGGTGGAGACGGGTAGGTTTAGGGATCAGGGGGTGAAGACGGGTAGGTTTAGGGATCAGGGGGTGGAGACGGGTAGGTTTAGGGATCAGGGGGTGCAGACGGGTAGGTTTAGGGATCAGGGGGTGGAGACGGGTAGGTTTAGGGATCAGGGGGTGGAGACGGGTAGGTTTAGGGATCAGGGGGTGAAGACGGGTAGGTTTAGGGATCAGGGGGTGGAGACGGGTAGGTTTAGGGATCAGGGGGTGAAGACGGGTAGGTTTAGGGATCAGGGGGTGGAGACGGGTAGGTTTAGGGATCAGGGGGTGAAGACGGGTAGGTTTAGGGATCAGGGGGTGGAGACGGGTAGGTTTAGGGATCAGGGGGTGGAGACGGGTAGGTTTAGGGATCAGGGGGTGAAGACGGGTAGGTTTAGGGATCAGGGGGTGAAGACGGGTAGGTTTAGGGATCAGGGGGTGGAGACGGGTAGGTTTAGGGATCAGGGGGTGGAGACGGGTAGGTTTAGGGATCAGGGGGTGAAGACGGGTAGGTTTAGGGATCAGGGGGTGAAGACGGGTAGGTTTAGGGATCAGGGGGTGGAGACGGGTAGGTTTAGGGATCAGGGGGTGGAGACGGGTAGGTTTAGGGATCAGGGGGTGGAGACGGGTAGGTTTAGGGATCAGGGGGTGAAGACGGGTAGGTTTAGGGATCAGGGGGTGGAGACGGGTAGGTTTAGGGATCAGGGGGTGGAGACGGGTAGGTTTAGGGATCAGGGGGTGGAGACGGGTAGGTTTAGGGATCAGGGGGTGGAGACAGGTAGGTTTAAGGATATGTAAAGTGGGAGGAGTTAGATCTGGATCCAACCTCGCCCCCTGGATTTCGTATTCTGTACTCTGAAAGTCCACTCTGTGTACAAAAAATGTGACACACTTGATGATATCTATCCAGTTAGCCCATAAAGGTGAAAGAATAGCCTAAGTTCATAAGAAATAATTCATTAAAGATCTGTAATATATCATAGGCCTAGGCCTACCTATCGATATTTTCTGAGAATCCAATATACTAATTCCATTTGAAATATTGTAAAAATCAAAACATCTTGTCACATGCAATTCACTTAATAATAAAGACAAGTAATAATTACATAATATATTTTATTGAGCTTACATATTTATGTAATAAACATTAAGCACGTTGCTTCAAAAAAAAAAATCAACTTGCATTGGCAAAGTATGGCAGATGCTTCATATTCCGGTAAATATGTAAAAGGGTCTAGAAAGTGCATATTCAATTAAACCACTTTAGATGAATGAAAGATATAACAATGTAGAAGATAATAAGTTATAGCCTATGCATATCCTGCAATATAACTTTAGATTAAAAGCTCCTTTGCCTTTATGTTAACTTACTTTATGAATGTGATTTACAGTATACTGCATGTTTACAGGTATTAATCTGCAAATGAAAAGATGTCTTCATGAAGGCATGTAGTGTTTGTTTTACTTGTTTCATTTGCTCTCAGCTGTCTTATTGTTCAATTCAGCAGTTTCAAGGTTTTGTGATCACTCAAAGAGCTTAGTCTTGGAAGACAATGGTCAGCAGATACTGCAGGCCTCCAAACGTCCACACTGTTCACAATCGCTCTGATCAGTTTTTTGCGCATGGAAAGCATCCACAAAACATTTTCTTGAATGGGTTGTTATTGTCATGTCTCTTTGCCCGGTTCAGTTTGACAAGGACTTCACCAAGCATAGCATCGGTTTTCTGAACATTGTTTAAGATGTAGTCTGTCATGGGTCCTTGTTCCTCTACAAGCATAGCCACGTCCAGGAACACCTCGTGAAGGCTCTTGAGTCGGCTTTCTAACTCGAGCAGGTCCCGATGTCGACTCTCAATCTGGTTGAGCGCAGAACGAGCCGTCTTCCCTTCTGACATGACGTTATCGTTGAAGATGTTCCACTGACCGCTCTCCAGCATCTCTTCAATCTGGTCACCGGACACCTCTCGGCCCACGATCTCCATTTGCCGCTGAATGTGACGCTTGCACGACTCCTTGTGACTCATCTCTGCGTCGTTGTACTCGGTTATCACGTCTCGGAAGTTGTTGCTTAGGGTGGTGTACTGTGTTCGGGCGATTCTCGCCACAGCGGAGTTGATGCCGTGCTCCTCTTCGATCTCTTTGGCGTGGGCGTCCATTTTTTTCAGACGTGTCAGAACGTCCTCTCCACGGGTCTTGATGTCACCGGCAATGACATTGGCGTCATGCTTTACATGTGTTGTACGAGTTGGTTCGCTAAGTATGCGTGTGTTTTGGTCCCTGAGACGCTTGACCTCGAGACGGATGAGCTGAATCTCGCGCCGAGTGTCCTGAGCCTCATCCAGCACAGACTCCATCTCATCGCTGTTGTCATAAATGACGGCCTGCTGGTGGAAATCCTCCTCCAGGTCCACATTGCTGAAAGAGTCTAATTCCAGCTCTTCCAGATGGCCGTTAGACTCTGAAATGGTCTGAAGATGATCCAGTCTGTCCCTCATGATCACTATAGGGGAGAATGAACAAGAAAGGACACCATCTGATGTAGGCTAAACACTCTCAATATAGCATAACAATACCTCACGTATCCTAGTCGTTGTTTTCAAGCATAATTTTCATTCTGTGTGTGCCTTCTGAAAAAGAGGGAGATAATGCTTCCTTACCGACACTGATAAAGTCACACGTCTAACTAGTTCATCTGTGAAACTATTTCTGGCGTCACTCACCAAACAAGTTTGAATGGATTGAATTGATAGTTCAGCCTTTGTTTCTTCATAAATGGTGTTCTCTCGAGACACTCTAAAACACTTAACGTGAAAAGCGCTTAACGTGGCTTAAGAAAGTGGTATTAAAAGACCAAACTCAGTAAACACCATACTAATAAAGCATACTATGTACAGAAAAGCAGTTGAGCCCAGAATATGACGAAAGAAAGCAAATTTGTGTTCAGGGTGAGAGAGCTTGTTGGAATAGTTCTCCCTCTGTGTTTATGCAATCTAAATGTGAATGGGTTGTTGACGAGTTACAAGTGTCTATTTTAGTAAATGACAATCATTTTTTTCATCCATATATTTCTTAAAGTGTAGGAACTTGATAAATTTTGTCACTGAAAGCCATGTCCTCTGGTGTGACTCCATATCCTGATTTTAAATCAGTTTAATTAGTTGAAGGACCCCATTCAAGGTCATGTTACTGAAGCCCATGACATGTGCACATGGTAAGATTTTGTCTCCGAATTGTTCAAATATTTAACGTTTTGGAACCACTATAAAAGTATCAAGTTTTGTTGTCCTTTGGTGCAACACCCTTATATTCTTAATTATTGCTATGTCACACCATAGGACACATTTCAGTAAAAATGTTCAAAAAACAGTGAAAGAATTAACAATTAGTGACCCCTTATATTATCTAAAACATCAGACTTCACACTACATATATTATAGTTATTGTATAATATGTGTTTTTTCTTCAAAAAATGGTGTTTTACAAAAAAAAAAAAAAAAAAAACATTTTTACTGCATATTTGTCAACTACCCGAATAAATATTTGATTTTTGTCAATCACTAAACCTCCCTGTGTTTTATTAATAATGTATAACGAACTGTTGGTCCATTAACCCTCATTAAGAGTTTTCTTGGTTTTCTATGGGAGGAAATTACATTTCCTCAAAGCAGCATTTTACTATTTGTTTCCTTCTAAATTAATTTTATAGGCTAAGTTTTCAAGCCTTTTACAGTTTTACAGTGACAACATTCTAACTTCTATGAATAATTTTCCATAAAATTGTAAAATAGAGGTGACGAGGTGAGAAGGTGAAAAGAAATAAATAAACCCCAATGTCGTGCACTACAAAGTACATTACCTTATCTTTTTGTCCAAAATGTCAGCAGTTTAACTTATGTCGATGTCATCTCAAGGCTGCAGCTCCATCTTCACTGCACCGCTGTCACCTAATGGGTGGGGGGGAGGAATGCGCGTTCCAGGGCGTAACTTTCCCGCCAAACCTGTTCGCTAGATAGAATGCCAGACGTGTGTTTCGTTAACCCGTGACGTAATTTCTATTTTGCGAAAAGGTACAGAATTCGATGTCGTTTTCATATTTTCCATGCCATGTAGGCCTAATTTGATTTAAAAAAAAAAAAAAAAAAAAAAAAAAAGTAAATAAGCCTATAATCACGGATTGTGGTGGTGATGCAAAAAGTCAAGGATTCAACAGATCGAGCAACTTCGATCAATTTAGTAAGCATACTGACAGTGAAAATAAAATATATTTGACGGAAAGTAGGCCTAGATGATGATTTAACTATAGGACTAAAAGCTTATATTACCGAAAAATATTATGTAGGCAAGCAGCTAGCAAAACAGAATAGCTAAATAGCGATTTTTTTGTCCTAATAATTATAATTATTTGTAACAATATAAGTATTATAATAACCCAGCAAGCAATTTTGCGTTTAAAAGACGTCCAATAGCCGTCCTAACACAGCCCTGACGTCTAGGCTAAAACAAGGCAGAATTTGGGCTGTCAGTGAAAATATAATAAATCTAACCATAGCCAAAGAATAGACAATTGTTAAAGAAATGAAATCAAACACCTTGTAATCACTGTTGACTTTTCTTACATTATGGAATATCATACATCTCGCAAGTTATTTTGGCAAAAACGACATGTAACCAAATTCAAGGTTATTTTGGCTAGAGTGGGTTACTCATAGCCGGACTATATCGGGTCTATAGTTAACAGAGACGGTTAATGACTATGCATTTTGGTTGTTTATAGCCTACTACCTTAAATAATAAGTCTAGTTTTTACTTTTTATCTATATTTCTTAAAATAAACTTTGTACACATTTAGCCTACGTGGGAGTCAAAATATTTTGTGTACTTTTAAGCCTTTCTCAACGTTCAAATCTTTAACACGATCCGCACAGGTGCAGTAGACTTAATACATTAACGGCGATAAAACAAACATAAACAATAAATTTGTACTTTATTTACAAGAAAAAGCCTTAGATTTGTTCAGGAGCTACTTGGCCTCAGCTCTCCTCGCATCTCAAGTGACGCATCTCTGCTGCCCTCTGCCGGACATACTAGGGACTTTAAGCAACAGCTGTGGATGGAACGGCAACGACGTTATGGCGTTCTATTGCGCATGCGCGACTTTAACTGCTACTTCGTGACGTTCTACTGTAACCGTCTACTAAGGGAGAACAGCTGATTTGCCGTTAATACGTGACAGATTAGATAAGTAAATGTTATATTTTATTGTTATGTGGCATTTTAATTGTATCTGTATATAATTTCATGCCAAAAGCAACCCTTCTCTTGCTTTTAAAAAAAATTATATTGTATTTTGTATTACTCTTGTATTTTGTTAAATGATTAAATGAGCAATTACGCTTTTCCTCCTTATTAGGGATTTTTGCGTTCTTTGGCTAGTTAACAATTTACTTCCGGTGGCCGTTGCCGTTCCATCGGTTGCTCTTCGCAACCGTACTTGGGGCGGGGTCTGTGTCTATTACATCATCACTCACGTTCGGTGTTCGACAAGGAGAGATGAAATTGGGTGAATGTTTTTTTTTTTTTTTTCTTGGACGAATAATAGCGTGAATTTCGTGCCCTACAAAGCTGACTTTGAGAGGAATGCACACAGAAGGACACAATTTAAGGTAGGTGATATTCTCAAAGCAGAGTGTGTTGCCAAACATTAAACGCTGGCCAGTTTTCATTAAAAAGAAAATATTTTCTCCAGTCGGTCTACATTGGGATTGATTGTGCATATTTTTTATGTAAATGTACTAAATAGTAGGCTATCTTTATCTCTTAATGAATATAACTAAATACAATTAATAACAATTGTGCTTTTTGCCTTCTCTCCAAATAATGTAACACTGCATCCAACGTGGACTAAAAAAAACAAGTCTGTCTTGTCTGACAGGCTTAGTACGTTTCCACTCGTCAGACATTTTGACGTGCGGGTTACGTCTGACAACTGCCTACTGTATATTTTAGCCGCTGCTGTTTATGTTCATGTGTGTTGGCTTTGTAATGAATTAATGGACCTCTGTATATATATATATATATATATATAATATTATTATTATTATTATTATTATTATTTTTTACTTTTCAGTCATATACTTCAGTCATGAGGGACAGACTTGGGCACCTCCAGGCTGTATCAGTGTCTAATGAGAGTGTTGCAGAGCATGAAACTGGCCAAGCTCTCCCCCCTTCAGAAAACAAAAACCACGATGACCCTCCTCAGGACACCAGCCCCAACCCTGACATGGAAGCTGTGTTTGATGAGGCACAGGAGGCTCGGCGTCAGATTCAGAACATCAGTCTGGAAGTGAAGCGTCTCAGGGAGCGAAACTCACATATTTATACAGGTGCAGTCGGCTCTAGTGCTTCTAATACCTGCGACTCTGATGCCATCGCTGCTGGCATCAAAACCAGTGGACAGGAGATGCTTGCGCACCTTCGCAAGATGAATTCCCATGGGAAAGAGTTAGAGGAAAAGTATGGCGTCAATTCACCAGTGGCAAGAATCGCCCGAACACAGTATGCCAGCATAAGCAACAGTTTCCGTGATACCATGGTGGAGTACAACGACGCGGAGATGAGCTACAGAGAGTCCTGCAAGGCATATATTCAACGGCAGATGGAGATTGTGGGGCGAGAGGTCACGGGTGACCAGATCGAGGAGATGCTGGAGAGCGGTCAGTGGAACGTCTTCAGCGAGAACATGGTTTCAGAAGGGAAAACCGCACGGTCTGCGCTCATACAGATTGAGAGCCGTCATACAGAACTTCTGCAGCTGGAGAGACGCATTCAGAGCCTTCATGAGGTTTTTCTGGACGTGGCCATGCTAGTAGAACAGCAGAGCTCGATGATAGACTACATTCACACCAATGTTCAGTCAACAGAGGTGGAGGTCAGGGAGGTGCTTGTGAAGCTGGAGCGAGCCAAGAGACATGATAGAAGCAACCCGTTTAAAAAAATGTTCTTCTGGAAGCGATGATATGGCCACAAATATCACAATTCAAAAGAAATACACTCATTTTGTTTGTATTACTGTTTTATATTTGTTGCTATTTCTTCTTTAGGTGAATATATATATTCATCTTCTGAAGGAATAGTAATTTTGTACAATGCACTGCCTTTATCAATAAATATCTCAAAAGTATCACAAATATTGAAAAACTTGTGCATTTTTACAGCTTGCTGGATTCAGATTTTTCTTTTTTTTAAATGAAGTGTTTGTGATGTCTGGTTACTTGTGATGATGGATCTATAACTATTTCTTGTGTATAGAAAAATGTTATCAGCTGTATCTCATTCTGTGTGCATTTATTCAAAGATGTTTGGCAGATGTCATAAATTAGAGGATAACGTTGTTACCCTAATTAGATCACGCGTCTACCTCGTGTGAAACGTGATGTCCCTGCTCACATCTATTAAAACAGCACATGCAATAATACAAAAACCCTTCTGACTGTGGCATAGAAAGTTGGAGGTATAACCTCTATATTGGAGGTTGCTATATAATGCACCAAGAAAACAGTGTGAACAATGTAGAAGTTTATCTTAATTTTATTTTATTGATCAAACTATTTTTATTTGAGTGCAGTTTCATACATCATTATGTGTACTATATAGAATGAACAAATAAAAAGAGACTGACTTTACTTTTTTTGTTACTCACTTAGTGAAACAAATAAACTCACAGCAACCACACTATAAAAAATTATTGTTGGTTTAACTTAAAAAAGTAAGTTACCTGGTTGCCTTAAAATTTTGAATTCATTCAGTTAATACAATGGAGATTGGTTTAATAAAAAGAAATGCAAAATATTATGTTATCTGAACCACATTAATTATTTAAGTTGATTTGACAAAATATAAAAAGTTAACAAAACATGAATTTTTTTTTTTTTACAGTGCACCATATTTGCTCACAAGCGCCACTCTTCAGCACAATAGTAACCACAAAATTCAAAAACATTACAGAAACTCTCCTAAATGTCCAACATTAAACACTAACAACCCTTTACTGAAAACACATAAAATAACACTTTCGAGCCCGAAATCGCCCCCTAAACCTTCAATCACTATTTCCTACGTTAGTCTACTAATACAGTTCACTTGAAGGAGTGAATGAAAACGAGTAAGCGAATTCGGACAGCCGTTGAGTGTACATCGGCTGTACACTCGTTATTGCGGTGCATTGTGGGATTGAATGAGTGCCCTCGATATCGATATGGTTTCGGACACCACTACAAATGGCTGTCCCCTCAAATAATGCCATACTAGAGGGTATAGGGGGGCGATTTCAGATTCAGCCTTAATCTCTAACTTTACTCTCATTGCAGTCCCTTGCAAAGCATGCTGGGAACTCCAGATCTACTGCCCAGTTAGTCGTCAAAAACGATTCATGTAGGCCCAACACAAATAGATCAAGTAAAGTTCACTTTTAAATATATATTAGGTGGATTGACCACAGTTAAGTTGTGACAAAATGTTAAAAAATGATGTCGCTTTAGCTCAGTTTAATCAATTATACTGAACAAGAGGCAAACAAATCTTTTTTTTGTGTGCTTTGTTATAAGATTGTTTTCCAGGGACAACTTTGTTAAATATGGTGATAACTAAATACTGTATATAAACAACACAGACAGATGTGCTGTAAATTATGCTGATTCGCCTATACACTAAAAGTTTGGGGTCAGTAAGAAAGTAATACTTTTATTCAGCAGTTATGCATTAAATGAATCAAAAGTGCCAGTAAAGACATTTGTAGTGTTATAAAAGTAGTATTAAGTAGCACAACTGATTTCAACATTGATAAGAAAGGTTTCTTGAGCAGCAAATCATCATATTAGAATAATTTCTGAAGGATCATGTGACACTGAAGACTGGAGTAATGATGCTGGAAATTCAGCTTTGCCATCATAGGAATAAATTAAAATTTAAAATATATTAAAATAGAAAACAGTTATATTATAATAATATTTCACTAGGCCCATTTTAGGAGGGCTTTAGCCCCCCTAAATTCCCACCCAGCAGTGCCAGCACCCCTAAAAATTTGCCATTAACTGTGTGCCTTTATTGATGGATTGTTATGATAGCCTCATCTGTGTAGTTCTTTAATCTAAAATTAATTCAACTTGATAGCTAGTGTAGTGTAGAACCTATTGTATTGTTCATGCTTACTCTAGTATACAAACAATATAATACTTTTTTTTTTTTTTTTTTTTAATCATACCCTCATTGGGACTGAACCCCCCTAATATTGAAATCCTAGAATCGCCCCTGATATTACCGGTTTACTGTATTTTTGATCAAATAAATGCAGCCTTGGTGAGCATAGGAGACTTCTTTCCAAAACATTTTAAAAATCTTACAGATCCCAAACTTTTGAACTGTAGTGTATAGTCTACTTACAAACACAAAACTCATGACATGAATGTGACTGCTGGATTAGGACAGGTTAGTGTGATGACATCAATTAGACAATACTGTTCCTCTTATCTCATGTGCTGCCTTCAATCATTCTGTTTGAATGAAACTGTCTGGTCATGACTGACTTAGTTTGCTTAGCTAAATGTCTTGTCTTTGCACATTTATGATATAGCAAATGAATAAACATAACTTATTAAAACAACAACAAAAATAATAGCTGCTAATTTGTAGTACACTCTAAAAAAATGGTGCTATATAACATTAAAAGTAGTTCTTGGCTTGAACCACTTTTGGTGCTATATAGCACCATATCTTTAAAGGAGCTCTACAGCACCTTTGTCAAATGTCGCATGTAGAACCCATAAGAGGTGCCATATCGCATTTTATTTCTTAAACAAAAATAGTGCTAAACAGCACCAACAGTGGTTCTTTGGCTCGTAAAGAACCTTTAAAGGGGCTTAACAGGTTCTTTGTACGGCAGTGGTGCTATATAGCACCTTAACCACCCCAAAGAACCACTGAAGAACCACAGGAGAACCATACAGGAGCTTAACAGGTTCTGTATACGGTAGCAGTGCTATATAGCACCTCAGTCATCCCAAAGAACCGGTGAAGAACCATACAGGGGCTTAACAGGTTCTGTATATAGTAGCGGTGCTATATAGCACCTTAACCACCCCAAAGAACCACTGAAGAACCACAGGAGAACCATACAGGGGCTTAACAGGTTCTGTATATGGCAGTGGTGCTATATAGCACCTTAACCACCCCAGAACCACTTAAGAACTGCTGAAGAACAGGAGCTTAACAGGTTCTGTATACGGTAGCGGTGCTATATAGCACCTTAACCACCCCAAAGAACCACTGAAGAACCACAGGAGAACCATACAGGGGCTTAACAGGTTCTGTATACGACAGTGGTGCTATATAGCACCTTAACCACCCCAGAACCACTTAAGAACTGCTGAAGAACAGGAGCTTAACAGGTTCTGTATACGGTAGCGGTGCTATATAGCACCTCAGTCATCCCAAAGAACCGCTGAAGAACCACTGAAGCACCAAGATTTGGTGCTATACAGCACTTAAAGTGGTTCCCCTATGATTACGAGCCAAAGCACCACTTTTAGTACTATATAGCACCCTTTTTTTAGAGTGTACAGATTTGTAAATAGAAAGAAAATAAGGTTACAAAAGAGAGAAGATGTTGCCCAGTGCCAGGTGAGTCATCATTAGTTCTTGCTCATAATTATTGCCGAGACTAGGGGTGTTCAATTCCAGGTTTTTTGGAGTCGACTCCGATTCCCGACTCCCACTGTAGGAGTCGATAGAATCGACTCCGTTTACTTTACATCAAAACAGGGTCAGAAATAAGACAAAATTGCAGTTGTTACACACTTAATTTATTTTCCCCCGACACGAAGCCTTAAAATCCCCTTATTAAAACAACACACTTTTAGCGTGACCGTCCAAATTAGTCCAATTTAGCGATGACGTGATGAGTGGCTATCAACGTTGCTGCCTAGCTGTTGCCGATACCTAATTTTACAGAGGAAAAAGTCACAAAAAAAAGCTGTTGTCGAATGATAGCGCTAAACGCACATGATCATTGTCTTAAAAGGTGAGTTAAAGATACTAAATACTAAAATACATACAATAATGTACACTTATTGTACAGTAACTGAGCATTTCCTCCTTGTGTGCATTGCGCGCGCCTCTCAGTCGGGCACGCGCTTGACTTGTCAACTAGCCCAGAACCGCTCGAGATCACCTAAGCATCACACGAGACTCCCGCGCTGCTTAGCAACTCCAAACCCGGGGCACGATGAGACTGTCGGTCGCTTTTCGCCATGCACATCGGGGCCACGCGAGCCTACGACGATCACGCGCCGGTGTCAAAATTTTAAACCCGGAGAATAATAGCGCTGTTTCTTATCTACGGGTTCGGGAAGCGAGTTCGACCAGCGGCACAACCGAAACGGTAGCGAGTTTTAAAAGTTACCCACGGAAAAACGATGGACCGCTGTATGAAAGCGCTGCTAGGTAAGAATAAAAGTCCATAATCCTTTAAGTAGACAGAACTTTCATCTTCTAAAACTAGCTGAATGGTTTTGTGATTGTAACAGTTTTGTTTGGTTTATATAGAGACTTACTAAACTATCTATTGTCATGGCGTTTGTTTCCACGTGTTGCCGGTGTTTGGTCGCCCGCCAGCTGATGTAACTTCTGCCTCCCATTAGTCTGAAGGCTACACCCTTTATGCACAATGAACTATGTAGCTACGTATCAATATTGTGTTACTATTCTGAATTAATATTTTCTTCCAAAAAGTGACTTTTTAACTAACGACCTCAGTCACTCACACACTGATCAGCATGTCGTTATTTGTAGGAAAGTTTTACACTAGATGTCCTCATTTAACCCGCTCTCCTGGTGGACTATAACGTTACTGACTTTCTTCACAGATTTAAATCTGTAACGGAAATAACCGACATTTGCTGACGTTGAAGCTATGTTTATTATCCAAAAAAACCCATGAAATAGTACTGCACATCTCAAGTATACAGTAGAAATACATCTTCTAGATAAAAACAAAAATTGACAAACAGTTTGAGGTAATTTTTTATTTCAATAATAGGATTTTTTTTTTCATTGGCTCCTTTTCCAGCAAGCAATTTTGCATTTAAAAGACGTCTAAATAGCCGTCCAAACACAGCCCTGACATCTAGGTTAAAACAAGGCAAAATTTGGGCTGGCAGTGAAAATATAATAGACGTCTGACCATAGCCAAAGAATAGACTACACTGTTAACCCGGATAAGTTGAATTTACTTAAAAAATTTGAGGAAACTGGTTGCCCTAAAAAAAATGAAATAACGTGAACTTAAAAATTCGAGTTCATTTAACTTAAAATGTTTTGTAATATCAATTACTTTGTAATTATTACACATAGTATATTTAAGTTCAATGTACTAAGTTAAGTTTATATGAATTGTTTTATTTTTTAATTAAACTAGAAAATTAAGGAAAAAAAGCAAATAAAAGGTACATTCATACAATTTTCTGTTTTATTTCAATTAAATTCCAAAACATATACAACAAAACATGAATTTTTCATGTCCTGAAAACATTTTCCTTATAAAATATGAAAAAACCTAGTTTTAACAAATTAGCTTATTGTTAAGCACACGGACAGTCTATCAGAATCACAACAAATTACATCAAAACTATATGGTTTGTTTACACTACGTCAACATTGTTGTTTTAATAGTGCTTTATAAATAAATAAACAAACAAATACACTCCTGAGTTCACAATATTGGCAGTATTCAATTTTAGGTGTCAGCTCACCTTTTCCTAGGTTGAGCATTACCTGCTGAATAAAATATAAAGTATTTTTCATACAGTTAGGGTTGTCCAGGTGCAGGGCGTAAATCAGTCCGGAAAAAAGGACACAGAAGTCCTGAGGTTGGTCAGTTCATCCATCACCAAACATCCTTCAAAGACGATCCTCACTCTAGATGGGTTTAGCTGATGGCTTTCTTGATCAACGCAGAGGATTCTCACTGGAGTTTGCCTGTATGAGTCCTTGTCAGCTGCAACCTAACAGAGGAAGAAAAAGATTGACAAAGACATTATCATATAATAGCGTCAGATAGTGCTGTTGTCAAATACTCAGTCATATGCTGTGTTCACACCATGTCGTAATTATCGTAATTCCAAGATGACAACATGTGACGTTCTACTCCAAGCTGATCATGTCCTTGGACTGGGAATTACGCATTTCAACACTATCAACGGCTAACTTAATCCCCAGCAGTCAGGTGGTACAGTTATACAAGTAGGAGCTCCCAGAAAATTCCCAGTTTACAGGTCGTTATTACAAGTTCTATGAGAACGTGAACGTTTTTTACAAGCTGGAATCTCATAATTATGGTAATAGCAACATGGCGTCAATAAACCAATACATACCTGGTTTACTATAAAAAGAGCTGGCCATTGAAGTACCTGATGTCAGGCTTGTCGTTGACAACTTTTCTGTAAGGAGCAAACATTAAAGTTATAGTCTTTATAATGGCACCTGACTTGGCTTACATGTAATTGTGCACTGTGCAGTATGCAAATAATCAGCCTCAGAACAGGTCTCAGTAAACCCACATGACATACTGCTGATCTTGACATACAGAGTTTTAAAGGCGGCATAAGTGTACATATTGTTCATGAAGTGATATAAATGCACATACATTCCGGATGTAAACAAGGAAATTGTTCTGTTCTTGTATAATTTCCATGTTTGAGCCTATAATGTTTAAATAGCTGCTCTCTTTTCACAGTTATGAGGGCAATACTTACATTTCCAAAGCATCTCTTCTTGACCTGCAACACAAAACAAGATAGGGCTTAGGGTTAAGAGGGCTATGAACCTAGAAAAAACAGGAGTACATCCATCTGTTTTTGTATTCAACCTGTTAATTAACTTTAACTTACTCTTTCAATCAATAGACGCGTCGAAATAAAATGCGTCGAAATTATCGCACTCACCATATATTCGCGCTGCCATCCTCACTCGTCAGCTGAAAGCGTGGCCACTGTGTTCGGTGCTGACCAGAGGTTCAAACAAAGTTTACACTCCCAACAACAGCTCATCGAGTGAAAAACAAACAATAGAAGGGAAAAGACGAAAAAACGTCCGTCGAACTTGCCGGTCAGGGGTTGAAGCGTGGTGATGTCCGCCGCACGCGAGTGAGAAAACTAGCTTGCTCACCGGAGAAAAATGTCCTGTCGTTTAAACGTCTCTCTGGGAGCAAAGAAACAACAAAAAGGTAAATGTTGGGGAAAATGTCCGTAGAACTTGTTAAAACAAATGTTCCAATTTCTCATCAACAGGTCCTTAAATTCACACACACCACGATAAAATGGCGTCATTACCTGACTCACAGCACCAAACCAGTGTGTGGGAGGCGTGGTCAGGAGTAAAACTTCATAATTTGAGTCCATTTAAATTACATTTATTCACACATTCAAAGTATGTCCACAAATTAGTAGAATCTACTAATATTTTATAAGTAATGCAATCAAACTTAAACATTTAATTACAATATACTTAAAATATTTAATTAAATATTAAATCCGGGCTAACAGTGTAGTCATCTAGAACATGAACATGTCAAAGAAATGAAACCAAACACCTTGTAATCTCTGTTGACTTTGCTTACATGATGGAATATCATACATCTCGCAAGTTATTTTGGCATTTAACCCAATTCAAGGTTATTTTGGCTAGAAGTGGGTTACTCATAGTAGCCGACTATCGGGTCTATAGTTAACCGAGACGGTGAAATGACGGCTATTACTTGCTGGGTTTAGATTTGAAAGTTAAAGGGTTAATAAATTATTTTAACCCTCTGGTCCTCTTTGTTTAGGGGTCACACTTGGCTTCTTCACGGTCAAAAAGCGCCTTAAAAGCCTTCAGTTTTTTTTATTTTTTTTATTTTTTTTTATTTTTTTATGTAATATATCTTTGTTCAATAATATTTTTTGATTATTATTTTGAATTTTGAGGGGATTTTATGATACTCTATATACTCTTTTCCTCCTTTAAAATAATACACATAGTTTTTCTTTTTTTTTTTTTTTTCAATTAAAGCAGTATTCCATGTTAAAATTGAGACAAGGCATTTAAAATCCAATTTTTGAAGGTAGGTTTGTATGGACGCTTGTATGGAATAAAAAGGGTAATTGCAACTTTTTATCCTCACAATTGCGAGTTTACATCTTGAAATTCTGACCTTTTTTCTCAGAATCGTGTGATTATAAAGTCGCGATTGTGAGATATAAACTTGCAATTCGGAGAAAAAAGTCAGTCTTTTTTTTTCCTTAGAATGGGACTTTATAACTTGCAATTGCGAGTTTATATCGCACATTTCTGACGTTATATCACGCAATTCTGATTTTATAACTTGCAATTGCATGTTATAAAGTCAGTATTGCGAGATATAAACTCACAATTGCGAGAAAAAAAGTCAGAATTGTGAGATAAAGTTGCAATTATCTTTTAAATGGTTTTATTCCATGACTGAAACGAGCTTAAATAAGATTAGTGCCATTTGTTGGGGGTAAAATAAACTTATCTAATGCCATGTTGTAACCACTAGATTCCTATTTAGTTCTGTATTAAGTGTCTTTTAAATTCTCTAGTGGGTTTTTTTTTTGCATAACAAATTGGATTTTTTACTTAGACATTCTCAAAGACTACTTTTTGTCAAGGTTTAGATTTGTCAGTTTTTGCATTAATTTTACTTAGTCAAACCTGAACACAGAGGAGGACATTTTGTTACACATAATTCAGTAAAAATGTCACAAAAATGAACAGGTATGCTTAATCAATCTGGGTCTGATCTAATTTCAACCTCTTAGTCTTTTGGCTTAATTTTACCATATTGTTACAGCCACACCAGTTCATAT
Source organism: Coreius guichenoti (assembly GCA_039654105.1). NCBI lineage: Eukaryota > Metazoa > Chordata > Actinopteri > Cypriniformes > Gobionidae > Coreius > Coreius guichenoti. The sequence goes on from CM077185.1 coordinate 3,753,835, forward strand.
GTGTGTATAATTGTGTGTGTGTGCATGTATGTAAGTGAGTGGGTGTCTGTTTTGTACTCTTATGTAACCTCCTCCTTGCTGTTTGTTTTTTTTTTTTTTTACTTAATTGTGTCTGTGTTATTGCATACATTTGCAAAAACAAAACCTCTCCCGTGATGGAAACTTTTGTATGTCTTTATTTAGACTTTAATCATTGCAAATCAAACCCTACAAGTGACCCCTATGTATCTTTTAGATATCTGTAAATGGAGTCAATGGTCAGGTAGCTGCAACAGAGGGTTAAAGTAATCGGTAAAGATGCCTTTGCAGGAGCCGTACAAGAGTACAATGATGCAATAGACTCATCGATAACCATAAGATAAGTTTATCTGCTAATAGGTAAAATGTGTTGGCTAACCTTCTTAAAATGATTATATTCAGCTGAACAAAACGGATTACTCTTAATATTATTCTAATATTTATTTAATTTGTCTTTATTGCTTTGTCATGATACAGCACAGCAACAGGACATGTGTGTAGTTGTTATGCTGCATGTGTGCGCACATACGAGTTTTAAACTTGAGCTGGGCGGGCACAGGGTGAAGTTGTGTTTGAGGATTTAGCAGGGATGCACTGTTATATGAAAATTTTGGCCGATAACCGATAATTCTTTATATTTGAGAGCCGATGACCGTTATATTGACTGATAAATCTAAATCCAAATTGTATTTTCCTTTTTTTAAGTGATTTCAATCATATTTCAAGCAATTCAAAACCATCATGGCGAACAGTGCGCATCTGAAGTGTCAGCTGAAGGAAAAATCCATTATTTATTAGCTTTAATATATCGGCCAGATATATAAAAATGAACATATATCGGCTGATACCGATATGGTGGCCGATATATCGCACATCCCTAGTATTTAGAGCGGTTGAAGATCTACTCAGAATGTCAAAAAAATCAGAAAAATATTTGTCTTTAGGTAATGTTAGAATTTGAATAATTGTAATGATGATGTTTGGCCTAAAATTTGCAGCTAATGCTCTATTTTATCTGAGGTTCAAAGTTTTAGAGTCTCAGAACATGCAAGATGTTGGAGTGTCATTTGATGTTTGATGCGTGGTTGACATTGATTTTTGGAGCAGAGCAGTCAGCAATAGATAACCAAGTTGCTTAAAACGCTTATCAATTTTGTAAGCTTGATTTAAGTTTAAATAAACAACAACTGATGTTTGATGTGTTTTATGCTCATTCAATGAAAAGTTCTGCCGTTATCGGCAGTTAGTGAACACTATTGATGAAATAAATAGGGATGCACGATATATCGGCCACCATATCGATTATGTTCATTTTTAATGTCATCGTTATTGGCCCGATAAGAAAATGTGGCCGATATATTAAAGCCAATAAATAATGTATTATTTCCTATAGCTGAGACACTTCAGATGCGCACTGTTCGCATGATGGTTATGAATTGATTGAAATATGATTGGAATCACTTCAAAAAAAGAAAATAGGCTACATAAGAACATTGTAATTGTGTGCTTGGGGTATGGCTTTTAATGATGAGACATTTGTTTTGTAATCAGACTCTCAAAAATTATGTAAACATTTGGATTTAGATTTATCAGCCAATATATCGTTTATCGGCTTTCAAATATAAAGAATTATCGGTATCGGCCAATATTTTCATATAGCGGTGCATCCATAGAAAGCACTATGAATTGAACAGCTAAATATATTCTTTATTTCCATCTCATTTACAGTGACATTGTTCAGAGGAGCAGAGAGGAGCTCAAAGCGATTCGAGAAACCAACCCAGGCCTCAAACCTACACTTGCTATCATACAGGTGTGACTAGAGAGCATACGTGTGTATCTGTTGGTATGTGAATGAATCTCAGACACTGAAAGCTGGTATGTTTTTACTTCTGATAGGCTGGTGAAGATGACAGTTTGCTGGAGGTGAATAAGAAGATGGCTAGAAAGGTATAACTGTTTGTCTTCTCATCTGTTCAACATCATTGTTTTCCATGTACAAATACAGACATGCATTTTAAAAAGTGATTTATTGAAGGGGCCAAGGTTTAGCTGGCACACACACACACACACTGCTTCATTCTGTTATTACACCATCCATATACAGTCATGTGAAAAAGAAAGAACACCCTATTGAATTCCATGGTATTCTGTATCAGGGCATAATAAAAAAAGGTCTTAAAATTTGGAAAATAAAACCTCAGATAAACAACACATGACATATCACACCGTGTCATTATTTATTTAGCAAAAACTAGGCCAAAATGGAAAAGCCACGGGTGACAAACTAAGGTCTGGAGCATTCAGGTGTGTGTTAACACAATGCCAAAGAGGAAAGACATCAGTAATGATCTTAGAGAAGCAATTGTTGCTGCCATCAGTCTGAGTAGGGTTATACAGCCGTTTCCAAACAATTTGAAGTCCATCATTCTACAGCATGGAAGATTATTCACAAGTGGAAGACATTCAAAACAGACACCAGTCTTCCCATGAGTGGACGTCCCAGCAAATTCACCCCAAGATCAGACCGTGCAATGCTCAGAGAAATCGTAAAAATAACACCTCAGACTCTACAGGTCTCAGTTAATGTTTAAGTTCATGGCAGTACAATTACAAAAAAAAAAACAGACAAGTATGGCTTGTTTGGAAGGGCTGCCAGGAGGAAGCCTCTTCTCTCTAAAAAGAACATGGCAGGATAGCTTGGGTTTGAAAAATCCATAAGACTACTGGTACAATGTCCTTTGGACAGACGAGACCAAAGTGGAGATGTTTGGCCATAATGCACAGCGCCAAGTTAGGCGAAAACGAAACACAGCATATCAGCACAAACACACTGATGGAGGGTTGATGATTTTGGGCTTGTTTTGTAGCCACAGGACCTGGGCACCTCACAGTCATTGAGTCGACCATGAACTCCTCTGTATACCAAAGTATTCTAGAGTCAAATGTGAGGCCATCTGTCCGACAGCTAAAGCTTGGCCAAAATTGGGTCATGCAACAGGACAATGATCCCAAGAACACCAGCACAGGGCACGCAAAATCGCGAGCCCGACGTCCCGGGGCTAATGTGTTTTCCAGTCGGGCTACCAAAATGTATCACGGCCCTGCCCAACGGGCTATCTTAAATAGTGAAATAACATTCCTTTCTTGATGTGTTATTTGAAGGAAAAATACGATCGCGGAAGTTTTGATCATGTTGATTTGACCGCTGTGAAGTTTAGCTGGTCGGTTTCACACCGCATGCACAAGTAGTGTGGAGGCAGCGCAGAAGCTGTGCGTATGGAGAGCGGGAGCAGCGCGCGCCCATTGTGCTTTTCACACTGGCAGCATTTTTCGCGCGTAGCTGAACCGCGGCACCTGTGTACTATACAGACGAGTATCGTCCATTCTGTCACCTTTTCCTCTGTTCTCCTCCGACCCCTGTCTGTCTCGTGCTTTGATTTATTATGGCCAGCATATATCTGCTGAGAATGCGACTGCGTTCCCCTCTGTCCCAAACACATATGCATATAACATGCTGTATATAGGTAGTTTACATGATAAAAGTAACCTTAAAGTTAAGATATGCCTCTAGTTTTAATCATTTAAACGCCTCTGCGTGCGGTGTAGGCTACATACATGCTCTAATATGTTAACACGCTGCTTATGCTCTGCTAACGCTTGCTGTGTGTGCGTGTTAGAGATGCGCGGTTCTATATCCACCGATTGGGCGGGCCAAGTAGCCTACTAAAAAATAAATAACATTCAAATTAATTGCGGGTGGATGAGAGAGAAATCTTAATCGTGTTTGTTTGATAAAGACACAACTCTCATTTCATGGTAAAATGCAACGAACGTGCATTACTTTTTTACTTTAATTTTCAACTCTTCAGGGAAAACCAATCAAGGAAAACATACGCCTAGAACACCTCCTAGTGGTCATTATATAAAACACGGAGTTATTTAAAAAATATTAAATATTGTTTAATAACTTAGCAACTCTGTGAAACAGTGTATATATGACAGTAAAATAATAAAGCCTATATCCAGTCTTAGCTTGGGTTGAACATATTTAGTGTTGTGTGTTTGTGTGTTCGGGAAGCTGCAGTGACGGAAACAGTGACAATTTAAGACTGTGTTAACTTTAGACTATTAAGGAAATGTAATTTTGCCAAAGAACTTACTACTTTCCGGTTATTTTTTTGTTGCTGAATGAAAGAGATTGCACGCACAGTGGAGAAAATTGTGAAAATCGACACGTGTGTGAAATGTTAAGAGGCGCATGGATTTACACCGGTATTTCAGTTCTGCTAATCCAAAAAAGACAGGTCAGGATAGAAATTCATAGAAATTTCAGTTCAGTTAGAACCAAATACATGTGTTTTTGTTGATATTTCGACTCCAGTTCAATTTTCTACATAAAAATGTCTTTTTTTTTTTTTATTCTGGCTAGTTAAATTCTTTTCGGGCTACCAAAATCTCAAGAGTGCCTGCCCGAAGGGCTACCAGGGATTTTGAAATTTTGCGAGCCCTGCAGCAAATCTACAACAGAACGGCTGAAAAAGAAAATAATCAAGGGGTTGCAGTGGCCCAGTCAAAGTCCAGACCTCAACCCAACTGAAATGCCTCAAAGAAATGAAGCAAAGTTGTAATAGAAAAGAGTGGGCCAAAATTTCTCCAGAACGATGTGAGAGACTGATAAAGTCATACAGAAAACGATTACTTCAACTTATTGCTGCCAAAAGTGGCTCTACTTTTGATCTAGGGTGTCCTTAGTTTGTCACCCATGACTTTTCCATTTTGGCTTTATTTTTGCTAAATAATGACACAGTGTGTTGTCATGTGTTGATCTGTCAAGGACCAGATTTTTTTTTATTATGTCCTGATACTGAAAACTATGGAATTCAATAGTGTGTCCTTTCTTTTTCATATGACTGTATTTGTGTGTGTGTGTGTGTGCGCGCGTGTTCTTGTATATATGGTTTATGAGGACACAAATGTGTATAATGACCATGGGTATTACAGTGTAAACATGGTTCAGGACAGTTCCTGTGTCATCATACCAAACATACCAAACAATGTTTTTTAAAAGTTTTCTGTGATGGGTAGGTTTAGTGTAGGGCGATATAATATACAGTTTGTACAGTATAAAAACCATTACGCCTATGGTGAGTCCCCATAAACCACATATACTTGTGTGTGTGTGTGTGTTGTTTTTCTAGTGACCAATAGCTTCTACAGATATTATTATATACCACCTTGTCCTTGAATTTGTTGTGTTTTGATTGTCCACACAGATCGGCTTAAACGTTATGCAGATTTGTCTGCCACACCAGTGCACAGAGGACGAGGTCAGTGATATTGCAAATTTAAAATGCAATAAATAGCTTTCGTGAATAAGTACAGATAATGTCCTGTGCAGTTCTGTCTCCTGAATTTCTGCCTCTGTTCTACAGGTGATCGAGGAGATCTTGCGGTTAAATGAGGATTCTCGTGTTCATGGCATTTTTCTGCATCTTTCTCAATCCTTCCTCTCCAGAAGCATTTGTAACGCCATCAAGCCGCAGAAGGATGTGGATGGGTAAGCTACAGTTTTTGTGGTTACAGCATGTTCATATTTTTCTCGCAACCTCCAATGGTGGGTAATTTGACAGCTTACTCACTGTAAATATACTCTATCTACCATGATACTGTATTTTGCAGGGTATTTTGTAAAAATATATTTTTTTTTGTGGTGGAATCTGTATGTTTTGCACACAAAGACACTTCTGTATGTATCTGTGTTTGCAGGGTCACTGATCTTAATGTTGGCCGTGTGGTGTTGCGGGATCAGAGAGACGGCTTTGCCTCACCTGTAGCTGGAGCTGTGCTGGAGATACTTGCCAGGCATGGTGTGTTATGTTTGTTTATTTATTACATAGATATTCAAATGTCTATGTCCAAAATGTCTCACAGACACTTAATGCTAATTCTATTGAATGTAGTACCTCTAAAAGTAAATTAAACGAAGATGCATGTACACTACTATTCAAAAGTATGTGGTTGGTAAGATGTCTTAAAGGGTTAGTTCACCCAAAAATGTAAATTCTGTTATTAATTCCTCACCCTCATATCGTTCCAAACCCGTAAGACCTTCGTTCATCTTCAGAACACAAATTAAGATATTTTTGATGAAATCTGAGTCCTTTCTGTCCCTCCATAGACAGCAATTTAATTAACACTTTCAAGGTCCAGAAAGGAAGTAAAGACATCGTTAAAATAGTCCATGAGACGAGAATACTTTTTGTTCGCAACAATCAAACAAAAATAATGACTATATTCAACTATTTTTTTCTCCTCTGTGTCAGTCTCCTACACAGTTGACGTTGTAAATACAGTGCAGCGGTGCACTGTATTTCACGTGAGCACCACAACGCATGCGTGTGATGCTGACGCAGGAGCTGACCAATGGTGAGCCGGCGTTCTGACGTAGAACCCGGAAGTGCTGCACTGTATTTACAACGTTAACCGCATAGGAGACTAACACAGACGAGAAGAAATTGTTGAATAAAGTTATTTTTGTTTTGGTTTTTTTTGGCGCACAAAGGACCAGATTTACTAAACACCAAATTAGTGTGAGAGTGCAATTACATAAGAGCGTGGATGGGAGTGGAAATTTCTGCGTGTTTTTGCTGACAAGGCGCACACAGAGAACACAGACAACATCTCATTTCCATAATGACCAACGCAATCTACCAAGAGCAGCGCAAATTACTGTTTTAAGACATGCTTTTTTTGGCCAGTAAATAATGGCGTAAATACCAGTAAATTGCGTGACTCATTTAAATACTCCCCTCCCATAAATTTAGTGTCTGAAAGGGAAACTCCTACAAATGCATATGCAATAAGGTCAGCCGCAAAAATAACTCGCCTTTTCAGCGTTAAATTTTCACTGCGTGTCTTTTGTAAATCCTGACAGTAGTTTTTTAACGCCAAAAGAGGGTTTGCGCTGGCGCAAGCTGTCAGTAAATCTGGCCCAAAAAAGTATTCTCGTCGCTTCATAAAATTAAGGTTGAGCCACTGGAGTCACATGGACTATTTTAACGATGTCTTTACTTCCTTTCTGGACCTTGAAAGTGGTAATTAAATTGCTGTCTATGTAGGGGTCAGAAAGCTCTCGGATTTCATCAAAAATATCTTAATTTGTGTTCTGAAGATGAACGAAGGTCTTACGGGTTTGGAACGACATGAGGGTGAGTAATTAATAACAGAATTTTTGGGCGAACTAACCCTTTAAAGCATCATGGCAGAGCATTAAAGTCGACTAGTGTTTGCTGAATAAAAGTCGGGGGGGAAAGTTTTCTGACCCCTGAATGGTTTTGAATAGTAGTGTTTATTTTTTTTTTTTTTTTTAATTTGTAACATAATACCTGAGGTGACGTTTATGGTGAGTTTATTACTCTGTTCAAATGTACAGCATTCACCTTTTTGTTTCTCGCATTTAGATGCCCCATTGGTTGGCAAGATGGCAGTGCTGGTGGGTGTAACGGGCCCCCTGAAGGTGGCTCTTCAGTTCCTGCTGCAAAACAATGGCATGATTGTGCAGACCTGCCAGTGGAGCTCAAAGCACCTGCAGAAACAGGTAAATCAGCTGGTAGATCACTGGGAGATTATTTTTTTTCCAGGTCAATTTCAATGCATAGTTTGCTATTTGTACCAGCAGGGGGCAGTGCTGTTTTATTTCAGGATGGACATCTAGATAGGATGGAATTCAGTTAATTTTCATCATTAATCAATACTTAAAAAAAAAATGCAATTTGCTAAGCTGGGATCAAATATGTCATGTTTGTCTTATGTTTAATATAATAGCCTGTCTTCCCCGTTAAAAAAGTATGTTAACATTAGAACAACTGTACATCGGTCTACAAGGGTTAAGGAAAAAGGGGACTGTATTATTCCTGTCAGAAAATGTAAATTTAGGCAGTCTGTATTTTCAGTTAAAGCTGCAAGGGAATGAAAGTTTCATCGTGAAAAATGGTTACTTATTACTCAGCACTGTGAACATTAGTATCTTAATATTTCTGATTTTAGCCTCTGTAATAATTACTCTTGGTTATTTGGTTTCTCCTGTCGCTATCTCTCTTCCCTCTTATGCAGCACAATATATGTTTAGATACAATTTTCTATTAATGTATTAATGTACTTGTATTTTTTTTGATCATTTTAATGTTTTTCCCCTCTTTTTTTTGTTTTCTTTTTTTGTTTCTCTTTTGTGTGTGTGTATTAATATTAGATGCTTTGTTTTTAGGGTGACTTTTTAACATTATGTCAAGGGTCAACAGATGAAAAAATAGCCTTTTGTCTAATTCTGGCATATTTACAGCCATGGTTATTAATGTGCACTGCCCCGTAAACAAATAACCTTGAACTAGATAAATCATGTGAGGCGTACACTAATTTGGTCTCTGTTTCTTTATTTCTTTCTTTGTTTCAGATCATGGATTCGGATGTGGCAATATTGTTAGAGACAGTCCACAAGAGCCTCCCACCCACCTGGTTAAGACCAGGGGTGGTGGTCATCAACCTTGGCTCAGCCCTAATGGAAGGTATATTTCTTCAAAGTAAAGCAGTAATGCTTGGCAGACATCACAACAATTTATTTTTTTACGTTGCTGGTATATGTAAAACATTCAGGGCACTTCTTTGTTAGCGAAGTGTCATCTGAGCTATTTTAATTGTGCTACACTGGATGTGAAAGACAAGCATGTGATTTCTCCAGAAAGAATTAAGTCAGGCATGTGCTTTTCTTCACCTTTCATTACCTGCCATCTCTTTAAGAGAACTTAATGAATATAGAGGCCCATGCTATTTCCTCTATAACCCACAGAGATTCCATTAGTGTGGGAACATAATAAGACACCGCTAATTGTATTTCCTCAGATGCTCAGTCTGCACCAACGTTTCATTCATATGATCTTATTTCCTAGAGCACCCTGACAGTTGGGAGCCCAGGACTGAAGCTAAATCTGATGCAGGAGTTGGGCCTCTAAGTGCTGCGCTTCGAATGCAGGTGAGAGGCCTTCTGTTGTGGTTTCTGCTTTCTATTAATGTCTTTAAATAGGCTAAATTAAACTTTATCAAATCTTCAGAACCTGTGATTAACCAATTTAAGGATTAAAGGCACAATATGTAATTTTCGCCACTAGAGGTCGCTTATTCAAAACAAAGACGTAGCTTGATGACGCCTTGATTTTGTGGAATCATGGGAGTTGTTGTCTTCACCTCTACAGCCGGTGGAAAAGAATCCGACGGGACTCGGGCAGAAATCATATTCATGAATGAGCTAATGTGTTAAAGATGTATGAACGTTACTGTAGTATGAAGCAGGTTGGGGCGAAACGAGGCGCTGGAGCGATGGCTAATGAGAGACGAGCGCGACACACGGCTCAAGAGCAGTGGAGCTTTTATTCTGCCGCAGACGAGCGCTTCCGCTTCTTCCGCTCATGCGTATGTGGGGGAACGCAGCGCTGTTTTATCATATTACACACATTTGAGTGTGTTGAGAGTTATATTATAATGCTACTCTGTGCGTTCGCTCGGCGCTACTATGAGACACTTGTTCACACTGCAGTAAGAGATCGATATTAGACATGGTAAAACACGGTACTCGCGGTAAATCAAGAAAACCAGATTTAATCAATAAGACTAACTGTGTTGAGCTGTATAACAATGATTAGTTTTCTGTCGATGAATGATCCAAACAGTTGCTCGCCTGTCTAATAAAACACATTATATATATTAAAGCGTCTTTGGTGTTTCCATGGTTTCTACAAAATAAAACCGGAAATCGAGGGTAACGCGGGTATGATGTCATTGAGCGGTCCGTGTCCTGGTTAAAATTGCTTATTTCTCTGGATTTAAACATTCTTGGAAACGTTTGGGATAATGTAAGTACACAAGTCAACAAAATATATAACACTGTTCTAGTGGTTTTTGGATATTTTAATACAAAAATCGTACATGTATTGTGCCTTTATGTATTTGACAGTTGGTATAACAGATATTTATTATATAACCCTAGGGTAAGGCTAGATGCGATTCCTCCTTAAAAACATTTAAATAGAATGTCATGAAATGGTTACGTGTCGCCTATCAACAACCTACACATCCCAGGATAAACGCTCTTGTTATTAAAGTGGTTATGTTCATAAACCACTATAATTTGAACACGCAAGCATATGCGTGATTTGGCATGAGTCAGTTTGAATAATAATTGCCTTACCTAATGCAGCAAAACATATGTTTTCTTCAAATTCTGAATGGATTATCGCCTAGAAATCGCTCCCTTTAAGCTGTCACTCATCTTAATTCATCGCAATCTCACAAAGTTCTGCCAATCGATTAAGCTGACTGTACAATGAATATCTTATTTAGCCTACGTAATGTCTACATTTTTTTTTTTGTTACAAGTTCAATTATAACGAGAGTATTTGAGTGTGCAGATCTCAGCACTGGACAAAAACAGCGTTTGTTTTCTAACTTGCGTCTGATTGGCCGTTGCATTCAAGAAATCATCAGATGTGTTTGTGATTGGCTACATTGCTCAACGTTGCAAAAATACGTTGTAAATAGAAAAACCTTTTTATATTAGTTTCGACGCTCTCAAGCGTCTTATGTTTATCAGTTTATGATGAGAGTATTCGCGAGAGTGCGGAATTCAGAGTTCAGCTCACACACGTGAACAAAACTCCTGCGTTTCAATGATGACTAATCTTAACGCCTCTGATTGGCTATTGCATTCATAAGCTCAACAGAGTCGTGTGTGATTGGTTATAGTGCACAACACTGTTAAAAACGTAAAAAGTGTGATGCAACATGAACAGATTTAAATTTAATGCCGCAATCAACACTTTTCGTTTGATTTTCATTTTCACTTTATTACTAGATTTAGTTTAAATGTGTAGGTGCATTTTTGGTCCAAGTCCCTGTTAATTTTTGACCCGTGGCCAGCCTTACACACTCTATGCCTATGTTCTAATATGCTGCTTTGATAGATTGTGTGTGTGTGTGTGTGTGTGTGTGTGTGTGTGTATATATATATAACAATGCAATAAATGAAGTTGTTTGTAGCTGTGTTACTGTGATCTGTCAGCATGTAGTGAGGAGCAGCAGGAGGTGGTTACAAGAACAGGAGTACCAATCATGGAGGCTCCGCCCACTGAAACTTCAACCACTGTCACCTGTGCCTAGGTACGAGCAGCTTTGCCTTTTGGTTTCTACAAAATATGCATCACTCTGACTTTTGCTTGTGCATTTGTGCACAGAACTAATTATCTCTCCTCGTTTCTTTTTCTGTAACCCTCAGTGATATAGAGATCTCCAGGGCACAGACTCCTAAGCCCATATCCCAGCTCGCTCAGGAGATTGGGCTGCTTCCGGAGGAGCTGGAAGCCTATGGGAACACCAAAGCCAAAGTCCATTTGTCCCTCCTCAACCGCCTCCAACATCAGCCTGATGGCAAATATGTCCTGGTGGCAGGGTGCGACATCAGTTTTTACTTCTGTCATTGACGTTTAATTCATGCCACAATACTCTAAATTGATTTGATACTAAAGCAATGATACAAAAAACTATGACTTAATTTGTTGAACAGGTTATTTAGGGTGTGTTCACATGTGGCATGTTTGGTTGGGTTAAAGCAAACCCTGGTGCGATTGCTCTGTTAGTGCGGTTCATTTGAATAAGGGTGTGTTCACACTTGTAGTTTGGTTCTCTTGGTTCTTTTGGTCCGGACAAAAAAAATAAAAAAAAAACATTTAGTCCTGGTCTGCTTTACGTTCAGATTGCATTTTTATTACCGAACCTAAAGATACTGAACCTAAAGGCAAAGGGATACTTTCACAACCTGATTGGTTGGCTTTTATGACATATTGCCTATTTTGAACATCCAAAACAATCCTGTGTTCTGGGCTAAATGCGCTTCTTGTGTGTGCATAGCCTGCATATGATGGTATTTTGACCAGCTGAGAACTTGTGAAGAGCTTATAAAATGTGTAAAGGAGTCAAAACAGCGACAGGAATCCCTCCGTCACACACACAAACGAAGATCTGCTGCGAAAAAGACGCGGTTCTGACGCCTGTACCGAACTGTGATGGGCAACATCATGACTATGACCAGAAAAAACAGGTATGCTTGAGCATTCGGTCCTTTTTAGGGTCTCATCTTCCTGTTTTTGGTTGGTTTACATGTCTTTGGTCTGTGTTGCGTTCATATATCATTTGAACCGCACCAGAGTTCGTTTGGAAGCGGACCGAGACTCATCTTTTCGGTGGCCTCGGTCCGCTAGTTTGGTGCGCACCAGGGTTCAGATGGCAGTGTTGAACCTGAATAAAAGTCGGGGGGGAAAGTTTTCTGACCCCTGAATGGTTTTGAATAGTAGTGCATGTTTGGTTGGATTAAAACGAACTCTGGTGCGATTGCTCTGTTAGTGCGGTTCTTTTGAATAAGTGTCAACGCTGCCATCTGACTCCTGGTGCACACCAAACAAGCTGAAAAGATGGGTCTCGTTCTGCTTCCAAACCAACTCTGGTGCGGTTCGAATGAAATATGAACATAACACGGACCAAAGACATGTAAACGAACCAAAAACGGGACATGATGTCACAAGATGAGACCCTAAAAAAAGACAGAATGCTCAAGCACGCCTGTTTTTTCTCATCATAGTCATGTGTTTGCCCATCGCAGTTCAGTACAGTCAGAACTGTGTCTCCTCTCAGCAGATCTTTGTTTGTGTGTGTGACGGAGGGATTCCTGTCGCTGTTTTGACTCCTTTACACATTTTATAAGCTCTTCACGAGTTCTCAGCTGGTCAAAATACCATCATATGTAGCTACGCACATACAACGAGCGCATTTATCCCAGAACACAGCATTGCTTTGGATGTTCGGTAAGTTTCGTCTTAAAATAGGCAATAAAAGCCAACCAATCAGGTTGTGAAAGTATCCCTTTGCCTTTAGGTTCGATATTTTTAGGTTCGGTGATAAAAATGCCAATCTGAACACTAAGCGGACCAGGACTAATTTCATTTTTTTTTGGTCCTGATGAAACGAACCAAGAGAACGAACCACAAGAGTGAACACACCCTTAAACTGTAAATCTGCTTTTTTTTTTTCAATCAGTTAATGGAAGATGGATTCATGACCACCATTTGTGTATTGCAAGAACATGCATAAGATAAATAATAATACTTTCAAGAGGTCAAAAGCATTTTAGGAAATTTTTAGGTCAATGTTTGTGTGTTTTCACGCTCAAGTCCGTGTGCGCGTTTGTACTCTGCCTCTACATTCCTCGAGAGAATGATTGGTGGGCCCAGGGATCTTATCTATCGCTGGCTCTCAAGCCCACCAGGAGCCTCCCTTTCATCCGTGTGTGTGTGAAGCGTGGCTCGGTCAGCTCCGATCGGGGGCCCAGGGTCTCTTTTTTAGGTGTGTGCGGAATGTGCAGACCCCTGGCTTTATCAGCGGCCCCTTCCCTCTCCCCTAACTCTCCTTCTTTAAGTCCTGCTCTTTGTTCTGCCTACAGATGCTGTGAAGCAGCACTGCCCTCCCCACCCGGCCTACTCAATTACTGTCAACCACTGGCATGCCTTTACTGCACTGCCAAAAAAGCCGCTCCACAGAGAGAGAGAGAGAGAGAGAGAGAGAGAGAGAGAGAGAGAGAGAGAGAGAGAGAGAGAGAGAGAGAGAGAGAGAGAGAGAGAGAGAGAGAGAGAGAGAGAGAGAGAGAGAGAGAGAGAGAGAGAGAGAGGATGCTGATGGGGAGAGGGTTTACCGGCAGTCTAATATAGTGAGATCAGAGGGAAAAAGAAAAGAGAGGAAGGGATAAGGATGAATAGATGTAGAGTCACAGCCTTCTCTCATTGAATGTGTTGATGATGTTTTCGTTCTGTGTTTTTCAGTATAACTCCCACTCCTCTGGGTGAGGGGAAGAGTACAGTGACCATAGGTCTGGTCCAGGCCCTCTCCGCTCATCTCAAGCTCAACTCCTTCGCTTGTCTACGACAGCCTTCCCAGGGCCCAACGTTTGGAGTCAAAGGTTTGTTTTTGTTTGCCTTTTGCTTTATTGTAATATAAGGATTACAATAACTCACAGCATTTTAAGGAATCATAGATGCACTTCCTGAAGGTTGTTCCAAAATGTACACATCAGAATTAAGCAACCTTCTAAGATGCCTGGATTTTAATGCGGCATCACGTTGCATTGTTTATCCTTTTGATCTTTAATTTAAAAAATGCACAAAATTCTAACCTTTCATTGAAGTAAAACAATTGAGAGTGGGGGAAACTCACATTATGAAATAAATGTTTTTCTCTAGTTCACGTTGGCCACAATTATTGCAACGTCCTTTCCCCAAGATAACAGCTCTGAGTCTTCTTCTATAATGACTGATGAGTTTGGAGATCAGAGCCCATTCCTTCATACAGAATCTCTCCAGATCCTTCAGATTCCCAGCTCTTCTCTTCAGTTCATCACTCATTTTCTACAGGGTTCAGGTCAGGGAACTGGGACGGCCATGGCAGAAGATTCATTCTGTGCTCAGTCACACATTTTTGTGTTGATTTTGATGTTTGTTTTGGATCATTGTCCTGATGGAAGATCCAACCACGGCCCATAATAAGATTTCTAGCCGAAGTGTCAGGTTTTGAAATTTTTTTTTTTTTTTTTTTAAATCTGTTGGTATTTGCTAGAATCCATGATACCATGAATCTGAACAAGATGTCCAGGACCTCCAGCAAAAAAACATACCCACAACATTAAAGATCCAGCGGTGTGTTTAACTGAGGGCATGGGGGACTTTTGATCCCTGTTTGCCATCTGGTGTGTTTGCTGCCAAAAAGCTCTTTTTTTAGTTTGATCTGACCACAGAACCAGGTCCCGTCTGAAGCTCCAGTCGTGTCTGAACTGAATATGCTGGAGTTTGTTTCTGGATGAGCGAGGAGGATTTTTCTGTAGGAGCTGTTTGATACATTTTTTAGGCTTTCTGACCCCAAGACTCAACTAATCTCTGCAATTCTCCAGCTGTGATCTTGGAGAGTCTTTGTCCCCTCAAACTCTCCTCCTCACCGTGCATTAGGACGATATACACACACGTCCTCTTCCAGGCAGATTCATAACATCTTTAGTTGATTGAACTTCTTAATTATTGCCCTGATGGTGGAAATGGGGATTTTCAATGCTTTAGCTGTTTTCTTACAGACTAATTTTGACTATTTTGTGAAGCTCAACAATCTTTTGCTGCACATCAGAACTATATTCTGTGGTTTTACTCATTGTGATGAATGATTAAGGGAATTTGGCCTTTGTGTTTCCTCATATTTATACTCCTGTGGAACAGGAAGTCATGGCTGGACAATTTCATGCTCCTAGTCACCCTGATGACGTAAATATGAATGGGAATATTCTTCAGAGATATTTTACTCATAAGAATTTCTAGAGGTGCCAATAATTGTGGCCAACATGCATTGGAGGAAAACATTTATTTCATAATTGTGAGTTTCCCCCACTTTCAATTATTTTACTTCAATTAAAGGTTAAAATTTTGTGAATTTTTTTTGAATGAAAGATCAAAAGGATAAACAATTTTTTAAAATCAGTCACTTATTAGGCAGCACACAGCACGGCAGCTCACTAGGTCTTGGATCAGAGCTAATGTCTGGCTATCTCAGACATATTGTCTTGTGTTTTCATTGCTGTGTGTTTGTCGGTCTGCTTCATTATTTTGTCTCCCTGCAGGAGGAGCGGCGGGTGGGGGATACGCACAGGTCATTCCTATGGAGGAGGTGAGTGACTACAGACATCCTGTCTCCCGCTATCACAAAGCCCTTTCCCTTAGTATACCACAACTGACCACTAGTGAAAATTCTTTTGTTTTGGGCTTTTATAATTGACTTTCTTTTATTACCAGTTAATATCAACAATTCCATTTAAGTTTAATTGGAAAATAACATAATTAAAAATTTCGGTAACACTTTATTTTAGGGTTCAATTCTCACTATTAACTAGTTGCTTATTAGCATGCATATTACTAGGATATTGGCTGTTTATTAGTACTTATAAAGCACATATTAATGCCTTATTCTTCAAACCCAATACCTAAACTTAACTACCTTACTAACTATTAATAAGCAGTAATTAGGAGTTTATTGAGGCAAAATTTGTAGTTAATAGTGAGAATTGGACCCTAATCTAACGTGTGACCAAAATTGCTTCTTTGCTTTTAATGACTCTAATGACTTTAATTCTTCAAACTAGTTAGACTTTTACGTTCTAGATTTTCAATTTGATCTCAGACTTTTGAGCAACACTAAATGTCTTGTGTGAGACTGCATTTATCAGAAGCTTCAGAGAGAGCAGCTTCCTCTCTCACTTTTTTTTTTCTCTCTCAGTTTAATCTCCACCTCACAGGAGACATCCACGCTATTACTGCAGCTAATAATCTAGTGGCGGCAGCTATTGATGCCCGCATTCTCCATGAAGCTACCCAATCAGACAAGGTAAACAACTGCAATCATAATGTATTTGTGATTTCACACAGGACTGTATCCCTGGGATTTCATATTGTAACCGATCAATAGTTAGTTAATCAATAGCATTGTAATTAAAGGAGATTGTTTCTGGTTCTATACAAGTCTATAGCTGCATGTTTATTACTTCCTTTAGCTATTAGTTGTTGTTCTTTGTCTTATAGGCCCTGTACAGCAGACTAGTGCCGTCTGTTAATAGTGTGAGACGCTTCTCTCCTATACAGCTGACTCGCCTACAGGTGAGTCTGAACGAGATCTTTGTACCACTGGCTTTTATTACTTTTATTACTTCATAACACCCTCATCATTTGACACAGAAGTCACTAGAGCAGTGTATTTCAATTAGTGGGCTGGGAGCTTCAGCAAACCTCCAAGGGGATTTGTACACACTGTAAAGACAGTAACAATGGCGTCCATTTTACAACATCAATCCGAGCGCGAGTCCGATGATGAAACATTGAAGAACTAGTTATTCAACCTGAACCTCCATCAGAAGGACGACTTGAGCAGGACGTTTCTCAGTGATACGCTACTCATTTTAAGGGACATTATGGGATGTTGCAGCTGTAATTCCTCACCATCCGCATTAACAAGTGTGTGTCCATCAACAAACCCATGTGTGTATTTCTCATTTATTGCGGTGCACATGCGGGAACTGTATCAATAACAGCGCATACGTTAGCCCAGCACTGACGTGAATGACTGATGTAACATAAATGCTTGTAAAACAAATCTTGCTCCGTCCTTTCTCTTTACTCAAAGTAGTAAGAACGACAGACGATCTGCATTAATACACACAGTTTTAGGTAATAGTGGCCCACAGCTGATGAGCAGAAGTATTTCAGTAAAACAGTAATAACGCAAGTTAGCCGGAAACTTACACAATATAAAACACAAAACTACGTATTTTGAACACCCGGTAGAAAATATATACATCAATAATTATTCATACTTACAGGTTGTGATTCTGAGGAGCTGGTCCAAATAAACTGGTACTGACCCATCTTTCAAGAGCAAGTGTTTTGTGAATCACGCGTTGAACTCTGAGATTTGAGAAGCAGTCGTCAGTAAAATGACGTTTGAGGGTCAAGTTGTTCACGGGCGGACAAATGTATAACATAAGAGAGCATTATGCAAATGTCTTTTCTAGTGATGTAGAACCGTACCGCAGTGAGATTCGAATTGCGAACGACACGTTTAGGCGGTTCAGAGTCAATTCTTTTGGGAGACAATAACTGTATTTATCGTGCACTTTCGACTTTACAACTTTGCAGAACGTTTCCATTCACAAACAGCGATATTACACACTGCATGAAAGGGAATATTAGAAAAACTGTAATAGGGGCACTTTAAGGCTACTAAACTAAAACTGCTAAAATTTCTATTTCTTTCTTATTGTAGTTCACCCCCTCAACTATTTTTTCATATTCATAGAGGAATCAGGCTTTCCTGGAAAAACCTGGATAAATTAGGCAGTCTAATTTTAAATGTATGATTTTTAGACCTGGAAAAGTCATGTAAATGAATAAAACCTGTGGTCATTTTTATAATGGACTTACTTTTTTCTAGTTATGCCAG
The DNA here is from genome assembly GCA_039654105.1 of Coreius guichenoti. Classification (NCBI taxonomy): domain Eukaryota; kingdom Metazoa; phylum Chordata; class Actinopteri; order Cypriniformes; family Gobionidae; genus Coreius; species Coreius guichenoti. The sequence goes on from CM077185.1 coordinate 3,771,973, forward strand.
GCAAAACATTATATCAGGTTGAAATTGTAAAAAATAAATAAATATATAGTTCTTATCCAAAATATTTGGATGCAGTACATCTGGTAACCAACAGGGGTCCTCATGCAGCTGCTGCCAAACTAGCCATTCTTTCTTATGAGGCTACAATTCACAGCAAAATTTGATTTGATAACTTTATTTATCCCCAAGGGGAAAAATAAAAGAGAAAAGTCTCAGCCGCTCACAAGTTTCAGTGTTTTTCTCTCTTTCTTTAAGTAAACAAGTCAAGTCTTGTGTTATGTTGACTGTGACACAGATAAGCTGAGAGACTTCTCTAAACACAAGCTGTTTATGTTTGCTCAGGGACAAGATTGGGTTGACTTACTTTTGGAAAGGCAAAGCTGGTAAATTTACGAGAGACAACCAACAAGGAGAGAAATCTAATTAAAAAGATTTATGACCACACTATTTGCCATTTAGGAAAAATCTCCCGAATTCTTCATCTGAGTCTAGTAATAAAATGTTTTAATAGTAGGTTTGTTTAATGTGAATGATCAGCTTTTTCATCATAGTAACCAGTGCACTTGTGTCTGTCTCTTCCTCACTGTTGTTTTCAGCGTCTTGGAATAAACAAATCTGACCCCAGCGACCTCACACCAGAAGAGGTCAGCGCGTTTGTCCGTCTTGACCTTGACCCTGAGAAGGTCACATGGCAGCGAGGTAGGATCTTGTGCAATGTGGATTGCTTTACTGTTCTTACGAGAATCCCTTGATGGGTCATAGAAAGATTTAGAGATTGTGGTTCAGGAAATATGATGCATAAAAGTCAAAAGAATGCAGTATGACACACTATGTGGCCATCGGCTACATTTGACTGCTTTATTACTCTTCTTTTTCAATCGGCTAGTGGAATGCCATTACAAACTGGCGATGTCATTACATTTGCGAGCAGTTTTTGAGAACTAGTCCCCCTTGAGCACATGCGGTACCGCGTCTACTCTTCGCACCTGGAAGGGATGCCAAATGTAGACCTTCTGCGTTGGGTTATGACGCAGTGGCCTCTGATCGCTGAGATCACTGGGGGATGAGATTCAGCTGGATTGGGGTGTTTCCCGTTTCACTCATGGCTGCCTGGGAACATCTGCTGCCTTTAGTCTACATTCAGAGGATAGTGCTGCAATTACTGATGGGATATTTACCCTGTCGGTTCAAAAGTGCACACTAAGATGAGGGGCCTGGAAGATTAAGAACAGCTTTACATCTCTCTCCCGCTACGAATGCGAAACTGTCTGTGTGTTTGAGAAGATCTGACAGTTCTTACAGCTTTCTCTGTGACGTTCATAAATGTAATGCTTAACCAATAGAGTTTCACATGTTCATTATGGGAAGATTTCACGGCGAATAATGATGTTATTAATCAATCTTCAGATGAAATGCTGTAGTTTATGTACACTGTGTTCTCACAGATACACAAGAGGAATATGGAAGACAGCCAGAAAGCAGACCTAACCACTGTTGTAATTTTTGTTGCCCGTGACATGTTTAAAATGAGGCTTATAATAATTGTTCTGCGTTTCTATGAGAAAATTACCAGAGGGTTTGAATTCTTTCCCCTCCATCTTCCTGGCCCTTTGGGAGTTGTGTTTGTCTCATACCACCCCCTCCTACATTTAGCTTGGCTGCAAGAAAAAAAAAAGACAGAAATTCAAAAAGTCTTTGAGGAATGCATGCATATTGCAAGTTTATGGTTTTGTTTGGCGTCCATCCCTCTGGGTCTCTTTAGCTCATTGTTTTTTTTTGAGATTCATTCGATTCTCATACATCTCCTCAGCAGTGACCGCCAGATCTGCAAAACCTGTCCAGCTGAGTTCCCTTATGACATGATTCTCTCCAGCCGTTGTCTTCAAACACAACACTGCTATGTTGAGCAGATAGAAACTGCCAAACAATGCGATGTTATTGCAACATGATGAAAACAATATTGCATTTATCAAAAAAAAAAAGAATCCTGAAATGTTTCAGTTGCAATAGATTTAAAATGTTTTGTTTTTATCATAAGTAGTTGGGTAATGGAGAAATTCACCCAATTCTGTCATTATTTTGTCATATGTTGTTCCAAACTTTTATGACAGAAGTCTTCATTCACTGAAAATCTTAGTCACCCTGTAGTCAATAATTGTATCACTTAAAACTCATCTTTGATCACCAAAATGACATATTTAAACGTTTTTTCCTGTGAAAATAGCTTGAATAAAACTCTACACCCTTGGTTCAATTTTGTATACGTAGGTTCATGAATATGCAAATGATCCCCGCCTCCACTCACTCACACCAGCTCAGAGACCCACTCGCTCAACTTTACTCAAGTTACTGTAGTAAATGCTGCACAAAGGTATCGCTCTTTCTTTACCACGTCAGACACATAACAGTAATTAATATGATTAGCCTTTTGCTTGACTACGTTATCGAACAGCTAATAATGTGTTGCTAATGTTACACAAGCCATGTTCCCGTTCGCCATCTCAGTTTGCCTTCTAAAAATAATCCTTAGAAACACTTTGAACATCATAAAGCGTCAGTGGAGAAAGGCATATAGTTCAACATAACATCATAATATACATCATATACATAATTCACCCGCTATATTGCTAAATGTACACAAATTTTCATATCAACAGAAAAATGTCTTCTTTTGAGACTCCGCTGCTTCAGAGTGTTATATTTAGTGATATGCTAAAGCCCGCCCACACGTTGACGTGATTGGTTACAAGGTAGTTTGTGACGTCAGAAACACCAGCGATTTCAAACCGCGTTTTTGATTCGTCTTTGGTTCACTGCAGTTTTAAGGAGAAAATACTCAGCAATGGTGTTGACTTATGATTTGTCTGAAAGCATATTAAAAACTCCACATAGACACATAAACAACAATAAAAACTTAATTTTCACCACGGGGGTCTTTAACATCCATTATGGCTGTCTTTTGCACACTGCCTGGTTCATGAACGCATCATTCTTTTCAGTCAGACCTTTTTAAGTTAATCTGATCCTGTTCACAAAACAGGTCTGAATGATTTCGGTTAAAATTATTTGTATGGAGGACTGGGAGTGACACTTAAAAATAAAATGAAGGCATAAGTACCCCAACAAGTGATCTGTCCAATGGAATAAACAAATCTGACCCCAGCAACCTCACGCCACAAGAGGTCAGCGCGTTTGTCCGTCTTGAACTTGACCCTGAGAAGGTCACATGGCAGCGAGGTAGGATCTTGTGCAATTGCGCAACTCGTTTGACAAATAAATAAAGCATTTGACAGATTGACAAAGAATAGGAATTGGCAAATGTTTCTTTTTTTATATACAATTTAAATATGCTTCTAAATATGCTTTATTAATTTACCATTTTATTATTTAACTACATTTTAAAGCAAAAGAAAATGGAGAAAATTAAATATATCGTTGTTTATTAATTTGTCAATTTAAAATGTTTAAATTATTTATTTATTTATTTATTTATTTTTAAGTGTCACTCCTAGTCCAGTGCACCAGTCATGTTGATTACTTTTATGGTGCTTTTACAGTATGTCGTTTTTGAAGCATTAAAAGTGTCGGCCCCCATTCATTGTAATTGCATGGAAATGATGACTAGTACATCCTTAATTTCTTCCTTTTTGTATTTAATGGGAGAATGTCGGTCATATAGGGTTGGAATGACATGAGAATGAGTAAATAAGGTAGAAACGCAGGCTTTTGATTCCTTTTTATTCTTATTTTGATTTCAAATTGTGTTTTCCTGTTTCCAACAGTCGTTGATACCAATGACCGATTTCTGCGTAAGATCACTGTTGGCCAGGCCGCCACAGAAAAAGGCCATGCTCGCCAGGTATGTGCTTCATACTTCTGATTCAATTAACCAACAGTTAAAGGTGATGCATTGCAGTTTTGTCACTTTTCCTCAATTAATAAATCTCTAAATCTCTTTCTCTATCCCTCTTTCACTTATGTATATTTCCCCTAACTGTAATCAAAGTCCTGCAGTACGTCAACTGCTGTCAGAAATAATTACTTTTAAACCAAATCAGGCAGATAACAGCGTGCTCCTCAATGGGAAACAGTCTAAGTAAAAGCAAATGTTCCAAAAAAGGTGTTATTATGCGCATAGCAAACCCTCTGAGCTGACCAAGCATTTGCTTGCATTCGTCTCCCTCCCACTGTACCAAAACCACTAAAATGTGCAGTACAGCACAGCACTTTTGTTCTTGAGACATACGGTACTCCTATATGAGTTTTTTGGACAGACCACAAGAGTGTGTGTGTGTTTGAAATTGAAAACAAATGCACTTAAGGGTGTTACCTCAAGCTTTGCAAACACTGACTCAGATCAGCTCAGCAATTAGGGTGCTGTAAATGCACTTAAATGGCAAGAAGTGATGACACAAGTGGTGTGTGTTAAGCGGCCCATCTCTCCTGATAAGGCATCTGGCCACCACTCCTGTGCTCCCAGCTGTTTTATTGGGGGAGTATTTATTAGCTGAGAGTTAAACCAGGACAGCTCGGTTTTAGTCCAGCTGGGGTTGTCTTGGACACATGTGGAAGCAGTTTACTGTATGTGATAAAGAACCAGACTTGGCAGATGTTGCATGTGTGTGTCTGAGTCTGACAAATCCACTGTCTATATCCTGACGATTCGTTTTGATGAAAATCACCTAAATCACTGTGTGCTGGTCAGTATGTGATCTTTCCCCTCTCGTTCTTACAGACCCAGTTTGATATTGCGGTGGCCAGCGAGATCATGGCTATCCTTGCTCTGACAGATGGATTGGCTGACATGCGGGCCAGACTGGGGCGTATGGTTGTGGGCAGCAGCAGAAACGGCAAGCCGATCACTGCAGATGACTTGGTGTGTGTGTGAGTGAGTGAGAGAGAGAGAGAAAACAAGCAAAGCTGTCTGTGCAGAAATGTAATTCTTTTACTCAGCAAAAATGTATTAAATTGATCAAAAGAGAGAGTAAAGACTTAACATATAATGTTTATTTTTCAAATTAATCCTGTTCTTTTCTGTTCATCAAAGAATCCTAATAAATGCATCACAGTTTCCACAAAAATATTAAGCAACACGGTTTTCAACATTAATAATAATAAGGGAACCAAATCAGCATATGGAGTGAAGACTGGAGTAATGATGCTGAAAATTCAGCTTTGCCACCACAGGAACAAATTACATTTTAAAATATATTAAAATAATATATACACTGCTCAAAAAGATTAAGGGCACACTTAAATCACACATTGGATCTCAATTAATGAAATATTCAATTTGAAAATCTTTATTTATACACTCTAAAAAATGCTGGGTTTTAACCCAAATGTGGGTCAGATATGGACAAACCCAAACGTTGGGTTAAATTTAATTTAAAAATGTAACCAAATGGCTGGGTTTGTCCATATTTAACTGGGTTAAAACAACCCAGCATTTTTTAGTGTATACATTCTATAATTTGTTAAGAACAATGACAACAGTCAATGGAAACCAAAATCATCAACACACTGAGGGCTGGATTCAATAATCAATGTAAAAAAACTGAAGTTACAGGCTGATCCAATTTACATGATGTCCTGGGGGATCTCCTCCCAGACCTGGATCAGGGCATCAGTGAGCTCCTGGACAGTCTGTGGTGCTACTTTGCGGCTTCGAATGCTCCGATGCATAATGTCCCAGAGGTTCTCAGTTAGATTCAGGTCTGGGGAACGTGAGGGCCAGTCAATGGCATCAATGCCTTCGTCATCTAAAAACTGCCTACACACTCTAGCCACATGAGGCCGGGCATTATCATGCACCAGGAGGAACCCAGGGCCCACTGCACCAGCATAAGGTCTGACAATGGCTCTGAGGATTTCATCCCGGTACCTAACAGCAGTAAGGGAACCATTGGCTAACACGTGGAGGACTGTGCGACCCAGAATATTACTGACCCTCCGCCAAACCAGTCATGCTGGATGATGTTGCACGCAGCATAACATTCCCCACGGCATCTCCAGACTCTTTCACGCCTGTCACATGTGCTCGGTGGGAACCTGCTCTCATCCGTGAAGATAACAGGACGCCAATGGCGGATTTGAATTCTGGTGTTCTCTGGCAAATGCCAATCGAGCTGCACGGTGCTGAGCTGTGAGCACAGGTCCCACTAGAGGACTTCGGGCCCTCATGCCACCCTCAGGAAGTCTGTTTCTGACAGTTTGGTCAGAAAAATGCACACCAGTACCTGCTGGAGGTCATTTGTAGGGCTCTGGCAGTGCTCCTCCTGTTCCTCCTCGCTCAGAGGAGCCACCCTGAAGGAGCTGTACTGCCTCATGCTACAGACAGAGACAAGGACCCTACAAAACCCAAAACTAAAGACAAATCAGTCAGGAAGATTAAGACTCACAGTGCTTCCTAATTGGACAGATTGATATCCCTGAAGTTTCATTGACTTGGTGTTATACTATGATGATGAAGTGTTCCCTTAATTTTTTGAGCAGTGTATATAATAATGTTGCCTGGGTTCCAAAAAACAGCAGTGTCGCTTAGTTTATTTAGTCGTTCTACATTCACAACATACGGCAACTGCTATATATTTTGACAATTTGCTTTGCTCTTTGGTTCTCTCAGGGTGTAACCGGGGCTTTGGCAGTCCTCATGAAAGATGCTATCAAACCTACGCTGATGCAGACACTGGAGGTGAGACCTCTTCCCTGTTCCTGTACCCCAAACTCTCTGTATCTTTTTCACAGTCGCTCATTTGTGTGATATTTTTCTTATTCTGTCTCCCACACACATGCACACATAGCTGTCCTATCTTGATGGAAACTCCCAAACTTGATACTCTCAGCGTTGAAGTGATAGGATATTAGAGGCATGACAGAAAACACACACTCCTACAGTAACGCATGCACATCTGGTTTTAGTTTTGGCTCAGTGGGAGTGTGTCTCTTTCTTTGACTATCAAACCCTGAACACGAGAAAACTGGAAATGAGAAATGGACAGTGGTGAAAAGCCTGATTTTTGGAATGCCTTTCATCTTTATGGCTTTTAAACATGCTAATGACTAGTGATTGATGTTTGGTATTTACAGGCGTATGTTTTTGCGTGTGACATGCATAGGAGAAAGAGCCACAGAATTGCTTTGTGAAACCTTTCCTGCCTGGTTTCCTGTTTCTTCTGTGAAGAGGAATCGTATCAGAACGAACCAGGCAGTGAAGGGTTGTGGGAATATTACACGGGACTATAATGTCCCTTCTGGGATTGGGATGTATGCGAGTGTGTGTGAACGCTTGAACAAGAGGATATGCATGTGTCCACAGACGGATCTAAATAATCCTGTTTGATTGACAGCAGACAAAAAATGTGATATTTGTTGAGGGTGTTAAATTTGTCTCCGATAAATTGATGTTAAAGGGATAGTTCACCCAAAAATGATTTACTCACCCTCAAGCCATTCTAGGTGTATATGACTTTCTTCTTTCAGACGAACACAATCAGAGTTATATTAAAAAATGTCCTGGCTCTTCCAAGCTTTGTAATGGCAGTGAATGGAGGATGAGATTTTGAAGCCCAAAAAAGTGCATCCATCCATCATAAAAGTAATCCATACGGCTTCTGAAGCGAAGTGATGCATTTGTGTAAGAAAAATATTCATATTTAAAACTTTATAAACTAAAAGAATTAGCGTCCGACAGACGACCCTTGACGCGATGTATGACGGAGGATGTAGGAGTAGTGTAACCTTTGACGCCGCTCACGGTTTAAACAAATAGTGCTGGGCAACAAACTCAAGCTCCTCTGACATTTCTCTTTAAAAATTAAGTTCATGACCGGTGTTTTGTTTTGCTGTATCCTCTGCGCTTCTGTGTTCGTCAATACGTCATGCGTCAGGTCAAGGGTTACTCTTTCGCCGTAAATCGACGTGTACAGCCGTCTGTCGGAAGCTAGTTATTTTAGGAGCCGTATGGATTACTTTTATGATGGATAGATGCACTTTTTTGGGCTTCAAAATCTCGTCCTCCATTCAATGCCATATAAAGCTTGGAAGAGCCAGGACATTTTTTTAATATAACTCTGATTGTATTCGTCTGATGGAAGAATGTCATATACACCTAGAATGGCTTGAGGGTGAGTAAATCATGGGGTAATTTTCATTTTTGGGTGAACTAACCCTTGAACTGATTTTGTATGTCTACTATGTTAGATTAAGTTTAGGGACAATTTTACCCAGCTAAATCTGACAACCTCAAAAAACATTCAAAAAAATTTGAAAAAGTATTCTTTTATGGGTAGGGTTAAAAAGTATACCCCTATTCAGATTTGCTTGGCCAAGTAAACCATTTGTTTGTGTGATGCTGAGAGAAACACCAGTGTATATATATGAGCACTTTTATTGAGAAGAGGCAGCATTAAATTGATCAAAAGTGAACAGAAAGACGTTTACATTTCTATAAGCTGTTATTTTGAACTTTATATCTCAATCCTTAAATGTATCACGATCTCAGCAAAAAATAGCAGCACAACCGTTTTCAACATTGATACTAAGAATTGTTTCTCAATCAATTTGTAGTTAAAGGCCCACTGAAGTGCCTTGAAACGCGCAGCATTATTCAATGTGTTGATGTAATTTCCCCTGAAACAGGAAGACAGGGTGGGACATATCAAGCAGCTCCTCCCTTTTTTTAAGACCGCCAATAGCGTTTCCTTAATATCACAGTTTGACTAGAGCCTTTCAGCTCGGTAAAGCTGCAGTTTCCTCCTAATCTCTAACCGTTTCTCATCATAATCTCCTCCATATTGCTTTGAAATACAGCATTCTGTGCAGAATTCAAATGGATACGATATGTTTTGTTGTCTGCGCTGACTCACGCATGTGATCCGCTCTGTGCTATCGTGTCTCTGGACTGGAGCAGACTGTGTGCGCGCTGCGGCAGTTTGCGAAACACTAACGTGAAACCAGACTTCATTTGCCCCAATGGAAAGCATATTTACACCGTCTGAATCGTTCCCTATCCCCTATATATTGCACTAGGTGCCATTCACCATGTAGAAAATAGTAAATGTGTGAACATGTGACCGATTTCAGCCGCATCTTCAGCGTCTATTTAGGGGGCGGGACGCTTCAGATTCTAGAGAGCATTTGATTGGACAGAAGATGTGATGAGAAATTGAAGTCCGTGGTGATGTCATAAAAATTCGTGATCCATTTTAGCGGAAGTGAGAGACTGTAAGTTTTGCATGCTTATATCTCCTAAATGCGAATTTTGTCATTGTTTTGGAACACACCAGAAGGTTTCATAACCTTAAGGCTAATATATTCATACTAAAAGCTAAAAAACTTAACATTGATAGCTTAAAATAGCCTTTAAACATTGAAGTCATTTATAGAGTCAATAACTACATAATCAGTACAAACATCAAAATAAGGTGATCATCTGGCCTATTAAATAAGCAAAACCAACCTGTTCCCATCTGCTTTGCTCTCTCACTTGGTTTTTCCTGTTTTGTAACTTTTCTGGCTTGGCATGCAAAATCTCTCCTCTTTTCCACACTCACAGGGCAAAGGGCTTCAATCTTTCCCTTTCCAGTTTTTCTGATATTGTAGTGTTTTTTTTTTTGTTTTTTTTTGTTTGTTTTTTTTCTGTAAAACTTTTCCAGAGGACAGTTCACTGGAAAACCATACACACTCTTTCCATCACTCGTTTTTCACTATGACCTGTTGACAAGCTGCCACTGATGTACACTTTGCGGGCAAACTTGTTGCAGTAAATTAATTTGTTGAATTGTTTTGCAGTTACTGGTTGACCTTTATCAGTACTGATTAATTTGGTCAGAGTTTTTTTAACTCTATACACTATATTGCCAAAAGTATTGGGACACCCCTCCAAATCATTGAATTCAGGTGTTCAATCACTTCCATGGCCACAGGTGTATAAAATCAAGCACCTAGGCATGCAGACGCTTCTACAAACATTTGTGAAAGAATGGGTCGCTCTCAGGAGCTCAGTGAACTTAAGCGTGGTACCGTGATAGGTTGCCACCTGTGCAATAAGTCCATTCGGGAAATTTCCTCACTACTAAATATTCCCCGCTTAATTGTTAGTGGTATTATAACAAAGTGGAAGTAATTGTAAACAACAGCAATTCAGCCACGAAGTGGCAGGCCACGTAAAATAATAGAGCGGGGTCAGCGCATGCTGAGGCGCACAGTGCGCAGAAGTCACCATCTTTCTGCAGAGTCAATAGCTACAGACCTCCAAACTTCGTGTGGCCTTCAGATTAGCTCAAGAACAGTGCGTAGAGAGCTTGGGAAATGGGTTTCCATGGCCGAGCAGCTCATCCAAGCCTTACATCACCAAGTGCAATGCAAAGCGTGGGATACAGTGGTGTAAAGCACACCGCCACTGGACTCTAGAGCAGTGGAGACTGGAGTGACCAATCACGCTTCTCTGTCTGGCAATCCAGTGGACGAGTCTGGGTTTGGTGGTTGCCAGGAGAACGGTATGGTAAATGTAGAGTTTGATGGAGGGGGGATTGTGGTGTGGGGTTGTTTTTCAGGAGTTGGGCTTGGCCCCTTAGTTCCAGTGAAAGGAACTCACAATGCTTCAGCATACAAAGACATTTTGGACAATTTCATGCTCCCAACTTTGTGGGAATAGTTTGGGGATGGCCCCTTCCTGTTCCAACATGACTGCGCACCAGGGGCTGGTCGCACATTCGTTTGACGGAAGGTGAAACTTCCATGGTGGCGCAGGCGCGTCGTTCGGCTAGCGCTCCCAGCTGACATTAGCTGCGACATACATATAAACAAAAAAGGAAAAATGTGAGACTACAGACATTTTCCTCTTTGTACAGTAATAATTTGATTGGAATACAATGTAATACAAACCTTAATTTCATTCAGGAATTTCCCCTCAGGAAGTTTTCTCTCAGAGCAGAACACAAAATGACCGTTGACAAATGTATCCAGTTTTAACCGGTTTGGCACAGACTACCCAACATTGGGTTACACTGACCCACTGAGGCACTGGGTAGGCATGTGAGGGGGTTCATCATTTGTATTGACAGTAAAAATGACCCAGCAGCTGAGTTACAGCAAAACTACCCAGCACTGGGTAAAAATATGAAAAATAACCCAATAAAAAAAGACTGAACCCAGCATTTGATTGATCTCAGGGCTCTGACAGGCTTGTGTTACCAATAATTTCATGTCTCAAAATGAACTTGGTTCCCTTACCTCACTTGACTTGTCTTTTGGCCCTTTGAGTCTTAAAAGGTGATGTGCGAGTGTAGAATATTTTGTAATGTTTATATCTGCACCTGCAGAGTAGTGGAAGGAGGATGCCGTGATGCAGTGATAAAAGTTTATGTAAATAAAGGAAGGTTGTCTCCATTGATGAAGAGCTTTTTTTTCTTCAGCCTTCCATCCTTTTCCTGAATTTAAATGACTTCACCATCACTCCATCCTTTGTTTTGTATGTACTCCCTTTCCATCTTCCTGCACTCTCTCCTTCCTGTCCCTTCAGCTGTCAGTGTATGTTGTGTCGCTTTTCAGTGTTTGGGAAGTTACAGAGGACCTCAGGGTCATCAGTTCAAACCACACATTTTCACTGCGATTAAAATGCTTTCTGGCTGATGATGATGCAACAGACTTTCAGAATGTTTAAAGTTTACTGTAGTTGAAGATAAAATGGAGCTAACATACAAGCTCAACCACATGATTGACCACTTGAACCCTACAGCTTGTATTGTCAATCACCAGCTCTTAAGTGGCAATTTCTACTGTAGTTTTCAGGTAATCTTGAGGCACAGTGTGTGCTAATGTGTTATATTTTGTAATGCAGGTCTGGCTTGGTTTGCACTGATATTGTTTGTCTTTGTCATGTCAGGGTACTCCAGTGTTTGTGCATGCTGGACCTTTTGCTAACATCGCCCATGGAAACTCCTCTGTCTTGGCAGACAAGCTGGCTCTTAAACTGGTTGGAGAAGGAGGCTATGTTGGTGGGTGTACACACACAAACAAACACATTCAGTCGCACACCACTGCGTTTGCTTTTTATAGTCGCATGCTTTCATTGACTAGAGACAAAGGCTATGGTGGGGGTAAGTTACAACAGGTTCAAACCAGACTCCTGCTCATGAGTGGTCGCACATGCTCACTGGCCACTACAGCTTCAATAAAATCACAAAGAACTGGTGTTGTGCAAAATTTGATTACCCTACAGAATCCGATCACCCTTATCAACCAACAATTGTAGGGCCCTATAAAATCTGTTTTATTTTTCCCAAATTCCATTTTATTTCCTTTTTTTTTTTTTTTTCATTCATCAAAAATTCCATGACATTCCGCGTTAAACAGTAAATTCCGATTTCTGTCCGCATTTTCCGCATCGCGGAAATCCTAGGGCTCTACAATTGATAAATAATATAAACACACAATGAAATATAATTACATGATATACAGTAGTGTATGTAAATGAAAATATTAAATATATAAAACATTTCTGTTCAAAAGTTTGTTAGTATGTCTCTTATGCTCACCAAGACTGCATTTATTTGATCAAAAATTGAGTAAAACAGTAATATTATTAAAATTTAATATAACTGTTTTCTATTTGAATACATTTTAATATGCATTTTATTCCTGTGATGGACAAGCAAAATTTTCAGCATCATTACTCCAGTCTTCAGTGTCACATGATCCTTTAGAAATTGTTCTAATATGCTGATTTGCTGCTCAAGAAACATTTTTTATTATTATTATTATTATTATTATTATTATTATTATCAGTGTTGAATCAACAGTTGTACTGCTTAATATTATAATAGAGGCTAATCAGTTAATGTTATAAGTGGGATGTCTAAGTGGGTAATTGGCTCGTGACATGCCTTGTTATGCTAAACTGGAAGAAAACAAGAAAGGTTTAATTAACAATTTATGGCTTTGGTTATATAAGTTACGTTAAGACGACATTAATTAATTTATATAATAATTAATAAAATACAATTAAATTCAATTTGGAAGTTGGTACAACATTGAATCCTTTATCTTAAAACCCAGAAGAATGTTTTTTTTTTTTTTTAAAGCTGAATCCAACTAATCCTCTCAGTGTCAGCACACCTGAACATACAGGCCTGTAACTAACACACACACACACACACACACACACACACACACGTCTGGCGCGCTACCTTTCTGGGGACTCGCCATAGACGTAATGGTTTTTTAGGTCCTAAAAGTGACACGAGTCCCCATGAGTCAGTGTGCATTCAGGTTGAAGTACCCACCAGGATATAAAAACATGAACACACACACACACTTTATCTTTCCATCTCACCTTCACTTTATCACTTCCTTTTTCCATTTCTCTCTCATTCCTTTGCTCCTCTCTATCCTTTTTATTCCCTGTCTGTCCCTCCCTCCCTTACTCAATGACATGCCCCAGACACTAAAAGAATGCTGGGAATGGCGGAGGCCCTGTGGTCCATGCTAAGAGCAGTGTAAGCTTCACCCCTTCATTTAAGGACAAGCTGAAGTGTGTGAGCCCAGTGAAAACACTGCTTACCAAACTGGCCAAGAGCCATGTTGAGTTATAGCCTCTGGAATTTGAGATGCTTTTTCTGCTAGCATGTAAATAGTCAATTCGTTTGAAAGGGAACTTTTAGGGCTGCACGATTATTAAAAATATAGAAACCGAAATTGCCAATATGGCTTAGCGTGATTTATCAAATTGTAAAGGCTGCGGTTTAATTAAATAAATATATGCGCTGTGTGTTTCAGAGTGAAGCACGGCACAGTGTTCTTATGCGTACAGTGTTTTCAGCATCTCAGAGCAGCTTGGTTCACATTAAATGCTGCTGCGCTTCAACTCCATCTCTGCATCTGCTCTGAGTTTGGCTCACTTATAACATACATTTGGGAACGCAGCATGCGGCAACCATCTTCTCAAACTTGTAATAAGCAACTGGCTGTTGACAATAAAGAGAAACTTTAAGGGCTCCTGTGGTTTTCTTTAAAAATAAAAGTTTGATGGTTTAATGTTTTAATATGAAGAAATTAAGTAATAATAGTCATACTACTACTTATATCTGTGATTAGGGGCCAAGCACCGAAGGTGCATAGGCACCTATTGTAATCGTTGCCGTTCTTATTATTCTTCTGTTTCTTCTTCCAATTTGGAAGTCTATGGCAGCCCATAGAACCGCTTGCGTTAAAGTTATGAAATTTCTTTGGCACACAGATAGAGGACAGTCTGAACTGTCACCACAGCAAATTTGGAGTCTCTAACTCAATCCCTCTAGCGCCACCAACTGTCCAAATTTGCACTTACGTTTATGCTAATAACTTTTGAACCGTAAGGGCTGATTCCTTGGCTCAAGACGATTCAACATTTTACGTCATTATTTATTTATTTATTTTTGCCATTTTGAATTTTCCAAAAAAAAAAATTTTTTAAACTCCTCCTATACGGTTTGTCCGCTTTTCACAAATTTAACCACATCATCTTCAAACTGTTCTCGAATAAAGAATTCGACAAAGTGCCTGCGAAAATGAATGTGAGGCAACGCTTCAGCATATTCTGACCAAACTTGGTGTGTGTTATGACAACCATGACCTGATTGTACGTGCACAGTTTCGGCGCAGCGCCACCTAGTGTTCAGGAGATATGAAAAATTGCTTTTTTTGCTTATAACTACTGAACGCTTTGGTCAAAAATCACAAAACTGGTCTCTTTAGATTCGGTGCAGCACGCAGAGTCGAATGATACCCAACTTTCCCATGTCGGCCATTTTGAATTTTGTCATAAAATGCTATATTTTACGAATGCATTGCCGTATAGTTACAAAACTCGGAATGTGTCCTCAGCACCACTCCCTGAAGGTACTCAAAAAGTTTTGAGGCAGCGCCTCACCTTGTGGTCAAAATTAAATTTCCAAAAATGCTAATAACTTTTGATTAAATTAGTCTATTGTAATGGGCCTATTGTAAAATATAGCCTATTGTAAACTGGTCTTAATAGATTCCTTGGGTCATGCCGAGCACATAGATACCAATTTTGCCATAGTCGGCTGAACTTTCTGTCTGCCATTTTGATTTTATTTAAAAACCTCTTTTAAAAAAAAATATTTTTCAAACTTCTCCTAGACCGTTGGACCAATTTTCACCAAAATCGAATCGCATCATCTTCAGACTGTGCCGACAAAATTTATGGATTTTGTGTTGATAGGCGAAACCTTTTTCGTGTACTGCAGCAACAAAAGTTCATGGCACAATGCCAAAATGACTCTGATGCTGTATCTCTGCAATGCTTTGACATATTGACACCAAACTTCGCATGTCATTGTCACCTTACTCTGACCACAACACATCAATTTGGTCACGGCGCCACCTGTTGGTCGAAAGTGATAAACCTTTAAATCAAATTACTAATGATTGTATTAATGATTTTTCAGCCATTTTGCTTAATGATCTAAATATGTCTTAAATTGCTCATTGTTGCAGTTGGTCTAATGCTCCCAGCCATGTTGGCATGACTTATCGTGTGTTTGTGCTTGGCCCCGATAATTGCTGCTTGCAGCTATATTTATTTCTATAGTCATATTGATATATACATATGATTTACTGTATTTCGAAAGCCAAGGAACCCTCGCTCTTGTTACATTCAAAGAAGTCCATATTAGACTTGGAGCATCAGCATCAACAAACAGCAGGAATGCTGGGAGTTTGTTGACTTTTGTGAGATGTTAGTGAAGGAGTGGGATGCGTGTATGCGTTACCTGAAGCCAGGGTATGTGTGGTATGTAGTGTTTTTGCTGTGGGTGAGAGGGAGGACGTTGCCTATCAGCTGATTATACACAACGGATCCGCTTCACAGGAAAACCACTGCAGTGCTCAGGAATACCAGAGCGGCATGGTAGTAACCTTTAGTTTACTCAAACTAAACTGATTACACTCAGGCCTCAGACTGATAGATGTGCTGATAATTATGAAAGTTCCTGAAGGGCGATAACATACTCCCCAACTCACATTCTCTCTCAGACCCGAGACAGCTGTAAATCTGAGCCTCACTGGTGTGTGGATGACACGAGGCCTGGTGATGTACACTCGTTTAGAGGGCGTTTTATATAGGAGGTGGTTTACTTTCATACAGCAGCTGGTCTTCCCAAGGTCATAAGCGCGGCCTCCAGGATAACGCTCTAGTTCTGTGATTCCTTTCACACACGCATACATAAGCAAAATTACAGATAACTTCAACAGTAGGCTCACGTTGTGCTTTAATATTGACAGTGAATTTTGAGGTTTAAGTGCTGTGCACCTCCTTCTACTGTTGTAGTCCAGACCACCTAAACCTAAACCAAGACAAGATCAAGTTGAGACCAAGACTTTGTGGGGTTGAGAACAAGACCAAGACCAATGGTGCGTCCGAAATCACCTACTTTCTGAGTAGGTACTACATTTGAATTTGAACTTACTTTGCGAATATGTGTGTAGTATGAATGTAATCCGGACATACTACATCCTCCATGTTGGCATTATCACATAACCTACCAGTGTCAGTTGCGTCGCTTCACCTCCATTGCCTCATGGGATAGTAAAGTGTCCCTCAAATGCGCACTGCTTGCCGGAAGTTGTAGGTTATCCGGGGACTGTTTTTTGAATACTATGAATTCAGACATACTACTCTGTTGGCATACTGTTTTTGGCATACTATATAGTAGAGAAGTATTCGATTTCGGGCGCAGACCAAGACCAAGGCAGGGCGAGACCGAGTCAAGACCAAGACCAGACCAGCACTCCTCAAAATCATCTAAAAGATCCATGTCTACTGTCTGAGAATTTTTTTTATACACTGCCCAGCCAAAAAAAAAGTCGCTTTGGATTTAAATAGGAAAATGCTTAAGAGTCTGTGATTGGATCATTATTGCAGTGATTTCTAGCATGTTATATGTTTGGCAACAGTTCTTCCAACCCTAATTGATGGATTGTGTAGCTTTTCATTTCTTAAACAACCATGTAGGAAGACACATCATGGCCATATTCCAGGATGACAATGTCAAGATTCATCAGGCTCAAACTGTGAAAGAATGGTTGGGAGGGATCTTGAAGGATCATTTTCACCTCTGAGTCCAGACCTTAAACTCATTGAAAGTCTTTGGGATGTGCTGGAGGAGACTTTACAGAGTGCTGGACTCTTGCATTGTCAATACAAGATCTGGACCAAAAATTGATGCACCTCTTGATGGAAATAACATCACAGCATTTATTTTCATCAAGAGGTGCATCAATTTTTGGTCCAGATCTTGTATTGACAATGCAAGAGACCAGCACTCTGTAAAGAAAATGATCCTTCATGCTTCCTCCCAACCATTCTTTCACAGTTTGAGCCTGATGAATCTTGACATTGTCATCCTGGAATCCCATGATGTGTCTTCCTACATGGTTGTTTAAGAAATGAAAAACTACACACACCATCAATTACGGTTGGAAGAACTGTTGCCAAACATATAACATGCTAGAAACACAAAAATCACTGCAATAATGATCCAATCACAGACTCTTAAGCCAATTTAAATCCAAACAGCGACTTTTTTTTTGGCCGGGCAGTGTATTTAATCATTAAATACAGTTTGAATAATAAGACACTATAGAGCTGTTACCAATCAAATCACAAACAATAAAATTAATCTTTGTGTTGCTGAGGTGCACAAAAGTTGCATCGGAATTGGTACAATTACACCTGCATAAATAATGTTGAGATTAATGTTTTAAAAATAACATTTTGAATATAGAAATACACTCACCTAAAGGATTATTAGGAACACCTGTTCAATTTCTCATTAATGCAATTATCTAATCAACCAATCACATGGCAGTTGCTTCAATGCATTTAGGGGTGTGGTCCTGGTCAAGACAATCTCCTGAACTCCAAACTGAATGTCAGAATGGGAAAGAAAGGTGATTTAAGCAATTTTGAGCGTGGCATGGTTGTTGGTGCCAGACGGGCCGGTCTGAGTATTTCACAATCTGCTCAGTTACTGGGATTTTCACGCACAACCATTTCTAGAGTTTACAAAGAATGGTGTGAAAAGGGAAAAACATCCAGTATGCGGCAGTCCTGTGGGCGAAAATGCCTTGTTGATGCTAGAGGTCAGAGGAGAATGGGCCGACTGATTCAAGCTGATAGAAGAGCAACTTTGACTGAAATAACCACTCGTTACAACCGAGGTATGCAGCAAAGCATTTGTGAAGCCACAACACGCACAACCTTGAGGCGGATGGGCTACAACAGCAGAAGACCCCACCGGGTACCACTCATCTCCACTACAAATAGGAAAAAGAGGCTACAATTTGCACGAGCTCACCAAAATTGGACAGTTGAAGACTGGAAAAATGTTGCCTGGTCTGATGAGTCTCGATTTCTGTTGAGACATTCAGATGGTAGAGTCAGAATTTGGCGTAAACAGAATGAGAACATGGATCCATCATGCCTTGTTACCACTGTGCAGGCTGGTGGTGGTGGTGTAATGGTGTGGGGGATGTTTTCTTGGCACACTTTAGGCCCCTTAGTGCCAATTGGGCATCGTTTAAATGCCACGGCCTACCTGAGCATTGTTTCTGACCATGTCCATCCCTTTATGACCACCATGTACCCATCCTCTGATGGCTACTTCCAGCAGGATAATGCACCATGTCACAAAGCTCGAATCATTTCAAATTGGTTTCTTGAACATGACAATGAGTTCACTTGTACTAAAATGGCCCCCACAGTCACCAGATCTCAACCCAATAGAGCATCTTTGGGATGTGGTGGAACGGGAGCTTCGTGCCCTGGATGTGCATCCCACAAATCTCCATCAACTGCAAGATGCTATCCTATCAATATGGGCCAACATTTCTAAAGAATGCTTTCAGCACCTTGTTGAATCAATGCCACGTAGAATTAAGGCAGTTCTGAAGGTGAAAGGGGGTCAAACACAGTATTAGTATGGTGTTCCTAATAATCCTTTAGGTGAGTGTATGATAGAAAAACAAAATGATAGGCCAACTTTTAAATGCGAAACTTAAACTGCCAGTAGGTGGCGACAAAACACTTGTTTATTCAACCGATTTGTTCAAAGCAGCTGATTCATTTACTAAACAAACAGTTCAGCTATGGATTTGTTCGAAACTATTTTTATTGCCGAAATAGCAAAAACTTGTCTAAAATGAAGTCACTTAACATTAACTGTTTATTAATGTTTGTATCCCCCAGGATACGTCGCCCATTTTTAGGGTTAACACAACTTATGTACTATCCTACTCCAACAATAAGTGGAGTAGGATAGTAACTTGTCGAAAATTAGTCACTTAACATTAACTGTTTATTGTTTATTGAACGTTTGTATAAAATCAATATCACGTTTGCAATCATGCTTGTGATATTGCTTAATTATATCATATGTTCTAATATAAAAACAAGATTTCATACAAGTACTTTTTTGCAATAATATCTTGAATTTTGTGGGCGTTTGTATGAATTTTGGGCATTTGACATTAAGACAGTCCTGCATTGATTTCAAACCCGGCACAACAGTAACAAAAGAAATCACATTAGAAATAAGTTCTGTTGATTGCATTTTAAGCAGTAAGTTTTACATCAAATCACATTAATGTTAACAAATCAGACAATGCACTGGCAATTTAGGGATGTCTTCACGGTTGTGGTCTTGACTGGTTTTGAGATAAAATCAGAGTCCTCTTAGTCTGAGACTGAGACAAGACCAAGTATGAATGCTGTTGAGACCGAGACAAGAAATGGTCTTGAGTACTACTACAACACTATTTTTTTCCTTCATTCATATGCATCCCCTCCTGCCTTCCTTTCATTCTTTGTTTTTATTTGAGGACATTCACTGACAGAATGCAGTCCCTGTCCCCTTACCCTAACCTTAACCATCACTACTAAGTGCCTAACCCCTACCCTAACCTTAACCCTAAAACCAAGTCTTAACCCTCAAACAGCCCTTTAAAGGGGTGTCAGAAAGTAAGGACTGGCTAAAAGTTCTTCACTATTCTCACTGTCCTCACTCCGATGTACATACATACATACATACATACATACATACATACATACATACATACACACACACACACACACACACACACACACACACACACACACACACACACACACACGCAGAGCCTCAGAAAATATGCCAGACCTCTCTGGTGGAAATAACAACATTACCCTTCCCATTCCCTCCTGCTCCAAAGGCCTGGGAAGTAGCACAGGAAGCTTGCAGTGTTCTGGGAAAAAAGGATACGTGGAAAGACTCCACACGTGCTTACTATTCATTGGCACATACACACATTAATGCTGACCTGTTAACACAAACAGTAGATGTCTCTCACACACAAAACAAAAAAAAGTGGCATGAAAATAGTGGAGTTGAAAACATCTGATCAAAACCGTTTGTGCTGCTCATGTGTTGACCACCACTGTCAGCACTGATCTCTCACTCATGATGGCAGTAACACATGTGGAGCACTTGCATGCTCACTTAAAATGGCTCTAATTATATTCTTATAAATGAATGGCAAAAACTCTTCCTGGAATGTGGGGACAATTAGATTATTACATAATTGTAGGTTGCTTGCATGTGTACGTGTGAGAAAGCATGTTAATCTGGCCCTGTGCAGTGATAATAAGGCATTGGTGCAGAATGTTTGTTTATATCAGTATCAATTATATCAGTCTTATTTATAAAAGCTCTCAACATTGTTTGATTTCCTGCTCCTTCCTTGCTCAGTGACGGAGGCTGGCTTTGGTGCGGACATTGGCATGGAGAAGTTCTTCAACATTAAGTGTCGGACGTCTGGGCTGAGGCCTGATGCTGTGGTGCTGGTAGCCACTGTACGGGCTCTGAAGATGCATGGAGGTGGACCAAATGTAAGTGTGTGTGTGCATGTTCACATATCCCTCCATATGCATGACTGCATTAAAAATACATTTGATATATCTGTATATACTGTGTATTTTTAAAGGTTACAGCTGGTGTACCACTGCCCAAAGAATATATTGATGAGGTAAGCAATGTTTATTTCCAAATCTTGCTTCAAGTTACCATATTTGTAGATGTAATGATTTAGTGATTTAATTTAGAGCAAGATGTTTTAACACTTTCTTTTTTAACCCTAAAAATGGCAAGAGCATACACTGCAAAAAATGCTTTTCTTACTTAGCATTTTTGTCTTGTTTTAAGTCCAAATATCTAAAAATTCTTACATTAAGGAGCATTTACTAGGCAAGTAATCTTGTTTTGGGAAAAAATAACAAAAAATTAAGTGAGTTTTTGCTTAAAATAAGCAAAATAATCTGCCAATGGGGTAAGCAAAATAATCTTGTTTTCTGTTTGAATTAAGATTATTTTGCTTACCCCACTGGCAGATTATTTTGCTTATTTTAAGCAAAAACTCACTTAATTTTGAGTTTTTTCCCCCCAAAACAAGACAATAATTTTTGCTTGCCTAGTAAATGCTTCTTGTTTTAAGAATTTTTAGATGTTTGGACTAGAAACAAGACAAAAATACTAAGTAAGAAAAGCATTTTTTGCAGTGTAAAGAGAAATCAGAAAATTAATTTACTTCTATTTTCCATCTTCTTAGGACACACACAATACAATTTCATGATTTTGAAATACGTCGCCAGGATACGTCGCCCCTTTGGGGGTATAAATTCATTGAAAAAATAATGCTTGCAATGAATTGCATCATTAACATGAATAAATGTAAAAAGAATTTAAAATTTTTAACATTAAAAAATGATGTATAAATAATCAAGTAAACCCAAGTTGCTTCAGTCCTGTAAATGTTTATCTTACATTTATTTTATATAAGATTTATGAGCAAAAAATACTACTTAATACTAAATTAATAAAAGTATGAACTATCAATCAGAGGACAGAAGGCATGAAGTAGTAACAGGTTTTTCAGCAAAGTTTTGGTCATATTGATAATTTCTAGGCCCTAGAAATTTGTGTATTAAATATGATACAGTAGGCTATAATATATTCATAAATAGGCATCATAATTATTGTTCAACACAATTTTACAAAGAGTGTTTAGTTTAAGTTATGAGAGAATAAATGTTTTAAAAAATGTGGCTAAAATGTTGTAACACGCATTGCCAAACAAGCAATCTTTTTTTCAATTAATTTATACCCCCAAAGGGGTGACGTATCCTGGGGGATACAAACAATTACAGACAGATTATGAAAAATGTAAAAATTAAATGTATAAAATTTCAACAAACGTAATAAGATAATGCTTAACTTTTTAAACATGCATGTCCCCTCCAAATGCTGTAAATAAGTTAAAATATCTACTTTGAGGTGGTCATGTTGTTTTTAAATGCTGCCCATGAGCTAAACAAAGAATGTATGAAGGAAGTCACCAGATCTAAATATTCACAACAAACACCCTTTCATCATGAAACCAAGAAATGAGACCTACACGTTTCCTGCCTCTCCCCACAGCTTCTCAAATGTTTGTTTCACCCATTTTAGGGTTAACACAACTTATGTACTATCCTACTCCAACAATAAGTGGCGATATTGCTCCCCATAGGCAGGATGAAAATTAAGAGGGTTGGAAGGAGGTCGGGGAGTAAATGAATGAGTGTTTGAGCAAAGGCCCAGAGCACATCTCCAGCACATCCCCTCTTCCTCCCTAATGTGGTTTGTGTTATTCAATTAACAGGGTAAATACAATCTGTGTTGTTGAAGCTAGAGACACAGAGACGTAATGGGAGTTGTAGTCTAAGAAATACTGTACCTGCTTTTCATCAGTCTCTAAAGCAACCCAGCTGCGTAAATAACTCAAGTGCTTAAGCTAATTGTGTGGTTCTGTAATGAGAAACAGAAAGCAGCAAAGCATGGCTTTGGAGCGCTATTCTCCGAGACTGGTTCTGCTCCGTGAGCGAGAGACCGAAGTTTCCTCTGAAAGCTAAGCTGGTTGGATGACGTATGACTCTAAGACAAACCGACTCATCCTTTCATGAAGAGATCCTGATGAACCATTCAGATCAAACTAAGATTTTAAAGCTTTCCATGTTTGTCTAGGTCATTTCTCTAAAATGCACTTATTTTAAATCTTATGAATTAAATGTTGAATGTTACTTTCTTCATCAGAATTTGCAGCTGGTTGCAGATGGCTGCAGTAACCTGAAGAAGCAGATTCAGATCGCTCATCTCTTTGGAGTCCCAGTGGTTGTTGCTCTGAATGTCTTCAAGTAAGGATTGATCTAGAAAAACTCATTCTCCAGCATGCATTTTCTTCCTAAAACATGTTTAAAAATTATGGTTCATTTAAAAAAAAAAAAAAAACATGGCTGACACAAACCAGAGTACCAATAGTTAAAGGGGTCCTATTATGCTTTTCCACTTTTTCAGCTTTAGTTAGTGTGTAATGTTGCTGTTTGAGCATAAAAAAACATCTGCAAGGTTACAAAGCTCAAAGTCCACTCCAGAGGGAGATATTTTATTTAACAGAACCCACTTTCCAAGAACTACAACGAACGACTCGTTTGGACTACAGCGCATTTTTTCCTGGCTTTGTGAAGTCATAATGGTACTCATTTAAATGATCAGCGCCCATGAAATCCGCAAAAAAGGGTGCGAGGCCTGGTTGAGCTGCATTAGAGAAGACAGACAATGTCAAAGAGATGCTGTTTTTTTTTTTTCCACGTTTCCAAAACTGATTTCTTTGGCTGACGAACTTTAAATTAATTTTAAACACTGTTCCTGAACATTATAATCCCAGCGTTTATCTGTGTGCTGCACATTTTATGGAGAACAGCTTTCAGAACCACAATACAGGCGCCGCACAAAAGCTTCTCCTGAAATGGAGCAGTTCCCACTTTGTCAGGATCTGTTGTTTATGGATCACAACTTGTAAGTATGTCTTAATATTTGTAGTTGCGTTTTCGATTTACAGTTCCAATTATAAGTTTTATGTTGTTGCTATGATGTAAACAAAGGGCAAAGCTTTTGCCAACATTAGTGTTGATACAGTGTTTACTGTAGCGTTTGTAAGCTCTCACTTTTTGTAAGGCTGTTACAAAACTAGGGATGCACGATATATCGGCCACCATATCGGTATCGGCCGATTATGTTCATTTGTAATGTTATCGGTATTGGCGTAATGTTAATGTATTATTTCCTTTAGCTGAGACACTTCAGATGCGCACTGTTCACCGTCGCCACTCAGGATTGCTCACTTGTCTGTTGCCTGGCTACCAGTTTCTCTGTAGCTGGCTAAGCGCGACGTATACACAAATTAATAATAAAATTAAAATAAATATCTGATCATCCTCTATAATGCAGTCGTTATTTACGTCTCATATCATCAGTAAACCGTTGTGTTGCCAAGGAAACGACTGACGCTTTTGTATGACATTCCAAAGAGCGGCCGTTATCAGCCCCACAGTGGAAAATGAAACCAGAACCGTACCAGCTGGCCCGGATCGGCACGGAATAGAACGGTTACGCAATGAGAACCGTTCGGCCCGGCGGTGGAAAAGCGGCTCATGATGGTTTTCAGAAATATGATTGGAATCACTTCAAAAAAGGAAAATACAGTTAAGTGCAAGTCTGTCATATAGGCTACATAAAATTATAATGAGAATATCATAATTGTGTTCTTGGATCATGGCTTTTAATGGTGAGACTTTTGGTTTTGTAATCAGGCTCTCAAAAATTACATATGGATTTAGATTTCTCGACCAATATATCGGTTATTAAATATAAAGAATTATCGGTATCTGGCAACATTTTCATACCTTGGTTTTGTGATCGATTATTGTTTGTGTTACCATC
The DNA here is from genome assembly GCA_039654105.1 of Coreius guichenoti. Lineage (NCBI taxonomy): Eukaryota > Metazoa > Chordata > Actinopteri > Cypriniformes > Gobionidae > Coreius > Coreius guichenoti. The sequence continues at coordinate 3,796,827 of CM077185.1, forward strand.
ATTTTCCGACAAATATCATGATTAAATGCTGTATAACATTGTATCTAAAATGTATAAGAAAATTACACAAAACATGCCACTCTGAAACGTCCTGTGATATCGTGCTTGCAAAGTCTGCATGAAATCCGTTCTGGACGATCCTCTTGTTTAACATTCTTAAATCTGAATCAGGCTTGAATTGGTATGAAATTGACTGCTTCCTTAATATTTACGTCTGAGTAGAGCTTGTGGTTATGGTAAGGGCCGTGAGATTTCCCAAACACGCTAAATGGTGCCCATCACAACACATTTTGTATTTCGGAAGGAGGGGCTTCATCGAAATTGGTGCCTTTGAAACAGACTGGGGACAGAGGTGCTGTAATAAAGTAAAATATGTGAAAAATAATGTGTTTTTGAACAATCAAGCATGAAAGCATATTCTAGTACACCCCAAAAACAAAATCAAGACTTTGTAAAAGGACATAATAGGACCCCTTTAAACAAAGTGCTCTGATTTAAAAACAGCCAAAGACTGTGTCCTAATTGAGCCTTTTTGCACTTAAGTGTGTCCTACCAGTATGTCTGGAAGCCCACGCTTTTTGATATTTAGCCAAAATGTTCTTTGCCCTGTGCCATTTTGATTTGCCTTGTCAGAACCAATAACATTTCTCTTTCTTTGAAGGACTGACAGTCAAGCAGAGATTGACTTGGTGTGTCGCATCGCAGAGGCTTCTGGGGCCTCAGCCGCTGTTCCGTGTCATCATTGGTCCAGAGGTGGGCGGGGCTCTGTGGAGCTGGCACATGCTGTGAAGGAAGCCGCATCTCAGGAGAGCCGTTTTCAACTCCTGTACAATCTGCAGGTGGGGTCAGATGCGATTTGTGTAAAAAAACAATACTGAATATTGAGAATATTGAGCCAAAGTAAAATCAAATCCCCCTCAAAGACAGAGCAAATTGATTCTGATGGGTGGTTTAAATATAATCGTATCTAAAGAAGTGTCTTTGCAGTGTGTATGTCAGGTTGAGGTGGGAGGCTGTGAAACCATCAGCTGGTTTGAGTTAACCTTAGTGAGTTTGGAGGTTGTGACTTTGATTAAGTGATGCTATGAAAGGCACGGTAATCTCTGCTCTTGGCTCTGGCTGGCCTCTATTATCCTATTAGAGGTCAGGGCACTTGCTATCCCAATCAAATACATAGAGAACTGACTGGGGGGATTTATGACCACCAGAGAGGCAGAAGCTACATTTTAGAGCTGATAATAACAGATCAAGAGAGTAAAAAGAGTAGGGGTAAATCATTAAGAACTCAAATTCTTTAAGTAATTATTGTGGTCTGTTTTTTTTTTTCTTTTTCTTTTCTTTATAACAGGATCCTATTGTAGAGAAAATTCGGACAGTTGCACAGAAGGTTTATGGAGCTGATGACATTGAGCTTTCACCTGAGGCTCAAGCTAAAATAGACTACTACAATCAACAGGTACAGTTTTGATATTTGAGCTTTTTACATTTTAGTGTTTTGTTTTTTTGTTTTTTTGAATTTTTTACTTCATCAGAATGGTATGAAACTTGGTAAACGTTTGGCACTTGCTATGTGAACACACAAAAAAAAATCATCTGACCATGATTCGAAAAGGTTAAATGGTCCTGGAAAAAAGAGTCACACTTGTGTTTCTCGCGGTCAAAAAAGAGCGCATTGGAAATTAATGTGAGACGAATTTCATCTGGTGGAAACTTTTGGTACTGCACCCAAACAAAATCTGACTGAAAGCTCATTTTTTGAGATATCAAGCTGAAATGTGGAACACAACTTGTTTAGATTTATGGCTTTGATTTTCTTGCTGTTTTAGAGTAAAACGTGTTTTTGAAAATGTATATTTCATATAAAAATTGAAAATAGTATTTTTACATAACAATAAACATACAATTCTGTAACTTTAAGTTCAGTTTTTTAAACTTTTCTCACTTCAGCAATAATCTGCCAAGTGTCTTTGAAAAGAGATCAAACTTCAGTCTGTGCTCTAAAGCATTTAAGATTTATGGCAGTTTAAGTTGGAAATTTCATTTTCAGGTCTATTCTCAAAAAGTGAATAAATGGATTATAACTACAGCATAAATATAATTTAGTACCTAAATCCCCTAAAAATACAAAATATTAAATAAAAAAACATGATCAAACTAAAATATAGTACATTAATTTCATTGAAATAATAAAAAAAGAAAATTTGGTAATTTTTGACTGCCATGCAAAGAGCACCAGAGCATCAATATAACAGTACATAGTTATAAACTACAATATTTATACACTTTTTATACAAACAGATTTTGAATGTATTTATTGAAACTGATTTTGTGAAAAATTTACCAACTCTTTGCTACTAAAGTTTCATACTTTCGAGGACAAAAAATAGAAAAATTGTAATACTTTAATCTGAGTATTTGTTTACCACTGATGTTTTATATTGGTAGCAAATATGTTTCTTGAGCTGTGTGCTCATTGATACTAAATGGTTAGATAATCTTGGCCCAATGGGTGCATCTCTCAACACAACGGTTAACGGATGTCAAGAGCCCAGAGCTGATGTTGTGCTTGTCTTGTGTGGGTATTAACGGTCTGTAAATCTCTCGCAGGGTTTCGGTGCTCTTCCTGTCTGCATGGCCAAGACCCACCTGTCTCTCTCTCACATGCCTGAGAAAAAAGGTGTTCCTACCGGTTTTATCCTGCCCATCAGAGACGTCCGTGCCAGCATTGGGGCAGGGTTTATCTACCCTTTAGTTGGAACTGTAAGTGATTATCCTCAAAATCTGATGGAAACTCTTTCATTCTATCTGCATGTCTACACTTTCCTTCCAAATATATTTGATGGCTTTAAATCTTTTGATGCCATCCACTACCTCTTCATATCATGTTCTTTTATAACATGGTCTGTCTGAATACTCGATTCTGATTGGCTGGAAGGTGTGCAATAAAACCGTTTAATGCACCGGTATTTCCAAGTCAGTTGAATCACCGTTCTATATTAATAAACTGTTTTCATTGAAGCGCACACACACTTACGTCACTTTGGAAAATTACTATGGTATAAGCGGGATAATCCACGGCTAGCTGTGCATTAAACGATTTTAATGCACTTCGCGGAGGCAACCGTTCTTTTCCTCCACGTCGTGCATTAAAATCGTTTAATGCACAGCTAGCCGTGGATTATCCCTCACTTATTACTTCCTTTGCTGGTAAGTAACTGGACGTTTCAGCTACTAATAGGATCCAGGATTACGGTTGAACCTATGATCTATGACCTCATTGGGACTTTTAAAAACAGCACTCAGGCCAAATTCCTCTGCCTTCATGTTTTTGCTCTCTAAAAAACAATATTGCCTGAAATCTCAAATTCTGTTTTATTTTTTTCCAAATTATACTTTTCCTGTTTTTATTTTTCTGGATTCGGTTTTTTTCCTTTTTTATTTTTTGGACTCCAAAAAGCATGTCTGTACAATTTATTGAAAGTTTAACTAAACTTACATGTTTAGGGCCCTATGAAATATGTTTTATTTTATTTCCACAAATTCTGTTTTATTTTTACCAAATTCTGTTTTTTCTGGATTCCATTTTAATGGTTTACTTACAATTTAATAATCAAAAAGTATTTAATTGAATTCATAAAACAATTTATAATTTAAAATTAATTTAAACAATTTCATTTGTGTATTTTAATATTTCTGGCAATCAAATGAAGGCATAAAACATTAATTTAATGTACCTTTTAATCATATGAAAGTAAATTTTTTTTTTTTTTTTTTTTGTCAAACAAAGTGCTGCACAACAGAGCTTTACTGGTAAAATTAAAACGTAAGAAAAACTGATTTATTCCTTAAAAATAAAGTTTTATTAATAATTTATTATTATTGTTATTATTATTAGTGTTTGTGTTATTATGACATTGAGATGTAGCTAAATTCTACTGCACAACAGTAATATATTTCTGTCATAATTTCTTCAGGTTAAACCAAACTTTTATTTTGAGGCTGAAAACACCACAAGCGTTGTGTGTGTGTGTGTGTGTGTGTGTGTGTGTGTGTGTGTGTGTGTGTGTGTAAAATGAAACTGCGTGTCTGCGCCATTCATTGAACATGCAGGATTCATATTTAAATAGTCTTTTTGTGGTTTAATATTCACAGACACTAGTCTATATCGTGATTTTATTTAAGTGTACTGACCTGCTTTTTATTCATTTGTCAAATTCGACAAATTCCGCATTATACAGTAAATTCTGTTTTTATGACTGGATTCCGTGTTTTCCGCATTGTGGAAATCATAGGGCCCTAATGTTTGTCCACAGATGTTTCATGCTTTGTTAATTGGCTCTAGCCATTCCTCTTGCTGAAGTTTCCTTTAATAGCCCCAGTTTGATCGAGCCAGCATTTTTGAATCTTTTTGTCATTGTGTGTTTTGTGGGCTGGGCGAGGCTTTGGAAAGGAAGCTCATTTCCGGGTTGAGAGTGAGGTCCTGGCTACGATGCGGGGTCAGGGTCGGGGTGTGGCGTGCTGGGAGATGGGTGACTGTGACCCAGCCCCTCCGGTCTGACCACCGCTCTGTCCCCTTTCATCTCCATGGGCCTGCTGCGGGACACACGGCCAGCACTCGTGACCTCTCACCTTCAGCCCCGCTCAGAATTTACTGCCAATGCTTTGAACTTCAGTGTAATCTCATCATCTCTCTATCTGCTGCTATATTTCTCTCCTCAAATCTGGTTCTTTTGCTGGCTTGCTTGTAATACATTCAGATGTAAATAAGTCAGTTCTTAAACGTTAAAGGACATATAAACTGAAAGATTGATTCAAACTAAACTGAAGATTGCATTCAAGAGGTCATGAAATGTAAAAAAAATAAAATATCCTTGATATTTAGAGGTTACAGTAAAATCATTCTGCAAGTTACCTCAAAACAAACTCCTCAGTTTAAGATATTAATTTTCCACCCTTATGAAATGCCAGGACATGTCTGAAGTTTATTTTTAACATGCATGAACGATTGAACGTTTGTTTGTTCGTCTTATTTCACAATGGATTCTTTTCTTAAGTTCTTGACATGCTGCCGGTTTGTCTAAATATCAATTAATAATAGCAGTCTGACAAGTTGTAATATTAATTTTAGAACTACATACAGATCATAGATTTTAGCAAGCGTGAGCAATTACGACACTGAAACAGACTGTTGCAGTTGATAGTAGCCCATTTCACACATACAGTCTTTACTGGTAAATTACCGGTAGGAGATCATGTATGAACAGGACCTTTTCAAAAATACAGTGAAATCGGTTCTGCCAGTTTACAAGTAAGGGAAGTTGTAACATTTAGCAATAAATTACCGGTATGATGCTGTGTGAATACAGAATGAAGATTACCGGTATGAGCACGTATGAAACCAGAGCACGCTGACGTAAGAAGTCTGCTTTGGGCCAATCATAAGTTCTTATGGAGATGACGTGATCACACCTCGCTGTGTGAATATGCTCTAGATGATCATCTTTGACCGTTGCGCCACATCTCGCAGCTTTTTTAACGTGTCACGCTCGAGACCGAGCCTTCTTTTCCATTCATCAGTGCTGCGGCTCTGCAGTTGGATACTATTATGAGCAAAAATGTGTTCTGTTTGATCATCCTTTTATGCCAGTCACTCAGATGTCAAAAAATGTTGTCAGATTGAACAGATTTTACCAGAACAGCCATTCTTGTAATTTTACGGTAATTTACCGGGATTGTTGTGAGAGAGGCTATTGTGCTAAATATTTCCTTTACCACCAACTCCAAGAAAGTCTGAAGTGAAATGGAGATTATTCTTCTTCTTCAGTACCATGTAACCCTCATCCTTCCCTCGCACTTTGTAACAAATCCTTCCCTCGCGGGTCAAAATGCCCTGAAGCCCTAAAATTATATATATATTTTTTTGGTCCAGAAAGCTTATTTCATTTCATTTTTGATAATTTTTATTTCTATTTTTAATGCAATTTTTTTGGGAGATTTACATTTTAAATTACTAGATTTAATCAATAAATAATAAATAAATAATAATTTAAGCACATTCTTCACATTCTTTCAACTTAAATTCAAAATAACTCAATTACATGCATTACATTGGGTGTCTGTGCCAATAATATAACACATGTCATGACTCTTGATTGCCTTATAGCTCTATATGGAGCAAATGAGCTGTTCCGCTGGGTCCTAAAGTCAGTTTCTCTTCAGAATGCATTCAGATACACATGTAGACATTTATAAAATAATTTTTTGGTAAAGTTATAGCATTTTTAGTTTGAATTCTGAGCATTTTTAGGTTTTTCTATGTATTCTGAAGCATTCCTCGCATTCCATTCATTCCTATGGGGGTCAAATTGACCCGTGAGGGAAGGATTTGTTACTTTTTTAAATTTCACAAAACTCCTCGAATCCAGTCAATTTTTTTGTGTATTCGTGGTTCGTGTGACAAAAGTCCTAGGGTCTTGGACAACTGCGATGAACACTCAATTTTAATTTTTTTTAAATGAGTTTTGGGTCAAAATGACCTGAGGGAAGGATGAGAGTTAAGCTAAATTTTCAGCAATCATTACTTCAGTCTTCAATGTCACATGTGTTCTTAGTATTTTTATAGTATCACTGTAAAAGGGCTATGAAAGTGTTTTTTTATGAACACATGTTCCCTGTCTTTCAGTCATAGCTTAGGTACAACTTACATTTTAAATGGCATGTAATCATTATACAGGAGAACCATATCTGTTCCAATCATTTCTGTTCATTACTGTGCAGCTCAGGCTACAGACAGGTGTGTGTTAGTCTGCTGTTACTTTCAATGCTGGCCCCTGAGGGACAAAGCAGGCATGAGGGCTTACAGGAGGAAGTAACTGATGTCATGCACCAGATATGTGAGGGAGGGGTCAGCCAGAGAACAATGGGACTCAGCGGATCTTAGCTTCCATTCAGCTCAGGAAATTTATTGCCCAAAACCGTGTCTGCTGTAAGCCGCACAATGAATTCCTGATGATACTGCTGGAAGGCTTATGGTGTTTTGGCAACCTGACCAACACGCTGACATGAACACATCAATAGCAGAATGGTGCAATGAGCATGTTCAGTAGAAACTATTAACAGACACAATGGTCTGCGGCAAGGAAAACATGGCCAATTTAATCCAAATGCTCAAATTAATTAAATTTGCTGTTTGTTCTTGAACAGTTACTACATCGAGTATTGTGTATGGAAATAATTGTGGGAATTTCTTTGCTTAAAGTGCCCCTATTTTAAAGGCTTCAGATTTTGTCTCCTACAACAGGTTTACATGCATCAAAAGTCAAAAAACACTTTCATTTTCTCATAATATACATTGCACATCACCACATTTTTCAATGATTCTCAAACGACTCGACAGATGAATCAGTCTCTCTAAATCCCTCCTTTCTGCGAGCTACTCTGCTCTGATTGGCCAGATGACCCAGTCTGTTGTGATTGGCTAAACTCCTATCACCATAACTGAACTTCAGCTCCGGAGGCTTCCTAAAGCTCAGCGATTGTACACACTGTAAAGACAGTAACGATGATGTCGATTTTACCACATCAATCCGAGCGCGAGTCCGACGATGAAACATTGAAGAACTAGTTATTCAACCCGAACCTCCATCACAAGGACGATTTGAGCAGGACGTTTCTCAGTGATACGCTACTCATTTTGAGGTACATTATGGGATGTTGCAGCTGTAATTCCTCACCATCAGCATTAACAAGTGTGTGTCCATCAACAAACCCATGTGTGTATTTCTCATCTATTGCGGTGCACATGCAGGAACTGTATCAATAACAGTGCATACGTGAGCCCATTAATAGACACAGTTTTAGGTAATAGTGTCCCACAGCTGATGAGCAGAAGTATTTCAGTAATACACAATGTAAAACTTACACAATATAAAACACAAAACTACGTATTTTGAACACCCGGTAGAAAATATATACATCAATAATTATTCATACTTACAGGTTGTGATTCTGAGGAGCTGGTCCAAATAAACTGGTACTGACCCATCTTTCAAGAGCAAGCGTTTTGTGAATCCCGTGTTGAACTCTGAGATTTGAGAAGCAGTCGTCAGTAAAATGACGTTTGAGGGCGGGTCAAGCTGTTTCCATCACTCTGTTTTTATGTGCATTTTGAAGTATCGCATCAGAAATGAGTGATGGAAATGCTACATTTAAAAAAAAAAAAAAAAACGCTCACTAAAAAAAAAAAGAGTTAATGCAAATAATGGGAGATGGAAATGCATTTGCCGAATAAATTCTGACGTAGCGAACATTAAACCCACGTGACTGTTTCCGCTGATGGTGTTTTATTTACTGTTGGTTACTAGGTTATCAATTCCACTGTCATTCGTTCGAACAACTTGATGGAAACGCACCTAATTCGCGTTTTTTTGTGAACTTTGAAAAGATTCGCTTCACGTTTGGATGGAAACCCAGCTAGTTTGCATTGGTTGAGTGTTTTTGGTCGGGGTGAATAATGTCTTCCTTCATCCTCTGATGGTCACATGACCTCAGAAAACACAGGTTAATCAGTCATGAGGAATCTGAGCTGAAGTATTTCAGATTTATAGCGTCCATGGCAGTTTGGATTTGAGTGTAGCAGGATCTGAGCGTTGTACAGTTTTCATTCTCAGGGCTGGATAAATGATGTACTGTTTCCTCTGTCTTTTTCTGTCTTGGTCTGTTTTTTAATCATAATTTAATTTAGATAATTCCTTTCTTTTGCTTGCGTCTCACATGTGTGCCAGTCACTTGATTTTAATCTGTGGTATTTTAAAAAGTGTATTTTTTTCTTTTATGTAATCATTTGGTTTGACCGCTGGCTTCAGATTTTGTTGTTTTGGACATAAAAATGATGACCTTAAGTTTTACTTTTATTAATTGCATTCCAAGTCTTTTTAAAAGTACCTGGAAAAAAACAGGGAAACATTGTGAATATTGATTTTGTATTCAGTATTTGCAAAATCTTTCATTCATATTCTAAAACATTAAGATGATCGGGCATCTCCATGTTTTATTACAGTTGTAATAGACACATCAGTTTCAGCAAGGCAAAATTCGGAAGAACCACAATTGTCTCTTTAAAAAACTGCTCATTAAATGATTTAAAGGTCTGGTTTTATGGTCTCCAGCATTAGCCTCTGTTTGTAGTTTAGATTTGTCTGCTAGTGAAGTCATTTGGAGGTAACATGATTTGCCTAGAATAGGTTTTTAGCAATGTGGTTTGTTTAACATGCTTTACCTTCTTTGAAACAACCTCTTCTTTGAGACTGAATTAGGGCTGTGATGGTGGCAATTTTTTGGTAGTAAAGGGCTCACCACCGGCGGTTTTGCGAACATTCAGGTTTTTTTGCATAACACTAATCTAAACGTCATAAAGACTAATGCAAACATGCATTTAACAAAAACAAACTATGCATCTTTCATTTGTTCAGTTTTTATATATATACCCCAGATTATCAACAAAAAAAGATTTGTTGCCAATCAAAATGTTTTCTTGTCTTTCAGATGAGCACCATGCCAGGCTTGCCTACTAGACCGTGTTTCTATGACATTGACCTTGATCCTGTGACAGAGGAGATAAAAGGACTCTTCTGAGGACATTTCTTCTGTCCCACACATGCTCTCGACCAGTAAGAACACGACTATGAGTGTCAACAATGACTTTTTGTGCTTTACTTGTACCACACACCAAAAAGATCAGGTTTGATTTAATGTACAAAAATCTCTCCTTATTTCTTTCTCCTCTCTTTCTCAGGTGTTCCTCACTGTCCGTGTGCCTCCATTCATATGCCATAGAAATGAAACTACTGAGAGTGTCAGATCTACAAACATTCCGCACAGGGTTATTTTAGACCAAATTTAGCTCCTTCATGAATATTTTGTATTTAGCAGTAACTTTTTTCATCTAAATTAATTTTTAACTGTTTGTTTGGAGTTTTAGGCTTTACATTTTTTTTTCTTTCTGTAAACATTTGTTTACATAGTGTTTTAGTGTTTAAAATTTAATGACGCACAAAAGCTTTTTAACTCATTCTATGCAGCTTAAAACTCATAATGCTTTAATATTTTTGTTTTATATGTTTCAGGTTACTTTTGGAATATGATATCAGTATTCAAGCGAACTCCATTTATGTTCTTTTTATTTGAAGTGTTAGAATTCCATTTGGAACATTAGATAATTAATTTGTATCAGTTTCAGAAGTTTGCTACAGCCAAGTATGCCATGAGTCTAATGTCTGAGGAGCTTTTATTTAGACACCACACAAAACAAAATTACATGTGTCGTAAGTGGTTTGTTTGACACCTGTTCTATTTCTTTGTTATAAATTATTTGAATGTACAAGTGTTACATACTTCTGTCTACCTGTCTACGCACCTTTTCAGCATGCGAGTGCATGCCAGAAGATCTTGTTTTAGACGTTCCACCGTTATCTGTTATTCTGAGTCTTAAACTACAGTGTGCTATGTGACGTGAGTAGACAGAAGAATTCTGTTGCAAAAACTTGTGTATGCTTCAAAACCTGTATTTTTCCAGTGATGATAGATTCTACAATGAAAAAGGCAGTCAGAGAACAAGATGACTGGCCAGACAAAAATAAAACGCCATACTTTGAATTGGATTGTGAACTATATAATTCTTTCTCTCTTTTTTTTAATCAATATGCCACTTTAAAAAAAAAAATGTTTGACATTCATTGTGTGTGTGAGAGAATGCTTTAGTGATGTGTGCACATGTATGAGTCAGTTAATGAATCGCTAATCCATATTGTGAAGTCAGACTGTTGGTCCACAAAGATGAAATTCCTTTAGATTAGATTTCTTGGTCTTTTATTGGGATAAAGAGCTGTGATGTATCGAACAGTAGCAGACGACCCAATCTTTCCATTCTTGTGGCTCTACATGACGCTGCCCAATCAGAGACGCCCTGTGAGGGCAGCTGTACTCATTCATACTCTCAATGAGAGGCCTGTTGCTCCTGTCATTGAAGACCCATAATTGGCTGACCAACTCGGCTTGACCTTTACTCAAATACACACACAAAAACTTGTAATCTCTTCTAATCTCTTGCCCCACAGAGGACAACCCATGGAGTTTTTCTTAGTACCCAAAATAGTAGTTCAGTAGTGTTATTGTTCCTTTTCATGTCGTAAAAAAGGACTGGATTGTGTGTGTTTTGCATATTTGAGATCTGATGTATAGGTTCCTGTTGCTGCCAGTGACTGCTGCCCTTTTGATCTTTATTGGATGGGCAATATGGAGCTGTTCACTGCTCATTTAATGCATTTCACCCAATACACTGCTGTTAAAAAGTTTCTGGTTGGTAAGATTTTTGAGTGTTTTTGGACAGCTCTGTGAGCAACTAAAGTTTATGATACTTACACATTTTGTCCATCAAGATAATTATCACAGATGAACACAACTTTTATGAATTCTGAAGCCTAAATGCAGTCGCCAGAAGTAAAAAGCTAAAGGTAGGCTATAAACGAACTACACCACGGTCGCTCGACTTCAACGTCACCATCACTAAAGTGTCCGACAACTCCTTCAGTTTTATCTCAGAACGTTTGAGTTAGAATAATTTGTAAGAGCACAATTATGAGCATAATGCGTCTGTAAAAGCGGACTGAGTTTACCTGTTCAGCGTGATGACGTTTAATCTCCTCGACAGCCTCTGTAGTCTCATTTAGCCACTTGTTAGCAACAGCCTTTTTCAAGACACGTAACAGCTTCAAAACATCACGAATGGGGTAATACTTATGTATTTAATGTCGTAAAATAAAACATGAAAGTGTCTTGAGCTTGTGTTCACCACAGACCTTATTTCAGCCATTTCACCAAAATCCCATTCAAAAAACCCACTGACTTGTGCGTTCAAGTCACATTCGTCGAAGTAAGATGGCGATGTACTTTCTCTTAATTACACAAAAATACAGCAAGGTTCTTAAAATCTACTTCCAGAAAATGAACAAGGAATGTGCATCAGGTGTGTTTTTCTTTATTATATTTTTAATTAATTTATGAAGCCACTGTAAACTTAATCTTTACATATTATATTGTTATATTATAATGCTATCATAGTTATCATATATCGCTGTAAATAGAAAAGTCTGACAATATCACTGCTAAATACCTTTAAGTATTGTGGTATTTCGCCATGTTTCTCACTGACACGTCCCCAACTCATACAGATCGGGGCTTAAAGAAAATCCCGAGCTTCCCACTGGTATTTACGACTTTATGGTGGCGTTCATGTGCGTTCAACTCGTAAATACGATCTTTACGACATGACTTGGACGCACCAAAAGTCCCTTTAAAACAAGTCATTTCACTCGGCGGACATCTTTGAAACGCCTCTCGGGCATGCAAGTGCAGCTCCTATCTCTTTGAATAGGGAAATGTCAATTTCTCCAAAACTGTTTGCCAAGCCTACGATTAAATTTCATATTTTAAATCACCAGTGAAATCTGACAACTGTCTTATAAATATTGTTTCTAAACGCTTGAATCGTGACAATTTTTCAGGTTGGACCAAGCTAATGCGCATGCGCAGTCATAAACGCGCGTCTCAGAACACTGCCTGTTTCTATAGCAACCAGAGCTTGCAGCTGTAGTGACACGACTTTAACAATCGGCGATTGGCTCTTTTCTTCAGAAGGCGGGGCTTATTCACCATATTGGGCGTTGCACTTTCTCCTATTCATAAGTAATTGGAGTGCACCGTCTTCCTATAGCCTATATAAAGTTTTTGTTGTAATAAGCTGATTTGGTGATCAAGAAATTTTTCTCTTATGTTAAAAACAGTTGTGCTGCTTCATATTTTTGTGGAAACTGTTATACATTCTTTGATTACTATAAAGTTTAACAGAACTGCATTTATTTGAAAATCTGGTAACACTTTACAATGAGGTTTCATTAGTTAACTAATAATGAATAACACTTCTGCAGCATTTATTAATCTTTGTTAATGCTAATTTCAATATTAACTAATACATTATTAAAATCAAAAGTTGTATTTGTTAACGTTAGTTAATGCACTGAACTAACATGAACAAACAATGAACAACTGTATTTGTATTAACTAACATTAACAAAGATTAATAAATACAGTAACAAATGTATTGCTCATGGTTAGTTAATACATTAACTAATGTTAACAAATGAAACCAAGTGTTACAGAAAATATTTCGTAACAAATGTCTTTACTGTCACTTTTGGTCAAGTTGCATCTTTGCTGAATAAAAGTATTAATAAAAACGTACCCCAAACTATTTTGAAAAGTATCTTATATTAACATTCTGTGCATTTTTGCAGCAATTATACAGCGTCAGCTTAGCTAATAGAGGGAATGATCTGAATTAGCTTTACTGAGACTTTCACGTCAGTTTCTGCCTATGTCAAGCATCTCAAATCAGTCATTTATTATGTTTTAATTTGGTTAAGTTGTTGTCTGGGTCACAGAGTTGCTGATTCAATTACATTTTAAGGCTGTACTTTTGACATTTTGACAAAGCCCTTGGAAATTCAGGCACCAACAATTTGGCTTCTTTTTTATTTGGCTCAACAAAAGAAATTCCCGTATGTTGGACAGATGTCACACTTTTTACCACTGATATATACTGCAGATGCAACTCACAATTGCAGCCATGTTTCCAATTGTGATTTAGCAACCTGTTACTAGTTTTATTAGGGGCCAAGCCCCGAATGAGAGTCTATGGCAGCCCTATGACCAGAACATGAGAAAATTATGAAATTTGGTACAATTGTAGAGATGGTAATGACTAGTGATTTGTCCAATTTTGGAGTCTCTAGGACCAACTCTATAGCACCACAACCAGCTCAAATATTCACTTTTCTAAAGGTTATAACTTTTGAACCCTTTGATCTAGAAAAATGACTTCGTTCACCTGATTCCTCTCTTCATGCTGATTACATTCAACATCTTACATTAAGACCCCGCCCATTACAGTATTCCGTTTTTTGCTACTCCTTCAAATCTTCTCCAATTCTTACAAAAATTGACTCAGGCTAAACAGATTATTTTTTATTCATCTTTGTTCAAAAGTTATGATGTTGCGAAAATCGGAACCATGATCTGAGGGTCCATGCCTAATTTGGGAACAGGGCCACCTACAGGTCATGAGATCTGAAAAATGGCTATTTTTGCTAATAACTTTTGAACAGTTTATCAGAATGAAGAGTGTCTATGGATTCCTTTCGTCATGACGAATCCGGGGATACCAGGATTTTCCTATTTTAATATCCCAGGATACCTGGGATTGCCAGGATTGGATGAACCATCAGCAAAAACACTTATAACTTTTGAAAACATAGTTCAAAGTTTTCTTTGTGTCATTACGTTCCTTGGTTAATGCCAATTCCGGCGATATCTAATTTGTCATTTTCCATCAATGTGACTGTCTGCCATATTGAAGCAAATGAAAAAGTTTTTTCACTACTCCAAATTTGGCTCAGATGATCTTGAGCTGCACAGAAATTACTGAACGGATTTTTGATATTTGGTACTGTTCCTTTGAAATATCTTTTTTGAAGTTGACCGGGCCTGTGTTTGTTGCCTTATGTTAGTTAGCTTAGCATGCTAACCAGTTGCCATTCTTTCTAATGTGGCTCTTCAGCTATCAAGTTAGCCATAACCTACATTATCATTAAGTTAGCTTAGCATGCTGGTTAAAATATTAAGTAATGCTTTTGTGTGCTCATTCTCACACTGAAGGCTCTCCTCGGAAGCTGGTGAATCAGCGTCAACTGAGTGGTGCAATCTATTAAGACCAGTGTTAATTTCGTTGACGAATAATTTTCGTCAACGACCTTTTTTCACTGACGAAAACGAGACGATAACTAAATAAAAACCAGTTTTGGATGACAAAAACTATGACGAAAATCTACTGTCATTTTCGTTAATAAATAAAAACGAGACGAAGATGTTAGGGAGGGACGATTAGGGAAGAGATCCAGTCAGTACTGATGTCCTGTGTAATAGATGCGCACATTTGAATTGTAACTGCTGATCTAACCGCGGGAAAACACGGCGCTGTTGCGCATTCTACAGGCTCACGCGACAGCGCTTCAGAGCGGCTCAATCAATGAATAGCGCACATTAATGCAAGGTAATTGTTTATGAACTAATGCTGATGTTTATTTTACGCTGTTTATATGGTAATATGGTTTAGACGGTTGTAACAATGCATATTTTATCTCCCTCATCTGAACTTGAATGAGCAACCGCAATAGTAAGGCGCAGACATTTCAAAATAAGAGTCAATGTGTATTTCGAGCTTGTTTATACTTAAAAGTCACGCATTATATATAAGTTTTTGGTTACACAATAAACTGTATTTAATTTAATTCCCATTTAATTCATAGTCAGGAGGAAAGGCTAAGAACAGTATTTGACACATATTATTCAATAAAGTATCAGGGTTATAATAGTTAACTAAAACCATTAAAAATTTTATTTAGTTATCGTCTCGTTTTCGTCAGTGAAAAAAGGTCGTTGACGAAAATTATGACGAAAATTATTCCTCAACGAAATTAACACTGTTACAGTTTGTTTTCCACCCTCAGGTTATGCAGGTCATTTAACTCTAGGCACTCAACCTCAGGCTGTTCAAGTGGGGCTGTCATTGTCGTCAAATGTGAGCTACTGTAAGTGTCTTTATAAAAGCATCAGCTAAAAGGCATTTCTTTACTTTGGTTTTCAGCTTGTTACACATTGGGCCTCATTCTACACCAAGTGGTCCTTAAAGGTATTTGAACATTAAAATTATGAATCAATTAAACACGGGGTGTATGTGCGAGGGCTCACATTGGGTAAAGTCAGTGTTACTTAATTCGGTTACAGTGTGGAAGCATTATGATACAGTCTAAACATGTCTTGATCAAATTACTTTGAGTTCATAACCCACAAAATGTTTGATGCACATAAAGCACTGCTCTATGTAATAAGAGAATATTGTTTTGAGGAGTAAAAAAATATTATGAAGGCACTCTCTTTGATTTGCAATACAGGGCATGGATTAAGCTTTTTTATTTAATTATAGATTTAACTATGTGTTCAAAACCTACCACTTCTCCACCACAAACTACTGCCTCTAAATAGGGTCTGAATATTCCTGAAAGGTGAAAACGCCTTCCGTCTATTCTTTAAATGTTTTTCCCTCTTCTTTTATAATAACGCAAGCTATTCTATAACAATGACCAAACTTTCGCACAGCACATGGGCATCTACAGGAATGGTCTTTGCATAACATTAACATAAATTACCCAACCTGATCCCTCATAAACTGCGTAAGAAAACAATATAAATACAAAGTCTTTGTAATACAAAGTCTAGTCATTTTAATCTTAACCCTTGGTGTTGTTTACTTCTCTGAACACAGAGCCAGTATATCGTACCACAGCAAGGTGGCTTGTGCAAACACGGTTGTGATTCGCAAGTGGCCTGTAATTTAACAAAATTCTAAACAGAATGCCTTGGAGCACAGCCAAACACGCAATTAAAGCAGAGAGAGAGAGAAACTTCACTGCATGGTTGGTTTAGATGCATGCATGATGTGGCCGTAAACTACAGTGCCCTCTTAATTCGAGATTTCCTGCGGGACACGTTCCACAGGACTGTTTTTCTGTGGAGGCCCATCCGGCACCCAATGTTGACATTCCCACTGTCTGTAAATAAAACCAGGGCAGAAGCTTAAACTTGAATATTTTTATTATTGCAGCTGCATGCCATTGTAAAATTAATATTTCTGCATACTTTTAATTTTGTGTAATAAAAGTCTGTGAAATTTCATGAGAAATTTAAATGAAATGCCGGTGTAGTTTATAATGAGTACTTTTTGTCCTCAAATATGTTTATAGGAGAAACTGGTTAGTGTTGTAAGACAGTACAGTTATACCATGTTATAACAAACAAAATGTAAGTTGTAACACTAACAGAAACGTTATATATATATTAAACAAGAGAAAATTCTGATTCAGATAATACTAGTTCTGTAATATAACATTCATTAACATGTTTACAAATCAATATATGAGCATATTAAAGACATTTAAGATGTTTTTGGTCAAAATGGCTGAAAAATCATAAATACAATCACTAGTCATTTGATTTAATGACTAGTGATTGTATTTATTCGACACTTTCGACCAATAGGTGGCGCTGTGACCAAATTGATGTGGTGTGGTCAGAGTAAGGTGACACTGACAAAGTTTGGTGTCAATATGTCAAAGCATTGCAGAGATACAGCATCAGAGTCATTTTGGCATCATGCCTCAACTTTGTTGCTGCGGTATAGGAAAACGGTATAGTCTATCAACACGAAATCCATAACTTTTGTCGGCACAGTCTGAAGATGATTTGACTCGAATTTGGTGAAATCAAAATGGCAGACAGAAACTTTTTGAGTACTGTCAGGGCATGGTGCCAAAGACATACCGAGTTTCGTAACAATACGCCAATGCGTTCGTAAAATAGAGCATTTTATGACAAAATTCAAAATGGCTGACACCCAAAATAGCAAATATGGGAAAATTCGTTCAACTCGGTATGCTGCACCGAATCTAAAGAGGTTAGTTTTGTGAATTTTGGCCAAATCGTTCAGCAGTTATAACCAAAAATAGCCATTTTTCATATCTCCTGACCACTAGGTGGCACTGCACTGAAACTGTGCAGATAGGTCATGATTGTCATAACACACACCAAGTTTGGTCAGAATACACTAAAGCATTGTGGAGATACAGCCTCACATTCATTTTGGCATGGTCTTCATCAAATTTGTTTGCGCATTATTTGAGAACGGTTTCATGAATCGTCTTAAATTCAATAACTTTTTGTCGGCATGGTCCGACGATGATCTGGTTACATTTTTGTGAAAATCGGAGCAACGGCCTAGGAGGAGTTTGAAAAAGTAGGTTTTTCCACAAAATTCAAAATGGCAGAAAAATTTTCATGACGGAAAATGACATCATATGGTGCAATCGAGGAATCGGAGGAAAAAAGAATTTTATTTCTAGCCCTTATGGTTCAGAAGTTATTAGCATATATGCTAGAGGGATTGAGTTAGAGACTCCAAATCTGCTATAGTGACAGTCAAGACTGTCCTCTCTCTGTGTGTCAAATTTCATAACCTTCCCACAAGCAGTTCTATGGCCTGCGATCAGGGCTGGATTGGTAATCATTTTCCCAGGCAGCCGACGCACTTTGGGGGCGATACAAGGTCTTTGTTTTTTTTTTTGGCCCATCGGTTTCGAATACCTGCACAGCGCTGCCGCTGACAAACGTAAGCTGCGTTTTTGCCGCTCTATGAAGTGATAAACACTGCAAGTCGCTTGATTCATTCAGATTTTGTTTTATACAGTAGTGTGATTTGGCGACATTACAGGTTCTGTGGTGACTCTAGCTGAAACTGCCTGAGTCCTGAAAAGTGAAGCCAAAGCGTCTCGATCGCCCCCAGGTGGCTGGTCCCAGTATAGGTCATAAACCCCACCCTCTCCATGTAATCTAATGGGACTTGAGACAAACTAAACAATCAAATTACACTTCAAATACATTTTTTTTCAAAGTTTTCGTTTTATTAAATAAGTTTGGTTTTAGTTAGTTATTTGATGCTATAAAAACGGGGGTGTGGCGTCATGATTGACAGCTGTGATTGACAGCTTCTCTGAGAGTAGTCACTGAGGCACCAACTGACTATTTTCAGGATTTTCGGGAGGAGATTGGAGCTTTAGCTTTAATTTCTACATTTCCATAACTGTTTGTTTCACAACGACATAATGAGTTGTTCGCCAGTAACCCGTACTAACCGATTCTGCGGGAGTGTGGGCGGGGCCTTGATACCGCGGCTCTACTTCACGCTCACTACTGCACAGAGTCAGGCTCCAAGATGTCAGCGCCATATTTGGACATAAGCAGCTTCACTTTATACTCTACACACACTAGAACCATGGTGAATTTCATTAGGGCACGGATAAATTTACAAATTATTAAAGGATAATTTAACAAAACAGCTTTAAAGCCTGTATCCCATGAATTAAGGACAAAGCTTTTTTCTCATTAAATGTTTTATGAACTTTTTAATAGTTATAATGAATTTTAATTGAAGTAAATTGTTAATTCAATGAGAGCCTTATGAAAGATCAGTGACTTACAAAAATTAGGTGTTAACTCTTTACAAATGTTATTGTTTTTAAAGGGGTATTTCAACCCAAAATGTCATAATTTACTCACCCTAATGTCATTCCAAACCTGAATGAGTGTAACATAAAAGAAAATCCTTCGAGTCTGTTTTTTTGTCCATACAATAGAAGTCAATGGTAACCAAAATGGTTTGGTTGCCAACATTCTTCAAAATACCTTCTTTTGTGATTCACAGAAGAGAGAAAGTCATACAGGTTTGGAATGACATGAGGGTGAGTAAATGATAAAAGCGTTTAATAGCAGTAAATTTACTTTACGTCATCCTAGCTCAAGATCAATGCTTTGCTGTCAAGTGCATTTCTATGTGACAAAAGTGCAATATTAGGTTTGTTAACTGCATTTGCAGTGAATTCAATAATATCTACCATTATTTGTCCCAGTCCTAATCCTATTTACTCGTTTATTTTTAATTTAAGGCCTTAACCCTAGCCCTGGCTGCCATAGACTTCCAGAGCGGAAGAAGAATTAGAAACGGAAGAATAAGAACGCCAAAGGATACAATAGGTGCTTGGGCCCGGCAGGTCTCACTCTGGTTTGATGCTGTAAGGCGTGTCTGGCTGCTCTCCATGTGATACTGATGGGAGGAAGGCTCCTGAAAAAGTGAACCCACAGACCCGTTTCAACACTTTCCGTTCAGAAGTTATAATCAAAATGTTTCATATCTTTTGATCACTAGGTGGCACTGCGCCAAAACTGTACAGGTCGCATCAGGTCATGGTTGTCATAACACACACCAAGTTTGGTCAGAATACGCTAAAGCGTTGCGGAGATATAGCCCTGCATTCATTTTGGCGTGCTCTTCATCGAATTTGTTCGAGAACGGTTTCACGAATCGACTTGAATTCCACGGCTGAATCCGAAATCGCCCCCTATACTCTCAAAGAGGGCATTATTTGAAGGGACAGCCATTTGTAGTGGTGTCCGAACGTTATCGAGTACACTCATTCTATCCTGTACTGTATTAGTGGACTAACGATTGGAATAGTGATTGAGGGTTTAGGGTGTGATTTCGGATTCAGCCCACAATTTTTTTTGTCGGCATGGTCTGACGATGATCTGGTTAAATTTTCGTGAAAATCTGAGCAACGGCCTAGGATGAGAGTTTTTTTTTTTAGAAGAATTAGAAACGGAAGAATAATAATAGTAAAGCCAATGGATACAATAGTCAATACCTTCGGTGTTTGGGCTCTAACTATAACGAGACTGAAAAGGACTTTCTTATCTCAGAATTGTATTTTGCCCTAAAATATTTACTATTGGGCTACCTCAGAGGTTGGTAGCCACTTGACTTACCTTTCTAAATGGTGTTCCGTTCCCAGCAGGTCTCACTCTGGTTTGATGCTGTAAGGCGTGTCTGGCTGCTCTCCATGTGATACTGATGGGAGGAGGGCTCCTGAAAAAGTGAACCTACAGACCCGTTTCAACACTTTCCAAAGCAGACAACCCTCGGGACGGACTGCAGGGCACGTTTACACGGGCTGTTGGATACCTACTTCCTTTTGAACGCTCATTATTTTACTAAGAGTGGAGAAACAGCGAGGTTTTTCATCATGGGAGCGACACCATCCGTGCAGCGGGACGCGAAGAGCCCTGAAGATGCGCCAGAGGACATCAGCGCGGAGCTCAGCGACGCTCGAGATGGAGAAAACGTAGATGGCAAGGTAACATTTACGCTTGAAAAGAAATATTATCGTTGTGAGCTGACGTTTTGGATGTGTGTGTGGGTGAATCGCTGAACATGCTCACCTAAGTTTCCCCGTTCGGGACCTCATGAGTCGGATGTGTGGCGCAGATAGTTATTGAGCTTTGCTATGTAAACACCTGATACCTCCTGACAGCTGTGACTGCACTCGGATCAGCAGGTAGTATTTGAGAAAACGTTGAGACGTGTTTGCTTATGCATGTTTTTTAAGCTCTATTTTAAGTTAAATGAGTATTTGCAGTAATGCAGTATTGAGACACCGTCTATTACAGCAGAGATGCAATATTTTCTTCTTTTTTTTTGTAGAGACAACGATATCAGATGTCGTCAGGAAAAAGAAAATTGAGATATAAATGCATTGGTAACACTTTAGTTTAGGGTCCAATTCTCACTATTAACTAGTTGCTTATTAGCATGCATATTACTAGGATATTGGCTGTTTATTGATGCCTTATTCTACATGATCATATTCTACATCCCTTAATCCTACCCAAAACTTAACAACTACCTTACTAATTATTAATAAGCAGTAATTAGGAGTTTATTGAGGCAAAAGTCTTAGTTAAGTGAGAATCGGACCCTAAATCTAAAGCGTGACCAATGCATTTCTATCTTGTTCCCAATTCCCCATGATGAAGGTGAATGTTCTCAATATTTTATGACATAGTGAGTCTCTCATAGTGTGGCTCTTTGGTTGGTGGTTGAATAGGTTGTTTGCTTGACATTATACTACAGTTATCATTCAAGCAATTCTGCCTTTGATTATATATTAATCACTGATTATTCAACTGAATAGTAACATGAGGCTGCATTCACAGTCATGCTGATATAATATGATAATACTTTTATACAGGAGTTCTATAAACAAGAAGTTAGAGATTAGAGAGAATATGGAGATATTCTGTGGTATGGAGGTTTTCTGTGATGACTCTGTTTAAGGTCCACTCCAGGTTTTCCATTTCCTGCTCGCTGATGAGAGAAACCCACCTCAGAGTGAATCTGTGGCAGGAAAAAACAACACACTCTCATTGCAATTCATAACTATTTTATGAACTGGTGGCTAATTCGTACAACCACATTATATGTTTTCATGTAATCTGATTATTGCGCTCTAATGGTTAGTAGTTTTGTACATTTTCGTACAAATTCATACACTGTAAAAACACTTTAACCCATCAAAATAAGTGAAGCAATTTTCAGCTTTTTTATAAGGTAAACAAGATAGATTCAACTCATTTTTTTAAGTAAGTTTAATTTAATTTTAGGTGAAATGACTTAAACATCCAAGTTGATTGTACTTAAAAAATTTAAGTGTACGAAATCACCACCTCGTAAAATAGTGTTTTTTCTCAAGAGATCAGGTTGGCTCCAACCAATCTAGGACTTCTTCACTCTTGCGTGATGCCTTGCTTAATTTAGAGACACAAATTTGCACTATGCTGTTATTTCTTGTCATGTGCCGAATCACGGGATGCATAACTTACACCTTGGTGTTATATTTCTTTCAAAGAGCTATGTATCAAAATGACATGGAGAAGCAATCGCAGGGGTTTACCAAGATTCAGAGGAGTGAAAATGAGCATCTTATATTATACCGTTACACTTACATTATTTAAAGAGATGCTCCAGTGGGTCTTAAAAGGGTTAGTTCACCCCAAAATAAATATACTTTCTGTCATCATTTAATACGTCATTTCAAACCTGTTTGACTTTTTTCTTCAGTTGAGCTTCAAGATATTTGAACAGTGTTGGTAACCAAATTATTTTGTTTACCATTGACTTCCATTATGTGGACAAAACTGAGACATTTCTCAAAATATCTTCTATTTTCCACAGTTGAAAGAAAGTCGTACAGGTTTGGAATGACATGAGGCTGAGTAAATAATGACAGAATTTTAATTTTAGGGTGAACTATCCCTTTAAGTATCATGGGATATCTCCTGAATGTTATTTTGACCACATACACAGAGAGAGATCAGCCACAACTGACTATACCTACAACTATATCAATAATCTAACATTTGAATATTTTCACACAAGTCTTTCACATGCTTTCACAGAAAGCAAAGCGAAAGCCATTCACTATTTTAGACATTCAGAAATGGACTCCATATTTGCTTGTCTATACGTTCTTGTACATCTACCATTAGATACAGCCTTCTGGAGCTCTTGTTTACAGGTTTAGGTTTGAGAAGACTTTTACTAACTTTTGTAGGTTGTTACATCCCCAAGTTGTTCCTTTTAAAAGAGATCAGCACATAACAGTTACATATGAAACTTTGCACAACAGATCACAGCTTGTTTTAGGAGAGTAATGTGCAGAAATGTGATGGGACACATTTTGTTCCAGAGAACAGTTACATTTGATGTTTTTTATCAAAGTACAAACAAGACAATGACCTTGCATTTTGTTTTCTCCCAGCATTCCATTCTTCTTCAGCTGTTCAGTTTTATATAAAGTGCTTGACAGTGTTGGGGAGTTGCATGTAACGGCGCTACGTAATTTAATTACAAAATAAATGTAACTGTAATCCGTTACAGTTACTAAGAAAAAATGTGTAATTAAATAATACAGTTACTTGTTAAATGTTAACGGTTACAAAGAGGGTTACATCTGAATATTTTCTATAAAAAGCTAGGATATGTTGAATAATATTAATTTGTTGCTTTGCCTGTTTTTGATGTGCACGATGCCTCCTGCCATTTAAAGGCCGTTTAGTAAAGCGATGCTATTCTGATGCTTTTGATTGGCTCTCTTATTTGAATTTGCAGCGCACCACGTCTGCCAATTACATCAATCCACATTTTGCCATCGACATCGAAGGTTTCAATGGCGAACCTGAGGAAGCAGGTTTTACTACAATATAATGATCTAGGTGTTTTCTCTTAAATATAACTAAATATAACTATCTGTTTTTTAGAGCTTAACCCTGCCTTGTTTAAATGTTTGAAAATGATTAACAGTTGAAAACATTCGTTAGAAATTTAGAAAAGCAATCAAATGTAATCAGTTACATTACTTTAATAAAGTAATTGAACTAGTTACACTACTTCTTACGTTTTAAATAGGGTAATCTGTAACCTATTACATTTCCAAAGTAACCTTTTTTAACAGGCGAGCATATATAAATAGACCTTAGATGCAAAAAGACCTGTTTTGTGACTTTTCTGAATTCTGAGTAAATCTGAATCTTGACTGAAACATGTCAAGACCTGGCTGTTTGGGGTAGCTATGGAATATTCAAAACTCGATTGTTTGCTATTTATCAGATAAGGACCCTTGAACAGGTGTGGTCTGGTGTTTGTGTGTGTGTGCTTTAGCAATACAACTGCATGCTGTGTATAAAGCGTTTGTGTGAGGCGCCCTACTGGAGATGTGGTTGATAAACATCCTCTCTGGCGCACATAGGAATTTTAGTCATTCCTCTCTCTCTTTCGCTCACACTCGCGCTCTCTAAAAATGGGTCAAAACATGGATGGGGTTGAACACCTACTCAGACATCCCCTCACATTGCAACATTTCCTCCCCCTAAAATGCCTCTAAAACACTCACAACAGGGGCTGAACCTCGGCTCTCAGCTCTCGATTCTTTTCAGGCTAAGTCCGCAAGACTCAATTGCAAACATAAACTCACAATAATGCCTGTGTTGGCCTTACAATGAGATACACACTCAGGCCTTTTTCCAAACCAACAATGCACTGATTGACAAGTTCATAAACACCCTTTAGTTGCGATTATCTGGATTAGATTCACACTATTCAACACTGAGAAGTAGTGTTTAACCTGTGTAAACTTATTTAACATTATGAAGGATGGCATACATGTCAGAGCGGTAATGAGAGAGGGGTGGTGTGGGAGCGTTTGCCATCAGATAAGAGCCTCATAAAGGATGGGACCCGAGAAGAGGGGGGAGGAGTGGAGAACGAAGAGAACAGAGGGCTCTTTTAGGATGGGCTGGAGGACAGGTCCCGGGGCAGAGGGGTGCTGTGTGTGCATCGGCCCGAAGAAAGAGAACTAGGGAGCGAGAGAGAGGGTGATTCAGGGAGGGGGACGTGGGAGAAAGATTGCTGATCTGAATGGGAACATATCATGTAGAAAGAGTGAAAGAAAGGGCACAGGGAGGGAAAACAAGTAGATAGGTAATTAGCTTGTATTTTTCTGTTAAGGGGTGATGAGACCGGTAAAGATGAGAAATAGAGACGGGATACGGTTTTCTTTTTTGTGAAAAAGTAAAAGAAATGAGAAAAAACATTCTTAAGGCTTGTTCACACTGGGACGATTATCGCGCACGTTTATCGCCGACGTTTAACGGCTCGTGACTAAACAAAGGGCGCCAATGTGAGTGTGCACACCGACGCGCAAACCGCCAGGCATAAAAGCGCCATTTAAAAAAAAAAACGTCTCGGGTTCATTTTTTTGGTTGGATGCGCCGCGTTAAAAACTGGCCGACCAATGAGATTGGCGCTTTTGTTCACATGCCTGGAGCTGCTGAAGTTAAAGTAAAACACGACTTGGTGGCGCTCAAGCACAAAACGGTCTTGCCAAACACACTGATACCTAAGAAGAAGACGACGAAGAGGAAGTAAGTAGATGAAGAAGATGCAACGAGATGAATGTAGAGCTGCTCTTTGGTGTCTAAACACAAAGAACTTTTTGACAAACGCCACAGCGACTACAAAAATCTCCATAAGAGGGAGTTGTTATGGAGAGGAATTGCAGATCAAATAGGATTCGATGGTGAGTTTCCATCGAATCCTATTTGATCTGCTATCAAAAGCGGCATCTACTGTCAGGGAGTGAATTTGCACGTTCACTCCACGCATCGCCAGTGAAAATCGCTTGGGTATGAACACAAAGGCGCGTGGAAAAACGCTGACGATAAGCACGTGCGATAATCGTCCCGGTTTGCACAAGGCTTTAGGCCCTGTGTCCACCAAAACATTTTTTCCCGCAGCTAGCATATTTTTCAGATTGTTTTTAATGGGAGCGCCGTGTTTTTAAAACGGTAGAACCTATTTCACCGGTCGCCGAGAGTTGAAGTATGTTCAACTTTGGGTAAAACCAAGCGGCAACCTTCCGGTCTCTCTCTTGAATCCAACACGGAAGTGACTTAAACTGCAATTCATCGACTGGCCGCTAGAGACAGGCTCCAAAAGGGAGTCAATCCCATAGACCCCCCCATGTTAAAATGTCCAACTTTACAGCAGAAAAAAATATGTTTACAGCCTGGTACAAAAAGTGGTTTTGGTCTATACAGCTAGTTTTGCCCTTCAAGACAACTGTGAAGGGGGTGAATTTTTTTTATAACTCATCCGTTTAAATTATATTAAGCCTTAAAGTGTTGCATAATTAAGGGCGTGGTCACTTGAGTGACAGGTGGATTGCTGCTATGGTCGAGCTAGGTGGGTGTGGTTTCAGTAACCAGGCACCTCAGCTCCACCCATGTCACATCACTGTCACTTTTTACCCAGCCGACCAATCACAGTGGAGGAGGGGCGGGACAAATATAACACCGACCAACCGCCACATTCTGCTTGTACAACGTCTACAGATGACAACAACAAGCATAATAACGGAACAAAATCATTTAAAACCAAAGCAAATACTTTACATTGTATCAACATTTTTAGATAGAAACAATGCAGAAACAAACTATCTGTGAAATGAGATACAAGTAACACATCCGCAGATATTCCGTATCATATCAAGCAAAGCGTCTCATCTGGCGCCACCAAAACACTCACAAGCCTTTCTGTAGAGCGCCTAGTGTTTTCCGCTGGATAAAAACGCTTTGGTGGACACACGGCTTTATTTCAAAAGATACTGAACAGATGCTGTATGAGATGTCATGTTGACTCTCTAGCAGTCACACTGAATACAGGTAGTGTTGAGAAGTGAGGTCAGGTGGAAAAAACATACTGTTGGATAGACAGAGCGAATGTGAATGGATGTCCCAATTCTGCCTAATCTCCTGGGGCCGTATTCACAAAACATCTTAAGGCTAAAAGTAGCTTCTAACTTGCTGATTTAGGAGAAACTCTTAAAAATAATGGCCTTGTCAGCCCTAATTTTAGGACTCCTAAATTTTTGCTTTAAAAGTATTTCACAAAGCATTTTATTGATAAAACCAGCTCCTAAATCTGTGAAAAGACTCATAGTCACCAAGACCAAATCACAAACAATCCTAATTCCTGTTGCCGGCAATCCGCCCAAAGACACTGCACACCATTGAGGCAATAGCGATAGAGCCTTGGGTGCTGTGCCTTTTCTTCATAAATGCAATAAATATTTAGATTTATAGTTTTTAATCTGCGATGACATAACATAAAGGTTGATTTATGTATAGGCAATATGCATTGAATGATGGAGAATAAAACATTGCGGTCAAGTTGAAAATAATGTCCCATCGTCTGCACTGATAGACTTGTGGACAGCTCGGGTGACCCGAGTTCAGTTCTGGCGTGTGGACCTTTCCCGATACCGTCCCTCCTTTCTCTTTCACTCTTCACTTCCTGTCTACTCACTGTCCCATGATAATAAAAAGGCAAAAATAAATCCTTAATAAATAAATAAAGAAAATAATTTCTGATTACCTGTGGCACGAGTTCACACTTACAAATGATCGGATAGAGTAAAAGAGTAAAATAAGCCTATTTGCCATGCTGTCCGAAGGGATCGAGGGCAAACCCAGAGTTCTCCCCCGAATCCCCGGCTGGGCCGAGAGTGAGGAGTCGGGGTGGCGGAGGGATACGTGAGTCGGCTGTGTATACTGTATATATGCCTCCTCTCGAGCTGATTAGATAGCGCTCCTCCTGAACTTTGTTTACAAAACATCATTTGTCGCTTGAATTCTGCAATCTCACGAAATATTTATAACATATACTTGTTTAATTAGTGACACTTAGCCTATATTTTAACATCTTTATTTAAATATGTCAACATTTTTATTTTATATATGGCAACATGATACCTTGTTCTACAGTATTTCTATGATTAAATCACTGACAGAGACCCCTCCTCCATCAGCCAATCAATGTGTGCATAGTTAGTGTGTTGACAATTCCATAGCAACGAGGTCAACCCCGCCCTTTCTCTTACTTTAAGACTTCTCTCTATTCCTCTCTACTTAAAAGTTGGTCTCGGGTTTGTGAGATGTTTTAAAGGTGCACTGTGTAAATTTTAGCAGCATCTAGTGGTGAGGTTGCGAATTGCAACCACACACCGCTCACCCCTCCCTTTCAAAGCACATAGAGAAGCTACGGTGGCCGACACAGGACAAAGATGTCGTCTGAGACGGCAGAGAGTAGCTAGCGCTCTGTAGAGCAGTTTGTCCGTTTAGGGCTACTGTAGAAACATGGCGGCGCAAAATGGCGACTTCACTGTAAGGGGACCCGCGGTGTATGTAGATAGAAATGGCTCATTCTAAGGTAATAAAAACATAACGGTTCATTATGTAAGGTCTTTATACACCACTGAAAACATAGTTATGTATATTATATTGCATTTCTGTCATTCGATCCTCATAAATACTACACACTGCACCTTTAAGAGGAAACTCTTACCTAAGAACTGATAAGATAAAATGTTTTGTGAATACGGCCCCTGATCTCAACTCAACTGTGTCATCTTGTTATGAAACTGTTTATGAAACATAACAATAAGGTGTAATGTAATATCATGAACAATGTTTTCATAATTTCTGCTCAAAGCTTTATTTATGCCCGGTTACACAGACAAGGCTTAAGATATTCCCAGACTAAAATGCATGTTTGAGCTGTTTTAACTGAAAGCAACTTGCATTGACATATCTTACAATATATCAGTGCCATTGCTTTGTCTCAAGATGCACATCAGTAATGTTTTTTTTCTAAGGCATGTTTATAAAAGCTACTTATATGTCCTAATTCTGGCCTAATCCTGTCTGTGAAGCCAGGCCTCAATGTATTATGAATGAACATGAATTAACAATAAACAATATTTATAAAATAACGTAATTCTGTAAAAAAAAAAAAAATTGTTCAATGTAGTTCATGATACCTTATTCATTAACTACGTAATGTTAACAGATTGATCCTTATTGTAAAGTGTTGCCAAATAATATTTTAATAAAAACCATAAAGTCTGCATGTTTTGAATTCTCCATTCACATCGTTGATAACAATAATCTCTTTTTGTGTAACTGAGGACTGTCTTGAGATCAGTGACTCTTGTTCATAGTGGACCTGTGCTCAATGAGTCCTATGGTCAGAGGATCTGATCCAGGATCAGCAGATGAGTGAAAATAGGTGCTGGAGTAAGATATTATGTAATATAGGATGTGATGGAAGTGCACGCAGACATCAGGGGATCAGTGCTTTAATGAGGGTTTGGCCTGTCAGGCTGTTTGCTCCACCGTCCCATTCACACTAATGCACCAGAGAGGGAGTGGGGACTTCCTGAGGTTCGACTTAAGGGAGGAATTTGTTAAAAGTCTCAATCAGTTGAAAATGTTGTCTGTTTAGCTGCATAATGTAATGTAATATAATATAATGAGCAATGTCACATGAGTAGCAGTGCGATGTGGCTGTATATCAGCACGGCTGTGATTCGGCCGTAGGTAATCACTGATATACAGCCATATTGCATGGCTATGAGTGTGATATTGTGTTTATACAACAGTTCGACGGCACAAGTGAGTAAATAAATAAGAAACAACAACGGAGTGTCTTTAAAAACCCTCTTTTGTGCAGAACTACTTCCTTCCGCCACGGATTCAGATCTCAAGTTGACGGTTTAACAGTCGAGCCCAAGCCTCCGTTACTAATTCTGAAACATCACTTTAGATCTAGAAACGAAGGAACACTGAGTTGCTTCATTGAAGATTATTGTATTATGAGAGAGAGATCGACTAAACGAGTGTATTACCTGCACCTGATATAGCATTCATTCTTCAGCTCGATGTCCATAATATTATATCCATTATAAACAATCTGTTTGAATATCCGCTGAGGAAAGCGATATCTTTGTCCTTTTTTAAAAGATTTCCCATGACAGCGCTAAAACAACTTCCTTGTTTACAACCAGTCACTCATAAAGACTTTCAATAATGTAACTTTCACTGAAGTTGAAATCACAATCACAAACGGACCCTTTCTCAATACCAATTACGGCATGTTATTTATATAAAATAATATTTATTAAACAACAATATTTAAACTGAACAACAATAGCCATTATAAAAGACAATAGGAAAGAAACACAAGCAAACAATTCAGTCAAACGTACGAAAGCAGCGTATTTATCCTTCAGGATAAATATAGCCTAAATATACAGTTATGAAACTTAATTTTTCCCTTAACCCAAATCGGTTTGCTCTGGAAAACGTAATAAATTAATAAGACCAAAGCTTGCCCGTTTGATAAACCCCAAATTAATTATATCTCATGTTTAACCGCTATCTACATACAGTAAGAGCCAGCGGCAGATTCCTGAAGGACTGTCCGAGATGAAGCTGTTCTCTGCGGGTACATGAGCGCTGAACGGCCGCTGGCGGCCTGGAGCTCACATCTGAGAAAGCGTCTGAGCACATTGTAAAACAGGCGCTGTGTTTATATATGAGTCACATGTTTGAGGTCTAAATAACTACATTCTCACCTAAAAACTCTTAAAACTACATTCCGTGACACAACAACAGTAGTATTTTTAAAACTTATGGTGGATTTGCTCGGCCGCCATGACAGTCGTCGCAAGCGGAGTGATACAAGCGGTGAAACGGTTCCAGTGCTGATACTGGGGGAATATCGCACGGCTCTCAGCCAATCAGATTCGAGAACCAGAAAGATCTTTTGTATATAATATAATATAATATACAACCCCGATTCAAAAAAAGTTGGGACACTGTACAAATTGTGAATAAAAACAGAATGCAATGATGTGGAAGTTTCAAATTTCAATATTTTATTCAGAATACAACATAGATGACATATCAAATGTTTAAACTGAGAAAATGTATCATTTTAAGGGAAAAATGAGTTGATTTTAAATTTCATGGCATCAACACATCTCAAAAAAGTTGGGACAAGGCCATGTTTACCACTGTGTGGCATCCCCTCTTCTTTTTATAACAGTCTGCAAACGTCTGGGGACTGAGGAGACAAGTTGCTCAAGTTTAGGAATAGGAATGTTGTCCCATTCTTGTCTAATACAGGCTTCTAGTTGCTCAACTGTCTTAGGTCTTCTTTGTCGCATCTTCCTCTTTATGATGCGGCAAATGTTTTCTATGGGTGAAAGATCTGGACTGCAGGCTGGCCATTTCAGTACCCGGATCCTTCTTCTACGCAGCCATGATGTTGTAATTGATGCAGTATGTGGTCTGGCATTGTCATGTTGGAAAATGCAAGGTCTTCCCTGAAAGAGACGACGTCTGGATGGGAGCATATGTTGTTCTAGAACTTGGATATACCTTTCAGCATTGATGGTGCCTTTCCAGATGTGTAAGCTGCCCATGCCACACGCACTCATGCAACCCCATACCATCAGAGATGCAGGCTTCTGAACTGAGCGCTGATAACAACTTGGGTTGTCCTTGTCCTCTTTAGTCCGGATGACATGGCGTCCCAGTTTTCCAAAAAGAACTTCAAATTTTGATTCGTCTGACCACAGAACAGTTTTCCACTTTGCCTCAGTCCATTTTAAATGAGCCTTGGCCCAGAGAAAACGCCTGCGCTTCTGGATCATGTTTAGATATGGCTTCTTTTTTGACCTATAGAGTTTTAGCCGGCAATGGCGAATGGCACGGTGGATTGTGTTCACCGACAATGTTTTCTGGAAGTATTCCTGAGCCCATGTTGTGATTTCCATTACAGTAGCATTCCTGTATGTGATGCAGTGCCGTCTAAGGGCCCGAAGATCACGGGCATCCAGTATGGTTTTCCGGCCTTGACCCTTACGCACAGAGATTGTTCCAGATTCTCTGAATCTTTGGATGATATTATGCACTGTAGATGATGATAACTTCAAACTCTTTGCAATTTTTCTCTGAGAAACTCCTTTCTGATATTGCTCCACTATTTTTCGCCGCAGCATTGGGGGAATTGGTGATCCTCTGCCCATCTTGACTTCTGAGAGACACTGCCACTCTGAGAGGCTCTTTTTATACCCAATCATGTTGCCAATTGACCTAATAAGTTGCAAATTGGTCCTCCAGCTGTTCCTTATATGTACATTTAACTTTTCCTGGCCTCTTATTGCTACCTGTCCCAACTTTTTTGGAATGTGTAGCTCTCATGAAATCCAAAATGAGCCAATATTTGGCATGACATTTCAAAATGTCTCACTTTCAACATTTGATATGTTATCTATATTCTATTGTGAATAAAATATAAGTTTATGGGATTTGTAAATTATTGCATTCCTTTTTTATTCACAATTTGTACAGTGTCCCAACTTTTTTGGAATCGGGTTTGTAATATTGGAGTCTAAATGAGTATAAGCCTAGAACCTTGTGATCATATTGATGAATACATTTTTTCAAGGCATTATCATATGACAGTTTTGAATTGTGGTAAGGGAGAAGTAGGCTGTGTGAAAAGGCCATTAGTCTTTTATTAGAGGAGAGAGGGAGGCACTTACAGTAATTCACTTAGATGAAGGATGCAGACGGAGAGTGAGCTGTCATCAGCCAGAGAGAGGGAAGGTAGAGAAGAAGAAGAAAACAGATGAGTGGAAGGTGGAATGAGGAAAATATATTTAGGTATGATGTCAGGTTTTGGAAAAATATTTAGTCCCTTTAGTAGTGATAATCTGTTTATGAGGTGTTTAGTGAGTGTTTATTAAGTTTTTGTTGGGTAATTACATCAGTCATTAAAGGGACCACCCTGTTTCAGAGCAGGACTTCCTGTCCAGAAAAGGAAATTAGAGGAGGCATGATGCTAATGAAGTAACTTCCTGTTTAAAGCTCCAGTTATTCTCCTGATTATTTGTTTGGAGCAGAGATGTAAGCTATTTTCAATCGTTTAACTTAATTTATAGAGTCACATGGAGCTTGTCTATGGGACAGGTCCATTCTCAAGTGTACTTCTCAAGGGTGACAGAAGGGCAGACAGCCAAATAAACAATCCACTTTTACTGAAGTCAAACTGAATCACTTTTATAAATATTTTACATGCTAAAAAATTCAGCAGAAGATGTCGTAATATATATAAATAGATATAGTAGGGTACAACGGGGCTAAAGGCACACCTTAAGAAAAAATGTGCTTTTCACTGTTCATATATAGTGTATGATTGCAGAAAATATATATATGTTTGTATTGAACATTGATGGAGCAACAGATTTTGTGTGAAAATAAATCAAGTGGTTCATTTTGTTTAAAAATCTTATAAATATATGAGGTGGCGAGGGGGGCCTTTTATACACAGTATTGATACAAAAACTTTACATAATATGTTTTTAATAATGTCTAAGTTAATACTTGTTCAAAACAATCACTTTAGCAAAGTTTGCACTATTTTTTGTTTATTTTGATAAATAAAATAATACATTTTTGTTCAATAAATGTACTGTCATTAAAATATGTTAATATAAAATATATTTTTAAAATACAGAAACAAAATAATTTTAAGAAGTAAAGATTCTGAAAGCATTGAAAGAGATCCCATAATAATTTAATACAGATTTACAATCAATTATATTTTATTATATGATATGATTAATATCATATTTTTAAAATATGATTCTTTCATTATAAATATGGTGGACGCCCAACTTAATATATGATATCATATTTACCAACTGAGTCTAACCATGTCATGTCAACAATTGGAAAAGTCCGCCGGTTATTTATTATCATGTTAATTATTGTTTCTTTCGCACCGACAGCAGATGCACTTTTTACCCCAAATACCATACTTTTACATATTCTTCTGTTATTGAACAACTCTTGCTTTAATTACCTTGAACAAAACTGAAAATCATTAAGAAGACCTTTGTCTCAAAATATATAGATTCTCATTTGCTACATAAATCTACAACATTTTTAAAAACAACAAATATTAGATCAAATTAGCACAGAATCAGCTTTGCGCTGCTGCCCACGATCACGTCAGAGATCAGACACATTTCCACGAGCATCTTGAAAAGCGGATGTTTCTAGTGGTTTAGAGGAAAATAAAATCAAAGGCGCCTTTTACCCCATGGCCCCTGTAGTCCCGTTGTACCCTATATATATATTCCATGTAGTCTTTCAATTCATGTAATATAATGAAAAGCTGCTAGTATAATAATTATAAAAGAATAAGAAAAATGCTGTTTAAAATGGTTTTAAATGGATAGCATGACACACTGAAAGACATGTCAGCTTTATATTTAACGTCAGACTACCACATAATTTGGGGTCCAGTAAGATTTTTTTTTATTTTTTTCGAGAATTGAATACTTTTATTCAGAAAGAATGCATTAAATTGATTTTTAATTGACAATAATGACATTTATAATGTTACAAAAGATTTATATACTGTTCTTTTAAATGTTATATTCACAGAGGAATACTGAAAAATGTATAATTGTTAAAAAAAATTTAACAGAAAAGTGTTTCTCGAGCATCAAATCATCATATTAGAATGATTTCTGAAGGATCATGTGACACTGAAGACTGGAGTAATGATGCTGAAATTTTAAAATATATTTAAATAGAAAACAGTTATTTTAAATTATGATATTTCACAAAATTGCTGTTTATACTGTAAATCAGCCTTAGTGAGCATAAAACGCTTCTTTACGGTATTGTATGCATTGATTTGTTTACTGATGTTTTCTTTTGTTGTGTACAGAAAAGGAGCTTTAATCTGCATTTGTGTTTAGAAACACAGGCAGTCTTCTCACTGATTCTGACCCTGCCAGTGCCATCCCACTTTCTCTTCGGCTCGCTCTGATTAGGACCTGTTTACAAACCCGATTCCAAAAAAGTTGGGACACTGTACAAATTGTGAATAAAAACAGAATGCAATGATGTGGAAGTTTCAAATTTCAATATTTTATTCAGAATACAACATAGATGACATATCAAATGTTTAAACTGAGAAAATGTATCATTTTAAGGGAAAAATAAGTTGATTTTAAATTTCATGGCATCAACACATCTCAAAAAAGTTGGGACAAGGCCATGTTTACCACTGTGTGGCATCCCCTCTTCTTTTTATAACAGTCTGCAAACGTCTGGGGACTGAGGAGACAAGTTGCTCAAGTTTAGGAATAGGAATGTTGTCCCATTCTTGTCTAATACAGGCTTCTAGTTGCTCAACTGTCTTAGGTCTTCTTTGTTGCATCTTCCTCTTTATGATGCGCCAAATGTTTTCTATGGGTGAAAGATCTGGACTGCAGGCTGGCCATTTCAGTACCCGGATCCTTCTTCTACGCAGCCATGATGTTGTAATTGATGCAGTATGTGGTCTGGCATTGTCATGTTGGAAAATGCAAGGTCTTCCCTGAAAGAGACGACGTCTGGATGGGAGCATATGTTGTTCTAGAACTTGGATATACCTTTCAGCATTGATGGTGCCTTTCCAGATGTGTAAGCTGCCCATGCCACACACACTCATGCAACCCCATACCATCAGAGATGCAGGCTTCTGAACTGAGCGCTGATAACAACTTGGGTTGTCCTTGTCCTCTTTAGTCCGGATGACATGGCGTCCCAGTTTTCCAAAAAGAACTTCCACAGAACAGTTTTCCACTTTGCCACAGTCCATTTTAAATGAGCCTTGGCCCAGAGAAAACGCCTGCCCTTCTGGATCATGTTTAGATATGGCTTCTTTTTTGACCTATAGAGTTTTAGCCGGCAACGGCGAATGACACGGTGGATTGTGTTCACCGACAATGTTTTCTGGAAGTATTCCTGAGCCCATGTTGTGATTTCCATTACAGTAGCATTCCTGTATGTGATGCAGTGCCGTCTAAGGGCCCGAAGATCACGGGCATCCAGTATGGTTTTCCGGCCTTGACCCTTACGCACAGAGATTGTTCCAGATTCTCTGAATCTTTGGATGATATTATGCACTGTAGATGATGATAACTTCAAACTCTTTGCAATTTTTCTCTGAGAAACTCCTTTCTGATATTGCTCCACTATTTTTCGCCGCAGCATTGGGGGAATTGGTGATCCTCTGCCCATCTTGACTTCTGCGAGACACTGCCACTCTGAGAGGCTCTTTTTATACCCAATCATGTTGCCAATTGACCTAATAAGTTGCAAATTGGTCCTCCAGCTGTTCCTTATATGTACATTTAACTTTTCCGGCCTCTTATTGCTACCTGTCCCAACTTTTTTGGAATGTGTAGCTCTCATGAAATCCAAAATGAGCCAATATTTGGCATGACATTTCAAAATGTCTCACTTTCAACATTTGATATGTTATCTATATTCTATTGTGAATAAAATATAAGTTTATGAGATTTGTAAATTATTGCATTCCTTTTTTATTCACAATTTGTACAGTGTCCCAACTTTTTTGGAATCGGGTTTGTACATGGGTCAAAATAGAAGGGTCCTATTTTCACCAGCCAACTCTCACTGTCCTCCTCCATCACATTCACTCGCTTTTTTGTTTTCCACTCTCCTCCTCCCCTCTCTCTCTCTCTCTTTAGAAGTAAACTTGGCCTCTTAAAATGTTAATAAGTGCCGGAGTTACATAAAAACAGTCTTCCAGAATAGAAAAAACACAGGCCAATGAGGGCAAAGGCAGAACGGAGAGACGGTTTGTAATACAACATGGAGCAAAGAAATATTTCTTTCTCTTTTTTTCCTTAGTTTCACTTATTTTCTCAAGTAAACAAGCAATTCCATCGTATTTCCTTATCTTCGCTGCAGACTGTGCTGATAAAAGTAAAGCGCTGGAGATCCCAGGCTAAGTGCTTTCATCAGGAGTCGGCGTGCATCAATAACGTTTCATTACTGCCCCGCCAGAAAAAGACCATCCCAGTCAACCGTTTACTTTTGTCTGCACTTCACAGCTCAAGAAACCTATTGTACTGCTGAACAACAACTAAAGTCTGCTTGCCTCACAGCTTAATACAAATGTAGTGGAGAATATCGACGTTTCAAGATAAACATCATCCGGAAGCTTCACTAGGATGGATTCTGGGAGTCTTTTGGATTTGAATATGAATCCTCAATCACAGGTGACAGGATGCTTTTGAATATATTTACCTGACTAACATCCGTGAGTTGAATTATTGGTATTCTCGTGCATTTTGTTTCCAGTTAAATGCATGAACAAAGGAAGATGCTGAGGGAGTTGCAGGCAATAAAAACTACAGTGTAATGATTCTCTCAAAGCTGAATTGGTCTGGCAGATTGTGCTGTCCAACTGGTCCCAGATTGTTTGCATGCTAGTTTTATTGTTTAGTAATGGTGATTTGTTTTAGCTGATGTCATAACTGTTGTTTCTCTGTAAATGGGCAGATGCAGCCTCCGCATTTTTGCACGGACTATTTGGCTGTGCTTAACGGTCCACTAACCTGTGCAGTGTAATGCTTGTAGCAATCAGCCTTAGAATCAAAAAGATTATGCAAATATAAACACTCCCACAGAGAGTAATAATGATGAAGTCAACAAAATTAGGCTGAAGCCGCAATCAGCGGATGGTACTGGATGTAATGTCTTCACAGACAGGAACCACTCCCATTCAAATGAACCTCAAAACAGATGATCTGATATGCATTTGCTCTTGGAGGGAAAAAAAGAGAGTTTTTTTTGCAATAATTATTTCACTGCATTTTTATTTCATTCAACTGATTATGATTCTTTAGCAGTTCTTTGTATAACAGTTTGTCTGAAGCTGCTCTTACATGCACACTTTGGGCTCTATCACACACCCGGCACAATGCGACGCCAGGTGCAACACAAGTGTTTTTTTGCTAGTTTCAGCCTGACGCAGTTATAATTTTCACGTCCAGCATCACATTATTTAAATAGCAAATGCACTTGCGTCCATCTGTTCGCCCATGGGCGTCTGGTCTGAAAACCAGGTGTGTTCAGGCGCATTGTTGGAGCGTTGCTATTTTGAGGAACTGAAAACGACTGCGCCATTGACCAACAAAAACCTGGTGTAAAGTCAATAGCGCAGTATTTTTTGTGTTATTTAAAGGGTGTGTTAGTAATATGCGCCTATAGACGGGTGCACAATGCGTGTACACTCTGCTTATTACACACACAGGGACACGCAGCAGCACACACACATGCCAAATATTAAAAATAAAAGGATTACAATGTAAAAGATTATTATTGTGTACATAAAGATAAAAATGCCTACATGTCATAATGGAATCATTGCATGTGTCAGAATGACTTATTTGCAGTAATGACGAATAAAAGTGGCTAATTATTTAACCAGTCGTGGCAATACACACATGTATTTAAACTTGTCAGGTTGAGTGTGTCTATATTCCTCCATGTTAATAGCAAATCCGCCATGGTGCGAGTGCAACTGGCTTTTAAAGGGAATGGGAGATGAGACTCTGATTGGTTTATTGCATGTTAAGCCCAAAACACACACATGACTCATTAAGAGACAACATACAACTCTTTTAGACCATGCGCCTGGCATGCCAACCATTTTTTCCGTCGTTAAACTAGCAAAAGTGGATTCGGACACGCCCTAAGTGCACCTGCGCCATGCGCTTAGATCGTTAAAATAGGGCCCTAAAGGGCAAATTCACTAAACTGTTTAGTATGTTGTATTTCAGTGCAAACCCCTGCATCTTCTTCTCTAGGGCTGCACGATACATCAAAATATCGCAAATGTACATATCACGATATGCATATTGCAATTGCAGTCAAAGTTTTAGGAAAACTTAAAGCAGTGTTTATTTCATTTTTATCTTTGTTTTATTGTAATTGCCCTATTTTTTGTAATTTGCCTCTTTGTTCTTATTTTTAATAACAAAGATCAATTAAAACAAAAATAACTAATCATCCACCCCTAGTTTCAGGTGTTTTTGTTTACCTGGATGTTAAGTTTTCAGGCTGATATAACTATATTTTACCAAGTTGTAGGGATGCACAATATATCGGCCATCATATCTGTATCGGCCGATATATGTTTATTTTTAATATTATCGTTATCGGCCCAATAAGAAAATTTGGCCGATATATTAAAGCCCATAAATTATGTATTATTTCCTTCAGCTGAGACACTTCAGATGCGCACTGTTCACCATGATGGGTTTGAATTGCTTGAAATATGATTGAAATCACTTCAAAAAGGAAAATACGGTTCAGTGCAACATATCATATAGGCTACATAAAATTATAATGAGAACATCATAATTGTGTGCTTGGGGTATGGCTTTTAATGGTGAGGTTTTTGTAATCACGCTCTCAAAAATTATATAACATTTTGGATTTAGATTTATCGGTCAATATATTGGTTATCAGCTTTTAAATATAAAGAATTATTGGTTATCAGCCAAAATGTTCATATCGGTGCATCCCTACCAAGCTGAGCAAAGAGTTGTACATTAATGTTAAAATGGCATTGTCAGATTTGTGAGATTACTGTTTATGTAGTGCTAAAACACTGCTGTTCACTTTCAGAAGTTGTAGTGATGCTTTATTTTCCCAGAAAGAATGTGAAACATATATTGGTTATATAATTTTTTATATATTTATGTATTTTATATATATATATATATATACACTCACCTAAAGGATTATTAGGAACACCATACTAATGCTGTGTTTGACCCCCTTTCACCTTCAGAACTGCCTTAATTCTACGTGGCATTGATTCAACAAGGTGCTGAAAGCATTCTTTAGAAATGTTGGCCCATATTGATAGGATAGCATCTTGCAGTTGATGGAGATTTGTGGGATGCACATCCAGGGCACGAAGCTCCCGTTCCACCACATCCCAAAGATGCTCTATTGGGTTGAGATCTGGTGACTGTGGGGGCCATTTTAGTACAGTGAACTCATTGTCATGTTCAAGAAACCAATTTGAAATGATTCGAGCTTTGTGACATGGTGCATTATCCTGCTGGAAGTAGCCATCAGAGGATGGGTACATGGTGGTCATAAAGGGATGGACATGGTCAGAAACAATGCTCAGGTAGGCCGTGGCATTTAAACGATGCCCAATTGGCACTAAGGGGCCTAAAGTGTGCCAAGAAAACATCCCCCACACCATTACACCACCACCACCAGCCTGCACAGTGGTAACAAGGCATGATGGATCCATGTTCTCATTCTGTTTACGCCAAATTCTGACTCTACCGTCTGAATGTCTCAACAGAAATCGAGACTCATCAGACCAGGCAACATTTTTCCAGTCTTCAACTGTCCAATTTTGGTGAGCTCGTGCAAATTGTAGCCTCTTTTTCCTATTTGTAGTGGAGATGAGTGGTACCCGGTGGGGTCTTCTGCTGTTGTAGCCCATCCGCCTCAAGGTTGTGCGTGTTGTGGCTTCACAAATGCTTTGCTGCATACCTCGGTTGTAACGAGTGGTTATTTCAGTCAAAGTTGCTCTTCTATCAGCTTGAATCAGTCGGCCCATTCTCCTCTGACCTCTAGCATCAACAAGGCATTTTCGCCCACAGGACTGCCGCATACTGGATGTTTTTCCCTTTTCACACCATTCTTTGTAAACTCTAGAAATGGTTGTGCGTGAAAATCCCAGTAACTGAGCAGATTGTGAAATACTCAGACCGGCCCGTCTGGCACCAACAACCATGCCACGCTCAGAATTGCTTAAATCACCTTTCTTTCCCATTCTGACATTCAGTTTGGAGTTCAGGAGATTGTCTTGACCAGGACCACACCCCTAAATGCATTGAAGCAACTGCCATGTGATTGGTTGATTAGATAATTGCATTAATGAGAAATTGAACAGGTGTTCCTAATAATCCTTTAGGTGAGTGTATATATATATATATACATATGTGTGTGTATAGTTATGTGTAATAATATGTATAGATTTATATATATGTATATGTATATATTTTTATTTTTTTTGCTCGAAATAAACTTCAATCAATCAATCAATTTTACACACTTTGTTATTGTATTGCATATCGAATATCGCAGTATTTAACAAGTTATTGCATAACTACATTTGCCTGGCACAATTAACATTGTGTTTACCTAGTGATGATGACAGCAGTTAGGCATCAAATCATGGAGAAGAGCATTATACTGTATATATATCTAGGCGAGTGCAAATTGTGTTCAGCACAGGTTATTTGGGAGTTTTTGTGCTTATCCATTATTTCCATAATAACTTTAGTGAATCTGTTGCAAAACCGCAGACAGCATATGCAAATAAATGCTGTATGAGTGCATCAGTCTTTGTGAATCTCCCTTAACGTACCGTTTTCCTCGTTTATGAATGCATTGCGTTTAATGGTGTGGGTGACCTTAGGCTGTGCTCCTTAGGGAGGTGTAGTTCAATGAGCTCAATGAGATGGAGTAATTAAAGTGTGGATTTCATTTAACATAGAGTCATAAAGCTTTGGCAGCTTCATCTTTCTACTCTCCTAACAGCCCTTCTGAGTTAAGAGTGAATGATGATATTTGTACCCAGCTGTTTGTGGAGTCAAGATCCCTTAACAACTGATTTCTAATCACCGATGAAAGGATGTGGATAAAACAGGACGTTTGATAGCAGATTGTGCTGGCTGTGACGGAGTAAAATCAATGTTGGAAACAGGCCCTATAGCATCCATTTAAGTCACGGCAAAGCATCACTAATGGATAATAATTATGACTCAGTGTTTGTGTGTAAATGGCTCAGACCACCATGGTGAAGTGGTTTGTTAGAGAGGATACTTTTTGTGTAGCTGTAGATTTGAGTAATTATTTATTTATATTGGTATGTAAAACTTTATTTACGTAGAATTATTTAAAACGGTGTGTACAGTGTCTTGCAGAAGACACATAAGTAAACGTTCACATAAATACGTATAGAAGCAGACTCAAAAACAGAGTAAGAATAAAAATAAAAGAATAAATATAAATAAAAAAACAATAAATTAAAATAAAAGAAGAGAATGAGATTAATTGAGGAAAAGGTGTTTAAAAGTGTTTTTAAAACTATTTAAAGGCACAATATGTAATTTTCGCCACTAGAGGGCGCTTATTCAAAACAAAGGCGTAGCTTGATGACACCTTGATTTCGTGGAATCATGGGAGTTGTTGTCTTCACCTCTACAGCCGGTGGATGAGCTAATGTATTAAAGATTTATTAGCGTTACTGTAGTATGAAACAGGGTGGAGCTGAACGAGGCGCTGGAGCGATTGCTAATGAGAGACGAGCGCGACACACGGCTCAAGAGCAGTGGAGCTTTTACTCTGCCGCAGACGAGTGTATATGTGTATATATGTATATATATATATATATATATATATGTGTGTGTGTGTATATGTATATATAATACATATATATATACACCAAACTAATATTGTGCTGCCCTGACCTGTCGAGGCATGGACTCCAGTAGACCCCTGAAGGTGTGCTGTGGTGTCTGGCACCAAGATGTTAGCAGCAGATCCTTGTTTGTTCAGCACATCCCACAGATGCTCAATTGGATTGAGATCTGGGGAATTTGGAGGCCAAGTCAACACCTCAAACTCGTTGTTGTGCTCCTCAAACCATTCCTGAACCATTTTTGCTTTGTGGCAGGGCGCATTATCCTGCTGAAAGAGCCACAGCCACCAGGGAATACCGTTTCCATGAAAGGGTGTACATGGTCTGCAACAATGCTTAGGTAGGTGGTACGTATCAAAGTAACATCCACATGGATGGCAGGACCCAAGGTTTCCCAGCAGAACATTGCCCAAAGCATCACACTGCCTCCGCCGGCTTGCCTTCTTCCTATAGTGCATCCTGATGCCATGTGTTCCCCAGGTAAGCGACGTTTACCATCCGCGTGATGTAAAAGAAAACGTGATT
Organism: Coreius guichenoti; assembly: GCA_039654105.1. Lineage (NCBI taxonomy): Eukaryota > Metazoa > Chordata > Actinopteri > Cypriniformes > Gobionidae > Coreius > Coreius guichenoti. The sequence continues at coordinate 3,839,704 of CM077185.1, forward strand.
CATCAGATCAGGCCAACTTCTTCAATTCCTCCGTGGTCCAGTTCTGATGCTCACATTGGCGCTTTCGGCGGTGGACAGGGGTCAGCATGGGCACCCTGACTGGTCTGCGGCTATCCAGCCCCATACGCAACAAACTGCGATGCACTGTGTATTCTGACACCTTTCTATCAGAACCAGCATTAACTTCTTGAGCAATTTGAGCTACAGTAGCTCGTCTGTTAGATCGGACCACACGGGCCAGCCTTCGCTCCCCACATGCATCAATGAGCCTTGGCCGCCCATGACCCTGTCGCCGGTTCACCACTGTTCCTTCCTTGGACCACTTTTGATAGATACTGACCACTGCAGACCAAAAAGCCTTGTTTACATAATAAATATAGTTTAGCAACCAAATGTTAGATCGTGAATATGGGCGAATGAGTGAGGTAGACGTGAGCCCAGTGCCGTTTCAGTTTATAATAAATGCCATTATAGCCTAATTTGTGATTTATTTTATAATTTAATATATAATTGTATAGCTATTTTCATTGTTCTGTTCTGAATATCGTCAAATTGAAAGGATTTGTTGTGGAATGAGGGGAACTAAAATAGCTTAGTCTATAGTGTTTATAAAGTTTTTTTTTTATTTACAGTATTTAATATTCATATACATTAATGTAATTGTTTGCAATTAGGTTATTATGATGGTAAAGTGTTTTTGGAGCAAGATCAATTTCTCTTTCATGAGATTACTTCCTCTTCTTGGCCAGGTTACATTTCTCCATGTTGTAAACTCTAAAGCGTGAATTTTTAGGGGTGTGATATTTAAATGACGATTGTTTTCAGCCACATTTATCAATGTACGGCCATTCAAACGATGGTATTGGCAGCATATGAATGTTTCATGAATCACTCATGAACCCTGTCATAAGATGTTTTCTATGCTCGTTTCTATCTTAAATTAATCATTGAGGCCCATTGGCTTTGCAGGACAACTAAACGAAGAAGGAAGCAAGAGGAGGAGTTAAAGACATCCTGTATCAGGCACATGCGCTGTTTCCCCTTCACTGCAGTGCAGTCTCATCATCTGTACCAAAAATAACCAGATGCTGTCCTTCTCTCTCTCTCTCTCTCTCTCTCTCTCTCTCTCTCTCTCTCTCTCTCTCTCTCTCTGTCTCTCTCTGTCTCTCTCTCTCTCTCTCTCTCTCTCTCTCTCTCTCTCTCTCTCTCTCTCTCTCTCAGAGGACAGAATAACCCTTCTTCATCCTTGAAACACAAATCATGACTCATGCCTCTTAACAAACTGCTGTTTTCCCTATTCCTGGTAAAGGTTCAAGTTTCTGTAAATGAGTGTTGGGGGGTGGGAGTTAGAAAGCACGTATTAAATTTGTAAGCATCCAGGGAGAATTGTAAAATCGCAGCACAATCATGTATTGATTGAAAGGTCATATATCGCTCTGGCTGGCAGCCATGCCAGGACATTTGGAAATGTTATCTTCAGATCTATACAGAGAGTTCGAGTATATAGAAAGTCCTAGAAGGCCCTGTAGTAAACAGTGATTGCATTTTCTGGGTTTATTAGAGATGATGTTTGTCTCCTGGTTATGATGGACTATATACAGTGGGGAGAACAAGTATTTGATACACTGCCGATTTTGCAGGTTTGCCCACTTACAAAGCATGTAGAAGTCTGTAATTTTTATCATAGGTACTCTTCAACTGTGAGAGACGGAATCTAAAACAAAAATCCAGAAAATCACATTGTATGAATTTTAAGTAATTAATTTGCATTTTATTGCATGACATAAGTATTTGATGCATCAGAAAAGCAGAACTTAATATTTGGTACAGAAACCTTTGTTTGCAATTACAGAGATCATACGTTTCCTGTAGTTCTTGACCAGGTTTGCACACACTGCAGCAGGGATTTTGGCCCACTCCTCCATACAGACCTTCTCCAGATCCTTCAGGTTTCGGGGCTGTCGCTGGGCAATATGGACTTTCAGCTCCCTCCAAAGATTTTCTATTGGGTTCAGGTCTGGAGACTGGCTAGGCCACTCCAGGACCTTGAGATGCTTCTTAAGGAGCCACTCCTTAGTTGCCCTGGCTGTGTGTTTCGGGTCGTTGTCATGCTGGAAGACCCAGCCACGACCCATCTTCAGTGCTCTTACTGAGGGAAGGAGGTTGTTGGCCAAGATCTCACGATACATGGCCCCATCCATCCTCCCCTCAATACGGTGCAGTCGTCCTGTCCCCTTTGCAGAAAAGCATCCCCAAAGAATGATGTTTCCACCTCCATGCTTCACGGTTGGGATGGTGTTCTTGGGGTTGTACTCATCCTTCTTCTTCCTCCAAACACGGCGAGTGGAGTTTAGACCAAAAAGCTCTATTTTTGTCTCATCAGACCACATGACCTTCTCCCATTCCTCCTCTGGATCATCCAGATGGTCATTGGCAAACTTCAGACGGGCCTGGACATGCACTGGCTTGAGCAGGGGGACCTTGCGTGCGCTGCAGGATTTTAATCCATGACGGCGTAGTGTGTTACTAATGGTTTTCTTTGAGACTGTGGTCCCAGCTCTCTTCAGGTCATTGACCAGGTCCTGCCGTGTAGTTCTGGGCTGATCCCTCACCTTCCTCATGATCATTGATGCCCCACGAGGCGAGATCTTGCATGGTGCCCCAGACTGAGGGAGATTGACCGTCATCTTGAACGTCTTCCATTTTCTAATAATTGTGCCAACAGTTGTTGCCTTCTCACCAAGCTGCTTGCCTTTTGTCCTGTAGCCCATCCCAGCCTTGTGCAGGTCTACAATTTTATCCCTGATGTCCTTACACAGCTCTCTGGTCTTGGCCATTGTGGAGAGGTTGGAGTCTGTACCTATGATAAAAATTACAGGCTTCTACATGCTTTCTAAGTGGGCAAACCTGCAAAATCGGCAGTGTATCAAATACTTGTTCTCCCCACTGTAATGGTTGAGTTAAAAGAACAAATGCAAGATTCATATACAACGTTTATGAAAACAGAGATGATCAAAGAGAAAAAATACGATATTAAAAAACTCATATTAGTTTGGAAATAACTAGGTATAGCCTAGTCCACCCAAAAATGGAATTTCTGTCATTTACTCACCGTCATGTCATTCTTTCTTTCTTATTTCTGTGCAACACAAAAGATGATATTTTGAAAAATGTTGCAAAACAATTTTGGTGACCATTGACTTCCACTGTACGGACAAATAAAACACTGAGGCATTTCTCAAAGTTCTCAAAGAAGAAAGTCAAAGTGATGACATTTTTTTATTTTTAGGTGAACCATCCCTTTAGGATTCTTTTGTGTTTGTGAATGTGCACGTCTCCACCAAAACTGGTCACATGCTTCTATCACAGTAACATTATTAGGGCATAAAATAAAATCAGGCAGCATGTGAGAATCACTGTGAGCCCAGTCCCTTTGTCTGAAACGATTCTGCATCTTCTCTGGTTGGATAACAGATCATGTGGCTGTTGGCGGCACTAATATCCCTGGTGTTGTATCTAATCTTCTCAGGTCTTGCCAGGGAAAATGGAAAATGCACTTTGTGTCTCTTCAACAACAGATGGTGTTGAAGATTTCAAATATGTCATTTGAAAGTGTAAGTAGTCACAGTTCACAAAAATTGTATGAAAGACGCTAGGTGCGTCCCAATACTGTACTTAAGCACTATTCTATGACGTTTTGTAGTATACATAGTAGGGCTGCCCCCTAATAGTCGACTACCTGCTACTCTGATAATTTGTAGAAATGATCGTTCTTTCTAAATGTGATGTGAACATACTGTCATGTGACAACAAATAAACAGAAACAGATGGGCTTTGGGCTTCGGTGCTACAGGTCCGAGGCTATTAGCCCGGACCGGCCCGGCCCGTTGAAAGCCCTGACTCGCACTGGCCCATCAGTGGAAAAGCGGCTACTGACAAGTAGTTGGTCAATTGGTTAGGCCAGATGAGTGCTGACAGTTAATTGCAGGCTTTGTAAGACCCTATAAATACGTCTAGTAATGGCTATTTAGTGTAGAATTTTCCCTTTTTTTGCAGTCATTAAACGGATCCGGTTTCACTACCTCCACCAGATCCTCATTTTAAACTCTGACTGTTGTTTCTTCAAAGTAATAGGAGAGTCACGTCTGAACTTTTCCTTTCTTATGATCTGAATCAAGGGAGGACCCTTGGGATAGAGCGAGAGGAGGAGGTTTATTGTTTCAGTCCCAGAGTGGGGGGGCTGAATCTGGGACCGGTCCAGCCGATCTGCCACAGAGACACAGGGAGGTCCTGTCCTATCACATTGATGTTTGCTCACAAGGGTGGCCTTAGTGACAGCTGTTTGGGGAGTGGAAGGAACAGAAGACTCCCAGTATCAGTGGGAGACAAATAGGGGGTCAGGAAAATCAGGAAAACGTGCAGTGGGGTGGCTCGCAGCTTGGAAGACTCTCCGCAAGGACATTTATATGTACAAGTTCCTGGAATTCATAACAAAATCGCTCCTTTTTTGTATATAGCTCCCAGTCTGTGCCAAAAAAATAAATTCCTCTTTCGTCAAACGAGAAGTAAAGAATTCACTGCATATGTTTCCATGAAACAAACAAATCTGAAGCCAGCGCGAAGGAAGTTTTAGCAAAGCAAGCAGCCTTGCAGATATGTGATTTATCAAGCGAGGGCAAAGAAATGCAACGCTATCACTGTGCTATTTGTGAATGTGAAGCTCAAATGCCATAAATTTGCCAAAGTCTAATAAGTTTAGGCAACAAGATGATGTGTTTGTCTGCCTTTGAAGCTGCAGATTTTCCCCTTCAGTGAGTGAAAAACGGGCGGTTTGGACTGTGACGCTCTGGTTCTGATTCAGGCTGATGATTTGTGGACCTCAAAGACTGTTGTGATCTCGAGCAGTGTTACTGATTCAAATCGACCCTGTACATTTGATATGATTAGGCATGTAAGGGTGCAGTATATTTTGGTGGCCTAATTGTCAGGATCAAGTTGTAAGCGCTAGCCTGTTCAAACACTGGGGCAGTTTACCACAGTAATACTACACTGGTGTAGATTGTTTGTGAAGTAAATGACTTAACTGAGAGAGACTGAGGTTTGCTGTGTGTTGCCAGAGGCTGATCGCTTCACATCTGTGTTTGTGTTGAAGGAGATGATGCATGCAGTTGGTGGTCTCTGAGGCTCCAATACTAAGTATGTGTTACCCAAGTTTTATGTGTATCTGTGTGCTAAACCCCCTACACAAAGCAAGTCTTTCTCTCTAATGCTGAATGAGTAGTTTACTCTTTCGAAATTCAGCTGGACATTTGAGCACTGAGCAGATTAAGTTAAATGAGATGAATGTGTGTATAATGTGTGTACATCAAAAACAGCTAAAGAGTTTGTTTTAACTAGTAAATCTCCTCCAGAAAGCTGCTAGCAATCGTTGATAAATAGAGTATGGAAATGATGTAGCCTATTTGTCATTATCAATAGTGAATGAAAGCATGGTGTTTTGGACCCTATTGACTTTTCTTTTTTTGTGTGTTCTGCTGAATTTTAGTTATTTTTGGGTGAACTATACTTTTAATACTAAGCAATAGGTGAATGCGAGAGAGCAGGAGAGAGGATTGTAGTTCTATAATTATAGGATTATATGAATTGTTTGGTGGCTTTTATACAGTTTGTTTTCTCAACTGGGAGGTTTGTGTTTGCGGCATCAACAGTAAATAATCATGCATCCATCATGAGATCTCAAATACCATCCCTAATTACAAGAAGATTACTGTATAGCAAAAGCAAGCAATGAGGTAATAGTCACTAACAGAGCTCCAGAGTGGAAATCATATCAACTGAGACAATTGCAACATAGATTAAAATCATTAATCAACTATCAAATCAACTGTGGTCTGTTATGTTTCCTCAATGCTCATAAAGTGCCTAAAAATGTTTCAGAATTTGTAGGCTTTCATCTTTTCTTTTCTTTCTTTTTTTAATGTCAAATGTTTTTGGGTCAATATTGAGCTAAATGTCAACCCGCATTAAACAAAACAACCTATTTCACCTGTAGTAATCAGGCTTCATTCAGCTGAAACAGCTTTCCTTGTCTAATCAAATTGGATTGTTTTATTGTTTTATAATGTTTCCTGTGGTGGACTTATAATGTTAATATGATTTTTACATCAAAAATGGTTATAATTTAGAAATAAAAGACATTTTTAGCCTCTGATCTGAATGCTCTTTTTGAAGGGGCGTGTCTGCTGTGAGACTCCAGTGTAAACGCCCACTGTTGTGATTGGCTGCTGTGAGACTTCAGTGTAAACGCCCACTGTTGTGATTGGCTGCTGTGAGACTTCAGTGTAAACGCCCACTGCTGTGATTGGCTGACAACTTTGCATATGAAATAGCTAGTATTACATGTTTAATTCTCTGGAAAACTTTTAGCACGTTTTTACTATTACAGCTCTCAAGGTTAACTAATCGTGAAAACTGTTGATTTATAGCATTATATTTAGATCTATGGCATTATATTCAGATCGTGGCATGAAAGGTTGCAGTGATGATCATTGTACCCGATCACAGACATGTTGAGCTCATGAATGCAGTGATCTCGTCATTGCAACTCGATTTCTGCTCACTAACGAATGCTTTCATCATAACTAACAGTGCAAACACAATGTAAATAAGAGATTCGTTGATTAATACGGGAGTTTTGGCGCGAGTCCAGAACTCAGTCACTGATAAACTCGCGCTGTTTGATTGACAGCTCCAGCGATTGCAAAGGGAGCATTCTTTGATCGCATTCTATATATAATTTAATCACAGTTTATATAACAGATTATTTTCATCCTACTAAGAGAAACAATGTGAAGTTGAGCGTTTAGTCACTGGTTTGATTTACTGACACATAGACAAAGAACATCTGACTGTACATGAATCATTACATATCAGAAATCACTGGTCTCAGATCAGGCATTAGAATTAACACGGTTACTTACATGTTGTGGCATTACTGTCGGGTCCATATCTTAAAAGGCTGTTTGCAAAGCCTGTGCCGAAATTGCGACTGATTTACCAAAGAATCCACAGTGAAATGTAGCGAATACAAATAAATAATGCTCAACTGAGACATTCACATTGATGAAAATAAATAAGCACATTCATAGCATTAGGATCCTTTGGAAGGGAATGTTATTTCCTTCCATCCTCTATCACTCTTCTCTCCTCGTCATCTCACTAACACTCCAGTGGGCGGGGCCAAAGTTGTGATAATGAAGTAGGCGTTGCTCTTCTTCTGCAGAGGCGGTCTTTCACCATCTATTACACGCACATTACACAACGAGTCGTTCTCTGGGCTTGGTTACAATAAAAGCAGTTTTTGGACTAACAAGGAAGTTTTCAGTTCTGAAACTCACAGGATATTCTTATAGTATGATGACCTCTTATATGTCAAAAGCTCAAGGAAAATTAGATTTCTCAGTTCATGACCCTTTTAAAGGGATAGTTCAGCCAAAAATAAAATTCTGTCTTTGGATGAACTATCTCTTTAAGGCGGTAAGAGCAATTCCTCAATTTCAATTTATCTGGAGCTGTCTGATGAATTTAACATGTTTAACTATCAGCTGCTGATTTTGGATCTAAAGTCTTACTTCCCTGTAGACTCCTTTGACAACAGATTCTATCATGTTTCGCTTCTACACTCTGCAAACATACCACCAGAGTCCCACAGGGTTAGGTGCTCGGACCACTTCTATTGTCTGTCTTCTACAGCTTGATAAGTACATCACATGTTTTCTTTCATCACTTCTATAATGATGATACACAGCGTTACATCTAAAATCCCCCTTTCGTCTGTTCTCAGTCTGCATCTGTGACCTCCCTGAACTTGGAATGTTTCTTATAATTACCTCATCTACTGCTGATTCCCTCTCTCCATTCTCAGAGTTTGCAGAATTGTATTTAAACTCTTGCATCAGGCACATATATCATTGTGCACGAACTAGTTCTCCTTTTGTCCAGGTTAGGACATTTCTCTATCCTTGCCTCCTGGTGATGAAATGACATTCCCTAAATACAGTTATAACTGCTATTAATGACAATTCTACAGTGTAGTCTTCTGACAAATATTTTGAAATATATATGCCCTATGTAAGGAATAATTGGTGACGGACAGGCTCTTGAATTATTAGAAAAATAATGCACACCCGAGGTGGTAATGCGGCCACGACGTGAACTGGTATACTACGGTTACCACACCTCAAAACATTGTTCAGATGATGTATTTCAAGACATTTGTCAGGTTTTTGTCCTTACAAAGCTTGTGTGTAGGACTAATTTCTTACGCATCTAATCCCAAGCCTCCGTTGCTAATTCCAAAACGTCATTTTAGAGCTAGTAACGGAGGCTTGAGCCACTAATAGCAGACTAATGCAGTTATTTATATATATATATATGTAGAGAGAGAGAGATTAAGCGTGTGTGAATTCTGTGCCTGTGTCTCTCAGTGTTCGGCACCAGCGTCTCTACTAATAGCGAAACTGTAAGTTTATATGCTTCAAAAACAGCGCCGTTATTACCTCACTAGTGAGAAATGTCATGTAGCTTTTAATTTGCTAAACTATTTTACTGATAAAATCATCAGAGTCGCGTTTACAACACGTTTCTGTGCGAGTGTGTATCCACACTATGTGTTTGCGTTTGAGTGGGAGAGCAGAGAGAGCGGGAGAAAGAGAGTATGTGCTTTCCGTACATAATAAAATGTATTTTTGTGGCAAAAAACATGGGAATAATTTGTCGTTTTTATCCTATTGTTTACTATATGTATTTGCTTGGTTAGTGTCGCTGTGGGTTTTGGCTCTTTTGCTGTTGTCAGCTGTAAGGACCTTTAAAATGACTGAAATCATTTGGCGGAGTGATATGGAACTGTAATGCGGTCGAGACCTGCTGGAACTACTTTAGCCGTGCGTTTCCCTGAAAATAATTGCACAACTTAGAACGTTCGTCAACCAATCAGATTCAAGCATTCAACAGCCCTGTAGTATAAATATGGTATAATATAACCAAATTAGAATTATTATTAGGTGTGTAAGCTAGTTGTTGCTGTAAGGTTCTTGATGTAGATCAAATGATAAAGAGGTATCCGTCTGTCCTCTCCTGTTTTCTCTCTATGATTCAGTCCTCATCAGCAAGGGGTCAAAGGGCAGAGGCTAACAGGCACGGATGAACTATGACCCCCGAGGGGATTTTTATTGCGATGTGTCAGGCAGGGGTGTATGTAAGAATATTTGGATGCGTACAGTGGGGTTCAAGTCTGGGAGTTTTCTAATTAGCTACATTATATCTTATCAAATGATATTATCAACAACATAATTTGAGTGTAAAGTTGAATTGAAAAATGAACATGTCACTTTCTGTAATGACAGAATGCATGAACTCCACAAGTTTGTGTAAAATCAAACAAATAGATATGTTTCCCAAAAGCAAGAACTTGTCGAATGCTTATGTGTCATGTAATGTCCACAATATATATGACAATGTTGTCATTGTGCTATTCATCCATTTAAAATCTGTAGTCATATAACATATTATGAACGTTGCTGATATACTAGCCTGGCCCATTTTATGAGATAGCTGTATGAGGATTTGATATATATACGATGATGTCTATAGGTTACACCCTGCCGAAGGCCGTTTCTCACACTGTAATTCATCTTAAGGAGTTTAAATTGGCATTTAAGAGACTGAGGCCGCACTGGGGAAATGATGTCTCAAGTGTTCAGGTATTCTGCAAAATATATAAATTATCTAACAGTTCATACCAAGAGGTCAAGGTTTGTCCATTATTGTTTCATTATTCCAGTAACAAATTTTTTTTCAAATTAAACCTGTAAGTATTTAATTCAGAGTATAAATAAAGTATAAATTTAGTAATCAGACCTCAGAAGGTCACAGATCTGTCAGATGACTGCTATAGTAGTGTTTGGCAACTGGATAGATGTTTAGAAGGGCGTAAATTCTCCTCTCCTTGGCTGTCTTTTTCTGTCCGACAGAGAAGAGATTTGCTGCCTCTCTGCAGAGTGATTTGTGGGATGGACAGCCGTCCCTGAACCTCTGATCTGCAGAAGAGGGGAGGAGGAGGAGGAGGAGAGAGAAGGAATCTGACACATCAGTGCAATATAGGGCACCAGAACGGAGGAGAGCATGAAAAAGATGGGGGTATTTTCAGATAATGAAGTTTTAGGAAAGACATAACCCAACTTGTCATGGACGCTTGGTCAGGAGTCAGGACCTCTTGGCGTCACATTTTAAGGCACATAGGGTGATTTTTTTTTTTTTTTTGACGAGTACAGGGTACTCCATTGCTTTGTTGTTTGCCTAATGTGTCAGATCAAGACGCATTTAATTCTTTGCATTTGTAGAAGTGGAAATAACCTCACCCGGGCCATACCCTAAAACCTAAGCACTTCTCAACATAAAATGTATAACAGGCAAATAAAAGTACAATCATTTATTGCATTTAGTGCATAAACTGACCAGAAAACAGTTACACTCTAAAAAAAAAATGTGGGTTAATTTTTTCTACCCAGATCCTGGGTTGAGCCTTTTGGGTAATTTTTTGGGGTTATTTTTTCAGTATTTGTGTAGTTCCTGGGTCAGACGTAACAACCCAGTGTTTGAGTAGTTTTGTGTAACCCAGATCCTGGGTCAGATGTAACAACACAGTGTTTGAGTAGTTTTGTGTAACTCAGATCCTGGGTCAGACGTAACAACCCAGTGTTTGAGTAGTTTTTGTGTAACTCAGATCCTGGGTCAGACGTAACAACCCAGTGTTTGAGTAGTTTTGTGTAACTCAGATCCTGGGTCAGACGTAACAACCCAGTGTTTGAGTAGTTTTGTGTAACTCAGTTCCTGGGTCAGACGTAACAACCCAGTGTTTGAGTAGTTTTGTGTAACTCAGATCCTGGGTCAGACGTAACAACCCAGTGTTTGAGTAGTTTTGTGTAACTCAGTTCCTGGGTCAGACGTAACAACCCAGTGTTTGAGTAGTTTTGTGTAACTCAGATCCTGGGTCAGACGTAACAACCCAGTGTTTGAGTAGTTTTGTGTAACTCAGTTCCTGGGTCAGACGTAACAACCCAGTGTTTGAGTAGTTTTGTGTAACTCAGATCCTGGGTCAGACGTAACAACCCAGTGTTTGAGTAGTTTTGTGTAACACAGATCCTGGGTCAGACGTAACAACTCAGGGCTTGAGTTACTTATCGCGGGCTTTTTGAGACCTCTTCATGAGAGAGCAGCTCCGTCAAATTGGTGCATGTCTTCAGTAAAATACAGGTTTGTGTAGATTTTAATTTATCTATAAATTCGTTATTGTGCTGTATATCGTTTCATTTTATACAAAGCAACATACAGGGGCGTGATGTGAGTCACCTAAACGAGTGTCGCGTCGGTCTTTTCACGTGATGGAAACACCTGAAGCCTTGCATAAAATGTTATGATTTTATTAAAAAAGATACAGATTATGAATACTTAATATAGCCAGTATAATAAGTCAGTCACAGCATATGTCGGCTACGAGTAAAACGCAGGGCGGCGGTCTAAAGTTAGAAGTTCCCCCGCTGAACATGACACAAGCTCCGGCACGAGATCCAGCGCCGTTACGCTGGAAACGGGACAACAGAGACCGATCGATTACACTTTAATTACTTCTAAATGTTTCATTTTTACTTCTAATATTTTTTTAAACGAGCTTAAATGTTGGCAATATGTATTAAAAACTATATAAAATATGCTATACTGTAAAATATGAGCGAAAACCATGTTTGTGTGGAATATTTTTAAAAACGTTTTGAGGATTTAAATTAATCCGTAGACATTAATTAATGTATGAAGTAAAAAAAAAATAAGATAGTATTATGGTAAAATCAATCAACTATGCTGGGTTAAATAAACAACCCAATTTGCTGGGTAAAATGAACCCAACATGTGTTCTGTCCTATATTTACCCAGCCCTTGGGTTGAAATTGGGTTGTTTTTAACCCAGTGTTTTTTAGAGTGAAGTGTTACAAAACAACTCGTGTTGCATTCCAAGTCTTCTGTAGCCGTACGATATCTTTATATGAAGAACAGAGGGGAACTTAAGGTTTTAATCGCTGAAAATGATCCCGCTCCATGAACACATGCAGGCATATGTCATTCAAAACATACACCCAAACTTTAGCATGATGTGATTGGTCAAGAGACACATGAGAGCCAATGGCGTTTCACAATCACAATCTGTTCCTCACACAAATCAATCATTTGACCTCAGAACACTTGGAATATTTGTACTTTTTGAATGTGTTTTATATTATATAATATACAATGGGTATAGGTTTAGTCGTGTTCAAACGCGTCTAAATAGTATAAATTATGATGGCCGGTTAAATTGAAAATCCCAACATATATGGCAATATATAATTTCATCATGATGATAAAATTCCCATGCACATTGTGTTTTTGACGCCAAATGTTTCTCATTGAAAGCAATGTCGAAAAAAAAAAAAACCTGTGTGTTAAAAAGTGATGCCGAGGGGTCCTGACCAAGTGTCCAAATGTGACGAGTTGGGAGTGAGAATGTGTGGAAGAAAACATTGTTTTTTTTTGTATTTATGTACAGCATAAATATGCTGAAATGGCAGAGCACAAGGCCAGTCACAAATCACATGTGTGACAGCACACACACACTTACACCTGATGTCTCACCTCTTTGCAAACCTCCCACCCACAAGTGTGTGGTGCCGTAAAGACAGATTGTGTTTACCTTTAGTTATTTCAGTTAAACAACTGTCACACACTTAAACACACTCACACATTTTGTCAGTTTTTGTTGGTTGAACAGTTGTTGAATGCCCCGGGTGAGTTATGATCTTAGCAGCAGGCTCAAACTTTGCACCTTTTGCAGAAACTGCATAACTGGCCAATCAGAAGTGGATGCATTTTAAAAATAGCACGATTTATTTAGCTTAATTTAACCACAGTCAATGTCATGTCGATTTTGCCCTTGTGCTCACTGTTATAATTGGCATAAAACCTTCCTAGATGGATCATTATGGTGATCTTGACTTTTTTCAGCTTGAAGATGTAGTAAGTATCAGGCTACAGTTGTCTAAACGTTTTGCATGGATCTGATCAAGAAAATTACATGTTGAAAAATGAAGTAAACAACTGCTGATAGAAATACACCAGTCTTTCATTAAATTGAATTTGATCTCGTGATGTTCAGATAGTACATTCCTCAATAAATATATTGTGGAGAATTGATTTTTATGGTTTATATACTGCTGCCAAATATGGAAACATTAATGTTAGTTTTCAAATAAGTGATATTGGTCACTAAACCTGGAATGTTTGTGGGGAATTTTGGACAAAAAGAGAAAATGGGATAAGATTGTAATTAGATTATATTACGTTTTAAAATACTCATATTCAGACTACAGTCACTTTTTTATTGATACATGATTACATGTTATTCTCACAATGGCAGTCAAATATTAATAATTCATTGATTCCTCAACATTGCATATCTAATCAACTCCTGATTAACACATCAATCATTATTTGAATTATCACCCAGTTTCATTGAGTTATTTAACCAAATAAAAAAAAGCTTTGGAAGCTTTTGTCTTTCGAACACATAAAATGTACAAATTCACATCATTTCATATTTACATGCAATGCATGAATTCCTGAAATTTCCTTGACCTAATATATTTACTTGAAGTCCCCTGAGGTTTTAATTTGTAATTTAGGTTAATAAGTCAATAATAATAATACTAATAAATAATAAAATTAAGTGCTCTGATGTCGGTTAATGGTCACATGACATGCAGGTAAACAAATAAAATATTTTTAGTAAGTGTTTTATTTGTATTGTTTTTATTTTAAAATTATTTATTTTAATTCAAAATTTTTATGATTTAATTACTTAATAGCTTTTCATTAAACTCAGGAACCCCAGTCTGGGAAACCCTGACATAATGTAATATTTAAAGCACTTCATGTTGTGGATCACAAAAAATGGAATATATTTTCTTTCGCTTTGTATTTTTATATTAATATGGTACAAGATTATTCTACTCAAATCAATGTAAACAAGTTAGGTCAAAAGTAATCTAAAAGTAATCCAAAAGTAGTCCGATTATACTACCTTAAATATGTAATGTAATGGATTACGTTAACTACAATTTTTGTAATGTAATTTATATATATATATATATTGTGTTTTTGAAAGAAGTCTCTTACTTTCATCAAGGCTGCATGTATTTGATCAAAATACAGTAAAAAATAGTCATATAAAAACGAAATATTTAAATATTATTACAATTTAAAATAACTCTTTTCTGTTTTAATATGTTTTAAAATGTAATTTATTCCTGTGCTCAAAGCTGAATTTTCAGCATCATTACTCCAGTCTTCAGTGTCACATGATCCTTCAGCTGAATAGAAATATTAAATCCTCTTAAAGAAATCTTACTGACCCCAAACGTTTTAACAATGGAGTATTTTTGACACCTTAAAAATGATAGATCTGTTCATGGCAAGTGATGTCAGATCAGATGAAGGAGGGGGAAAACAGAGCTTTGATAGTGGAATTTGGGTGGGGTTGCCCCCATCAGGCTGGAATTCTGTGAAGGGCCCTCGGAATGTGGAGAATGACTGTCATGAGATAGGCCTGGGGGTCAGAGGCCGGGACGGGTTTAAAGGACACCTGCTGGACCACTGTCAAAGCTGGATGAGGCTGGAGTCTTCTCGCTTATGTTTATTTCTGCCTCTTAACAGAAATTAACTTTCTTAACGTAATTGCATTGCTCACATATTTTCCAACAGCCCCACAAGAGAGTCTTTTGTGATTCCTATCACTGTTCTATTATTAAACTAGACCGAGGCCTAATTAACCGTTAACTTAATAGACCTGTGCTGCTCAGAGTGGAACGACTTTTTGATATGATGCTTCGCAATGTCTGTGATTCGTGTTTTCTCCAAACCATAATGGACTTTAAAGCGGTCATGAACTGCATTGTTTTATAATGTTTCCTGTGGTGCACTTATAATGTTAGTATGATTTTTACATCAAAAATGGTCATAATTTAGAAATAAAAGGCATTTTTCCTACCCTGGTTTTAGCCTCTGATTTGAACGCTCTGTTTGAAGGGGCGTGTCTGCTGTGAGACTTCAGTGTAAACGCCCACTGCTGTGATTGGCTGCTGTGAGACTTCAGTGTAAACGCCCACTGCTGTGATTGGCTGCTGTGAGACTTCAGTGTAAACGCCCACTGCTGGGATTGGCTGCTGTGAGACTTCAGTGTAAATGCTCACTGCTGTGATTGGCTGCTGTGAGACTTCAGTGTAAACGCCCACTGCTGTGATTGGCTGCTGTGAGACTTCAGTGTAAATGCCCACTGCTGTGATTGGCTGCTGTGAGACTTCAGTGTAAATGCCCACTGCTGTGATTGGCTGACATCTTTGCATATGAAATAGCTAGTATTACATGTGGGGCTCTCTCAAAAACTTTTAGCACAGCTCTCAAAGTTAACTAATCATGAAAAGTGTTGATTATAGCATTATATTTAGATCTATGGCATTATATTCAGATCGTGGCATGAAAGGTTGCAGTGATGAGCATTGTAGCCGATCACAGACATGTTGAGCTCATGAATGCAGTGATCTCGTCATTGCAACTCGATTTCTGCACACTGACGAATGCTTTCATCATAACTAACAGTGCAAACACAATGTAAATAAGAGATTTGTTGATTATTATAGGAGTTTTGGCGCGAGTCCATATCCATATCGTAAAAGTCTGTTTGCAAAGCCTGCTCCGAAATTGCGACTGATTTACCAAAGAATCCACAGTGAAATGTATCGAATACAAATAAATAATGCTCAACTGAGACATTCACATTGATGAAAATAAATAAGCACATTCCTAGCATTAGGATCCTTTGCTAAGGTAATGGTATTTCCCTCCATCCTCTATCGCTCTTCTCTTCTCGTCATCTCACTAACACTCCAGTGGGCGGGGCCAAAGTTGCGATGATGAAGTAGGCGTTGATCTTCTTCTGCAGAGGCGGTCTTTCACCATCTATTACAGGCACAACGAGTCGTTCTCTGGGCTTGGTTACAATAAAAGCTGTTTTTGGACTAACAAGAAAGTTTTCAGGATATTCTTATAGTATGATGACCTCTTATATGTTAAAAGCTCAAGGAAAATTTGATTTCTTAGTTCATGACCCCTTTAAAAGCCAAGCAGACAGTAGAAAATGAAGGTAAAGGTGATAAACCATATCTTAATCATATCCATAAACCAAAAAATACTCAGTTAACCTTTCAGAAGCTTATTTGAATCGCTTACTAGAGTACAAAGTTGCTATTTAGATTACAGTCCTTTCCAGCAATGCTGACTGATCCCAAAATGTGATCGACGGGCCACATTTTAGAAGTGGATCATTCTGCCCTGAACTGAAATATTTACTGTACCCGTAGGAATTGTGAATGCTTGGTTATGTGGATACACCGTCTACATTCCTGAGCCAGTCGGATCATCTGTGTTTAAATGTTTCTAAATGTGTTTTTGTAGGACATCAATGCTACTTTGAATTTGAATGTAGTCAACATGGAAGCTGATGCTGAAATGAAAACCATGAATGTCAAATCCCCTCTTAAATCTTTGGTCTTCAACTGAGTTCTTCTCTTGCACCTGTTTTAACGCTTTACTTTAGTACACAAGAGAAGTGCCAAACCTTTTGGATGGTGCACAGCTCTTTTACTGGGTCTCCTAAAGTGGTGCCTCCCTTTTGGAAGGTTTCTATTTCAAATAAATGCTTTCCATTCATCAAAGAATCCTGACAAAAACATGTATCACAGTTTCCACAAAAATAATAAGCAGCACAACTGTTTTCAACATTGATGATAATAAGAAATGTTTCTTAAGCAGCGAATGATTTCTGAAGGATCATGTGACACTGAAGACTGGAGTAATGATGCTGAAAATTCAGCTTTGGACATCATATGAATAAATTACATTTTAATATATATTCACTTAAAAACAGTTATTTTAAATTGTAATAATATTTCATAATAATACTTTTTAACTGCATATATGATGGAAACTGAGCAAAGTCTGTTGCAAAGAGAGCAAGAAATGTGAGAAATTATATATATATATATATTATATGCGATATATCATCGTTTTGATTCAAATTGTATCGCCAGTGCCCGGCTGAAAAGATTATAGTACAGTTATGACCCTTCATCTCTCTCTTTCTTTCTAGCCTCTTCAGAAGAATGGACAGATCTCTATTTCCAGTCTTAATGGGAAGACAGATGATCTGACAGAGTATAATGATCACACGGAGGAGAAGCCACCGGCTGAGGGTATGTGCTCTTACCATATGCGCTTGTACATTGTGTGTATATATCACTCTCATATCTTTATTACCACGTCTGTGTGTGTGTGGAATGACAATGACTGACACTAAAAGTGAGCCGCCTCCCAGCTTCAGGGGTCTGTGTGCGTGTGAGGCTTAAGATGTGCTCTTTATCTTTTTATCTGTGTGCCCTCGTGCCCCAGCTGATCCTTCCCATAATCCCCAGCTATC
Source organism: Coreius guichenoti (assembly GCA_039654105.1). Classification (NCBI taxonomy): domain Eukaryota; kingdom Metazoa; phylum Chordata; class Actinopteri; order Cypriniformes; family Gobionidae; genus Coreius; species Coreius guichenoti. Next base: position 3,857,321 of record CM077185.1, read on the forward strand.
CTAGGGATGAGAACACCTACACAGAGGCTACAGTGAGTGGACACCAACATAGACCTCTTTACTCCCTTACCAATGGTCTGAGAAACCCCTAGAGCAATAATGCTTACCGTGTTTATTTATGTTCGTTTTTTGCATTCTTTTCTTGCTGAGAGACCACCGAGATGCTTCCCCCTAATAATATTTAGTAAGCCATGACCTAGCCGACCCCTTAAAGAGACCGGTGCATGTTTTTAATAAGCTAGCCTCATTGCATGTGTCGAAATCTTGAGTGTCTTTTATTTTTGAGGTCAAATAACACTTTTTATGTGATCAAATGGAGGAATTTAATTACAGATCAAACTGAAAAAGGGAATCCATATTGTAGAATAGCAAACTTGTATATATTGAACCATGAATTTGTGCAGAATTTAGGTGAGGAAATCGCTAAGATTTGCATTTTAATGTGTATAAACAAAATGTCATGACACCAACGTCATGGGTTTGATTCCCAGGAAAAGTTAAATGCAATGTAAGTTGCTTTGGACAAAAGCATCTGCAAAATGCAAAAATGCAATCATATAGATTTAAAAAGATTAATATGCGATTCAAGCAGTAAATTCTCAGGCTTAGATAGTAATAAGTACCTTTGGTTGAGAAAGAGACCTAAAATTAGGTCATTATTTACTTCAAATTTTGAGTACATAACATCTGCTATAGGTCTCATTGACACGTTCATGAGAGTTTATAGAGAAGTAGCAATGCCCGATTCGTGAATGAATCATTTAGAAAATATCAAACCTAAAATAATTATTTGTTCACAAATTGGACATTGCTATTTTATGAACGTTATTTCTTTTTGTCTGAACATGTAGTGCCCTGTTCTGTTTTATTTTTACCAAATTCTGTTTTAATTTTTCTGGGTTCCATTTTTTTCTGTTTTCTTTTGGACTCCATTTTAATGGTTAAATTAAATTTGAATAATCAAAAAGCATGTCTAATTAATTTAAATCATGAAACAATTTATTAAAAGTTTAACAAAAATGACTTGTTTAGGGCCCTAAGAAATTATACGTTTTATTTTTACCAAATTATGAGTTTTCTGGATTCCATTTAAATTAAAATTTAATAATCAAAAAGAATGTATAATTAATTGAATAAAAAAAACAACATTTCTATTAAATGTTTTTTCCCCCAGAATTGTTGTGTTGTTTATTTAAATTTTTTTCTGGCAATCAAATGTAGGCATAAAATATTAATTTAATTTATCTTTTAATCATATGAAAACAAAAATGACAATTTTTTTTGTCAAACAAAGTGCTGCACAACAGAGCTTTACTGTTAAAATTAAAACATGGAAGAAAAACTGTGATTATTCCTTAGAAAATAAAGTTTTTATTATTATTATTATTAGTGTTATATTATTATTACATTGAGACGTAGCTAAATTGTACCGTACAACAGTAATATATTTCTGTCATAATTTCTTCAGGTTAAACCAAACTTTTATTTTGACGGGTTGCCGTGAAGAGCTTTGAGTTTCTGTGTGTGTATGATATGACGATAGTTTTTCTCAAATGAAACGGTAAAATGCTGATGAAGTTCATGTATTCATGTCTTCATATAGTGAGACGGCAGAGGCTGAAAACACCGCGAGCGTCACGTGTGCTTCAGTGTGTGTGTGTGTGTGTGTGTTTGGTAAATAAAACCGTGCCTCAGCGCCATTCATTTACACAGAGACACGCAGAACATGCAGGATTCATATTTAAATAGTCTTTTTGCTGTTTAATATTCACAGACACTAGTCTATATCGCGATTTGATTGAAGTGTACTGACCTGCTTTTTATTCATTCATCAAAAATTCTGTTAAATTTCACGTTATACAGTAAATTCTGTTTTTATGACTGGATTCCGTCCGGAAAACATAGGGCCCTAAACATGTCCTAAAAGTATATCAAAGACAAAAAACTGACTGGGAAAAAGATGACCACAAATGAAATGACAGGAAGCAAGAATACCAAAGAAGACCAAATAACCTCTCTCTGTGCCACATGTGACAGTGTAGACACATTTACACACAAATAAAACCTGTTCCTCATTGATGTGGCTGTAGATGTATAAAAGTCTCAACCAGGACAACACCAGGACAAGCCCTTGAAACACTCCCAAAGTTTCTGATCTCAGTACTGGCCTTATTTAATCTGCATGATAAATGCTATAATGCCAGCCAAGAGTATTTAGCCATAATTTTCTTGTGTGCTCAGTACAGCCATTAATTTTCTCCAACATCCCCAGAGTACCAGAAAAACCCCTGAACGTGTTAGAGAAATGTGCTGTGTGTTGATATATCTGTCTGTTCTCCATTGTTACGAAACCTCGCAAAATACGATGCTGTCAGTTTTTGGTGTACAATAGAAACCATGTACGCAGAGTCACATGATGCCAAATGAGAGAGAAGTATGATTATTTTGGTGTCCACTCTGCCAGAAATATCTTCTCCTCTGCCAAAATCAACAAAGAAGAAAGTAGTGCTCTCGATACTAAAAACACACATTTTTACCATTTCCTTTAATCAGCATCTTTTTGAATTTGACTACCCCGGATACACACCCATACACACTCACTCACTCACACACACCTGATTGAACTGATGCACTTACATGAGCAGAAAATTACAAACACAGATATACTTGCATGAACTGCATGTACAGACACGCATCAGATACATGTATACAAAAGTTTGCAAAAGAATTAAGTTCTCCCACCCACCCACTCACACACACACACACACACACACACACACACACACACACACACACACACACACACACACACACACACACACACACACACACACACACACACACACACACACACACACACAAGCTGGCTGCCAGGCATTTAGGAGGCGGTGGTGTGAGTGAGTCCAGAGAGTGAGCTCAACCATTATCTCATACACAGTCCTCCCCCACCGAGCCGTGTGTGTGTGTGCGCGAGAGGATAGGATATGTTTTAACAGGCTGTATGTGATTGTCTGTTTATCTCAGGAATTAATTTGCTGGCACAAGTGTGTCGCTTTACTGTATATTTTCTTTTTGCGTTTAGTATGTGTGTTTTTGTATGTTTGACCTATTTCTGTGGAATTGTGTCCATAGAGAGCTCCACCTCTGAGATGGCACCTCTGATAATTGCTTCAGCTTTTTTATTGGTGTTTGGAATCTGAATCCAAATCTTGAGTAATTTTATGTTGACTTTGTGTGTGTGTGTGTGTGTACTTGTACAACTATCTTTGTGAGGGACGGTTTGAGCTTTAGACCATTGGAGTGAGGACAAAGAGAGTAAAGTGAGGACATTTTGGCCGGTCCTCACTTTCTGAGACCCCTTTAAAGGCCTGTTTGAGGGTCAAGACTTGGTTTTAGGGATAAGGTTATAATTAGGTTTAGGGTGGGTTTAGGGTAAGGGTTCGGGTTAGGCAGTTAGTTGTGATGGGTAGGGTTAGTTGTGTCAATGAATGTCCTCACAAAGACAGATGTACACACACGTCTGGTTCACTATCTTTGTGGAGACTCTCCATAGACGTAATGGTTTTTCTACTGAACAAACTGTATATTCTCTCCCCTTACACTAACCCTACCCCTAAACCTACACACACACACTAAACCTACCCCTAAACATACCCATCACACAAAACTACAGGCATTTTTACATGTAAAAAAAACCTCATTCTGTATGATTTATAAGCTTGTTTCCTCACGGGGACCTCAATTTAGGCCCCAACAGTGATACGAGTCCCCATGAGTCAGTGTGCATTCAAGTCCCCACCGGGATAGAAAAACATGAACACACACACATATTCCTGTGTGTGTATGTTTGTCTTGGTAGGGACAAAATGTCCCCACAAAGATGCCAATATCCGAAATCCGAAATTGTGAACATATTTTTTTTATTTTGAATGAATACTTGTTTTCTAATTCAAAATTACAAAAAGATATTCAGGTCAGGGTCTTTTGAAACTACATACAAACTGCACTGATTTCCTGTGTTGGGGTCTATTAGTAACTTGAGGGATTTTCTTGACTGAGTAAACATTTGAAACCATGAGTATGTTTCAGTAACACTCACTCAGACACACAGATGAGGAAAGTTGAGATGACATGAGAATGGAATGTGAGAAGTGTGGAGCGATGAAGGGCTTGGCAGAAAGAAAACCACAGGGAGAGTGTGAATATGTATTTGATTAAGTGTAATTTGATTCATTTCTGTCACATGTCTGTCTGTTTAGTTGATCTTTCAGTTGTGTTTTGATCCTGTCACGTGTTCCTTTGTCTTAGTTTCCCGCCAGTTGTTTGTTACCATGGTTACCCTCATTAGTTCATTTGTCCCAGCTGTGTCTTGTTAATCATCTTGTTTCTGTTCACTACTTAAGTTACATCCTCACGTTCAGTCTTGGTCTAGTCACTGTTATGTTAAGTTGGATTCCCGTTGCCTGTTTTCAGTTCTTTGTGAAGTTTGGATTAAAGTTTATGTTTGCTTATTATCTCCTGAGTCTTCGGCCTGTTCCTGGTACCACCAACCGTTACAATTTCATTTGTGCCAATAAAATTGTACAAATGTAAAGAGTGCATTGATCAAAAGAAATCAGAGTAAAAGCAGAAAAATAGTGTAGTTTCATTTTTGTTTGGCTATTAAACATTCGTCCTGACTATTGACTAGGGCTGGGACGATACACCTATCTCCCGATTCGATACTATCACGACACTTGGGTGCCGATACGATATGTATTGCAGTTTTTTTTTTTTTTTAAGAATTGCGATTCTACAAGTATTGAGATTCGATATTGCAATGTATTGCTTTTTTCCCATGTTTTTTTAACACTAGACCATGGGGAAAAGTTAAATCATACACTTATACAGACTGTGCATGATGTAGCTATAAGATTAGTCATATTTACAAAAACAATTCATCACATCTACAGTACTACATTCTCTTGAATAAGTGATTCAATAACAAATACATTTTTAACAGTCATTTGAAACGATGTAATAGCTTTTTAAAGTCGTTATTTGAAGCGCCGTTTTCAAAAGATAACTATTTTGATCTCTACTGTAGACATCAGTGTTTATATTTGAACTATAAACTTTTATCCCAGTACTTCTATGATAATTTGAACTATTGTATCACAGAAATAATGATACTATGAGGTTGAAAAGTTTGTGAAGCTGTTTCATATATAACTCTCTGGATCAGCGGCAGCGCCAACACAGATTTGAATGTTGCGATATGATTTTGTCAAAGGTTTAATAGACAGACGAATTGGAATACGATCGCGTGGGTGTTTGAATTGAGATCCCAATCTTTTAAAGATTAATCGTGCAGCTCTACTGTCTTATATCTCTCTCAGCACATGAAGTAGCGCGAGGGCTTTTCAGTGCATTCAGTCTCACATCGCTTTCACGCGTAAGGGATATTACGTCACTTAACACTCATAGATAATGGCACATTTCACCCTCTGTTGGAAGAAAAGCGGGTGACATCTGTCCACCTCGTCTACAAGCAAGGACTAAAATAAAGCAATTTAATTTGAATTAATATCGATTCTGGAATAAAAAAATATCACGAATGATTAGGTGAATCGATTTTTTTGTCCCAGCCCTACTATTGACATAAGGATATTGAAAGTAAGATAGACAGGAAATACACAGTTCAGACAATCAAATGTTGGCTTGATATTTTACATTACCACATGTTGACATAAAATCTCTCTAACTTATTACCTTTAGGTCATTCATGAGAAATTTGATTGTCTCATATTGTGTAATTGAGCTAGTGGTTTGCCAACCATACATATTTTTAAAGATATAAGATATTAAACCTTTTATTCAGCAAGGACACATAAAATTGATCAAAAGTGACTGTAAAGACATTTATAATATTACAAAAAAATCAGTTTCAAATTATGTTCTTTCAAATATTTATCAAAGAATCATGATTTTTATATATATATATATATATATATATATATATATATAATCAGGAAATAATTTTCCACAAAAATATTAAGTAGCACAACTGTTTTCAAAATTAATAATATTAATAAATGTTTCTTGAGCAGCAAATCAGCATATTAGAAAGATTTCTGAAGGATCATGTGACACTGCTGAAAATTCAGCTTTACCATCACAGGAATAAATTACATTTTAAAATATATTAAAATAGAACACAGTCATTTTAAATGGTAATAATATTTCACAATATTACTATTTTTAATGTATTTTTTAATCATAATGCAGCCTTGGTGAGCATAAGTGCTGACCACAAATGGTAGTGTGTATAATATATGCTTTATATGTTGCAGACTTTTTAATTTCCGTCATATAAACCATACTAAATATCTGCATACTTCATAAATGTATGTAGACTGTAAGTATGTTTGGATTGCAGTATCATTGACATAGGTACATAGAGCAAAAGTAAACCAAATGAAATGCTGGGTTGTTTTAACCCAAATTTGGGTCAAATATGGACAAACCCAACCGTTAGGTTAAACATTTAATTAAAAAATTCAACCCAAAGGTTGGGTTTGTCCATATTTGTCCCAAATTTGGGGTAAAACGAGTGTATGATGTCACTGATACAAATTGTACCTAGCACTGACAGCTCATTGGAGTAGTTTCGTACACTGTAAGTAATCTGAGTCATTGTCAAAATGTCCTTTTTGTAAATTGACAAATTAGCTGAGGGAAAAGAAAATGACCGCATTGTCAAGGAAACTGGTGCGGGAAGAGGAAGCAATGACGCAAAAGAATGAGCGTTTTTCCTGTGCTGCATTCCTCTATCCATAGAAAGCAAAGGAAATGGCAAGAATAACAGGGAACGCTTGATATAGAGATGTAGAGATGGAGGAGAAGAGATAGTGTTTTAAAGATAACGTATTGAGCAAAATCAATTGAAAGTATGAAGCAGGAGAATGCTGGAAAAGTCTTCTGATACTGTCCAGATAATTTCCTTTTCCTCCCATTATTTCGGCGTCATCTTCCTGGCTCGAGGAATGCGTGCACGGTCGAGGGCGTGTGGATCTGGAAGTATGTGTGTACGTGTTTGAGTTGGGGTCTACAATGATGTCGTAGCATCCCCTGCAAGACTCCAGGCCAGCGGGACGCCCACCTCCCCATGTTCCCATCCAAAACAGACTGCCGACTGCTCACGTTTCTGTGTTTGACCGCGTTTCCCTGGGGGAAGATTACATGGATGTCATTCTGGGTATTGGATACACCATGCCAGACCATGACTGGCTGTTGGTATTTTATTATATGGCAAGCATCCATGTTAATTGTGTCTTCATGGTCAAGTCCTTAAATATGACTCTGCTTATGAGTAATACATACAGGAAGAATTATAGGACAAGCTTCCTCTTTTGAGGAATGTCCATTACAGTAGATGGGAGTGACTCACAGTGTCTTTAGTGTGAGAGAGCCTGTTCTTATTGAGTTCCATTCCTATGGAGTCACTGGGGACAAAAAGTCTTTCCCATGTGTCAGATCCCTCTGATCTGAGCCCCATGGCTCTGTCTGCTGCTATAGATCACAATAAAGTCTGAGGATGCCTATTCATCAGCTATTCAAGAAGAATTTGCCCTACTTGTCCCCTCTAGCTTTGCACCCAAACACTTATGTTGATGTCTAGTGCTAGAAACTGGGCCTATAGATTGTTTGTTTTGTTCCGAAACAGGGACTTAAAGGGTTAGTTCACCCAAAAATGAAAATTACCCCATGATTTACTCACCCTCAAGTCATCCTAGGTGTATATGACATTCTTCTTTCAGACGAATACAATCGGAGTTATATTAAAAAAGTCCTGGCTCTTCCCAGCTTTATAATGGCAGTGACTTGATGGTTAATTTTTGAAGTCCATAAAAGTGCATCTATCCATCATAAAACTGCTCCATACGGCTCCGGGGGTTAATAAAGCCCTTCTGAAGCGAAGTGGCGCGTTTGTGTAAGAAAAATATCCATATTTAAAACTTTATAGACTAGCTTCCGGCGGTCAGCGGTACGCAAGTCGACTTGCGCTAAGAGTAACCCCTGACACAATGTATAGGAGCATCGCAAGCTTTGAAGCCTCTTGTGGATAGGGCCGGGTAACAAACTCAAGCCCCTCTTCTCTTATATCGAAATTCTCCGCCATTTCTCTGTAAAAAATTCTCGTTTTAGACTTCTAATTCATGACCGGTGTTTTGTTTTGCTCTATCCTCTGCGCTTCTGCGTTTGTCAATACGCATGCGTCAAGGGTTCAAGGGTCAAGGGTTACTCTTTCGCCGTAAATCGACTTGCGTACCGCTGACCGCCAGAAGCTAGATATTTTAGTCTATAAAGTTTTAAATATGGATATTTTTCTTACACAAACGCACCACTTCGCTTCAGAAGGCCATTATTAACCCCCCGGAGCCGTATGGAGCATTTTTATGATGGATAGATGCACTTTTATGGACTTCAAAAAACGAACCATCAAGTCAATGCCATTATAAAGCTGGGAAGAGCCAGGACTTTTTTAATATAACTCTGATTGTGTTCGTCTGAAAGAAGAATGTCATATACATCTAGGATGACTTGAGGGTGAGTAAATCATGGGCTAATTTTCATTTTTGGGTAAACTATCCCTTTAATACTGCAGCAAATTCAAACGTGCTCTCTCTGGATCTCCCAGCGCTGTCTAGAGGTTAACTGTGTCAAGACACACGCAAACACTATACAAATGTTATAATGCGGCTAGAGCGGGAACCAAGGCTTCATTGAGACAGTGTTCTCACACAGAGAAGTGCAATTACACAACATTTTAGATGAAGAGGCACTCTTTGGTTTTCAACTGTGATAACTAATGTGCTCACAGAATCAGACACTAGTGCTTTATATAGCACATTTACCATTATGAATTATAATATCATTTGGTTCATTGGTCCGTTGGGACGGATTGCTTTCACACCTCAAGCAAACCGTCCCAGATTCCAGAACCAGAACCGTTCCTCGTTCAGGCGATCTCAGAGCGATTGTTTTGGTGCGGATCCGAGTGTGATTGCCGCATTCATGCCTCAACGAACCGAACCAAGGGAGAAAACGCACCAGGTTCAGGTGTGAAAGCACCCTGAAATATTTCAATCAAATCATTTTAATACAGTTTGTGTCTGGTCAAGTGAATGATACGGAAGGAGCTTTTGGTTTAGTTGAGAGATAAAATACCAATCTTAAAATGAGTTTCCACATAGTCTGTAGGTTCCAGACCAAACTGGATTAGAGTTGTTATCACCCTTTTAGAAGAAGATTTCAGCTGGAATTCGCACATTCCATGGGAACAATGGCAAGGTGTGAGATGTCTGATTAGACCCTTGTATGCCGAGGAATCTCACTGGCATTCTTCAGCCATCCTCTTTCAACAAAAGTTGAATGAAATAAGCTGCCTCAGTTTATGCTTTGAATGGACCATTAGCACTGCAGAGTGGCAGCCTCGTTACATTAGCACTTCGCTACCTATCTGGAAAAGCAGATTTGAAATAGAATAGAGTCACTTTATTTGTTAACCTTTCGCATTCAGACATATTTATTAAAATATGTCTAGAATATTTTAAAGCAACTGACATCCGTCAAAGAAGGTTACCATATTTTAACATATGTTCAGAGACCAATTTCTTCCCCAAAACTCTATGTGCCAACTTATATATATATATATGGAATATTAAGCACGTTAAGTCATTAAAACATAAATAACAATTCATGTTTTGGTGACAGGTTTGTCAAGCCAAAGTCAATTTACAAGGACAAAACATGAAATGTTACATTTTAAAATGTCAATGTAAATAAATAAATACATTTAATGCAAAATACAGCTTTGGTTAGAAATATATATTGCCATTATATGGCTGGTACACTGAAAAAAATGGTGTAGAATTAATAATTTTCACTCAGAAATTGCTAGTATATTTCACAATTTTTTTACAAATGATGAGCAACACATTGAAACGATATGCATTGTGAAAAGCACTATACAAATAAATGTGAATTTAACTGAATTCCAATAATCTTGAAAATATTTTTTACAGTGTAGTTTTTTCCACTCGCAATTGGCAGGTGTGGCAAAACTTAAAGGGATAGTTCACCCAAAAAATTAAAATATGGGTAACCAAAGAGTTGATGGCCCCCATTGACTTCCATAGAAAAAAATACTATGGAAGTCAATGGGGTCCATCAACTGTTTGGTTACCGACATTCTTCAAAATATCTTCTTTTGTGTTCAGCAGAAGAAAGAAACTCATACAGGTTTGGAACAACTTGAGGGTGAGTAAATAATGATAGAATTGTAATTTTTGGGTGAACTATCCCTTTAATATAGCAGAGCGGATGGGATGTTTTCTTTTCAGGCCCATGGACCAATAGTGTTGTGGAGAAGATGTAATAAGCTCGGTAGAGTGAAGCAGCAAGATAAATATATAGGAGAACATATTGTGGAGGTCCTTGTTTCACCCTTGTCCATTTTATATGGAGCCTGCTGTTTAGGAGACGGGAAGGGGAGATGGAGCTCTGTAAAACATCATGTACAGAAATGCCTTTGATAACATGAGGAACCCTCCCTCCCTTTACGCACACATACACATGTTTTAACTATGGCTTGACAATTTCTTGTCATTTTGAGCAGGGAAAGAAAAATTTGGGAAATGGAATGCTGAAGTTTGTGTGAGTGGGTGGAGGGAGTGTGTGAAGAGGAGTGGAGGGGGAAGGAAGAGAGAAACTCATTCAGTAGAGAACAGCTGAGGAGGAGGAGTGGGGGGTGATGGGGTGGGGGGCATGGGTGGGGTGGTCCCACACAGGACATGTGTCAGTGTCTGTTGAAATGTGTTTTAGCCTCCCGCTCTCCTCATTCTCACCCAGAAACTCAGAAGAGGAGACTGGCCTCAGCACGAGCTCCCAGGACAGAGAAAGAGAGGGAAACAAGAGTGTAGCTTTAAAGCCAATCAGCTGATCATAGTCTGAGAGGAAGCAGGACATTTACAAGAGGGGAGTTCAAAAACGCATCACTGTCATCCAGTTAAACAGAGTTTTTTTCTTTCTTTTTCTCCTGAAAAGTAATTGCAAAAGTTTTTGAAATGCTTGGAACAATAACTCTAACAGGTAAGACGCATCTAAAATCTATGGCTTGTTGTAGTTGGGGCGTATCATGGTGACAGGGGAGCGATAATAATTGAGATTGGCACTGTAGGAATTTCTTTATCTTGCTGATTATTATTAATGGATCATCTTAATTAAGTTATTCAGTAAAATTGTGGACAAATTCTAATACAAGATCTGTAGCCTATGGCATCATTGTGGCTTATACTTTAATAAAAAATTCAATATTTTTTAATGAAAAACAAATATATCAATAATTTATTGCTTATATCTGTGTATGTTTAATGATTTTTGCATTTCATTGATTCTTGGTCTTTGATAGAATCTAGAACTTAAGAAATATCAGGGATTCTTTGAAGGTTTCCGTGTTTTTTGAGTAAAAATCGTTCTGTGTATTGGCAGTGATGCTTGGAGTAGTAAAATCACATCTCCAGTCTATTAATATGAAGCATTGACCATTAAATGTGGGGGACCGTTTCTATTTTACAGTTCATATTGTACATGTAGTATGAGAAAAAAAGTACAGCTAGGTGGGTTTATACATGTATGTAGAGTTGATGGGCTCCAGTGGTCTCGGATGTCCTTCTTTTTAAGGAATTTTAATGAGTTTTTAAGCCCTTCAGATCTTAGTTAGGGTTCTCTAGAGGTGGTGTGGGTGTATGGGATTGATTACCTTCTGCACATGACTTCAGAGAGTGTTTTGATTAGCTGGGGATGTTTATTAAGTTTTTTTGTGGATGTGCTTATCTTTTATGTCAGTTGAATCTATTTAGTCCTAAATCGACCATTTAATTTGACTTAAATTTCATATATGCTCTAAAGTGTAGTTATTTAGGAGGAGGGGTAGTTGGCCTGGTGGGGGTCCGACAGTCAGTCTACAGCTGAGCCTTCCTGTAACTTCCCTAAACTCACAGACTCCACTAATGAACAGCCTATGTTTGCATGTAACAGCAAGGGGTAGTGGGTTGTTGGCCATTACCTCAGGCCCATCTCAACAAACATCCACCCCTCCCCCATATTTCTAGAAAACCCAACTATCACACCACTGTGATTTCAGATGGCATCTGCCCCCACCCATTCCAAAACACTCACCCACAGTTTCACACTTTAGCAGCCACAACAGACACGCTATTTTGAATTCCTTGGCTTGAGTTTCCCCAGTATGAGCCACCATTGAGACAAAGGCAAATGGAGGGCGACTGGTGAGTCTTTGACCCGTTTTGTCTTTAATGCACTTGCGCACATATACAACACCAGTTGAGGCAACAGCAACGTCCTTCTTGCATGAGAATGTGCGTCCTTTATATTCTTAAACTTAACTTCATAGTTAAAGGGTTAGTTCAGTCAAAAGTAAAATTCTTATCGCTCTCCCTCATGTCGTTCCAAACTCGTGAGACCTTCGTTCATCTTCAGAACACAAATTAAGATATTTTTGATGAAATCCGTGACCCCTCCATAGATTGAAGCGTAATTGCAGCTTTCAAGGTCCAGAAAGGTAGTAAAGACATCGTTAAAATAGTCCATGTGACTCCAGTGGTTCAACCTTAATGTTATGAAGAGACGAGAATACTTTTTGTGCGCAAAAAACAAAAAAAATAACGACTTTATTCAACAATCTCTTCTCTTGCGTGTCACTCTCCTACGCGATTCACGTAAGCACCACAACGCATGCATGTGATCATGGGATCGTGCTTGGCCAATAGCATTTTGCCGTAAAACCCGGAAGCGCTGTACTTTGTGAATAGCCCAACTTTGTACTTTGTGAATAGCGCAAATAGTTTTGCGCACAAACAGTATTCTCGTCGCTTCATAACATTAAGGTTGAACCACTGGAGTCACATGGACTATTTTAACGATGTCTTTACTTCCTTTCTGGACCTTGAAAGTTGAAATTACGTAACAGTCTATGGAGGGGTCAGAGAGCTCTCGGATTTCATCAAAAATATCTTCATTTGTGTTCCGAAGGTCTTACAGGTTTGGAACGACACGAGGGTGAGTAATTAATAACAGAATTTTAATTTTTGGGTGAACTAACCCTTTAAAACTGTAAGATGAAACATCTGGGAATACACCCAGAACGAGATGTTTGTAAAATAACGTATAAAGATTAATTAAAAAGCATATAATCTGTAGTGGCAGATTTATCAAGTCCTATATAACAACCACAAAAAAAACATGATTGCGTGTTTAAGGCGGGTTTCTAGTTTAATGATATTTCCTCTTTGCAAATGTTTGTCTAATTATGGTGCTACTCTGACATTTAGATCCCACCCAACTTTACCACTTTTACAAACACACTGCACGACCAGAAATGTTTCAACTATAAGCCTTACTGCTTGTTTTACTAATCAGTCTTCCATATCACCAAGACTGAGACATTTCTGTTTGGCTTCCCACAATGCCCTTTTCCCATTTCACAATAAGGATTTTAATCATGGTAGTTTAGGTTCCAGGATGGACAATAGTGTGGGCCCCCCACCCTTTTAGCCAAAGCAGGAAAAACCAGGGGCCCATTGTGAGACAAAGAGGACAACACAATACAGTCTTCCTAAACTGAAGTTTAGATTTTGGTTTGTCTGCGGGGGGGATGGTTTGCTGTATTGTAGGGGGATGGGAATGCCATTGCATCCCAGTACCACATTGAATTGTGCAATTAGGTTGGTGCTTCACTAAATTTAAAGCATACAGTGGTGCTTGAAAGTTTGTGAACCCCTTGCAGAATCTGTGAAAATGTGAATAATTTTAACAAAATAAGAGAGATCATACAAAATGCATGTTATTTTTTATTTAGTACTGTCCTGAATAAGATATTTGACATAAAAGATGTTTACATACAGTCCACAAGGCAAAACAATAGCTGAATTTATAAAAATGACCCGTTCAAAAGTTTATGAACCCTTGATTCTTAATACTGTGTGTCGTTCCCTGATGATCCACGGCTGTGTGTGTGTTTTGTGATGGTTGTTCTTGAGTCTCTTGTTTGTCCTGAGCAGTTAAACTGACCAACGTTCTTCAGAAAAATCCTCAAATTCTTCAGTTTTCAGCATCTTTTGCATATTTTAACCCTTTCCAGCAGTGACTTTTTGAATTTGAAGATCAAGGTAAATTGTCTTCTGTTGCTTCCGAAGGGCAGTACTAAATGAAAAAAAGTGATTTTTAAACAAAATAAGAAACATTTGGACATCTTCATCCTGTTCAAAAGTTTTCACCCCCGGCTCTTAATGCGTCGTGTTTCATTCGGGAACCATCAGTGAATGTTTGAACCTTTTTTAATAGTTGTGTTTGAGTCCCTCAGTCGTCCTCAGTGTGAAAAGATGGATCTCAAAATCATACAGTCACTGCTGGAAAGGGTTCAAATATGCAAAAGATGCTGAAAACTGAAGAATTTGAGGATTTTTCTGAAGAACGTTGGTCAGTTTAACTGCTCAGGACAAACAAGAGACTCAAGAACAACCATCACAAAACACACACACAACCGTTGATCATCAGGGAACGACACACAGTATTAAGAATCAAGGGTTCATACACCTTTGAACGGGTCATTTTTATAAATTCAGCTATTGTTTTGTCTTGTGGACTGTATGTAAACATCTTTTATGTCAAATATCTTATTCAGGACAGTACTAAATAAAAAATATCATGGATTTTGAATGATCCCTCTTATTTTGTTAAAATTATTCACATTTTCACAGATTCTGCAAGGGGTTCACAAACTTTCAAGCAGCACTGTATATTGAAAACATGGAGCTCCATTTTGTTTTAAACCTACAGAAAATGGATGGATAAATTTAAGAGTGATTTTCCACTGAGTGGCCACAACACGATAAAGAGCATCAGTATTTTATTTTAATGACTGTCTACTGATCTGAAAATCTGAAATGATTGTAGGCAATATATAAGTTGTTTCAAGGCTAGGGTAATCAATCAAGACTTTACCAGTCACATAAAAATGAAATTGTTTTAAGCAGTGTATAAATCATTTTGATCTCTGGCTTAAGTTGATTTGGTAGATAAATGGGTTTGCTGCCCCTTTATCTCGGCCTGTGTCATACAAGTGTGTAGGAAGGCAAGTAATGTGATATCCATGCATTAAAAATGCTTGGAATTTGTTTTTAAAGTCACTGGGTGGGTTTCAGACCTCAGAGTAAGAGCAAGCAGAGCCAGATGTGAATGGTCCCTTGCTAGGTTGGATGTCAAAGGGAAACTGGGCCTCCAGGAGGCCCACACTACATGCAAACTCGACTCCCTCTTCCTAGCCCCACACCCTCAAAACTGACCCACTCCTGTCAAAACACAGATAGACAAGGGAGGAATTTAAGACATAAGTGTGTGTGTGTTTGTGTTCTCTTGTTTATTCCACCTGTTGCAATTTTAGTCTAGGATGCTTAAGAACTGGGCACATATACAGGCTTAAGTTGATTAATAAAGTAAAATTACAAACCCACCCCATTCATTATGTGTTTGCTTTGTTTTATTAAATAAGGTCAATTTCATAGTCTAAAAGTTTGGCAACAAAGCCTGCATAACTGTGAAGCTTACAACATGGAAATTTTCCCTTTTTGCCTTGATGTTAAATCTTGTCATCATAGCCCAGCTTTTATTAGGAAAGAGACCAGAAAATGTAAACTTAATATCAAATTGCCATCATATGCCTGATTAAATCTGCATGGGGGTGAAATGTTTTTGCAGGCATGTGGCTCTGATTTCCTTCAGCTGCCACAACCCTCCATCTTGAATTAATTATATCACTAGATCATGTATTTTGCTTTTATTACTCTAACTTGTTTTTCTACACTTAGTCGTTTTGAGAATTGGCTATCCATAAAAGACAAAGGAGTTTTATAAGACTTTAGTGTTGTCAAAAGTACCGACTTCAATACCAAGTCGGTACTGAAATTTTAAAAATGTGACGATACCAGCGTTTCCCTCTAGCATTTTGAGCGCTGTTGAACAGATTCTTAAACACCTCTGATTGGCCATCGTGATCACAAGCTCAACATATATGTCTCTGATTGGCCATTGTGTTCACGAGCTCAACATATATGTCTCTGACTGGCCATCGTGTTCACGCGCTCAACATATATGTCTCTGATTGGCCATTGTGTTCACGAGCTCAACATATATGTTTCTGATTGGCCATTGTGTTCACGCGCTCAACATATATGTCTCTGATTGGCCATTCTGTTCACGCACTCAACATGTATGTTTCTGATTGGGCATGGTGTTCACATGCTCAACATATATGTCTCTGATTGGCCATTGTGTTCACGCACTCAACATGTATGTCTCTGATTGGGCATGGTGTTCACATGCTCAACATATATGTCTCTGATTGGCCATTGTGTTCACGAGCTCAACATATATGTCTCTGACTGGCCATTGTGTTCACACGCTCAACATATATGTCTCTGATTGGCCATTGTGTTCACGAGCTCAACATATATGTCTCTGATTGGCCATTGTGTTCACAAGCTCAACATATATGTCTCGGATTGGCCATTGTGTTCACGCGCTCAACATATATGTCTCTGATTGGCCATTGTGTTCACGAGCTCAACATATATGTCTCTGACTGGCCATTGTGTTCACGCGCTCAACATATATGTCTCTGATTGGGCATGGTGTTCACATGCTCAACATATATGTCTCTGATTGGCCATTGTGTTCATGCACTCAACATGTATGTCTCTGATTGGGCATGGTGTTCACATGCTCAACATATATGTCTCTGATTGACCATTGTGTTCAAACGCTCAACATATATGTCTATGATTGGCTACAATGATCAACGCTTCAAAAACATTGAACGTCGACGTCTTTGACGCTCTTCACCGAGCGCTTACACAGATACACACGGGAGCGTTTGAAAGCAGGCGTCTATCAGTGAATTTGTCTATCAGCGGATATATTAGGGATCTGGTGATGGATGCCTGCTTTCAAACGCTCCCGTGTGTATCTGTGTAAGCGCTCGGTGAAGAGCGTTGATCATTGTACCCAATCAGAGACATATGTTGAGCTTGTGAACACAATGGCCAATCAGACACATATATATTGAGCATGTGAACACGATGGTCAATCAGAGGTGTTTAAGAACACGTTCAATAGCGCTCAAAATGCTAGAGGGAAATGCTGGTGTCGTCACATTTTTAAAATTTTACTTTTGACAACACTAAAACTTTATGAGTGTTATGATATTTGATAATCTGTTAACTCATACCTTGATGATTCCACTGATGATGGCTTGATTTATGCTATTCGTGAACTTAAACAACTGTAACTGAAAAAATGATACTAGAAACTTTACTAAAACTTTGTATATTTTTCATTACAGTTGGCCAGACAGACACCATCTCCCAAAAAGAAGAGGGCCCTGAAATAATTGAGGTGCATCAGGAAGAGGTTGCCCCTCAAGTTAATGGAGAGAAAGGAGACGATTCTGCGAATGCAGATGAAATTACAACCGCAGAAGAGAAGGTGGTAGAAGAGAAACAAGAGGAGACAAATGAGGTGGGCTTCAAGAAGATCTTCCGTTTTGTTGGATTCAAGTTCACACTGAAGAAAGACAAGAATGAGAAGACTGAGCCTGTGCAGCTGCTGACAGTGAAGGAAGCAGAGAGTGGTGCAGATGCAGCTGCTGAGGAAAAGAAAGAGGAACCTGCAACAGAAGAAAACAAATCTGTGGAAGACAAATCACCAGAAACAACAGAAAAAGAGCAGGAGGCCACGGCTGAAGAAGTGACTGACAAGACAGAGACACCAACAGACCAAACTGTAGTTGATGCCCCATCAGAGACTGAAAAGGCAAGTGATGAGGCAACTGAAAAATCTGCTGAAGAAACAATATCAGAGAAAGAACCAGAGCCAGAAGTGCAAACTGAATTGCCCACAAGTCCACCCTCTCAAGAGACACAGAGTCCCTTTAGGAAATTTTTCACTCAGGGAATCTTTTCTAACCTGCGGAAGAAGACAAGCTTCAAAAAGCCCAAAGATGAAGAACAAGTCAAAGAAAAGTCTGCAGAGGAGGACATTAAGGAATCCGAGGAGACAGCAGAGGGTGTTGTTGAGGCTACAGAGGAAGCTAAAGTGGATGCAGAGAAAGAACCAGCTGAGGGTGAGCAAGTAGAGAAATTTCCTGAAACAGTTGAAACTAAAGATGAAATGGCAGCTGAAACAACTTCCACTGAGACAGAAAAGCCACAAGATCTTAAAGCAGAGGCTGAGGCAACAAGTGAAGCTGAAACTTTGACTCAGACTGAAACTGCTGAAGCTCCATCTGCTGAAACTGCTGATGAATCCCAACCTATTGATGATGCAAAACCAACAAGTGACAAGCCAGATGTTTCAGACGAGGTGACCACTGAAGCTGAAATCCTGTCATCTCAGGAGAAAGCCAAGGCTCAGGGAAGCCCACTTAAGAAGCTGTTTACAGGAGCAGGACTAAAAAAGCTGTCATCCAAAAAGCAGAAGAAAGAGAGTAAGAAAGAAGCTGAATCAAAACAAACAGAATCAAGTGAACAAGCTGCTGAAAACATCCAGTCTTCCACTGAGACCGCTGAGCCTCAAAAACCTGACAGCGGAGCATCTTCTCCAGAAGAATCTATTGATCAACTCGTAGGGGAGGCAACTCAAGCTGAGGTGGCTCAAGCCATGGAGCCTGATGGTGAACCAGTCACTTCTGACAGTGAGAAAAAGAAAGATGGAATCTTACCATGGTCCTCTTTCAAAAAACTAGTCACTCCAAAAAAACGAGTCAAAAGGCCATCTGAGAGCGAAGATGAAGCTCCTGGAGACAAACCCAAATCTTCTACCCTGTCTTCAACTGAAAGTGCCGTCTTCGATGAGAAAACTGATGAGCCTAAACCTTCTGAAGAGGTACCATCTGAGTCTAAAGAAGAGTCACAGGCAGAATCTAAGGCTGAGACAAAAGTTGAGAAGCCTGAACCAGTTGCAGAGGAGCCAAAGAGAAAAATGGATACATCTGTGTCCTGGGAAGCTCTTATTTGTGTGGGATCGGCTAAAAAAAGAGCCAGAAAAATGTCTGATTCTGATGACGAAGAACCTAAAATTGAGGAAGAAGTGCAGCAGTCTGGAGAAGAGCAGACGAAGGCTGCCGAGTCCCCTCTTGTAAGCTCTGGTGAAGCTGACCATGAGAATTTGGCTTCTTCCCCCGAACCAGAGGAAGAGCTTGTGTCTACCTGGGAGTCCTTCAAAAGGATGGTAACTCACAGGAAGAAACCTAAAGCAGAAGACAAGTCTGATGAAGCCTCAGGCCCAGAGCAGACAACTTCTGACAGTGAAATCCCCAAAGAAGAATCCTCTTTCTCTTTGAGGAAATTGATTCCACGCAGAAAGAAGAAGTCTAATGGTAAACAAGAGCAGGTTTCTTCTGACGTTGGCTCTGCAGAGGATGACTCTGACACTCCAGCTGTGGTGCCTCTTTCAGAATATGACAATGAACCAGAAGTTGCAGTTAAGGCAGAGGAGGTGAAGGAGGAATCTGCACCAGTAACTCAGGCAAAGGCCTCAGCTGAGGACAGATCACCATCTTGGATCTCAACCACTGTGGAAAATGTTGAGGATGAGACAGAGGGAAACCAATTGAGTGACATACCCGAAGAAGGAGACACAGCTGCCACGCCCAAATCAGCCGATAACACCATTGCAGAGGACATTGTCGAGTTTACATCGGAAGCAGTTACGGCACTTGAACAAGTAGAGGAGACTGAAATGGTTTCTGCTGCTTCACGCGTTACAGCATCTCCAGTTACATCAGGGGAGACAACTCCTGTCCCAGGTGATGGTGTAGAGAAGAAGACTGATGGAGTACTACAAGAAGCTGTGGAAACTATCAGTGTTACCACAAGTGCCATAGCTGTTACCATGACTAAGGAACAGGAAGAAGTAGTTGGCGTCATCACTGATGCGCTTCTGGTTGAGTCAGTCATCAAGGAAGAGAAAACAGTCTTGGTTGCACATGAGAAAACAGAGGCAACCACTGTTTGCACCGGCCTTGACACTAGTGAAATAAAGGCGGTTGAAGAAGAAAGCCTCAATCAGAAGCCTTCAGTAGAGTCAGTCACAGTTGTTACTCAGGCACTGGTCACAGAGTTGGCTGTTGAAGACAAAACACAGGAACCTGAAAAGGCCAGCGTGACTGAGGATAAAGTTCATGAGGCTCAGATAAGTGGAGGTCAAACAGAGCCTTTAGAAAATGCAGTTGAGGAGAAAGCACAGTTTGAAGAGATGAAAGAGATATCCGAAGGTGAGACTGTGACTGATCTCCAAGAAGTAGCAGCAGTCAAAGTAGCGCTTATCAATGCTGTACAACAGGAACCAGAATTTCTTGAAGAGCCGTTGGTGGCAGAAAAATCCCCTCAGGTTGAGGCCACAGGTCCTGTTGAAGTAACCGTTGAAGAGTCAATCTGTGCTCAAACTGTAGAAGTCACAGAAGTTGCTGTTTCTGAAGGTGAGAAAGTGCAAGAACTGGAAGGCATTAAAGAGGCAGTTGCCACTGTTGAGGTAGCATCTGTAGAGGAAGTGGCCATGGCTGTAGTAGAGGAGGCCATGGCATCCCTTCCAGAGGTGCCTGCTTCTCAAACTTCTGGGTCTACGGAAGATCGCATTCCTGTTGTGGCCACCACTGAAGAATTTGCAGTAATCAAAGAGACTGTCTGTGTTATAAGGTCAACATCTGAGATGACAGAATCCCACTCAGCAGATCTAGCTCATGAAACTGTTATGGAAAAGGTTCCTCTTGTTCTTCCCACTGGTGACCACAATATCCAGGTTATAGTGAATGATGTTGAGGTTGTCTCTGCTCAAGGAGTCATTGAGGGAAACTTTGAAGTAGCCTCAACAAAGGTTAGTGTTGTGGTTGAGGAAGTTATTGAGCATGTGGAAAAGGAAACTGAAGTGATCCAGGCAACCCAAGTGACAGAGGCAGAAATCATTGAGAAAAAGAGCAGTGTTATTGTGCAAGAGGTCATTCAAAGTGTTGTAGAGAACCTTGCAGAACATGCAGAGCAAAAAGTCTCTGAGAAGGCTACTGAGGAGTCAGTGGAAGTCAAACTTGAAGAACTCCCAGTGGTTTCTGAAATGATAGATGAAAAACCTTCAACAGAAGTCATTTCAGAGGAAAAAGCTCCACTAGAAACAAGCACAGAGAAACCAAAGGCACCTGACGATATCTGCAAAGATGACAACGAACAAACTCGCATTGTCACAGAGAAACCAACAAAAACAGTCAATGAAGTCATCCTGGTTGCTGAAACAGTCCCAGTCTCGATCACAGATGAAATCCATGCTCAAAACGAGGAGGTTGCCACAGTCTCTGTGGCAGATGTGCATCAAGAAACAGAGGTAACAAAAAGTGAAGTCGAGCTAAAGCAAGCAGAAGAGACCAAAGAAAGTGAAGAAGGAAAAAGTCAAGTTGAGTCAGATTCCACGGAATTGCCGACAGAAATCCAGCAAGTTTCAGAAGCCAAACCAGAAGAAAAGATGACAGAAGCATCTGCAAGTCAAGACCAGTTTGTGGCTGAGCAGTGTCAAATGGCACAGGAGGTACAGATTGAGACTGCACAGGAATTTAACGTGGGTTTCATAAATGTCATAAATGCAGATGATGTACCTGTTCAAGACACCGAGACAAACATGAAAGAAGATGGTTCAGAGGGTCAGGAATCAGTAGTAGACAGGCCTCAGAAAGACTTGGAAGAGCCTCAAACGAAGGTTTCAACACAGGACACGACAAACCAGGGAGAGTCCAGAGATCCAGATTGTCAAAAGACGGATGCTACGGATGCAAATGTATCTGCCAAACTGGAGACTGCTACTGAGAAGACAGCAAAAGCCATTGCAGTAGAGGAGGTAGTGGAGGAGGTCGGGAACGAGACCGAGCCTGTCTCCACAGAGGTTGTCACAGTGTCATGAGCAGGTTAGTCTTTATTCATTTATTGAGATTGTGCAAAACAAAACAACAATTATAACAAAATATTCAAATGTTTTCAAAATTAGTTTTGTCCATCACAAACAAAAGAGAAATAAGTTCCACATTCCTTAGTAAACTTCACAGTCACCGTTTTTGCATGGTGCCTTTTTAAAAGCATCAATGGATCTTAGTTTTATTAGGGGTGGATTTCCATTCGGTGAGATGAAAAAGCTTTTGTTCCATGTACCAGTAACCAAGGGACCTTCGATATCAAAGCAGGAATGCCGCTGCCTGACCCTTCACTTTGTATGCTGGGTCTTAAAGGGAAGCCGTGTGAAGAGAGATGAACTTGTGCTGAAAGACCGAGTATAATTCCCCACCCCCTCCCTAATGCACACTCCTATTCTCTTCCACTCATGAAAGCTTTCAATATGTAGTTAGAGAACCAATTAATTTGATAAGATACACTGTATGATCAAATACAATCGATGGTAGTGTCATCAGCATATGAACAGATAGAATTATAAAAATCATAAAAGTTTTATTCTATGATATTGATTGTTTATTATTTATGCAATTAAATAAGTACTGAATGAAGTACAATAGTAAGTTTTCCCAAGAAATGATTATCAAGGAAAGCCAGGTAATAATAGGAGGGGCACTTGAAGGGTAATACTACATTACAGTAAGTACAGTTTTTGTGTAGTCTTTATCAAATACATGTTGCCAGAGGTGTAAAGAGTACCTGAAAACCATACTTGAGTAAAAGTACAGATACCTTACAGTGAAAATGACTCACTAGTATTTTACTCATACTGAATGTAGGCTCAAAGATGCACCAGTGCTCAACACCTAAGAGACATGCCAGTGAAAATAAGAAACTATTGATTTGTAAGATTAGAAATCATGTTTATTTTCTAAAATCAAAATAAAACTGAACACTTCAATATTGCATTAAATCAAGGTCAACACAACAGCATCTTAAATGTCTACAAACTCTCAAGTCTCAGTTAAAAAGGCCATAAGTAAACCAATATCCGTCAAAAAGGTCTCGTCAATATAGCGGATAAATAAAATGATGTTAAGTAAAATTAAATAGTCAAAGTCTACTTGCACCGGCTGCGGTCATGACCTCATCTCATAAATCAAACATCTGAGATTCAGCAACTACATATTAATGCACTCGCATTCACGTAAAGTAGCCTTGTTGACAAGTTTGAGTTGAGTAAAGGCAAAACACACAATATACATATAGTAATGCCCTTGGATGGCGATATTGCTTCTTTATAGCAGAAACAAACTGCTGCAGAAAAAGTTAGGTGCCATGCAAAATGTAATGTGTAATTGCATCACTCATCACAAATGTATTGGAGTAAAAAGTACATTTACTTATTCATAAATGTAGCCGAGTAGAGAGTAAAAGTCGCTAATATATTTGAAACTCAGTAAAACTACAAAGTAGCCAAAACGATACTTAAGTACAGTAACTAATTACATTTACTCAAATACTTTACACCACTGCATGTTGCATATGGAACGTGCGCACAAGGCCGATTGTAGATTAATGTGTTTATATCCAAGCTACAATCGCATTACCTAGATTAATTAGAAAGATTAATTATTGTTGAATCAGACCTTTAAAGTGCGCATAAAATACTTGATATCTGTACAACAGGGCTAAAAATGTGCTTTTCACTTCTCCCATAGTGTATGATTGCAGAAAAATATGTTTTTATTGAACATTGATTTTGTGTGAAAATAAATCATAAAAGTGGTTAATTTTGTTTAAAAATCTTATAAATGTATGAGGTGGCGAGGGCAAAACCAGACACACGGTATTGATATAAATACTGTAGCTAAAATAATGTTTTTAATAATGTCTAAGTTAATACTTAGTACTATATACTATTTTCTGTTTATTTTGATAAATAATTCATTTTTGTTCAATAAAGGTGTTAATATAATTTTTTTTTTTTAATACGTAAAATTATTTTAGAAAGTAAAGATTCCTAAAGCATTGAATGAGATCCCATAATAATTTAATATAGATTTACTGTAGTAACAATAAATGATATTTTATTATATTATATGATTAATATCATATTTTTAAATGTGATTGTTTCACACAGTATTGATACAAATACTTAAGCTAAAATAATATGTTTTTAATAATGTCTAAGTTAATACTTGTTCAAAGTAAAAGTTTGCACTATTTTCTGTTTATTTTGATGAATAAAATAATTTTAGTTCAATAAATATACTGTCATTGAAATATGTTCATATAAAAGTATATTTTAAAAATACAGAAACAAAATTATTTTAAAACGTAAAGATTCTGAAAGCATTGAAGGAGATCCCATAATAATTTAATACAGATTTACAGTAGTAACAATAAATGATCATTTATTATATGATATGATTAATGTCATATATTTTTAAATATGATGGTTTCATTATAAATATGGGTATTATCTCTAAGGTGGACACCCAACTTATATGATATGGTAACACTTATGATATTCACTATTAACTCAAACTCCTAATTTACTGCTTATTAATAGTTAGTAAGGTAGTTGTTAAGTTTAGGTATTGGGTTGGATTAAGGGATGTAGAATAAGGTCATGCAGAATAAGGCATTAATATGTGCTTTATAAGTACTAATAAACAGACAATATCCTAGTAATATGCATGCTAATAAGCGATAATAGCGAGAACTGAACCCTAAAATAAAGTGTTACCTATGATATTTATCTGAATCTAACCATGTCATGTCAACAAATGTTAAAGTCAGCCGCTGTTTATTATGATGTTAATTATTGTGTCTTTTACCCCAAATACCATACTTTCACATATTCTTCTGTTATTGAAAAACTCTTGCTTTAATTACCTTGAACAAAACTGAAAATCATTAAGAAGACCTTTGTCTCAAAATATATAGATTCTCATTTGCTACTTATATCTAAAACATTTTAAAAAACCATCAAATATTAGATCAAATTTGCGCTTCTGCCCACGATTGCGTCACGGATCAGACAAATTTCCACGTGCATCTTGAAAAACGGATGTTTTGGAAAGTGCTTAGAGGAAAATAAAATCAAAGGCGCCTACTCATATTACATTGTAAAATTATTATTTACATTCACAATAAAAAAAAATGAGCCCTAATGTAAAGTGTGTCCAAAAAAAGTACAGGGATGGGAGATGAGAGCTGGGTGTGTCTGCTAAATGTTTGATGAGCGCTAATGCAGCACTGCAGTAGAGCTGAGGCTGCTGATATACAGCATCGCAGCATGGGCTTTGGCGCAGGGCTCGCTCTCGTCTCTCTCACTGCACCCTGTTCTTTGGTGACTTGTGCTGAGTCATACGACAGAGCGAGACCGTGGCTGGAGGCACAGAAGATGCAGTGCAGATGGAAAGAGCAATGTGTGCATTTATGCGAAATGATAGTAGCTTGTCAAGCTAATTGATTAAAGAGCAAAGAAAAAGAGTGCATTTGCAGACATAGCAGTGTACATGATAAATAAGTATCTGGTTGGCTTTGTTTCTCACCACTTTCCTTTTTGCCTTGCAGTCTGCGTGTAAAAAGCGGTCACATGACTGGGACGCCGAGCTTTCTGGAAAGCAGGACGTGAGAGGCAGCCATGGAGGACACTAAGAGACCAAGAGACTACCGTTCAATCTCTCTTCTCTCTCTCATTTAATCCTTTCCTAATTCCCCTTCACTCTGCTGCCATATCACTGAGGTCTTGAGCCTCGCTGGACTTATCAAGGGATGTCCCCTATTCCCACTTTCCTGTTTTTTGCCAAATTGCTTCAGATGCCATGTTTCCCACGTGTAACTTGCGATGGACATTTTTTTATTATGATTATTATGAGTTGTTTAGCAGTCTGTCGAATGGCGAGAATATGTATGTGTGGATCTTGTATGAGCTAATGTGTGTTTGTGATGTTGGAGTAGGAGGGTTGTTATTTTGTATATTGTATTTATATCTAAAATATTCTCTCAACCCTCTCAAAAAAAAACATTCTAACCTTCTAAAAACAAATTGAAATCGTGATGTCATGCTGGTGTAAAATTACAAAATGTTATTTAGACAAGTTAGTTTAACAAATATGGTACAGATACACCTTCTACAGCTGTAGTACATGAAAAAACGCATATGCTGTGGCTGTAATGTGAAAATGAACACAATATCCAGCCATTATCATCTCCATTCTCACTGTAGATATACCACTTTTCTGTCCCTTACTGTGAAATGTTGTCTTTTTATTATGTATATTTATCATGCAACGATTTTACCATTGATGCGTGACATTTGAGATTTTAAAAGTCTGTTCAATTTGATTTTGCTTTAAGTGGTATCCTGTGAAAATAGACGATCACAATGATGATAAATGCCTGCATGAGTAGGAAGCGTTTAAAAAAATGTGCACTTCACTGTTTGACGGCCTTAGCGAAACGCATGTTTTAACACCTAAAATGCACACGAGGTTAAAGGAAAAGTGAGATGATTGTGCAAGGAGAAATATATTTACACCATCTATTGGTGAACTCTCCAACACAAAGTTTTAATTCACAGATATTCAGTAATATAGTGTAGGAAATTTTCACATTTCTAATCTCTGTACCAAGGATTGTTATTTCTTTGAAAGACATGTAGATGCCTTATTGTAAGTCTCTTTGAAATTAGTAATATTATAGCCATACATGCAAAGAAAAGAATTTCACAAATATGAAACATGCATATGGTGGCAAACTGTAAAGAAAAACATTCAGAAAGCAAATGACAGTCTGAACAGGGGGTGCATTATCTTCAATAGAAAAACAGCTCTGCTACTACTGTCACGCTTTTAATGAACGACACACTCACATTCTTTTCCTAGCTTTTTATAATACAGTCTACTGTGAAGCTCTTTAACATTTGTACAAATTGTATACCTATGTACCTTAATTCATGTTGTAATATTAACAAATAACCAATGAAAGCATTAAGGAATGTTAAATACCAGTAGCATGAGCCTCACCTCTTTTTGTATTCTTCAAGCTGTTAATAGTATGGATACAAAATCATGTCTATATTTCATTCAAATAAAGCTAGTGTAAATCAAGCTGATTTCGTTCCCATTTCTACGAGGTTCTGTTTGTGAGTGTGTATCGCCAGGTGGTGGGAGGATACAGAAAGTGCAAACTAATGAGTAAATATAAATGAATTGTCATAAGTAAAATGCTAGGAATATTTAAGAAGGGTTTTAATACCTTTTTGCAAGTTTTGGTGTAGTGGCGCCATCTAGTGGCTCACATGACTAGATTTAAACGAATAAATAAACCCATGCTGCTTTTCTGAATTCTCAAAAATAAGCAGTGCTATTTCATAATATTATGTATATTATAATCATTTATAATATTATTATGTGTCCCTCTGATTGTAAATTTCACATGGATGCAAAGGCAAAATATGTGCCCTCATGGTTAATTATGTTAAAGATCCACAAAGTTGTACTGAACCTGTACAAAATTGTCTCTAGCCCAGAATGGATTACTTGGCTTAAAGTTTGGCGTCTGTAAAGGCCCGTTCACACCGGACGATAACTCTGAAGATAACAGTTCTAAAAATCGTTCTCAATATTAAAGAATAGCAGAGTTCACACCACAACTATAACGATAACGGCACAATCTCGTTGGAATCACTTTCAGAACGATTTTATCCTGCTGATGAACGATAAAAACATTGACAGCCAATCAGAATCCATCCAGCTATAATGAGCTCGAGCATTTAAAGTGACAGACAAGCAAACGCTTAGAATAAACAAAACGATATCGTCCGTTGGTGTGTGCGCTAATATAGTTCTCCTTATAGTTATCTTTATATTTATCGTTGTTGGTAGAACGATAAAGGCCCGTTCACACCAAGAACGATAACTATAAAGGTAACGATAAAGATATAGTTCTAAAAATCGCAGCGTTCACAACACAGCTATAACGATAAAGGCACAGAAAAACGATATCGCTGGAATCACTTTCAGAACGATTTTATCCAGCTGATGAAGGATAAAAAACATTTACAGCCAATCAGAATCCATCCTGCTGTAAGGAGCTCGAGCATTTAAAGTAACAGACAAGCCTAGAATATGCTAGAATACACATAACGATATAATTCGTTGGTGTGTGTGCTAATATAGTTATTTTATAATTATCGTTCTATCAACAGCAATAAATATAAAGATAACTATAACGAGAACTATGTGCCGATATTGTTCTGTTATTCTAAGAGTGTGCTTGTCTGTCGCTTTAAATGCTCGAGCTCGTTACAGCAGGATGGTTTCTGATTGGCTGACAATTTTATCTTTCATCATCTGGTTAAAATCGTTTTGAAAGTGATTCCAACGATATCGTTTCTCTGTCCAAGCTGTGGTGTAAACTCTGCGATTTTTAGAACTATATCTTTATCGTTAATTTTATAGTTATCATCCTTGGTGTGAACGGGCCTTTTTAACGCTCACCAAGACTGCATTTCTTTGTTAAAAAAATTTCTATTTCTATTTCAAAATGTAAATATTTTCTAAATTAGCTGAATAAATATACAGTTTAATATATAATTCTTTTAAACAATATTGTATATTAAATTAAACAAAATGCACACTTCAAAAACATAAGGATTTATTATCATTATTCACAACGAAAACACAAAGGAAGTATTTTTTTCCAGAGACAACGGTTCATGTTCCTGAGGAGCGAAGGATCACAGTATGCTTGCCTTGGCTTTGGGTTTGTGCGTTCCCTATAACTGCCTCAATGGGTAACAACTTGCATATGTACAAATAATAAAGAGTTCAAAAAAGGCATGACATTGCATGTATGATTACATATCATTTGGACAAGGCCTCCTGTCCCTTAACATCACAATTTAAAACAAAGAAAGAAAAAGAAAACGCTTGTAACAAAATGAAGCATGGTCCTTCCTGGGCTCTATTCAGTAGTAACTTAACTCGCAGTGCTCTTAAAATATACTCCTAGAAGGTCTTTACAAAGAGAAAGATGGAAGAAATAGCACTGATTGTAAATCGCCCTGGTTTAAAATGGTTAAAAAAGAAGTTTCCTGACGTAGCACAAGTGTAATGAGAGTAGTCAGGGATCTTTAGTAGATATCAGTGCTTGAACAGCATGACCTCACTGTCAGTTTCATTAGAACATAAAGACAGCCAATATACAGACACTTGTGCTACACTAAAATGGATAATATTCTACAGTAAATGCATCGATCAATATACAACCTTTGAGATTATAAAATTCTTTGTAAATAAAGCACTGTACATAAAATTAGAAAAGTTATACAAGGCTCAAAAATAAGGAAATTAAGAGCATACTCATTTAAATCTGCGAACAGTGACAGAAATATCCCTTCAAGCTACATTATGTACATGTGTACGATTGGCCACAGTGTTTTCTAAATTCACACACAGTAACAACTTTGATCAAGCACACAGCACAACTGTAAACATGTTGAACCACAGTGAGAGCAACACAACCAGATTGCTGATAAGCTGCTGTTGCCGCCAACCAGTTTTACGGCGTGGATGTTTATCATTTCGGTGGTATTGGCACTGTAACGAACAAATGTGGAATCACAAAAGTAGGCAAACATATCGTAGGTCACGTTAACTCTAATATAAATGATATTCGACAAGTAATCTGGCACTGAATGAAGGTTATCTACAATCACACCTTGCAGCTGCGAACCCAAAGCATGTAATAAGAAATGAAAAACAGTGTCAGAAAGAAAAACTTTGAGATCTGTGTAACTCCTCAGAGGCACTGGAAGATAAAAGTTGACTTTGATCCTCGACCCTTTGATGCAAATTTCAGGTTAGTCCGAAACCGGTTGAGGTAGCGAATACATTTCTTAAACCAATACCCACACTTCGCTGCTCATTTTTCATGGAGGGGGCATACAAAACAAATTTTGGTGCTACGCTCATGAACTAAATATTCCGTTGAGTTGCCAATCCAACCTAATGTGAAGTCTAGTCTGAGGCGAACGCAGGATTTCAGCCATTCACTACATCCTTTTCCTGTGCAGTTAGACAGAGGAAGAGCTTTAACCACAACACAAACTGCAAATGACCCAGCAAAATCCTTGAAAGAAATACAGAATGAAGCAGGAATTTGACTAAACATACTGTAAATCTGTTATAATTTATGAGTGTTAAAAAAAAGAATAATGCAGAAGTACTTTTCAGTAGAAGTAAAAAATATATATATATATAACAGAAATTTCGATCGGTAGCTTAACTTCTGATCATAATTTACCCACAATTCAAATGCAATACATTAGAAAAAACTATATTTTGGATGAATATGGAGCTATTCCACAAAGACTTCCTCTGTTTTGATTGGCGTCATCAACGGCCCACCATTGGATGAATCCGAGCCTTCGTCTTTGGCCAAGTTATCACTGTTCAGCCTGCTGACGCCCATTTCTCCAGCCACTCCACCCGAGAGCACCCCCTGGTTGAAGCACAGGTGCTTGATGACCTCATTGGGGCTGGAGAAGGTCATTTCACACACATTGCATTTGTACGGCCTCCCTGACGAGCCTAGAAACAGTGCCTCCATTTGGCTGGAGTCGTCTGCTGCGCACAGCTCCATGCTCTGTCGGTCCACCATGGTGTACGCCTCCTCCGAGCTCAGATTCATGCAAACGTGACGCGCCGCCTGGTTGGCCCGGCAGAAGCTCTTGCCACAGGCGCTGCAGCGGTACGGCTTGCCTGTGTGGATGTACATGTGCTCTCTCCAGTGGCTCTTCTGGATGAACTTGCGGCCACAAGTGGAGCACTCATATTTCCTCCGCTTCACTTCCCGCTCCATGTCAGCTGCACCCTCTAGGTTGTCAATATCAGCAATATCGGACGGAGGAGGCGTGTCCGCCTGGGACTGCGCCGTGTACAGGCTGACTGCGGTTGTCGTCGGGACGGGCATAGCGGTTTCAGGATGCGGCGAGTGTTTTGAGTACAGATGCTGCTCGCCGTCACTTGCAACGTCCATGATGATGGGAGTGGCTGCAGCGGCTTCGCTGCCTCTGAGAACTTCCTCCACCTCTGGTGTAGCGGCACCTCCGGTCGCCATGGGGGAAGGCGCACCGACGGACTCTAACACAAGCGGGAGCATGGCCTGAGTGTGCAGAAGCAGGTGCTCTCGTAAGGCTCCTCGTTGAGTGAAGCGGCCCCCACAGACGTGGCACGTATAATGCTTCCTCAGGGAGGCATTTCGTCTCATGATGCTGGGCTTCACATGCAGGATGGTGTTGGTGTTCAGGGAACAAGACGGGGCCTCACCTGCAGATGTTTCCATCTCAGCGCCTTCCCTCACAAATTGACTGGTGCTCGCAGACGCTTCTACCTCTGTTTCTGACAGAGCGTGTCTGTGCTTGGATCCAGGCCGTGTCAGTGAGGTAGCTTTGTTTGTGGTGACGCATTTCCCATCGAGCAAACCGCCACCTTCTAAGTCGAACGGCGTGGAGAGATGCGTTCTCGCTGAGAGGCGGTTTGTGAGCGTGGCCTGTTGGTCTGATATCTGAATGCCATAAAGAGAGGACGACAGGGGAAGGCTGACCTCAGGGTGTGCCTGAGTTGCATGGCTAGCCAGACTTGCCTCCTGAATAAGAGGGTACGCATGCAGGAACTTGACGCCCTGCTCCAGGCGAGCTGGGTCGATAAGCTGTGTTGCCAGTTTGCCGGTGTACATCAGATTGAGGAGGTAGCTGAAGATGTCAGGCTGAATGTCAGCAGGCTTCAAGCGAACGCAGTCACTGGATGAGAAGACAAAGAAACAAAGATTCAACGTGAAGAAAAAACACCAATCGTTGTGCTATGGAAGTGCTTTAATACTTGCTTATTAGTAGAGCAAATTTTAGCACAAATATTTATTGTTCATTTTAAGTGTTTATTGTCCTTAATAGTACTAACATGCACAATCTATTGAAATATGTGCAGTGGATAATTGTGCATGTTCATTTCCTGTATTTCATTTCACATTTAGATTTCCTTTAAGTGAGTATCATGTGATGGCAAAAGTATAGTTCACCCAAAAATGAAAATTCTGTCATTAATTGCTCACCATCATATCGTTCCAAACCCGTAAGACCTTCGTTCATCTTCAGAACACAAATGAAGATATTTTTAATGAAATCTGAGAGCTCTCTGACGCCACATGGACAGCAATGCAACTACCACTTTGACGCTTCAAAACAGGTTTTGTAGCGAACATTTTCCATTTACCACAACTGATGTGTGAGTTTATGAATGTTTATATGTGAATAAAAGCCTAAATTCAATCTGTTCATCATATAAAGTGATTGTGTCTCTTCAGAAAATTTTGACTAAACTGCTCAATTCATATGGATTTGTTTTGCGATCTCTTTATGAACTTTTTGAAGCGTCAAAGTGTCAGTTGCGTAGCTGTCAATGGAGGGATAGAAAGCTCTCAGATTTCCTCAAGTCGTTCATCTTCGGAACACAAATAAAGATCATTTCAAGTCTTACGGGTTTGGAACAACATGAGGGTGAGTTATTAATGACAGAATTTTAATTTTTGGGTGAACTATCCCTTTAACATTTAAAAACACTAATTCAATAATAATAATAATGATAAATGTAATCTTTAACGCTGGAATACATTACACAATTTTTGCCCAGATATTTTCCCTGATCTGCAGTCTGGATGAGTTAGTTGCCGAAAGGCAGAGCCATTCACTGTCCAGGGCACAGACTATCCATTCAGAGGATATTGAACAGGTTTAATATTGATTTTAGAACACATTTTCATTTGTCATGTGTCTCCTATCAATGAAGCACATGTGTTTGGGACAGCTTGAAAGTCTGGTAGTGTGTGACTCTCAGTTGTTTAAGCCTTTTTATGGCTGATAGGACAGTGTAGAGATCAGACAGGAAGCACGGAGTGGAGAGAGGAATGTGATCGGCACAAGACCTCGAGCCGGGAATCAAACTCGGGTCACCACAAGGCTATTGACTCCGACATGATAGAGTTTTACACTGTAATCATTTACAAACTCAGCAAGTGTATGATGTCTAGTGTTTTAAAATGTGTTCAGATTTGAAAAGTCGTGTAGTGTATTCCAGCCTTTAGCAAATCTCAAAATGAATATCCATTTTTTTTATACTGCAAATTATAGTGTTTTGATGCCTTGTAGCATTTAAAATGATTGACTAGTTTTAGTGTTTTATTTTTTAATTTATTTAGACAAAATAGTATAGAAGTGTAATGTTGGTCATTTATTGGTTATAGCATGAGAATAATTATCATCTTACCAGATCAACACCCTAGTTTAGGGACAAATTGGACTTTAAAAAAAAAAAAATCACATAAAAATCACACATAAAGCTTTTACCTGTCCTGGTGTATAAATAGCATTCTGAAGTAGTTAGAGAATGCGGCCAGTACGGCCTTGTGTGCTTTGAAAAAAACATCGCCGATGGCAACCGTGCAGTCACACAGGAAGCCAAACTCCCTCTGCGCGTTGAGCTGCTGCAGAAGGATAAGACCATGATTGGCCAGCTCCATACTTCCACCTACACAGAAAGGGCCAGAGATGACAGTCAACTTCCTGTCTACTACAGACCACAATGCACCAAAAAAAGACTGAGTGAAAGAAGGCAGTTAAGTTGTCTGTTAACATGGACTTCATCAGCAGTGAACAGCCGTAAATATGAATTCAACACTGTTGGATGAACAATAAGCTTAACATAGGGATATTACAACCAACCAGTACTATTGCTCATTCTTAGGGTTAAGGATTTGAACAAACGTTAACCCTTAACCCTAAGCATTACACTTAGCCAACTCTTCCCCCATGGTTTGTGCTACTAACATGAACCTTAAACCGTGTTGGTTGTTGGGAAGCTGTGCTGTTCCTTTAAGCGATAGGATTTAATTACACTGCTTTTAAGCCAATCTGATACAGCAGGGTTTCCCAAACGGGGGTTCGGGAACCCCTGAGGGTTCGCAAGGGAATTGCAGGGGGTTCGTAAATTAATGACAAGCAATTAATTAAATTATAATTAAATCATTAAAAATTAAACAAATAGGATAAATAATATTAAAATTAAAACATCCAAATAAAAATTACTTACTAAACAATAAATGTTTTTGAAGCAAACATGCAAATGTGCCATTAAATTATTGAAATATATACTTCAAATCTCAGGGGGTACTTAAAGTAAATTATTTTGGTCAAAGGGGTTTGGCTGACAAAAAAAGTTTGAAAACCCTTGTGATACAGCATAAAGCCTAAAACCTAAACATTAATCCTTTTGCTACTTTAGCCTGGCACATCTACTTCTCATTCACATTTAAGACTGCACAGTTCCTATTGATCAAGCTGAAGGAAGGTTTTGCTATATATTCTCTAGGGATGCACGATATCGGCCGAAATATGTTCATTTTTAATGCTATCATTATAGGCCTGTTAAGAAAATTTAGCCGACATATTAAAGCAGATAAATAATGTATTATTTCCTTCAGCTGAGACACTTCAGATGCGCACTGTTCACCATGATGGGTTTGAATTGCTTGAAATATGATTGAAATCACTTCAAAAAAGGAAAATACAGTTAATGTGCAGTGCAAGTCTGTTACATAGACTACATTAAATTATAATGAGAACATTATAACTGTGCGCTTGGGGCATGGCTTTTAATGGTGAGACTTTTGATTTTGTAATCAGGCTCTCAAATTACATGAAAATTTGGATTTATCGGTTAATATATAATATATCGGTTAGTATATTAAAAATAGTTTATTAATCATTAACTTACACTTTCTAAATGATCTTATGAACCACTGACAACTCCTAAATAACTGGTTTGTAAATAATGTAATAATTTAGAAATGATAAATCGATCATTTATAAAGTATGAAAATACAATTATTAAATACATTATAGATATGCTTATAAATCAAGAATAAAGCATTTATAGCTGTATTTATAAACGGCTTACTAATGTCAGTTAATTCATCATTTATAAAGCATTAATAATTTACTAATGCTTAACTAATGATTCATAGCATACAGTTATTATAAAGTGTTACCAAAACGTTTTCAGACCTCTAATGATAACAAATCAGTTGTTTAAATATATTCTTTATATAGAATAAAATGATAGGAAACAATAACAACAACATAGAAAACAACTACATTATCTCAATATTTTCATATAATATATAAGATTCTTTAGAAATAGGGGTGTAACGATACCCTCATGTCACGATTCGATACATATCACGATACGATATTATTGTGATACATCAAGACATATGGTAAAAGGTTAACAAAAAATGTACTGTTGATTAAAATGCTAAATTTGGTATTACATTGGGGTGGAATTGAACAGGCTTGGACTTGGTGCTGTACCACAATGCACAGGACAGCGGTGACACCAGAATAAAAATATTCATGATTCTGAAGCTGAAAATACAGAATTATTTTAAACAAAATTGCTTGCATTCTGTCACTGACTAGATGTATTTAAAATAATGTAGGCCACTTTTTACTGGTAACATAAGACATTTTGCATTATCAGGACCCACAAATATTCCCCCATTGCATTATTAGACATTATATTCATTATTATATATAGCAGTTTAATGTAGTACTGACACAAACTCTGTAAACTTGATTTTTTTTCCCCTCACACAGTAATTGTCATTTTGGGTGAACTATACACAATTCAGATTGGCACTATCCACGATACATATTGCTGCATTTTTGTATTGCAATATATTGTGACACGATATATTGTTACACCCCTAATTAGAAATCATATTTAAAGACAACTAACTGGTTATTCAGACACTCAGATCCCAATGCTGTAACCCTGAAAACACGGCCCCAACAGAGCGGTCAGATACAGCCAAAGGCCAAACATCTGAGGCAACCTTTGAACAATGAACCCTGAGGTTATTAACCCTCATCTACCAGAACCAGCTCAGCAGCCTCTGTGCCTTGAATGTCCATTAGCCTAAAGGTCAATCACAGGCTTTGTGTGTCACATTACTGGCTCTTGAGACAGCATTCCTGAGGCTACTTCCACTCAACCCATCTTGGGTGGAGAAAAGACGTGTCCATAGAGCCTACAGACTCACTGTCAGTGGTCTTTGAAAGCATGGGCTGCAATGTCACATCGCTGTGTAAAGACGGGGGGAAAAAAAGCATTTCTTAAAAAAAGCTTTAGCTCACATTAAGCCAGTCTATACTGAGACCTACTGGCCTGGATGCATGAAGTTTGTTTAATAGGGCTGGGTAAAAAAAATAAATAAAAATAATTGATTTCTCGATTTTAATCGATTCTCATTTTTATGAACCAATATCGATTCTTAAATCCCAAGAATCTATTAGTCTATCCTGTTTTCAGTTGATGAAGGAACGGAACATTGTAGCGGGCCTCCCATCCAATAAATCGCAATAAGCTTTGTTACTTTCGATATGAAACAAAGTTCAAATTCTGTCCATTTATTATTCTATTACAGAATTCCAAAAAATAAACTGTTTTGGCGCTCTTTAATGTGGCGTGACCAAGTGTGCCGCACACGTCCGTCAGCGCGGTGTCAGTGGATGTGTTTTTCACTGCGTGAGAACATGATGTGTGGCGAGAGCGCCATGGTTTGTCGGACATAGCAACAGTAACTAAAGGGGGCGGGTCTTTGCGACGGTCAATTGGATAGTTGAATCGTTGTGGTTTGCTATTGGTGGATTTCATGTGAGTGACAGTTGCAAGATTAGGCTACGAGGCACATGAAGTAAAAATGTGCATGGATAAAAATTGTATAATAGGCTAAATAATGCAATATTCCAAAAAAGTGAGGCCAAAGCGCCTCGATCGCCCCCCAGGTGGATGGATCCAGTATAGGTCATAAACCCCGCCCTCTCCATGTAATCTAATGGGACATGAGAAACTAAACAATCAAATTACACTCCAAATAATTTTATGTGTTTATGAGTGTTTTAATCACACTGATGTCATGTAACTTCAAATGCTCTTTTTTTAAATAAGTTTGGTTTTAGTTAGTTATTTGATTCAATAAAAACAGGGTGTGACGTCATGATTGACAGCTTCTCTGAGTGAAGCACCAACAGACATTTTTCGGGAGGAGATTTAAGCTTTAACTTTAATTTCTACATTTCCATAGCTGTTTATTTCACACCGACATAATGAGTTGTTCTGCAGTAAACTGTACTAACCAATTAATCGGGAGTGTGGGCGGGGCCTTGATACCGCGGCTCCACTTC
The DNA here is from genome assembly GCA_039654105.1 of Coreius guichenoti. Lineage (NCBI taxonomy): Eukaryota > Metazoa > Chordata > Actinopteri > Cypriniformes > Gobionidae > Coreius > Coreius guichenoti. The sequence continues at coordinate 3,894,680 of CM077185.1, forward strand.
ACGCTCACTAGTGCAGACTCAGGCTCTGAGATATCAGCGCCATATTGGGACATTGGAGCCTTCCCTTTTCTACAATGGTAGAGAGTGAAGGTGCATCGTCTATCTTTTTCTGCAGTCTATGGGTGTGACAGTAGCGCCTCAGTTTAAAAGAAGTGGCAGTGCAAAGCGCACGTGAAACGATCATCTCTTCCGCTTTAATACCAGTTAGAGCACGAAATAAACATGTATGAACATCTAAGGTATGTTAAAAGATACAGTAATCTTACCAAAATCCATATCATGACTAATGTAATCACTCAATCAGTGTTTCGACCGCAGAAAGACGTCAATAAAACAGCTTGTAAACACGTGACGTCATATTTACCTCAGAAAAACCATATTCAGTAACCATAACCTCATTAGTCAGCTAGAAAAATGAACTTTAGAGAGGATCATTCTGCTAAGAATATGTGCACCACCATATTCATTATATTTTTTAATGTTCTTCAATATTTAATGCATGTTTGAATAAATCCGTCAAGTTTTTATGACAGCCACAATTTAAATGTTTATTACTTAAAAAAAAGAATTGGAGTAGAATTATAATTATGTAACTGTAAAGTTAGTATTATAACTTTATTATTATAAAAACTTCCTTGAGTCTAATTTTAAGTGTTTAGTTTACAGCATTAGTTGAGAGATTGTTTTTAATGAGAAAATTTGCTTTGTACTATACCTGATATATATCCAAAATAATCGATATTGAATCAAAATTGTGAAATTTGTGTAAATACTCAGCCCTATTGTTTAAATTGCTGCTGCTTCACACCAAACAAGTTTATCTTTTGTTTTGTTCATTGTCATTTATATTTTTTCTGTCTTCAACACATACACATAAAATAATTTCATAAAATTAACTAATCCCAATTTTTTTTGTGTGTTATTGTTATTTGTGCGATATTGATGGGACGCTCTATGAAATGTTTGGTTGATTTGTAAAGAACTTTGAACACTGTCTGAAAGCGCTATATAAAGTAAATAAAAAAAGCTATTAACTAAACCAAACAGCTACATGGTTTACAAAACAAAAAAATTGATTTGAAGCAAAATGGCATTTGAAAATTGCACTAAAAGAAAAAGGTATAAGATAGTGTATTTAACGGCTTAAATGAGAGAAAGAACTACAATCCCATGAAGCATTGCAAATACAATTTAATTGAATTAAAAACAAAGGGGAAAAATATAAAGAAACTTTGAAACCGTTAAAAGTATGTTCTATACAATATGAATATATAGGGAATAAGTAGGCATATTTGGATGCAGAATGAATCACTCGTTCACTAAAGAGATGTTTTGGCGCTTGATTCTCAGTTTGGTGGAGATTTCTCTGCAGAATCATGGGTAATGTAGTTTTTCCTTCCAGAAACTGTAAAATTTTAATATTTAAAAATAAGTTAAAATTATGCTGACTGACAGCTTCAACAAAAGCATATGTGACCCTGGACCACAAAACCATAAAAGTCATAAGTCGCACAGGTATATTTGTGGCAATAGCCAACAATACATTGTATGGGTCAAAATTATGCCAAAAATCATTAGGATATTAAGTAAAGATCATGTTCCATGAAGATATTTTGTAAATTTCCCACCGTAAATATATCAAAAAAATATATTATTAGTAGTAATATGCATTGCTAAGGACTTCATTTGTACAACTTTAAAGGCAATTTTCTCCATATTTAGATTTTTTTGCACCCTCAGATTCCAGATTTTCAAATAGTTGTATCTCGGCCAAATATTGCCCAATCCTAACAAACCATACATCAATGGAAAGCTTATTTATTCAGCTTTTGGGTGATATATAAATCTCAATTGCAAAATGACCCTTATGACTGGTTTTGTGGTCCAGGGTCACATATACCATGGACTACAATCTTGTATCTCACAGCTGGATTGTCTGTAAAGATTTATAAGTTATTGTTAAAAATCAATTCCCATATGGAGAAAACTTACTTTGGGAAGCACTTTACTGCTCATTGCATGTGGTCATGTGATGTCAATATGGCAGCACCATATGAGGAAGTAGAATAAAACTGCCTTTTCTAGAAGACTGATATGTGGTATGAGTGTCAAAAGTCTTTCCATTTCATTTTGGTGTCAAACTTTAATAAGCAAAACTTTCAGCTTTCAACTTTCAGCAATCATAGAAATTTGTCCGAACATACAAAGAGTGACATGACAGATTTTCTGCAAGTACACGAACCGTTTACAGGTGTTTCCTTTTACCAGAATATCTATCAAACGAGCATTTCAGCTCCAAACCAATCGCTACAGCTTCAACTGGCTCTCATTGTGGTTTGTAAACTAGCTCCTCCCACTACGGAGACACGTGGAACGGACAGATCTCCCGCAGAGACCGACCACTTCCGCAATCTGTTTTCCTTCGCAAATAGAAAATAAACCGTCAAAAACTGAAACGTGATGACTGATACGATTACGCGCAGACGCTCGCTGCTCGACCAGCACATGATCCAGCGATCATATCGCGGATATAGCGCAAATTCACAACAATAACAACGATATAAACACCGAACGGAGCTCATCAGAGACGAGAAGCAGAAATAAACGGAGCTTCGTGAAACGGACACACACACACGGGGGGAAGGGGTGGTCACCGAATAAATAAACTAAACTAAAAAACACAACAAATACAGAAATGAGCAGTAAAAGACTAAACGCTCACGTACGTTACCTTTCCTCCGCGAGCGCGTGTGGAGTTCGGCGAGTCGTTGTCTGTTACCGGGGGACTTGTCCGTCGGGCTCGCAGCTGCTCTGTTCCTCTCAAACGCAGCATTGGCGGCGATGGTCGTCGGTGTTTTCCGGTCGGGTTACGTTACAATCACATGACTGTCTAAAAGGGCTTAAAACAGCGGTTGTAAAACCCACTTCCCTGGGATGCCAAAACAAACGGTCGTTGGCGCTAAGAGCAGCCGAATGAGCGCGCGATACGTGTGTCGTTCTCCTCATGCGTTCACGGTGCGGCGGAGATGAATGTTGAGCAATCGTTCAGGGGCGACGGTCGTTACACATAAACGGATAGTGGAGTTGGATCGCCGTAGGTCACGCTACCCACCCCCACATGAAGATAACGTATCGAGACAGACACATGCAGCAGGGCTATTTGCATTTCGGTTGACAAACTGGGCACTTTTACAGCCAAGAGAAATTGGCTCACGAGAATTTTTATGCGCGTATTATTCAAAGAACGATGATTTCACACCCACAGGCTACAATGAACTTAATGAGGCATAATATCTTTTAAATATAAGGCATACTATTTTTTTTCCCAGCAATAAATATATATATATATATATATATATATATATATATATATATATATATATATATATATAACACTTAGTTTTAGCTTAAAAAAGGCATGGGGATATTAATGGAGTTTTTTTTTTTTGGTAAATGAAAATGTGACAACTTATTTAAAGTATGGTTTAACAAAATTAATTAAAAACATGATTTCGAGAATTTTAGTTCTATTTATTCATATATTGAAAAAAGTGTGTGTGTGTGTGTATATGTATATATGTATGTATATAAACTTTTTCAGGACTGTGTATTTCAACAATAATGTTGTAAAAATCCAAATAACTTTACAGATCTTCATTGTAAAGGGTTTAAACAATGTTTTCCATGCATGTTCAATTAACCATAATCAATTAATTAACATGCACCTGTGGAATGGTCGTTAAGACCTTAACAGCTTACAGAGAGTAGGCATTTAAGGTCACAGTTCTAAAAACACAGGACACTAAAGAGACTTGTATACCGACTGTGAAAAACACCCAAAGAAAGATGCCCAGGGTCCCTGCTCATCTGCGTGAACGTGCATTAGGCATGCTGCAGGGAGGCATGAGGACTGCTGATGTGGCTAGGGCAATAAATTGCCATGTCCGCACTGTGAGACGCCTAAGACAGCGCTACAGGGAGACAGGAAGGACAGCTGATCATCCTCGCAGTGGAAGACCACGTGTAACAACATCTGCACAGGATCGGTACATCCGAATATCACACCTGCGTGACAGGTACAGGATGGCCACAACAACTGCCCGAGTCACACCAGGAACACACAATCCCTCCATCAGTGCTCAGACTGTCCGCAATAGGCTGAGAGAGGCTGGACTGAGGGCTTGTAGGCCTGTTGTAAGGCAGGTCCTTACCAGACATCACCAGCAACAACGCCGCCTATGGGCACAAACCCACCTTCGCTGGACCAGACAGGAGTGGCAAAAAGTGCTCTTCACTGATGAGTCACGGTTTTGTCTCACCAGGGGTGATGGACAGATTCGTGTTTATCGTCGAAGGAATGAGCATTACACCGAGGCCTGTACCCTGGAGCGGGATCGATTTGGAGGTGGGGGGTCCGTCATGGTCTGGGGCGGTATATCACATCACCATCGGACTGAGCTTGTTGTCATTGCAGGCAATCTCAATGCCTTGCGGTACAGGGAAGACATCCTCCTCCCTCATGTGGTACCCTTTATGCATGCTCATCCGGACATGATCCTCCAGCAGGACAATGCCACCAGCCATACTGCTCGTTCTGTGCGTGAGTTTCTGCATGACAGCAATGTCAGTGTTCTGCCATGGCCAGCGAAGAGCCCGGATCTCAATCCCATTGAGCACGTCTGGGACCTGTTGGATCGCAGGGTGAGGGCTAGGGCCATTCCCCCCAGAAATGTCCAGGAACTTGCAAGTGCCTTGGTGGAAGAGTGGGGTAACCTCTCACAGCAAGAACTGACAAATTTGGTCCAGTCCATGAGGAGGAGATGCACTGCAGTACTTCAAGCAGCTGGTGGCCACACCAGATACTGACTGGTACTTTTGATTTTGAGCCTCCCTTCATTCAGGGACACATTATTCTATTTCTGTTAGTCACATGTCTGTGAAACATTTTTAGTTTGTCTTATGGTGTTGACTCTTTTAGTGTTCATACAAATATTTACACACATTAAGTTTACTGAAAGTAAAAACAGTTGAAAGTCAGAGGACATTTCATTTATTTATTTATTTATTTATTTATTTATATATATATATATATAATGTGTGTGTATATGATTTAGAGAAGAAATCGCTCTGAAACCATCGGTTTATTTAATTTTTGCAGGTTTAGTCCTTCATTTGTTTACATGGATTTTATGTATTTGCAACAAATGTTATTAAACATTGTAAAAATGTTAAGTCCTATTAATATTCTTAGTCAAGGTTTTAAAAGATGCTTGTTTGAAAATCTTTATATCAGAAAGAAAAAAATTCATTTTTTTTTTTTTTATCTTAAGGGTGCTGAATATCTTTTTTTTTTTTTTTTTTCTTCTTTTCATGATCCTTATTCTATGCTCTCACTAATCAATTTTAACATAAAAGAAAAAAGTAACTATGTGGATCATCCTGACCTTTAAGAGGACCTTTTCCAGGTTCTTTCTCTATACTGTTGATATAATGCCTTTTAAACGTGTTTAGCCTACATTTTGTTGTAAGAGGAATTAATTCCCCTAAGAATTTTTTTTTTTTTTTTTTTGAAGAATCGCTACCTTGAGAAAATCACTAGTTCCATTCTCAACAGTGCAAGAGGTGAAAAGATTTACATTTTCCTTCCCAGAGTTTCTGAGCTTTCACTTTACTGAGGGGAACAGGATGTGAGCTCGCTTGACCAGGCCTGCTAAAGAATAACACTGGGGAAATCACATGAACAAACACATGCAAGAATTGTGATAAAATGTTCAGAAAATATTAAAGAGTAGTCTACTACAGCCTGGACATTTAAGACAGCAAAATGAGGATGCCAACTTTAAGTTGTGGGTTTGCAAAAAAAAAAAAAAAAGAACAAGGAAAGGGAAGTTGGGGGGTGGTGTTTCCATACAGAGAAAACAAGCTGTCTGTTAGGGCCATGTGGTCTGGTGGGGTGATAAAGGCACTTGGGACTATGGTTTCTGTTTCCAATTTCTGAAAAGCACATTAGCATCCTAAAATATGGTTTAGAATTGTTAGTGTCTGTAGACAGGATAATAAAATGTAACTGGTTTAGTAAGTTAGTACCCATATCAAGCAAGCAACATGTTCTTACTGGAGATTACATGTAGATTAGATAATATAAAACAGACATGATTTATCTTTTTTTAATCAATGATAGTTAATCAGTAACAACCCCTTAGGTCCATATTTAAAGGGATAGTTCATCCAAAAATGAAAATTCTGGTTAAAAACAAAACAACAATGCTCACATGAATAGCCTGGGTTATTGTCTGATCATGTTGCCTTTGCTCTATAGCTTATGTATGAAAATAATTTTGAATATATTATTTTTTTTGGTTTTTCTCTTTTTTTTCTTTCACTCTCTTTTTGTAATTTTGTGGTATTTTTTTCCCTTTTCCTCTTTTCCTTTATTATTAGTATTATCATTATTATTTTTTTTATTATCAGCGTTGTTATTATTTATTATTATTGTTTTCCCCCCTTTCTAAAAAATTCTCCCGTGGACAGGTGTTGAAAATTAGCATGTGTGCTAAAACACTCAAGCAAGCGCATATGGTTCGTCCAATGTAATTATGTCCATGTCAAATAAATCAAATAAATAAATAAAAATTAATTACCCTCAAGTTGTTCCAAACCTGTATACATTTCTTTGTTCTGCTTTACACAAAAAAGATATTTGGAATAATGTTTGTAACCAAGCAAATCTCAAAAAGTATTTTTCCCCTATTATGGTGGTCAATGGGGAGCGAGATCTGCTTGGTTACAAACATTTTTCCAAATATCTTCCTTTGTGTACAGCATAACAGAAATGTATACAGGTTTGGAACAACTTGAGGGTGAGTAAATGATGACAGAATATTAATTTTTGGGTGAACTGCGTCTTTAAGGTCTCTCTTTCATGAAAAGGATATCCTGAGACTACTAATCTGCTGAAAACGTTTAAACCAAACTATGCTGGTTCTTTCTGGTCTTATCTGGATAAGCTATTGTTTTAGCTCTGTGGCCGGCTGGTCACCCAGCTTGATCAGCTAAAAAGTGCCCAAAACCATATAAACCAGCCAACAGACCGGCTGAGAGACCAGCTGGTTAAAATGTTTTCTCTCTTTTTTTGCCAGTGCAGGCTTATTCGAATTGAATTAATATTAAATAAAACTATTACAGTGTAGTTTGTGAATACTATGCTAATATAAACAAACTAGGCTATCCTAATATTGTCTGATTTGTTGTTGTGACCAAAATGGCTCACAGACCGGCCACTAGAGGACAGTAAGTGTCAACGATCACGAGATACTGACAGCTCAAATGGGCTTATAATGTCTCATAAAACGACAAATAACTTGTTTATTTGTGTGATTTAATGTGTTGGGCTCCCGCGATATGCAAGTGAAGGACACAGAGTGTATTCAATTATTTTATACCTGTACATTACATTGTTAGTTGGTCACCGATCGTTCTTAAATAAAGTTTGTTGAAAATCTCTAGTCCTTCCTGTTTGGATTGCAAAGATGGAGGTAGAGGGAATGTCCCCCCCGTTGTCACTCTCTGCTAAGTTTGAGGGGTATGTCTGTATAATCATAGTTTTGCTTTCATGCTTACTGTTGACGTAATTTATGTATAATTAGGCTACGTCAAGAAATTAATCGTGTTTAATTGCAATGAATGAATGCTGCGTTTAGTCAAACAGGCAGCCTGACAGTCTCTTTCACACGTACGGTCTTTGCTGGTAAATTTACCGTTTACAGATCATGTGTGAAAAGGACATTTTCAAAAAGAAATCATATCGTAAATGATGCTATGTGTGAAGAAGCATTAGCACGCTACTGCGTAACGTTACTATAGTAACTGCAGTACTGTATTAGTAACTATTATGCGTCTCTTTAAGAGCAAAAACACGTAATTTACTGTGTGTTCATCAGAGCTGGGTAGGTTACTTACAAATTGTAGTCGGTTACTGATTCCAAATTACATGACAAAAATTGTAGTTAGTAACGTAATCCATAACATTAAGGTAATATAATCGGACTACTTTTGGATTACTTTTAGATTACTTTTGACCTAACTTGTTTATCACATTGATTTGAGTAGAATAATATTGTACCATATTGATATAAAAAAATACAGAGAGAGAAAATATTCCATTCTTTATCAATAACATGAAGTGCATTAAATATTGCATTAGGGTTCGTGAAGGAACTGCAGGGGTTTGTGAGTTTAATGAAAAGCTATTAAGTAATTAAATCATAAAGAATTTAAATTAAAATAAAAGCAATAAAAATAAAACGCTTACTAACATTTAAAAAAAAAATTAAAAACTTTTTTTTTGTTTACCTGCATGTCATGTGACCATTAACCGACATCAGAGAACCATGAATTTAATTTTATTATTATTATTATTATTATTGACAATTTTATTATTGACCTAAATTACAAATTAAAATCTCAGGGGACTTCAAGTAAATATATTAGGTCAAAGAAATTTAAGTTGAAGAAAAAGTTGGGGAATCCCTGCATTGCATGTAAATATGAAATTACATGAGTTTGTACATTTGTTCGAAAGACAAAAGCTTCCAAAGGCAGTAATACATGGTTAAATAACTCACTGAAACTGAGTGAAATAATAATGTGTTAATCAGGAGTTGATTAGATATGCAATGTTTAGAAACACTTGTTAAAAGTGAAATGATTTCTGTAAATCCAGTGATCAAATGCTGTGGCTCTCAGTTTTCAGTGATAGTCACATGACCTGGACGAGCTTCTGAACGTATACAAGCAGTGGGCGTTTTTAGAAAGGAAATTTAAAAGATAAAAAAGTAGTAGTGGGGAGAATAAATGAATTATGAATATTTGACTGCCATTGTGAGAATAACATGTAATCATGTATCAATAAAAAAGTAACTGTAGTCTGAATATAAGTATTTTAAAACGTAATATAATCTAATTACAAGTACTTGTACTTTAATTTTTGGAATCTAACTACGTAATCCATATTACATGTAATCAGTTACTACCCAGCTCTGGTGATCATCCCCTTACGCCTGTCACTCAGAAGTAAAACAAAATATGGTCAAAATGGACAGATAGTGAAACTGAAGAAAACGGCACAGTGTTTAAAAGTAATTTGATTGGTATTTTGTTAGTGGTGTGTAAATAGTGTCTTACCATAAAAAGACAGAACATAATTACTGGAAAGTTCAATCTGGTCATTTTACCTTAATTTGTCAGGTTTAATGTGTGAAAAGGCCAAGTGGCTGTGGCTCAAAATAACCCAATGAGCTGCCTGCCCGAGCAGCCTTTTTGGCAACACTGGCGCTTCAAGTCATGAACACGTGCATGTAATTAGGCGACTAACCAGCTTTTGAGACACTTTGAAAAATATTATTTTCAATGGCCATTCACAATTTCAATGGCCATGCTTCTGCCGGTGACATAACCTAATTATCACCTAAAATACTTTTTATTTATTACTTTTTAGATGCATTTCTTTCTTATTCCTTAAATTACTAGTGCTAGTGAAAGTTATGTCTATCTGCGTAACAGCTAGGTTTTTCCATAAAAAAAATGTTTAAATCATAGTTATTTTAAATTAACTAAATAAATAATAATTAAGTGTTTAATTATTCACTATTTCTAGGTCCTTTGCCTATCTGACTGTGAGAGATAGACTACCAACCATACTCACAAAAGTGGTAGACACATTACATCGCAATAAAGACAATTTCTTCAAAGAATATGGAAAGGTATGTATGATTTCACTTGTTACGTTTAACATTTTTACAAAGTTTTCTTATGTTATTCATAAAATAAAATACGCCTGTACTGACAGTTTTCTCAGGTTTAACTTCTAGATAATGTGTTTTATCAGGAGGGCATCCAGGCAGAGAAGAGGGCGATCTCCTTCCTGTCCAAGCTGAGGAATGAACTGCAGACAGACAAGCCTGTGCTGGTTCTGACTGATAATGCTGAGGACACAGAGGCCTGGAATGAATACATGTGCAGACAGCAGGACCTGATGGAGGACGGGCAGCCTGTCAGCTGGTTCAAGTCACCATGGCTTTATATGGAGTGCTACATGTACCGGAGGATCCAAGAGGCGCTGTATATGAAGTAAGACAAATCAGCTTAAAACATTATGGGTAAAATAAAAAAAGGCCACAGAGAAATTATACTTATATTATATTTACTTATGAGTTAAATTAGGTACTCTTCAACTGTGAGTGACGGAATCTAAAACAAAAATCCAGAAAATCACATTGTATGATTTTTAAATAATTAATTTGCATTTTATTGCATGACATAAGTATTTGATGCATCAGAAAAGCAGAACTTAATATTTGGTACAGAAACCTTTGTTTGCAATTACAGAGATCATACGTTTCCTGTAGTTCTTGACCAGGTTTGCACACACTGCAGCAGGGATTTTGGCCCACTCCTCCATACAGACCTTCTCCAGATCCTTCAGGTTTCGGGGCTGTCGCTGGGCAATACGGACTTTCAGCTCCCTCCAAAGATTTTCTGTTGGGTTCAGGTCTGGAGACTGGCTAGGCCACTCCAGGACCTTGAGATACTTCTTACGGAGCCTCTCCTTAGTTGCCCTGGCTGTGTGTTTCAGGTCGTTGTCATGCTGGAAGACCCAGCCACGACCCATCTTCAGTGCTCTTACTGAGGGAAGGAGGTTGTTGGCCAAGATCTCGCGATACATGGCCCCATCCATCCTCCCCTCAATACGGTGCAGTCGTCCTGTCCCCTTTGCAGAAAAGCATCCCCAAAGAATGATGTTTCCACCTCCATGCTTCACGGTTGGGATGGTGTTCTTGGGGTTGTACTCATCCTTCTTCTTCCTCCAAACACGGCGTGGAGTTTAGACCAAAAAGCTCTATTTTTGTCGTCTCAGACCACATGACCTTCTCCCATTCCTCCTCTGGATCATCCAGATGGTCATTGGCAAACTTCAGACGGGCCTGGACATGCGCTGGCTTGAGCAGGGGGACCTTGCATGCACTGCAGGATTTTAATCCATGACGGCATAGTGTGTTACTAATGGTTTTCTTTGAGACTGTGGTCCCAGCTCTCTTCAGGTCATGGACTAGGTCCTGCCGTGTAGTTCTGGGCTGATCCCTCACCTTCCTCATGATCATTGATGCCCCACGAGGTGAGATCTTGCATGGTGCCCCAGACTGAGGGAGATTGACCGTCATCTTGAACTTCTTCCATTTTCTAATAATTGTGCCAACAGTTGTTGCCTTCTCACCAAGCTGCTTGCCTATTGTCCTGTAGCCCATCCCAGCCTTGTGCAGGTCTACAGTTTTGTCCCTGATGTCCTTACACAGCTCTTTGGTCTTGGCCATTGTGGAGAGGTTGGAGTCTGTTTGATTGAGTGTGTGGACAGGTGTCTTTTATACAGGTAATAAGTTCAAACAGGTGCAGTTAATACAGGTAATGAGTGGAGAACAGGAGGGCTTCTTAAAGAAAAACTAACAGGTCTGTGAGAGCCGGAATTCTTATTGGTTGGTAGGTGATCAAATACTTATGTCATGCAATAAAATGCAAATTAATTATTTAAAAATCATACAATGTGATTTTCTGGATTTTTGTTTTAGATTCCGTCTCTCACAGTTGAAGAGTACCTATGATAAAAATTACAGACCTCTACATGCTTTGTAAGTAGGAAAACCTGCAAAATTGGCAGTGTATCAAATACATGTTCTCCCCACTGTATGTATATATATATATATATATATATATATATATATATATATATATATATATATATATATATTACACAGTCAAACCAAAATTTTTTCAGACTCCTTCAACATTTTCTCACATTATCACAGTTTATTCACTTTAGTTTAGAAAATGGTAATAAAATATGACAAGAACTCAGTTAAACTGTGTCCGAACAAATTCATCTTGATAATGTCAGATAACTTTGATAGAAAGGGATGTAATGGATTACAATCAACCAATCAGCTGTTAAATTTAAGTACACAATTAGATAATACCAATTTAGCTCAACCAATGACCAAGCAATGCTTCATTTTGTTCAGTCTGAGGTGTAAAAGGTCGCATCAACAATTAAAGAAAAAACACTTCAGCAAAACATGCTCAGGTCAAAGTGTCGGAATCATTTTGGTCCCAGATTTTTATCAATTTTACTGATAGAACACTGTATGAAGAATTTTTGTGTATAATATTTAATAATAGCACAGATTTATATCATTAAGACCATTGAAATATGTACATGATTGTACTTTACAGGTCTAAATGAAATTGTGATGAGTAAAAAAGTATGACTTGCTTTAGAAATACTATAGTATAGTCATTAGTGAAGTAGTTTACACCATTTTAGTGTCTTTTAAATCAAAGAATCATTTCAAGTGCTATCTTAAATGTGCTTTGTTGTTTAATTTTTATATAATATTTTGTTATATCAAGGGTAATTGATTTAATTACTCTCCATTGCATCGATACATTTTGAATAGTGTAATTAATTTTTGTTTTTCATTTTGTTTCCTAAAGTCCACCGATGGATAACTTTGACGTGTATAAGGAGGGTAAGACGCAAAGCTTCTTTGAATCTCAGCAAGCGATTAAATGCCTCTGTACGTACCTTCAGGAGCTCATCACCAACATGGAGAACATGAGTGAGATGCAGCTGCGAGAGAACTTTCTCAAGTTGCTTCAGGTTAGTATGTCCATGCTTTCAGCTGCAAAATAATTCAATGATCCCTGGCCCTGCCTTTAAAAACAATTGTTTGTTTCTATGACATAAGAACACAACACCAAAAACAAGAAATTACTCCACTAATATAGTCCACTTGAAGAAGTGAATGAAAACGAGTGAGTGAATTCAGACACTGAGTGTGCCGGAAGGCCGCTTTTGCATGGTTTCTGCTTGCTGTTTAATAATTATTTGAAACGTAGAAAACTGGCAGCTCCAGTAGTAATGAAAAGATTTATCTTGAACTCTGCCATGGAAACTAGCATGTATTAAACAATTTAATAATCAATTAAAAAGGAATTTATACCTGTATGATATTACACTGGTCCAGCAGTTTGAAAAATGGATGGATGATTCAGCTGCGGGCGCCACCTCCTGGCGAGACACGGGAATTAATTTAGCGTGCGACTTTCACAGTGCATTATGGGTTTTCTCTAGCCGTTGAGCGTACATCAGTTGTACACTTATTGCGGTGCATTGTGGGATTGAATGAGTGCACTCAATAATGTCCACTATGGTTTCGGACACCACTACAAATGGCTGTGTCCTCAAATAGTGCCCTATTTAAGGGTATAGGGGGCAATTTCAGACACAGCCAAGAAAAATCTTTTGTCCTTGTTCTCTTGGAGATCTCTAATCGATTTCACTGAGCCATAACCATTAACTTAATGACTCACATCTTTAATTTAGATCAAAGAATCTTGTTAGCCAAAATGACATCAAGTTTGCGCTGCCAAGTAACACGCCTAGGGGCGGCTATTGTTTTCAGCATGTGCTTGTCTGCTTTATTGATATTAGACTGTTGGAGATACCGTAATGTCACGTAATCTTGTTTATTGTGTATTTTGTAGGTCTCTCTGTGGGGAAACAAGTGTGATCTGTCCATCTCTGCCGGTCAGGACAACTCTCAAAGGTCCAATCCCATCGATTCCCTCCCTGATCTCCAGCGCTTCATCCTAGTGGATGACTCCAACATGGTTTGGTCAACGCTGGTTGCCGCTCAAGGGTCCGGATCCTCAGGGAAGAAGCATGTGCGAGTGGACATTGTTTTGGACAATGCTGGTTTTGAGCTTGTTACCGATCTGGTCCTTGCCGACTTCCTCGTTTCTGCCGGACTAGCCAAGCAAATCAGATTTCATGGCAAGTCCATCCCATGGTTTGTCTCAGACGTCACCAAACAAGACTTTGAGTGGACCATCATGCAGACCGTGGCAGCCAATCACAAGTGGATGTCGGCTAGCGGTGTCCAATGGAAGCATTTCATGAAGGAGGGCACCTGGTCCTACCATGACCACCCTTTTTGGACCTTGCCTCACGAGTTCTGCGACATGGCGCCGGATGCAGCCGATCTCTACGGCATGCTCCAGGGCTCTGATCTGATTCTCTTCAAAGGAGACCTGAACTACAGGAAGCTGACTGGTGACAGGAAATGGGAGCACACGGTTCTGTTCGATCGGGCGTTGAGGGGGTTCCAGCCTGCCCCTCTCTGTAGTCTTAGGACACTGAAGGCTGATGTTCAGGTGGGCTTACAGCCGGGCCAGGCCGAGAAGCTCAGCTCTCAGGATCCACACTGGATGACCAATGGCAAATACGCTGTGGTTCAGTTTTCCAGTCCACACAGAGAACGATAGACGTGTTTTGAAAGGGATAGTTCACACAAAAATGAAAATTATGTCATTAATTACTCACCCTCATGTCGTTCCAAACCCATAAGACCTTCGTTCATCTTCAGAAGACAAATTAAGATATTTTTGATGAAATCCGAGAGCTCTCTGAACCACACATAGACTGCGACGTTACCACTTTCAAGGTCCAGAAAGGTAGTAAAGACATCATTAAAATAGTCCATGTGACTCCAGTGGTTCAACCTTAATGTTATGAAGCGATGAGAATACTTTTTGTGCGCAAAAACAAACAAAAATAACTTTATTCAACAATTTCTTCTCTTCCACGTCATTCTCCTTCGCTGTTCACGTTGTAAACACAGTGCAGTGCTTCCGGGTTCTACGTCAGAATGCCGGCTCCCCATTGGCTAGCTCCTGCTCACTTGAACAGTGTCGGCCAATAGTGAGCCGGCGTTCTGACATAGAACCCGGAAGCGCTGCACTGTGTTTACAACATGAACAGCGTCAGATACTGACACGGAAGAGAAGAGACTGTTTAATAAAGTCATTATTTTGGGGGGAGGGGGGTTTGCACACAAAGTATTCTCATCGCTTCATAACATTAAGGTTGAACCACTGGAGTCACATGGGCTATTTTAACGATGTCTTTACTACCTTTCTGGGCCTTGAAAGTGGTCGTTGTGTTGCTGTCTATCGTGGGTCAGAAAGCTCTCAGATTTCATCAAAAATATCTTAATTTGTGTTCTGAAGATAAACGAAGGTCTTACGGGTTTGGAACGACATGAGGGTGAGTAATTAATGACAGAAATTCATTTTTGGGTGAACTAACCCTTTAAAGGAAAGAGAGTCCTCACTGATGAGAGAACACTAAAGATGCTGCTTCAGTTAAAAACATGCCAAACAAATGTGTTCTTGTGTATCTTGGCTTGTATTTTTTTTTTATCCAACACTTATTTTGCTTGGAAGCAAGTCGTAATGAACCGTAACGCTTCTGCATATCAAACGTATGATGCACATGATGTCCTTGTTGATAGAACAATGAGGTTTTGAAGAGAAACCTGACCATAGTTTACACAGTGTATGGTTTTCTGTTTGCACTGCTGATGTGTGTTGTGTACGGTTCCTTAAAGAATACAGATGTGAACATTAAGACGTGTAATTTCATAAAACTCCACAGATGTCTTGTTTGATATGATGCACAGTGAATTTTAACTTGTAGTTAAATGTTATTGACCAAAACTCCTTGAGATGGTGAGAAAGGTATATGTGTTTCTGGCTAAAAATTGGTTTATAGTGTATATACATTTTTTTTTTTTTTTTTCTTTTCTTGACAAAGCCAACTTACTGACCTACTATATAAACTACTTCTTCTGATCCAAAATTTGAACAGTATCTCCTCCTAGAACTTTAAAGCTTCAACCACCAAACTCGACTCAGACCTTCAGACAGTTCTGACTCGGGTCTCTGTATCTTTTCAAAGTGATCCGACTTACGATTTTCTTAAAAAATGAAGATTAAAAACCATAAATGTTCCATACGCTTTCATTGAGGGGGTCAAAACGTTAACACACTAACTCTAATGGAGTATTTAAGTTTCAGCCACTGTGTGTCTATCACTGGCAAAGCCTAGCAACTAGCTTAGGACATGCTAGCAGTGTGCTACAACATGCTAATTCATGCTAATATCTAGGGCTGGGCGATATGGCCGAAAAATAATATCTCGGTATTTTTTGGTTGAATGGCGATACACGATATATATCCCGGTATTTTCTACGTTTTTTTTCTATTTGGATACAAAAAATATCTGTATTTATTTTAATAATAATTATTTTAAATAATTAAATTAAATAATTAAAAAAAATAAAAACAAAAGCATATTAGCCTACATTTGATTACCCCATCATAATGGTCACTTTCACAAAAATATACATACTTGTAGGTTTAAAATTCCACATATGGCACATTTATTGTACAACAACAAATATTTTAGAAATATGTATATTTTAGTCAGAATTATTGCGTTCCTATTCTATTGCGCTCCATCTGTTTGGCGCGCATGCACGCGGCGGCGCTCGTTCACGGAAGCCTGAATTTTAGCGGAGATTCGCATGCAGAAGGCCCGTCCTCTCCTTACAGCAAAATGGACATATTTGCATGACTTTCTAACATTTACAGATGGAGAATATACCTGTGAAATGTAAGTTATCCACTGAGGAAAGCACCACATTTCAAACGCATTAAACACCGCAGGTATTTATCTGTCTGTCAGGACAAATCTATCTCTCAGAGCATCTGACAGGGCAAGCTGCTTTAAACTATACATGTTAACTATATCTTACCAGTTATTTTGAAGCCCTTAATATAAAGCATGTGTCCTGTTGAGGACAAGTTGTATCAAGCACTTTCCCTGCATCAGCTCACTCTGCATACTCCGCTATTTTTCAGATGCGTTCGTATCAATCTACTGTATATCGATATAAACGGTATTGCCTCATTCCATATCGTTTCTAAAAAATATATCGATATATTGTACAAACTCGATATACCGCCCAGCCCTACTAATAACGTGTTAAACCGTTAACATGTTAAATCATGTTAACTCATGCTAACAACAAATGCTAGCAGCAGGTTAATTCATGCTAACAACATGTTAAAACATCTTTGCAACATGTTAATTCATGTTAACAAAATGCTAAAACATGTTTGCAACATGCAAAATAATGCCAGCAGAGTGTTAAAAAATGCTACCAAAATGCCAAATCATGTTAAAACATGCTAGCAATATGTTAAGTAATTTTAGCAATATGCTAATGCATGTTAACAACATGGTAAAACATGTTAGCAAAATACTAAAACATGCTAGCAATGTGCTAATTCATGTTAATATGTTAAAACATGTTAGCAACATAATAAATAATGCTAGCAACATGTTCATTCATACTAACATGTTAAAACATGGTAAATAATTTTAGCAACATGTCAATTCATGCTATCAATGTGTTAAAATTATAGCAGCCTTGTAATTCATGTTAGCAAAATGCTAATTCATGCTAGCAGCATTGTAATTCATGCTAGCAAAACATGTTAAATCATGCTAGCGACATGCAAATTAATGTTAGCAATGTGTTAAAAAATGTTAGCATCATGCTATTTCAATGCTAAAACATGTTAGTATGTTATTTCATGCTAAAACATGTTAGCATCCTGGTAATTCATGTTAAATCATGCAAATTCATGCTAGCAATGTGTTAAAACATGTTTTACAAAAACAATTCTAGTAAAGTAATGGCAAAACGGAGGAGACCAATTCAAAAGGGATTATATGAAATGCAGATGCCCCTCTAAAGTTTTGTTTTAGCCAAGCATTAATTCACAATATTTTACTAACATCAATATATGTTAACACATTCTGCTTTCTGTCTGATGAAAATACTGGCCATACACCATCTCTGAGAGTTACTGTTTTATCATCCAGCACTTTAAAAGCAAGTTTACTGTGTGCAGTGTGGAGAATTGCACCAAGATTGTTTCTCTGGAAACAGTTTCTAGTCAGGATACTGTGCGTATATACTCACTTGTTAAAATGGCAATTCTGTGTTTTGAATGCAATTTAGAAAATACAGTGTCTTATTTCTTTTTTTTTTTAAATGTCATTCTTACAGTGTAATCGTATTTAACAATTAGTTCCAGAGATGCATTTTTGTTTTAAAGTTGTGTGTGGATGCTTCCTGGGTTTTCCAAGGAGCCTTGCCTCTACAGAGCAAAGAAAAGAGTCATGAACCCCCATAGCATTGATGTTACGTAATAAGCACGTGAACGCTATCTTTTTGTGTTTAGGGGTCAGTTGAGGACTGCATACATGTTTTGTTTTTTTCTCAGAAAATCAAGGCCATGGTTTTGGTCTTTGAACTGTTCTAGTTCTAGTTCTTCTGGCAAGAGCTAAGCTCAAATGCAGACTTAAAGATTTGAGTTGGCTTCAAATAAAGGATTGTAAGATGTATTGTTGTTCATGTAGTGTTTTCCCCCCTTGCTGACAACAGATTGAGACTTTAATGTGCCAAACTGACACTTGCTTCTATGTACATTATACACACTGTGTCGTAATACATAAAATGTGATCAATACAGTTTTAATATCAGCTCTATTTTGAAAACGAACATGGTTATTTTATATTTGTAAAGCTGTGAGAAATGAATAGACAAATAAATGTCTCAGCTTATGTTTTAATTAAATGCATTAGAAGTAATTATGTTTGAGGACAGAGCGGAATATTTTAACCACAAATTATCATTATAAAAATATAAAAAAGACACGGCTCAGACACGGTTAAGGTTTTTTAAAATGTTATGTTATGCTCACCAAGGCTGCATTTATTTGTTAAAAATGCAGTAAAAACAGTAATAATGTAAAATATTAGTACAATTTCAAACCACTGTTTTCAATTTTAATGTATTTTCTAATTCATTCCTGTGATGGTATATATATATATATATATATATATATATATATATATATATATATATATATATATATATATATATATAAATGTTGGGTTATTTTTTCTACCAAAATCCTTTTTTTGGGGTTATTTTTTTAGTGTTTGGGTAGATTTTGTGTCCTGGTTTTTTTTTTGTTTACAGTCTATGCTGGGTCCAGATCCTGGGTCAGACGTAACAACCCAGGGCTTGAGTTATTTATCGCGGGCTTTTTGCGGCCTCTTCATGAGAGAGCAGTGCAGCTCCGTCAAATTGGTGCATGTCCTCGGTATAATACAGGTTTATGTAAATTTTATTTTTATCTATAAATTCGTTATTGTGCTGTATATAGTTTAATTTTGAGTCACCTAAACGAGTGTCGCGTCGGTATTTTCGCGTGACGGAAACGCCTGATCTTGCCCTTGCATAAAAATGTATGCTTTTATTCAAAAAGATACGGAATAGAAATACTTATGATGTTAAAATATGTTCTCAGAACTGTACGCTGGTTGTTTATGGACAGGTTATGGAGCCAGTCACAGCATATGTCGGCTACGAGAGAAACGCAGGGCAGCGGTCTGAAATTAGAAGTTCCCCCGCTGAACACGACACAAGCTCCGGCACGAGATCCAGCGCCGTTACGGTGGAAACGGGACAACAGAGACCGATCGATTACGCTTGAATTACTTCTAAATGTTTAATTTTTTACTTCTAATATTTGTTAAACAAGCTTAAATGCAGGCAATATGCATTAAAACGATATAAAATATGCTATACTGTAAAATATGATCGAAAATAAAGGAATTATCATGCAAACCAGTGGTTGTGTCGAGTATTTTAAAAAAAGTTAGAGGATTTAAGTTAATCCGTAAACATTAATTCTTGTATAAGTAAAAAAAAAAAAAAAAAAAAAAATTAGAAGAAGAAAAAAGCTAGTATTATAGTCTCAACCCATTATTCTGGGTTAAATAAACAACCCAATTTGCTGGGTAGAATTAACCCAACATGTGTTCTGTTCTGTCCTATATTTACCCAGCCCCTGGGCTAGGGTTGTTTTTAACCCAGTGTTTTTTAGAGTGTATATATCTCTCAATGTGAAGGTCTTTACTATCACTGCTGATACATTTGATACGTTCTTACTGAATAAAACTATTAAGTACCTTATTTTATATAAGAAATATAAAATCTTTCTGACCCCAAACATTTGAACAGTAGTGCATATTACTCAGTAAAAAATGAGTAAAAATACTATAAATGTTTTTCCTTTTAAAGATAAATCAAAACTCGATTAGCCAAGGCCTCCCATACAGAATTGAACGATGAGCGCGGACACCTACACACTTTCCATTTCATCTTTTATAGCTGCCAGTACAGAGAATTGATTATTATCAGACAGACTTGTTTGTCCCTTGTGAACCTCTTAATCATTCAACAAAGTTAATAAATTATTTGAAGTATAATTTCCCATATCCCAATGTTCCATGTTCCCAAGTGGAAATCCAAAGGTTCTGGCAAGTGAATCAGGTGGTGACCTCCTATCTCTTGTTTACCTGGTTGCCATGACCTGCTCCGAAGAGTGACCGCCAATATCGACCTGTCTTTAATTTGTTTACCTCATCTTTCTTTTTTTTAGTCAGCGCGACAGACAGTGAAAGTAAGAAGGAACACAGGAAGTCAGAGATACAGCAGTGAGGGGATGCATCCAGGCTACTTGTGATGGGGCTAAACTTATAAATCAGAGGATTGATTGATTTGAATTTTGGTAAGGATGTTGTAAAGGATTCAGCTATTTTTTCTTTCATTCTCATAAGAATGTGTCTGTTTATAATCAAGCATATCATTCTATTATTAGTAGTTTCAGTTGAGTTTCCTGTCCTCTCTGTTTCCTGTTTAATAGAAAAGCACCTCACTTCAGACTTGTTTCATTGTTTTTTATCCTTCCAAGGCATGTGTGTTAGAATGGTAGTTTTAGATATTAAAGAAAAAGGTATTTTAAGCACAGGGAAAGCAGCCTCACATATCTTAGATCTTTTGACTCTCAGCCCAAAGAGGACTGGAGGAGTAGGCAGAGCAGTGGGGCGGAAGCAAAGCAGAACAAGGGAGAGGGATTTTGAGAAAGACAGTGGGAGGTGGAAAAAAAGAGACAGAGCTTAAAAAAGAGAGAAACGCTCTTTTGGTGGTTGCTTATGAACAGATAGTACCCTAAGGCTGCGTGTGTGTTTCCATGGTGATGTCTGGAGGGCAGACCAGTGGAGAGGCTGCTGGTGCCAGGCAGCGACACAGGACCAGCACGAACCCGGAGAGAGAAGACCTGGAGGGACTTTCCTCACCGTCCACTGCCCACAAACTCTCACCCATGTACCCCAAGGAGGAGTACATCAGCTCCTCTGTCAATTACCTTGATGGAGCCTATGAGTACCCAGAGCCCACACAGAGCTACGGCACCTCGTCGCCCGCAGAGCCCGCCTCTGTCGGATACTACCCGGCTCCCACGGACCCCCATGCACCCCCAGTTGAAGAACATCTGCAGACATTAGGTGCCGAATCCAGCAGCCCTCTCATGTTTGCACCCTCCAGCCCTCAGCTGTCCCCGTACCTGAGCCATCATGGAGGACACCACTCGACCCAACAGGTGTCCTACTACCTGGACACCTCATCCAGCACAGGCTACAGGTCAGTGCCGCTTTAACTATGGTTTTGGACACTATTGTAGAAGTTCATTTATACACAACTTTAAGCGTTATATTGGTTTTAAGATCTTTTGTAGAAACTGAAAATCTCTTTTTTTATCTGGCCATTTCAAACTATAATAGTAAATCTAACAGGAATGGAAACTATGTAAGATGTTTAAGATTATAAAACAGACATGAAATATTGTCAGGTGTCCAGTAAATCAGATGAGGTTGTTCTGGGGGTTGTTCACACCTGATTTGTGATTCATTGAGGCATAATGTTTGGTCTAGCACTCGGATCCTGCTTGGATACCTGCTTACCGAGGTTAATTTTTACAAACAACTCCTCACACAAATCTGGTGAAACCTGATTAGTTTTTTGAACGTTTAATTTGCATACAAACCATGACCTTTGTAATAAGGTTTAAGTACCATTATTTTTTTTTAGCCATTACAGATTTTACAATATTTTAAAGGTGAAACGTATGTTAAAGGCACAATATGTAAGATTTTTAGATTAAAATATCACTAGAACAATGTTATATATTTTGTTGTCCTGTGTACTTACATTATCCCAAACGTTTTCAACAATGTTTAAATCCAGAGAAATCCTCTATTTTAACCAGTGTTACAGACCGTGTCCTTGCGTCCGCGCTACCCTTGATTTCCGTAGAAACCATGGAAACACCAAAGACGCTTTAATATAGTGTGTGTTTTATTAGACAGGCGACCATCTGTTTGGATACATTTATCAACAGAAAACTGATCATTGTTATACAGCTCAACACGGTTAGTCTTATTGTTTGAATCGCTTGTTTTCTTGATTCACCGCGAGTAACGTTTTTACCTCAGAGACAACACTATTTAGTCAAGTGGCTAACAGCATAATCAGAGAGCGCTTTCTCCGTCATACAATATATTTTAAAATTAATTGGATGTCATTTAGCAACAGTCATTAAGTCATCCTGTGTTTATTAATATGATATTCTAATATCGATCTAGATTACTGCAAAGTGCAACAAGTCTCTCATAGCAGCCACCGAGCGAACACACAGAGTAACGTTATAACATAACTTTCAACACACTCAAATGTATTTAGTATGATTGTTTTAAGCATGTAAAACAGCACTGCGTTCCCCCACATACACAACGAAAAGAGCGGAAGCGGCGACTGCAGCATAAGCAGAATAAAAGCTCAGAGACGGTGTTTGGCGCAGGTCTCTCTCATTAGCATTCGCTCTCAAGGGCTCTCAGCGCGTCCTGCTTCATACCACCGTAACGCTAATAAAACTTTAATACATTCGCTCATTCATGAACATGATTTCTGCCTGAGTCCGTCGGATTCCTTTCCATCGGCTGTGGAGGTGAAGAGTCAAGACTACAACTCCCATGATTCCACGCTCATTCACGCCATCATCAAGCTACACCTTTGTTTTAAATAAGCGACCTCTAGTGGCCAAACTTACATACTGTGCCTTTAAGACTGATGTGTTGCATATATTTTATACACATAAACATCTTTCTTTTTATGGCTATAGGTTTGTGAGTTGTGTATGACTAACATTTAATGCTATTTGGTTTTTGGGATGCGTTTTCATTTACAGTTATATTGAGAATGTGTATGACTTTTCACACACCCACTGCTTTCCCATTTTCTTTCTCTGTACAGACTAAATGGTGATGAGATGTTGTTGATCAGAAAGTACACGCTGATCTCGTGGTTAGAACAGGATATTATACTTTCTGTATTACCCTAAAGAACAGCAGATCATATTCTGTTTATGTGTGTTCATGAGAATGTTTAAGGAATACACACATACAAAGCACTTTAGACCTGTTCGTGTCCAATGTCGCATCGAGTATATTATTCTGTGCTCTTGAACTAATTATGGTTTATTTTATTTGTGGTTACTTTATGCTCTATGTTTGTGATGTTAATTATTAGTATTTCTTGACTTCCTGAAAAGAAGAAGGTTAGGACTGGAAACACCACTATCCACATAAGTATACCCATCACAGAAAGAAGTGTACATTTGTAAAGTTTCTGATCCAATTCTGTCTGTAGACCTTGAGGAAAGTACAATTAGTGAAAACAACAGTGGTATTGGACTTATCACATCCTGTCTGAATGCACAGGGAGCACATTTTTCACTTTCTAAGAACTAAGAAGAGATTAATGGATTAACAGCACGTTCAAGAGACCATTTTTAGTAAAACCCGTTGTTTAAATCTTTTGTCAAAAGCGTATATTAAAGTGGCAATGCATCCACTGCTTTAGGCTGCTTGGAGACCTCAGTTTGTCATTTGGTGACATTGGATATCACTGCGGTCCATTTCTGAGGTTATGCAATATATCTTCTGGACATCAGAATTAAAGATAGAATGAATATTTACAAACATTGGAACAAGGGGTCAGAAGGAAATGGGGATGGTCACACTTGTCCGCTGTTTGCAGTCACGTACATGTTCTCCTTGGACATTACAAATTTGCATCTCAAAATCTTAAATTTAACATACATGCTCTAAGATGTATTTTATTTATTGGTTATCAGATGACATTAGAAGGGTTTTTTTGGGATATTAATTGTGCATGCTCATTTCCTTTATTTTACATTTACATGCTCACTAAAATTTCATCTTTAATAGCACTGATAATTTAATAACACTGTTAAATGTAATCTTTAGCAAAACAGATATCTATAATGTTGTAAAGCCTACATTCACAATATATTTTGTTAAAATATGATCGTCTATACAGTTGCAAGAAAAAGTATGTGAACCGCTTGCAGAATCTGTGAAAATGTGAATAATTTTAACAAAATGAAAGAGATCATACAAAATGCATTCTTTTTTATTTAGTGCTATCCTGAATAAGATATTTTACATAATTTTTTTTTACATATAGTCCACAAGACAAAAAAATAGCTGAATTTATTAAAACGACCCGTACAAAAGTGTATGAACTCTTGATTCTTAATACTGTGTGTCGTTCCCTGATGATCCACGGCTGTGTGTGTGTTTTGTGATGGTTGTTCTTGAGTCTCTTGTTTGTCCTGAGCAGTTAAACTGACCAACGTTCTTCAGAAAAATCCTCAAATTCTTCAGTTTTCCAGCCTCTTTTGCATATTTGAACCCTTTCCAGCAGTGACTGTATGATTTTGAGATCTGAGGACGATTGAGGGACTCAAACACAACTATTAAAAAAGGTTCAAACATTCACTGATGCTCCAGAAGGAAACATGACGCATTAAGAGCCGGGGGTGAAAACTTTTGAACAGGATGAGGATGTCATTATTTTGTATAAATATCAGTTTTATTAATTTAGTGCTGCCCTTCGGAAGCAACAGAAGATACTTACATGTTTCCCAGAAGACAAATTAAGTACAATTTACCTTGATCTTCAAATTAAATAGGTTTTCACCCCCGGCTCTTAATGCGTCGTGTTTCCTTCTGGAGCATCAGTGAATGTTTGAACCTTTTTTAATAGTTGTGTTTGAGTCCCTCAATCGTCCTCAGATCTCAAAATCATACAGTCACTGCTGGAAAGGGTTCAAATATGCAAAAGATGCTGGAAAACTGAAGAATTTGAGGATTTTTCTGAAGAACGTTGGTCAGTTTAACTGATCAAGACAAACAAGAGACTCAAGAACAACCATCACAAAACACACACACAGCCGTGGATCATCAGGGAACGACACACAGTATTAAGAATCAATGGTTCATAAACTTTTGAACAGGGTCATATTAATAAATTCAGCTATTGATTTGTCTTGTGGACTATATGTACATAACATTTTTTATGTCAAATACCTTATTCAGGACAGTACTAAATAAAAAATAACATGCATTTTGTATGATCTCTCTTATTTAGTTAAAATTATTCACATTTCACAGATTCTGCAAGCGGTTCACATACTTTTTCTTGCAACTGTATATGTAAATTATCGTAAATATGAGGGTTAGTTCACCCAAAAATGAAAATTACCCCATAATTTACTCACCCTCAAGCCATTCTAGGTGTATATGACATTCTTCTTTCAGACGAACACAATCAGAGTTATATTAAAAAATGTCCTGGCTCTTCCAAGCTTTATAATGGGAGTGAATGGAGGACGAGATTTTTAAGCCCAAAAAAGTGCATCCATCCATTATAAAAGTAATCCATATGGCTTCTGAAGCGAAGTGATGCATTTGTGTAAGGAAAATATTCATATTTAAAGCTTGGAAGAGCCAGGGCATATTTTAATATAACTCTGATTGTATTCGTCTTAAAGAAGAAAGTCACATAGGATGACTTGAGGGTGAGTAAATCATGGGGTAATGTTAATTTTTGGGTGAACTATCCCTTTAATATCAGTCATTTATCGACCATAACATGGAAATAAATGACCACTTATCTACGTCGGCCAGAATTTTAATAGGCCTACTTAATTAGTGTGACATCTAGTGAACGCAATAGAAACAAAAGCCAGTTTGTCCGCAATGGTGGGTGGAACATGACCTGTTGTTTTCATTATCCACTGTATATTGACATCGTACCTCTTTCTGTCTCTAGGTCCAGTGTGGTATCTTCTCAGCAGGCAGGTGTTGGTCTGTGTGAGGTGTTGTGCAGTGCGACTGACAGGCAGGAGTTGTACACCGCATCAAGAGCTGCAGGAGGGTTTGATTCAGGGAAGGAGACGCGCTTCTGTGCGGTGTGCAGTGACTATGCCTCTGGCTATCATTATGGAGTCTGGTCCTGTGAGGGATGCAAAGCTTTCTTCAAGAGAAGCATTCAAGGTAACCAGCATATTACAAGATAATTGATTGCAATCTTGCTGTTCTGAATATCAGCACGGATGTGATTCGGCTGCAAGTATTCACAGCTTTGCTGACATTCAGAATCAGAACAACTGATTTTTGCGAATATTAAGTAACATTTATTGCCATTACTTTGTCTGTTTTTCTGTTTTCACCACTGAAACTAGATCCAAACAAAGCTTTGGCAGTCATCACTTCGTGTTCGTTCAATCATTGCATTCGGTCCGAATGAATCAGTCAACGTGTGTTTGCATACCACTGCGCAGCCTGTTCACGCAGACATCACACGTCATCAGCGCGTTCACGTATGCTGTGCAGAGCGAGAATGGTCAACAGTTGTTTACATTTGTTATTGTAGAGCTGTTACTCACTGTACTGTAAAGGTTTCTCACCGCTGAATGACACGATGTAATCCAATAACGTCGTCTCACTTCTGGTCTGTTCATGTGTTTTGGAGGAGGCGTGGCTTTGGACGGCGATTTGCAGGGAGGGGTGGGATCGTATGCTTTCAATGCTAGCAGGCTAAAGTTAGCATTTCCCAGATCGCCTATTGCACCTTTAAAGCACAAAAGTGAACGCGCGAACACGGAACGGATTGACACAGAACAGGTTTTGCGATTAAAAACGGGAGATGCAGGGCAGTAGAGTGGGGGGAAATTCAAGGTTTAGAAAAGCGTTTTTTTTTTACTTAAATTATGCGTTTTCTAGAACGCCATTGTCATTAGAAATCGAGTCCCCCCAGGAATCGGGTCTCCTTTAGGACCTAATGCCTGATCAAAAGTTGTTATCGCAATGTCTTGACTAATTATAACCTGTTTAAAGGTGCACTGTGTAAATTTTAGCGGCATCTAGCAATGAGGTTGCAAACTGCAAGCGCCCGCCACTCACCCCTCCCTTTCGAAGCACATAGAGAAGCTACGGTGGCCGACACAGGACAAAGATGTAGTCGTCGGAGACAATAGAGAGTAGCTAGCGCTCTGTAGAGAAGTTTGTCCGTTTAGGGCTACTGTAGAAACATGTAGGCGCAAAATGGCGATTTCACTGTAAGGGGACCCGCGGTGTATGTAGATAGAAATGGCTCAATCTAAGGTAATAAAAACATAACGGTTCATTATGTAAGATCTTTATACACCACTGAAAACATAGTTATGTATATTATATTGCATTTCTGTTAATAGATCCTCATAAATACTACACACTGCTACTTTAACTATTGTGTGATGTTTATTACATTAAGTGCACAAACAACATGCTTGAAATATAAAATTAATGCCTATATGTGTTGCATAATAAAACAAACTGGAAACGCAACCATGCCTAACAGTGTATTTTTTATAAGGATAAGGATTGTTGCAACATATAGTAATATGTTCTGTAAAAGTAATTTAATATTAATTTTACACAATAATATTAATGTGGTATAGTATATAATAATACTATAATACATTTTTAATAAATTGATTATCATGCTATCATTAATTTAAAACATGTAATTGGGAACTATATTGGAAGCAAAAAACATACCTAATATAATATAAGCTAAGCTAGCAGGCTAATCGGGTCTATATACTAGTATACTAGTATATGAACTATGTAAT
The DNA here is from genome assembly GCA_039654105.1 of Coreius guichenoti. Taxonomy (NCBI): domain Eukaryota; kingdom Metazoa; phylum Chordata; class Actinopteri; order Cypriniformes; family Gobionidae; genus Coreius; species Coreius guichenoti. The sequence goes on from CM077185.1 coordinate 3,922,595, forward strand.
TTAAAACACATTAATGGTCATTATAACGCATTTTAAAAGATATAAATCATAACGTGATTTTGCAGGAAGTGTAATCAGGCGCTAAAAATACTACCCATTAAAAGTCTGTTGAACTAATGGGATCACTCGGGGGTCCTAAAGGAGACACCGATCTCATGTGATTTTTTTTGTGCCGAAAAACACGTCATCAGAGAAGAGAAAGTCTATCAATGCAAGGGTGATGGGAAGTTATTTTGATTAAAGTCACCATGAAATCAAAATTCTTATTGTTTGTGGAATATTGCATAATTTCACTAATATTTCACTCAGATAAACGTCACAATGGGGAAGAAAAGACTATCGTAAATTCTGTTTCATGCAAACCTTAAAGGTCACATGAATTAAAAAATAATAATTATGAGCACGGACAAATAATTTATAATAAATTGTGCAATATTCTATTTAAAAAAACAAAACAAGAATTGTCCATTTTGATTTCATAGTGAAGAACACACTTGCTTAATAAACGTCCCCTGCATTTATTGATTGAATTCTTGGCTATTTAGTCTATACATACGCATAACAATGGCCATTAATAATCCTCAGCATCCGCAAGCAATACTAATAACAAATCCATCCTTGGAAAAGGGTTGATCATTTAGAGCACGTAGTTTTCTCAGTCACCTAAAGTGGTGTCCAAAAATATATGGGTGCTGGCAAAAAGAAAAATAATTAGATTTCCCTTGATTTTCTATTATCAGGTCAAGCCCTTGTGCTTTCAAATACAATTGAACGTGTGAAAGTGTGCAGTATGTAATCACCCTTGCATGTTCACTGTCCTCCCTTTTAAAGGTGACAGAAAAAGGTGAAAATCAAAGTCTCACACATGATAAATCTGACGAGCGGCTGATGTATACAGCTCACAGATGTCTCTGCCTGCACCTTATTTGCAGTTCTGTATTGTGTTGCAGATCTGGGTGGGTTTGGTGAGATGAGATTATAGGCTGGGTAGATGTTTTGAGCTTGACCCTGACAGACAAGCTCCTGGTGAGCTCTTTCCTGGGGCAGGTGACTGCTGCTGACTTTAACTGCCATTTTGGTGAGGAAAACTGAGTGAGAAACGGGAGGAAAATGACTGTAAGTGTGTGCCTGACAAATGGGTTTCAGGACACGCTGGGTGAGAGGAATTACAGTGAGTATAAGAGAGACATGATGTTTAAAGAGAGAGAAGACAGACCGGACAGGAAGGCAGAGAGAAGAGCAGAAGCAAGACAATAAAACAGAGTAAATGCATTTTTAATTTCTGCGATTTGGATTTGAATTTGAGAGACCCAGTCGCCTTGCCATAACAATTTGGCCTATGTTAAAGTTGCTCAGATCTTTATTCCTGCCCATTTCCCCTGCATCCAACATGTTGATTACGAGTTTGTTTGCTCACCATATAATCTACCCAGACCTTAATTAGCGGCCTTGTTAGGATATGATCAATGATATTCGCTTCACCTGTATTTATAAAACACTGATTATCTCTTCATCACGGCACCTGTTAGTGGGTGGGATATATTAGGCAGCAAGTGAACATTTTGTCCTCAAAGTTGATGTGTTAGAAGCAGGAAAAATGGGCAAGCGTAAGGATTTGAGCGAGTTTGACAAGGGCCAAATTGTGATGGCTAGACGACTGGGTCAGAGCTACATAGCCACAGACCAGTCAGGGTGCCCATGCTGACCCCTGTCCACCGCCGAAAGCGCCAACAGTGGGAAAGAAGGTGGCCTGGTCTGATGAATCACATTTCTTTTACATCACGTGGATGGCCGGGTGCGTGTGCGTCGCTTACCTGGGGAACACATGGCACCAGGATGCACTATGGGAAGAAGGCAAGCCAGCGGAGGCAGTGTGATGCTTTGGGCAATGTTCTGCTGGGAAACCTTGGGTCCTGCCATCCATGTGGATGTTACTTTAACACGTACCACCTACCTAAGCATTGTTGCAGACCATGTACACCCTTTCATGGAAACGGTATTCCCTGGTGGCTGTGGCTCTTTCAGCAGGATAATGTGCCCTGCCACAAAGCAAAAATGGTTCAGGAATGGTTTGAGGAGCACAACAACGAGTTTGAGGTGTTGACTTGGCCTCCAAATTCCCCAGATCTCAATCCAATCGACCATCTGTGGGATGTGCTGAACAAACAAGTCCGATCCATGGAGGCCCCACCTCGCAGCTTACAGGACTTAAAGGATCTGCTGCTAACATCTTGGTGCCAGAGACCACAGCACACCTTCAGGGGTCTAGTGGAGTCCATGCCTCAACAGGTCAGGGCTGTTTTGGCAGCAAAAGAGGGACCAACACAATATTAGGAAGGTGGTGATAATGTTATGCCTGATCAGTGTATATATATAAATTATATATATATATATATATACAGCTCTGGAAAAAAAAAATTAAGAGACCACTTAACATTGATTTCTCAATGTTAAGTGGTCTCTTAATTTTTTCCAGAGCTGTATATACACTCACCTAAAGGATTATTAGGAACACTTGTTCAATTTCTCATTAATGCAATTATCTAATCAACCAATCACATGGCAGTTGCTTCAATGCATTTAGGGGTGTGGTCCTGGTCAAGACAATCTCCTGAACTCCAAACTGAATGTCAGAATGGGAAAGAAAGGTGATTTAAGCAATTTTGAGCGTGGCATGGTTGTTGGTGCCAGACGGGCCGGTCTGAGTATTTCACAATCTGCTCAGTTACTGGGATTTTCACGCACAACCATTTCTAGAGTTTACAAAGAATGGTGTGAAAAGGGAAAAACATCCAGTATGCGGCAGTCCTGTGGGCGAAAATGCCTTGTTGATGCTAGAGGTCAGAGGAGAATGGGCCGACTGATTCAAGCTGATAGAAGAGCAACTTTGACTGAAATAACCACTCGTTACAACCGAGGTATGCAGCAAAGCATTTGTGAAGCCACAACACGCACAACCTTGAGGCATGGGCTACAACAGCAGAAGACCCCACCGGGTACCACTCATCTCCACTACAAATAGGAAAAAGAGGCTACAATTTGCACGAGCTCACCAAAATTGGACAGTTGAAGACTGGAAAAATGTTGCCTGGTCTGATGAGTCTCGATTTCTGTTGAGACATTCAGATGGTAGAGTCAGAATTTGGCGTAAACAGAATGAGAACATGGATCCATCATGCCTTGTTACCACTGTGCAGGCTGGTGGTGGTGGTGTAATGGTGTGGGGGATGTTTTCTTGGCACACTTTAGGCCCCTTAGTGCCAATTGGGCATCGTTTAAATGCCACGGCCTACCTGAGCATTGTTTCTGACCATGTCCATCTCTTTATGATCACCATGTACCCATCCTCTGATGGCTACTTCCAGCAGGATAATGCACCATGTCACAAAGCTCGAATCATTTCAAATTGGTTTCTTGAACATGACAATGAGTTCACTGTACTAAAATGGCCCCCACAGTCACCAGATCTCAACCCAATAGAGCATCTTTGGGATGTGGTGGAACGGGAGCTTCGTGCCCTGGATGTGCATCCCACAAATCTCCATCAACTGCAAGATGCTATTCTATCAATATGGGCCAACATTTCTAAAGAATGCTTTCAGCACCTTGTTGAATCAATGCCACGTAGAATTAAGGCAGCTCTGAAGGCGAAAGGGGGTCAAACACAGTATTAGTATGGTGTTCCTAATAATCCTTTAGGTGAGTATATATATATATATATACAGCTCTGGAAAAAAAAAATTAAGAGACCACTTAACATTGATTTCTCAATGTTAAGTGGTCTCTTAATTTTTTCCAGAGCTGTATATATATATATATATATATATATATATATATATATATATATATATATATATATATATATATATATATATAATTTATATATATACACACACACACACACACACACAATTTATTTAGTTTTAAAGAAACTGTGTTAAATGAAAAATCTAAAATTTTATAATATAAAAATAAGCACATATAAAAAATAAAATAAGATTTTTTTTGTGGTGAGGCCTGTGATAATGTTAGCAAGAAGTAAAAATCTTAACAACGTACCCAACTAGGCCATCAGAAAAATTGTTATTGTTAAATCCTCATAGACATTTTCCCTGCGTGAACTGCCATTTGGCAGATGCCGTTTTAGGAATTTGAAATTGTTAAAGTGATTTTTGTTGAGCAGTAGTTTCAGGGTCTTTCTAATGTGCACAGTTGTGTGAATTGCTCTCTACAGTTCCCAGGGCATCTTTGCTAGCCACCCAAAATGTCTTATTACCCTAAAATGTGTTTGCTACTATTATCTTGTTCATATCTACAGTGGGGAGAACAAGTATTTGATACACTGCCGATTTTGCAGGTTTGCCCACTTACAAAGCATGTAGAAGTCTGTAATTTTTATCATAGGTACTCTTCAACTGTGAGTGACGGAATCTAAAACAAAAATCCAGAAAATCACATTGTATGATTTTTAATTAATTAATTTGCATTTTATTGCATGACATAAGTATTTGATACATCAGAAAAGAAGAACTTAATATTTGGTACAGAAACCTTTGTTTGTAATTACAGAGATCAGCTCCCTCCAAAGATTTTCTATTGGGTTCAGGTCTGGAGACTGGCTAGGCCACTCCAGGACCTTGAGATGCTTCTTACGGAGCCACTCCTTAGTTGCCCTGGCTGTGTGTTTTGGGTCATTGTCATGTTGGAAGACCCAGCCACGACCCATCTTCAATGCTCTTACTGAGGGAAGGAGGTTGTTGGCCAAGATCTCACGATACATGGCCCCATCCATCCTCCCCTCAATACGGTGCAGTCATCCTGTCCCCTTTGCAGAAAAGCATCCCCAAAGAATGATGTTTCCACCTCCATGCTTCACGGTTGGGATGGTGTTATTGGGGTTGTACTCATCCTTCTTCTTCCTCCAAACACGGCGAGTGGAGTTTAGACCAAAAAGCTCTATTTTTGTCTCCTCAGACCACATGACCTTCTCCCATTCCTCCTCTGGATCATCCAGATGGTCATTGGCAAACTTCAGACGGGCCTGGACATGCGCTGGCTTGAGCAGGGGGACCTTGCGTGCGCTGCAGGATTTTAATCCATGACGCCGTAGTGTGTTACTAATGGTTTTCTTTGAGACTGTGGTCCCAGCTCTCTTCAGGTCATTGACCAGGTCCTGCCATGTAGTTCTGGGCTGATCTCTCACCTTCCTCATGATCATTGATGCCCCACGAGGTGAGATCTTCCATGGTGCCATAGACCGAGGGAGATTGGCCGTCATCTTGAACTTCTTCCATTTTCTAATAATTGCACCAACAGTTGTTGGCTTCTCACCAAGCTGCTTGCTTATTGTCCTGTAGCCCATCCCAGCCTTGTGCAGGTCTACAATTTTATCCCTGATGTCCTTACACAGCTCTCTGGTCTTGGCCATTGTGGAGAGGTTGGAGTCTGTTTGATTGAGTGTGTGGACAGGTGTCTTTTATACAGGTAACGAGTTCAAACAGGTGCAGTTAATACAGGTAATGAGTGGAGAACAGGAGGGCTTCTTAAAGAAAAACTAACAGGTCTGTGAGAGCCGGAATTCTTACTGGTTGGTAGGTGATCAAATACTTATGTCATGCAATAAAATGCAAATTAATTATTTACAAATCATACAATGTGATTTTCTGGATTTTTGTTTTAGATTCCGTCTCTCACAGTTGAAGAGTACCTATGATAAAAATTACAGACTTCTACATGCTTTGTAAGTAGGAAAACCTGCAAAATCGGCAGTGTATCAAATACTTGTTCTCCCCACTGTAAATTTTGTCATGAATATTTCGGATTCTCTGTTGTATAATATCCTATTACAAACCTCATTAGGATTTTGTGCAGGGTTTTATTCAGAGGTTTGGATGTCCGTGTGTATGTGTTTGTGTGTAGGTCTGTGACATTTCTGGCTGAGACATACTCATCTAATTTAAAATTTCATTTGGAGCACTGGAACAGCATGTACCTGCTCTCAGTGCCTAAGCAGATCCAAGGCCATTGATGCGCTGCGCCGCACTGCACTCTTTGTTGTGTGTGACGGAACAGTATTTACATATCGCTAATACAGAGTTAGAAATGAAAAACATCTCTAAAATAAATAGTAAAATAAAGAAACTGGTTCCCTCGAGAAAAACCCAATAGGATTTTCCCATAGGCTTTTGGATTATCGCTAAAAACAAGCTCTGTGAGCAATTAAAGTTTATGATACTTGCACGTTTTGTCCATCAAGATAATTATCACACAACTTGAATGAATTATCACACAACTTTTATGAATTCCGAAGCCTAAATGCAGTCGCCAGAAGTAAAAAGCTAAAGGTAGGCTATAAACGGACTACACCACTGTCGCTCGACTTCAACTCTTTCAGTTTTTATCTAAAAATATTTTCCCAGAAAATTTGAGTTAGAATAGTTTATAAGAGCACAATTATGAGCATAATGAGGCTGTAAAAGCGGACTGAGTTTACCTGTTCGGCGTGATGACGTTTAATCTCCTCGACAGCCTCTGTAGTCTCATTTAGCCACTTGTTAGCAACCGCCTTTTTCAAGACACATAACAGCTTCAAAACATCACGAGTGGGGTAATACTGATGTATTTAATGTCGTAAAATAAAATGTGAAAGTGTCTTGAGCTTGTGTTCACTACAGATCTTATTTCAGCCATTTCACCAAAATCCCATTCAAAAAAACCCATTGACTTCGGGACGAGGGAACCGGAAGTGCTAAAATGCTAACTCGCGTCCACATTTTGGCCTACAAAGTGATGTCATACCTGCACCACTCTATTGGGCGTTGCAATTTCTCCATATCTCTTCATAAGGAATCGGAGTGCACCGTTATCTTTGGTAATAGACCATAATCGATTATAGCCTACTGACGTTTCTCTGACATCATTCGTCACATACGCGCTTCTCACGCTAGCATAAAATGGCGGAGGGAGGCAAAACACAAAAGTGAGTAATAAAAAAAAAATCACCCAGTATTTTAACGTTTACAGCTTATGAGCGTGTACGTGCCAGTGTGTGTGTGTGTAAGTGTATGAGCGTTATTGTAACTTAAGTACACTACTTGACAGTTTCATGTGCTTTTAGTATCTACTAGTGTTTGTTAGATCTAAATGCTCCTGTCGTCTGCTGTGTTCAGACTTAAGTTGTGTTTGATGTTTGCTACATTCAGGAAATCAAGCGTAGTGTCATTCAGGTCACGTTAGTCAAGCTCACATCAGCTGACAGTCAGCTGATCACGTCTACATATAGGAATACGACGTCTCTCACAGCATACATACTGTATATAAGCTCCTTCAGTGCTATCAGCAGCTATCGCGTTCTCCAGAGCTCATTTACCCTCCTCCATCCCCAGCTCCTCCTCTCGTCAGTCAGGATTTGGTATTCTGATTCCCCTTGAATCAGACTAAATTCCTGAATATTTTGTACATTAAATATTGACATTAATGATATCTGCAATACATTATGTTGGTTCTGTTCTGTTTACCCTAAGTGGGGGTTATTGCTGCTCTCCCTGCTCTTATCCATGCTAGGCTGCATGGATGCGCAGGGAGTTCTTGCCCAGAACTGAACCATACTGCCAATCCAAACTATATGCTAATAGTCAATCATCTTTGACGATAATGGTCCTGACAGAAGTGTACTTTCTTGGAGCAGATAAAGTAAAAAGGGAGTTCATATATCTGACTACTTGGGTTCATTGACAAATATGTAGCCATGTGCAGTAATATTGAAAATTGAGGATACGATGCATCGGTATCCTTGACATAATTATAACTGAATTGAATCGTAAGAGCGGTGACGATTACACCCCTAGCATTTTGCTGTTTAAGCAAGAACTTGAAGGTAAAAGAATGATCAATAACAAGCTGTACTTCGTTTCTCTGCCTATAGGTCACAATGACTATGTTTGTCCAGCAACCAACCAGTGCACTATTGACAGAAACCGCAGGAAGAGCTGCCAAGCATGCAGACTACGCAAGTGTTATGAAGTAGGCATGATGAAAGGAGGTACATAGACTATATTCCTACTGTTCTCTCCCTTCCTCTCTCTTTATAAACATAAGCAGCATCTGTCAGGAGCTCCCTCACCATCATGACTTAAAGTTTACCCTACTACTGTCCAGGGTTGGGCATTAAATGAATTTAAGAATTGACTTCTTTTCAGTTTATGAATGTGAATTAGCCGCAACACACAGAAAGGTGAATTTATTATTATTATATAAAATGTAATTGTTTTATTTATAGCTTTTGTACATTAATTATACATACAGTGCTGCTTAAAACTTTGTGAACCGCTTGCAGAATCTGTGAAAATGTAAATAATTTTAACAAAATAAGAGGGATCATTCAAAATCCATGTTATTTTTTATTTAGTACTGTCCTGAATAAGATATTTTACATAAAAGATGTTTACATATAGTCCACAAGACAAATCAATAGCTGAATTTATAAAAATGACCAGGTTCAAAAGTGTATGAACCCTTGATTCTTAATACTGTGTGTCGTTCCCTGATGATCCACGGCTGTGTGTGTGTTTTGTGATGGTTGTTCTTGAGTCTCTTGTTTGTCCTGATCAGTTCAACTGACCAACGTTCTTCAGAAAAATCCTCAAATTCTTCAGTTTTCAGCATCTTTTGCATATTTGAACCCTTTCCAGCAGTGACTGTATGATTTTGAGATCCATCTTTTCACACTGAGGACGACTGAGGGACTCAAACACAACTATTAAAAAAGGTTCAAACATTCACTGATGCTCCAGAAGGAAACACGACGCATTAAGAGCCGGGGGGTGAAAACTTTTTGAAATTGAAGATCAAGGTAAATTGTACTTAGTTTGTCTTCTGGGAAACATGTAAGTATGTTCTGTTGCTTCCGAAGGGCAGTACTAAATGAAAAAAATGGTATTTAAACAAAATAAGAAAAATTTTGACATCCTCATCCTGTTCAAAAGTTTTCACCCCCGGCTCTTAATGCGTCGTGTTTCCTTCTGGAGCATCAGTGAATGTTTGAACCTTTTTTAATAGTTGTGTTTGAGTCCCTCAATCGTCCTCAGTGTGAAAAGATGGATCTCAAAATCATACAGTCACTGCTGGAAAGGGTTCAAATATGAAATATCAAAAAGATGCTGGAAAACTGAAGAATTTGAGGATTTTTCTGAAGAACGTTGGTCAGTTGAACTGATCAGGACAAACAAGAGACTCAAGAACAACCATCACAAAACACACACACAGCCGTGGATCATCAGGGAACGACACACAGGATTAAGAATCAAGGGTATGTAAACTTTTGAACGGGGTCATTTTTATAAATTCAGCTGTTTTGTGGACTATATGTAAACATATTTTGTAAAATATCTTATTCAGGACAGTACTAAATAAAAATTAACATGCATTTTGTATGATCTCGCTTATTTTGTTAAAATTATTCACATTTTCACAGATTCTGCAAGGGGTTCACAAATTTTCAAGCACCACTGTACATATACAAAAAGGCATGTCTCTGTCTAATCAGGCTGTGACAAGCTTGTTCACATGTACTGCACAGGCTTTCATCTTTCTCTTTTTTCAAATAGTTTGAAAATAGAGTTAATGGCCGGCATCTTTTCCATTGCAGGTATTCGCAAGGACCGCGGTGGCCGCGCTATCAGGCGTGAGAAGAGGAGGAGCGGTAATGAGGATCGTGACAAGAGCTACAGTGAGCTGAGGACAGCTCAGGACAAGAGGAAGAAAAGCAGCGGTGGGGTGGTCAGCGCTTTATGCATGCCACCTGACCAGGTGCTGGTGTTGCTTCTGGGTGCAGAGCCGCCGGCTGTGTGTTCACGTCAGAAGCACAGCCGCCCGTACACCGAGATCACCATGATGTCCCTGCTCACAAACATGGCTGACAAAGAGCTCGTTCACATGATTGCCTGGGCTAAGAAAGTACCAGGTAAAATCTTTCAAAGGGGCTTTAATTGTGAGTGCAGTATCAAAGGAAAGGTTTTTAAATCTGAAGGAGAAAGTGTCCCTGGTGACAGCCTTGCCAGTTTTTGTAACCGTGGCAGCAGATTTCGACAGCACAGGTGGCAGAGATTCAAATGACAAGGTCAAAGGCGCAAAGATAAAGAGCATGGGTGTTATTACAGTGATCGGTGCTGCGGCTCAGTTTGATTTGGCCTCCAGCTGAGCTCAGCACATATAAAGAGTTCTGCTGGGACTTTAAGGAAGCCATTATATTTGATGTTCAGATTTCCCTCCTCGGAGAAGTAAACAATTTATCTCATGAATTGATATCATTTGATCAAAAATACAATAAAATCAGTAATATTGTGAAATATTATTACAATTAAAAGTAACTGTTTTCTATTTAAATATATTTTAAAATTTTACTCCAGTCTTCATTCAGAAATCGTTCTAATCTGCTGATTTGGTGCTCAGGAAATATTTCTGATTATTATCATTGTTGAAAACAGTTGTGCTGCTTAATATTTTTGTGGAAACCATGATAATTTTTTTTTCAGGATTCTTTGATGAATATAAAGTTCAAATGAATTTTTTTCATTTTAACTTTTTTTTTTTTATTATTACATTAAAGGCACAATAATGTAAGATTTTTGGATTAAAATATCCAAAAACCACTAGAACATTGTTATATATTTTGTTGACTCGTGTATTTACATTATCCCAAATGTTTCCAAGAATGTTTAAATCCAGAGAAATAAGCGATTTTAAGACCGTTCAATGACATCATTCCCGCGTTACCCATGGAAACGCCAAAGACGCTTTAATATATTATGTGTTTTATTACTGTTTGGATCATTCATCGACAGAAAACTAATCATTGTTATACAGCTCAACACAGTTAGTCTTATTGTTTAAATCTGTTTTTTTTTATTTACCGCGAGTACCGTGTTTTACCATGCCTAATATTGATCTCTTACTGCAGTGTGAACAAGTGTCTCATAGTAGCGCCGAGTGAGCGCACAGAGTAGCATTATAACATAACTTTAACACACTCAGATGTGTGTAATATGATAAAACAGTGTTGCGTTACCTCACATACGCATGAGCGGAAGAAGCGGAAGCGCTCGTCTGCGGCAGAATAAAAGCTCCGCTGCTCTCGAGCCGTGTGTCGCACTCGTCTCTCATTAGCAATCGCTCCAGCACCTCGTTCAGCTCCACCCTGCTTCATACTACAGTAACGTTCATAAATCTTTAATACATTAAAGAGTTCCATCTGATTCTTTTCCACCGGCTGTAGAGGTGAAGACAACAACTCCCATGATTCCTTGAAATCAAGGCGTCATCAAGCTACGTCTTTGTTTTGAATAAGCGCCCTCTAGTGGTGAAAATTACATATTATGCCTTTAAAATGTCTTTACTGTCAATTGTGATCAATTTAATGCATCCATACTGAATAAAAGCTTTTTTTTTTTTGTTGTGCGGTCCCACATATGGGATTTCAGAATGTACCGTGACGTCACATAACTGCCAGATTCAAACTGTGCTCTCACGCGCTGAGCCAGAGACATGTTGCGTTTATTTCGTTTTTCCTTTTTTATTCATATGAATACAACACGTCATCAAATTATAATTGAAAGGATTGCTATTGCCGCTTCCATAGACATCAGTGTGTATTTTACAAACTATAAATGTATTGTTTTGCTAGTGCTTATGTGTATTTAAGTGTCTGAAACCTAAAATAAGGATTATGTGGTTGAATAGTTGTGATATATGACAAGTGCTGAGTACGTCCGTCTCTGGCTCAGCGCTAGCCAAAGCGCAAAAGCACATTTGAATTTAGCAGTTGATCATGTGATGCACTGAACGTTCTAATCACATGAAGCATGTGATGTTCTCTCCAGGGTTCCAGGACCTCTCTCTGCATGACCAGGTTCAGTTGTTGGAGAGCTCTTGGCTGGAGGTGTTGATGATCGGCCTCATATGGAGGTCCATTCATTCACCTGGAAAACTCATCTTTGCTCAGGATCTCATCCTCGACAGGTACTGGATATTCTGCACCTCCTCAAAAGACAGTCATTGTAGAATAAGCATTTCCACTGTTTTAACTCATTTAGTTAGGCTAAAGAGAGAAACAAAGCTTGAATCTAATCTAATGACTCTCATCTATTCGGACACTGAAACGTGTGCAACCACGCTTTGAAAACACATTCAATTGTTTTGATTACATTTAGCCTCACTTGACTGTTTGGAATAATGGAAAAGCGTCAACATGCCGTGCCAGAAACCTGTTATACTCTAATGAAACCCTGGGCTTTATTTTAGTCTCAGGCAATTTTACTTGATACTGATGCTGTGAGCGTGATTGTGAGCTTTTTGAGATGTCACATTGACCAGATGCATTCCCTCTTACGTGTGCCTATTTTTTCCTCAATTTCTTAAAGAACATTGAGTTGCATGTGGTTTTATCCCCCACAGAAGGGATTTGGCCCAGCAGAGGGCCATGCCTTATGAAATAAGATTGAACTATTTACCTGAGAGCCTTGTGCTCCTCTTCAGAAGACCATGTCACAAGTAGCATGTAATTAAAGAGGACCCGATTGGGAACAGGCTCTTTAAAGGGCTTCTGAAGAACAGCGCCATCGCTGACTAAGAAGATACAAATCTAATCAAAACCAGCATCCGTAAAAAGTGAAGCAACGTGAGCTTCGAGGTTTAATAGAGCATCCTGGAAGACGAAGGAGAGAGAGTAAAATTGGGAAGAGACTGAAATGACAAGATAAAATGATTGAATAGAGAGAGAGAGAGAGGAGACTGCTAAGATAGGATAAGAACTGATGAAAGACAGAATATCTACAGAGAGGTCCAGTTTCTGCTCTCACGCAAACAGTATGTGCAATGCTCACAGAAAGTTTTAAGGCACACACAGTAAATGGCACAAACGATCTCATAGCATAGATAAAGTGCTGGTCTTCATTTTTACAGGAGTGAAGGAGAATGTGTCGAGGGGATGGCTGAGATTTTCGACATGCTTTTGGCGACTGTGGCTCGATTCCGCAGTCTCAAACTCAAGCTGGAGGAATTTGTATGTCTTAAGGCCATCATACTTCTCAATTCTGGTGAGTTTGTGCTAACAGAAATCAAACCATCAATAGCCTCTTCTTTAGATGTAAAATTTGTGATTTGAGTACTTGGGAAAAGAAGAAACTTTGGAGCTTTCATTGATATTATATAATTTGATTCTGATTGGTCAATCATTCAATCTCCTCCACACAATCCCTTCCACGTTCATCAAGTTATTGCTTCATCTTTTCTTTCTGGTCAGGTGCATTTTCATTCTGCTCCAGTCCAGTGGAGCCCCTGATGGACAGATTCATGGTGCAGTGCATGCTGGACAACATCACTGATGCCCTCATTTACGGCATCAGTAAATCAGGAGCGTCGCTGCAGCTGCAGTCCCGCCGTCAGGCGCAGCTCCTGCTGCTGCTCTCCCACATCAGACACATGAGGTAAACGCAGACGGATGACATATAAGAAGATTAAAGTGCCTCTATTATGCTATTTTAAAGGCTCCTGATTTTGTTTTGGAGTCTCCTACAACAGGTTTACATGCATCAAAGGTCAAAAAACACTTTCATTTTCTCATAATATACATTGCACATCACCACATTTTTCAGTGATTCTCAAACGACTCGACGGATGAATCAGTCTCTCTAAATCCCTCCTTTCCACATGCTACTCTGCTCTGATTGGCCAGATGACCCAGTCTGTTGTGATTGGTCTACCGCGTACAGCGTGTTTCAGAAGCTAAATGCCCATCACCATAACTGAACTTCAGCTCCAGAGGCTTCCTAAAGCTCAGCGATTGTACACACTGTAAAGACAGTAACGATGATGTCGATTTTACCACATCAATCCAAGCGCGAGTCCGATGATGAAACATTGAAGAACTAGTTATTCAATCCGAACCTCCATCACAAGGACGACTTGAGCAGGAGTTTCTCAGTGATACGCTACTCATTTTGAGGTTCATTATGGGATGTTGCAGCTGTAATTCCTCACCATCAGCATTAACAAGTGTGTGTCCGTCAACAAACCCATGTGTGTATTTCTCATTTATTGCGGTGCACATGCGGGAACTGTATCAATAACAGCGCATGTGTTAGCCCAGCACTAACGTGAATGACTGATGGAACATAAACGCTTGTAAAACAAATCTTGCTCCATCCTTTCTCTTTACTCAAAGTAGTAAGAACAACAGACGATCTGCATTAATAGACACAGTTTTAGGTAATAGTGGCCCACAGCTGATGAGCAGAAGTATTTCAGTAAGACAGTAATAACGCGAGTTAGCCGGAAACTTACACAATATAAAACACAAAACTACGTATTTTGAACACCCGGTGGAAAATATATACATCAATAATTATTCATACTTACAGGTTGTGATTCTGAGGAGCTGGTCCAAATAAACTGAGCACTGACCCATCTTTCAAGAGCAAGCTTTCTGTGAATCCCGCGTTGAACTCGGTCGTGCAGTCGTCAGTAAAATGACGTTTGAGGGTCAAGTTGTTCACGGACGGAACACGTACAACATAGGCGGGCATTATGCAAATGTATTTTCTAGTGATGTAGAACCGTACAAACGACTTGTTTAGGCGGTTCAGATTAAATTCTTTCTTTTGGGAGACAATAACTTTATTTATCGTGCACCCATGAAAGGGAATATTCGAAAAACCATAATAGGGGCACTTTAACACAAAAAGCATTTCATATATACTACCATTCCTAAGATTGGGGTCTGTAAGATTTTTTTTTTCAACATGGATGCATTAAATTAATTTAAAAAAATGACAGTAAAGATTTTTGCAATAATTATTTTTAATTTAAAATACTTTCTATTCATTAAGGAATCCTATATATATCACAGTTTTTACTAAATTAAGCGACACAACTGTTTTCAACATTGATAATAATCAGAAATGTTTCTTAAGCACCAAATCAGCATATTATGATTGTGACACTGAAGACGGGAGTAATGATGCTGAAAATTCAGCGTTACAGAGAATACAGAATAAAATCACAGAAATGAATCACATTTTAAAGTTGATTCAAATAGAAAACAGTTTTTTTTTAATTAAAATATTCCACAATATTACAGTTTTTGCTGTGTAAGAGGGTCGAAAAAGGAGTTTTACCCATTTGATAGGACCTTCTTCCCTTTATTAGCAACCATTAAATAAGGATATTGTTGCTGAATTATTATTGCTCATATTACAGTCATGCAAATCTTATATTTGTAATGTTTTTTTTTGTGTGTGTGTGAAAGCAACAAAGGAATGGAGCACTTATACCATATGAAATGTAAGAATCGAGTGCCGCTGTATGATCTTTTGCTGGAGATGCTGGATGCCCAGCGATTCCAGTCCCCAGTAAAGGTGCAGCGACTGTGGGTACAGAGCGAGACAGACCCCCCGTCTACACCCACACCCAGCAGCAGCCGTAGCCCCTTCAGAGGACCCGGAGCCATGCAGCCCAACACGGCCTGTCTCAGTCCAGACCCCTGATCGATGTACAGGTCTGCTACCATATACAATCCCAACAGCGGCAGAATGTGAAGCCTGCAAAACAGTAATAAGGACTGTGATTCAAAACAATGCTAATAGTTTTTGAAGGTGGAATTGAAGTTGAGTCTCTCCTTGTGCCTTATCAGAGTCCACTTTAGATTTCCATCTAGAAATTAACCTATTTGAAAATGAACCTATTTGTAGAAACACACAGGTTAGGTCTTCAAACCTAAGTTTTTGTCAGATCTTATCACAGGGATTCAAAAGACATTTTCTCCGAGACTTGTGAAAAGGGCTGTTTTTGGTGCACTGAGAGGCAGGTTTCTGTAGAAGCTGCTAATTCTTCTAATTTTTATTTAATATCTACTGAGTGACAGCTTTAACATCAAAAACTCACTTAAAGGGTTAGTTCACCCAAAAATGAAAATTCTGTCATTAATTACTCACCCTCATGTCGTTCCAAACCCGTAAGACCTTCGTTCATCTTCAGAACACAAATTAAGATATTTTTGATGAAATCTGAGAGCTTTCTGACCCACGATAGACAGCAACACAACGACCACTTTCAAGGTCCAGAAAGGAAGTAAAGACATCGTTAAAATAGTCCATGTGACTACAGTTCAACCTTAATGTTATGAAGAGACGAGTGTAGTGACAAATTGGGTCCCCCCCGAAATCGGGTCCCATTGGTTCAAATTGCTTTTAATAGGTACTCTCTTTAGCGCCTGATTACAATTCCTACAAAATCTTTTTGAAAAAGAAAAAACTCACTACGTTATAGTTATATTAGTTAGCATATATATATATATATATATAGTAGCATAGCATACAGATAAGCGATTAGCCTGATAGCTTAGTTTATACACACATTTGTACTTACCCTACATATATTCTCAATCATCGTTAATGTAATTGTTAAATTAAGTGTTAAATGTCCAAATATTTCAGTTATAAATTAAACAAATTAATGATGTTCAATTATTCACTTAATAGGCTATTATTATTATTTAATAATTAACAGTTAAGAAATTATGTTTCTTTCTTCTGTTGAACACAAAAGAAGATATTTTGAAAAATGTTGGCAACCAGACAGTTGATGGACCCCATTGACTTCCATAGTAGGAAAAAAATACTATGGAAGTCAATGGCTACCGGTTACCAACATTCTTCAAAATATCCTCTTTTGTGTTCAACAGAAGAAAGAAACTCATACAGGTTTGAAACAACTTGAGGGTGAGTAAATTAAAGGGATAAAATGAAAATGGTCATCATTTAAAGTAACATGAACACTAATATAAAGTGTGACCAAACTGAAAACAGCACCGGAGAAAAAGTTACTCTTACAACAAAGAAAAAGACGATTACTTGTATGAAACCATTTATGTTAATTCATCATGATTTATTCTCACAATCGGAGAGAGCTGTTTATCAATACAAATCACTGCTCTATTTTTAATGTTAATATGTAATTTTAACTCAAATGGGGAAAACTGCTCAGTAAAAGAGTCTAATTCCAGCATTGTGAAGGACACTGACTGCCTTATATTACGATGTAAACTACATTGTCACATTTTGCCGCAAATCTGTGAATGTGTTTGGTCATAGTCCGGTAGACTTGTACTTTGCATTTATCAGCTATTATATTTGATACTTGAATGTTATGATTTGTACAGTACAAGTTTTGATTTTGAAGGAACTAAATGTGGAAATGTTAATTTGGCTCAATTAATTATAAAGGATAAGAGTTGAAAAATATATTAAATGAAAAGATGTGTCTTTATTGTCAGCATTAGCAAACTGTACATAGATAAATAGGCATAGACATTGTAATCATAATTCATGTTTTTGTCATACTGTCATAACACACAACAGAAGACGGTAATAAAAAGCACGCGTCTCTCAGAGCTACATCAGTCTGGTTTACGTTTCTGGACAAAGAAAAAAATGTGAACATGCCATAAAATAAAAATACATTTGAATTGCCATGCAAAATCGTATTTAAATAATATTGAAAATAACTTTTTTCTACATTTTAAATAATAAAAAAAATAAAAAATAAAACTTTTCTTAGCCCAAGCAAATAATTTTGGCCATTTTCTTGGACGGTATAAGTGCAGTACCTTATGCTTATGTCAGTGCTATTTAGTCCATAATTATATATGATTTTCCTTCTGTTTCCTTGGGACAGAAGAAGAGGTTCACCAGCTTGGCTGTCCAACACTGGTCTACATTGCAATGAGTTCAATAGTACACAGTTTAGTGAAAAATGAAATTAGCAGCAGTAACTATACAGGAACAGGAATCAGCTTTGGCTAACACTAGTCCATTCTGTGTCCTGCCGTGTAATATGAAACACATGAAGGCATTAGTAAAGTCTCATACAGGTGGCGGGCCGTTGGTGTAGCGGAGCATGGGATGAAAAGATCGGGCGAAATTGTTGGCATGGGCGCAGCTGTAATCCTGCTCAGTCATGGGCACCAGACAGGTCAGGCCCACTATGAGCAGCAGTAGGAGCTGCAGCGGCAGAGCCGCCCGGAGCACTCGCAGCAGAAAGGGCTGGCAGCGAGCCACAGCAGCGCCACCTTGTGACCCGGAGGAACCAGAGCGAGACGAAGCGCAGCCAGAACCTCTGGGCAACCTACAAAAACATCATGCCAATAGATTATCATTTATTAGTCCATTCTAATGACACACGGAAATGTCTTGAGATACACAGAACTTCTGCTATTCAGTTTATCATGTTATCAGATCATTGTCATTGTTAACCATCTTAAAGGCACAGTATGTAAGTTTCGCCGCTAGAGGTCGCTTATTCAAAACAAAGGCGTAGCTTGATGACGGCGTGAATGGAATCATGGGAGTTGTAGTCTTGACTCTTCACCTCCACAGCCGATGGAAAGGAATCCGACGGACTCAGGCAGAAATCATGTTCATGAATGAGCAAATGTATTAAAGTTTTATTAACGTTACGGTGGTATGAAGCAGGACGCGCCGAGAGCCCTTGAGAGCGAATGCTAATGAGAGAGACCTGCGCCAAACACCGTCTCTGAGCTTTTATTCTGCTTATGCTGCAGTCGCCGCTTCCGCTCTTCTCGTTGTGTATGTGGGGGAACGCAGTGCTGTTTTACATGCTTAAAACAATCATACTAAATACATTTGAGTGTGTTGAAAGTTATGTTATAACGTTACTCTGTGCGTTCGCTCGGTGGCTGCTATGAGAGACTTGTTGCACTTTGCAGTAATCTAGATCAATATTAGAATATCATATTAATAAAAACAGGATGACTAAATGACTGTTGCTAAATGACATGCGATTAATTTTAACATATATTGTATGATGGAGAAAGCTCTCTCTGATTATGCTGTTAGCCACTTGACTAAATAGTGTTGTCTCTGAGGTAAAAACGTTACTCGCGGTGAATCAAGAAAACAAGCGATTCAAACAATAAGACTAACCGTGTTGAGCTGTATAACAATGATCAGTTTTCTGTTGATAAATGTATCCAAACAGTTGCTCGTCTAATAAAACACACTATATTAAAGCGTCTTTGGTGTTTCCATGGTTTCTATGGAAATCAAGGCTAGCGCGGATATGACATCATTGGCAGGAAGGACACGGTCCGTAAAACACTGGTTAAAATAGAGGATTTCTCTGGATTTAAACATTGTTGGAAACGTTTGAGATAATGTAAGTACAGGTCAACAAAATATATAACATTGTTCTAGTGGATATTTTAATCTAAAAATCTTACATATTGTGCCTTTAAAGCAAGCAAACATCATTTTAGTGCCTGTTTTGCTATTTGCATATAATCATAAATGTTGTCACTTGCTGCACACATTAAATCTCCAGATCGTTTGTTCTCGGACAGATATCGTTTCCCATATTTGTGTTATAATCAAAGACACTTCCATATTTTGTAATACTTCATAATATATTTCATTAAGAAGCCACAAAAAACATGATATAATGCTTAAATGAGTAATTCATGTGCATTCAAATATGAAAATATACAAATCGAGGTGTCATGGCATTTCTATCTGAATGTAAATTAAAAGAATACCTTGTTAAGCATTACATACATGTTGTGTTTGTTAATGTTGTTAATGAAAGCTCTTATTAAGTTTTACACAATATGGCTGCCTTTATGCATTTTTCTCTGATACAAGGCAGAGATGAGTGTGACTGCAAAAAAACAAAACAATGAAAGCAACATGGTTTGGAAAATGACTGATACATCTAATATTTTCACATGGCATCAAGAATGGCGGAAGATGATGGACCCATGAGGATTTTGAACAGTTTCTGAGTGGTTTTTATGTTCAAAGGACACATTGTCAGACTCAATATTATGTTCTTGGGGAAAAGCACATAAGATTAGTAAGAATCCTTGACTTGGAACCAAAACAAACTCATTTCTTAGAACTGAACAACCCCACCGCAGAGGATCAGGCCTCTGATCTGAATGGATCTGGGATCTGGATCGGGAATGAGTTCCATCATCCCCCTGCATTCTAAAGCCGAGAGACAGGTACCTGTGACGTGGAAGCCTGGCTGAGGATCCCGGTTCTGACACACTACATTTGCCTCGTAGCTGTTGTGCAATGAGCAAAAGGGAGGGAGGGAGGGAGGGATAAAAGAAAGAAAGAATGTTTCAGTCCCAGCAAATAAAGACAAAGCTTGTGGTGACAAGCAGAGACATATAGCCAGGCCATCAGTATAATCACAAATCAGTAACAAACAAAACAAAAGGCGGCAGCAAAATAGGTGGCAATGACAAAAAAAAGAAATCTTGCACAGTGCAAGAAACCTGGCTTTCCACACGGACGCCTTCAAACAAATCCACTACAACTGACTGTGGCTTGATTTGATTCAAAGCATGTCTCAAGGTAAAGCCAGCGTTTCTTGTATAAATTTCACGAGAAGTGAAGAACTTCTGGAGCCACAAATAAACATTGTTTACAGGGGGGTGAGGAGGTGAGCAAATATCCCAGGGGAATTAAATATTACCGTGGAACCAATGTAGAGAAAAAATTTCCCCTGATATAAGCTCAACCACCTCACTTTAGCAGGACAGGCATACCCGAAATTATATCAAAAAAGGGAGAGGAGATGCATTACCGATTGTCGTTTAGTAGAAACGCTGACATCTGAAACGGGACTGACCGATCCAGAAGTATCTGCGTTATCCGTGACAGACCAGAGGGATGCATCCTGTGAGTCGGGTGAAGATCTGAGTTTTAGCTTTGAAATGGAGATCTAAGGAAGTCTGATATTATGATACAATAGCCGCGTTTCCACTGTCAGGCACAAAGCGGGCGTACTAGTGCGTGCCAGGGCCAGTCGTGTTTCCACGGTCACTTCCAGGGGTTGATCGGGCCTCATCTGGGCTTCCTTGGGGCCAACGGCCAGGGTTTTTTGGCCCGCCGAATACCTTGGTCTAAAGCAGGCCGGCTCAGACTAGAGGAGTGGTTATGAACAAAGGCGGAGTTTATCTGAGGTTTATCCGCGGATGATTTCATATCCCAGCTAACATCAGCATTAAAGACTTTTAAAATCATTTTAGCTCAGAACTCACTTTCAGACAGCAGCGAGTGTTTGTGATCTGATCTGGATTCTGATCACCGGATAAGGCAGAAATATTTATATGCAATGCAAAAGACTATGAGCACTAACTATTACTATAGTAAACATGGTAAATATGACCGCTTGAAGAAATCATATAGGCGAACACAATCGTGTATTTATTTCATCTGTCAGTACGTCTCGTCTCTTTATACCGGGCTGTCTGAGATCCATATTTAGCTCCGCATTTCATAATATAAAGCAACTCCAGTTTTTCGGGAGCTTCCTCTGTTTCTCTGAATGAAAACATAACTGTATTGGGACGATCACTGGAGAGAGCGCTAAAGCTCCTCAGGTCGTGTTTTTGTTGGAAAGTTTGCAGAAATGATCGTAACATACTGTCATGTGACTACAAATAAACAGAAACAGATGCGACTGAATAAGTGTGTGTGTCCTCTTTCTTTAGTGAAATAACAGTGAATGCCACTTTATTTCTGTGGGACTAATGTGCAATCTTGGCACATATTAATTCATTATGATCAATGCATCACTTATTATTGTAAAACTGTGGTAAAACATCGAAGCTTGGGTTTTAAATCTTTAAGTAAACGACAAAAATGCCAACAAACGGCCGGGTTATCATGTTGTTTTGCGATCTCGCTAGTTTCCAGTGATTTCTTTCTGATTAGTTTTCTGATAAACTCCCATTTGTTGGTGAAATGATGTTGTGTGTGACGTTGTTCAGAGAGGTGTGTTACGGGCGGCTTTTAGTGAAGCGCTGCGGAGCTTCAGGCCCGGTGGTGGAAACACAGCGAGGTTTTGGGCTCGGTGCTACAGTTCTGAGGCCCGGCCCATTAAAAGCCCTGGCTCACACTGGCCCGACAGTGGAAAAGCAGCTAATGTCTAATGTCCCTTTTTTATCTGTCAAACCGGCCATCTGATCAAACCAGATGAAGTAGTAATGCATGTGCTTGCAGACTGACCTGTCTGTTCCCAGAGGTCTGGAGCTCTTTTTCTAGCAGCTCTAGGTCTGTGTCGACAGCCTTCAGAAGCAGTTGCAGACGGTTCCCGATGACGTGCACCCTCTCCTGGGCCTCCAGACACTCGCTGCCATGTGCCTGCACCAGCAGCTGCCCCGAGAGCTCCTGCAGACTGTCCACCTTCTGCTCAGTCTCCGTCAGCTCCCGCTGGATTTGCTGCAGACAAATGTGTATCAATGTACTTCAGCTTGGTAAACTTAAGAACGTTTTGACTATGGATGAACTCCGATTTTCATAATGTAATGCCAAAAAACATACTTTAAAGTACAATAAATTAATCTTTATTTATTCTGCATTCAGTATTGGGTGGATAGTATTATTAGGATAAACACATTTATGTCCATCCATACCAAAAAGTAGTGACCTGTTCAGAGGTACCTTTAGTGCTCTGTAATGAGCTCGTAGTGTATGGCGATCTAGCCCTGATGCGATTGGGATGATCTCATTCCTCCGGCGGTCAATGTTTTCCAGCCAGAGAAGAAGACCATGACTCAGCTCATGAAACTCCTGTAGAAAAGCAGAACGTGTGTGTGAGTGAGTGACAGTATCTGCCTGTGTGTGTTTTTTTAATGTACACTACCATTCAAAAGTTTGAGGTCAGTCAGATTTTTTATGTTTTTGATAAAAAATACATTAAAAGCAGTAATATTGTGAAATATAACCATTTAAAATAACTGTTTTCTATTTGAATATATTTTAAAATTTTAAATTAAAATTAAAATTTATTCATCTGATGTTAAAGCTGAATTTTCAGCATCATTACTCCAGTCTTCAGTGTCACGTGATCCTTCAGAAATCATTCTAATATGATGATTTGGTGCTCAAGAAACATTTCTTATTATCAATGTTAAAAAACTGCTTAATATTTTATATTTTTTTTATCACTTTTGACCAATAGGTGGCGCTGTTATGAAACCAATGAGGTGTGGTCAGAGTGAGGTGACAATGACAAATACGAAGTTTGGTGTCAATATGCCATGCATTGCAGAGATACAGCCTCAGAGTCATTTTGGCATCATGCCGGAAATCCATAACTTTTGTCTGCACAGTCTGAAGATGATCCAACTCGAATTTAGGGAAAATCAGACAAACGGTCTAGGAGGAGTTCGAAAAAGTAGGTTTTTAAAGAAAATAAAAATGGCAGACAGGAAGTACGACCGACTATGGCAAAATTTGTATCTATGTTCTCGGCATGACCCAAGGAATCTATTAAGAGTTTTATTACAATGGAAATGGAAATTTCATTATAACTTTTGACCACAAGGTGGCGCTGCCCAGAAACTTTTTGAGTACTGTCGAGTTTCGTAACAATACGCCAATGCGTTCGTAAAATATAGCATTTTACGACAAAATTCAAAATGGCCGACGCCCAAAATGGCTGATAAGGGGAAAATTGGGTATCGTTCGACTCGGCATGACGCACTAAAGATGCTCTAAAGAGACCAGGTGATATATCACGATACTGTGATATATTATTTTTCAGGATTTGATAAATAGAAAGTTCAAAAGAACAGATTTTATTTGAAATAAATATTTTGTAACATTATACATTTCTTTACTGTCACTTTTGATCAATTTAATGCATTTTTGCTGAATAAAATTATCACTTTAAAAAAATAAAAATAAACGTTTGATGGGTAATGTACATGTACCTGGCACTGCATCAGAGCATCCTGGAGCGCAGTTCTCCAATCCTTGAGCGATTTTCCCAGTCGATCCCAGCGTGAGTTCATCTCCTTGAGTTTCGCTTTTAGTTCCTGGCTCTCCTCTGAGTCTGACTGGAGGAGTGCAACGCTATTTAAGTTGATGGACAGTACTTTGGACTTATGGGAATCCATGGCCCTCTGTAACTCCTGCTGAGACAAAAACATACAGTTTGTGTTAGAAAGTTGTGTGTTGGTTTTTGAGATTGCATTGTGATATGTATTTAAGTGCAAGTCTTGTTTTGGTTAATCAGGTCTTCAGTTGTTTATCTCGGTTGTTAAATTGCTCTGAAGGGAAGGTCAGCTTACAGTCTTTGGGCTGTATACAAGTTTTAGTCTGTGAGTGAATAAAAATAGACTGGTGAAATCAGATGCTCCAAGATTTTAACAGACTCTGTATGTGGGTCAACGGGATGCTGTGGATTTCCTCTGGTTCATTTCTGTTGCTGACATCCTGCCTGATTTGAAATGTCAGTGTGTTTGTGTGAGCAAGACTTGTTTTACAGCATTTTACCCACATATGGTTGCACTTCAGTGCCAAATGTATCTGTTTACTGCTTGGGCATGACTAACTGTTATATTTACAGTAATAAGAAATACTACATTTGTACTTTCAGCAACAAAGAAGATAAAAATCATTCTTTTTCAATGAAATTTTGGGCCACCACTTATGATACAACGTGGACCAAATCAGCATATTAGAATGGTTTCTGATGGATCATGTGACACTGAAGACTAATACAGCTGCAAGCAGCCATTAAGGGGCCAAGCACAAAGAAGGCACAAGAAGTCATGACTGGGAACATTAGACCAACTGCAACAATGAGCAATTAAAAGCAAATTACGATGATTTTAGGCAAAATGCCTGAAAAATCATATACAATCAGTAGTAATTTGATTTAATGATTTATCACTTTTGACCAATAGGTGGTGCTGTTACGAAACTGATGTGTTGTGGTCAGAGTAAAGTGACACTGACACATGCAAAGTTTGGTGTCAATGTGCCATGCATTGCAGAGATACAGCCTCAGAGTCATTTCGGCATCATGCCATCAAATTTGTTGCTGCGGTATATGAAAAGGGTTTCGTCTATCAACACGAAATTCATAACTTTTTGTCTGCATTTGGTGAAAATCGGACAAACGGTCTAGGAGAAGTTCGAAAAAGTAGGTTTTTAAAGAAAATCTAAATGGCACAGAAAAATGTTCTCGGCATGACCCAAGGAATCTATTAAGACCAGTTTCATTACAATGGGCTAATTTAATCAAAAGTTATTAGCATTTTTGGAAATTTCATTATAACTTTTGACCACAAGGTGCCCTAAAACTTTTTGTGTACTGTCAGGGAGTGGTGCCGAAGACACATACCGAGTATCGTAATGATACGGCAATGCGTTTGTAAAATATAGCATTTTACGACAAAATTCAAAATGGCCAACACCCAAAATGAGAGATATGGGAAAACTGGGTATCGTTCAACTCGGCATGAACGATGAGTCTAAAGAGACCAGTTTTGATTTTTGGCCAAACCATTCAAAAGTTATAAGCAAACTAGGTGACGCTGCGCCGAAACTGTACAGGTCGCCTCAGGTCATGGTTGCCATAACACACACCAAGTTTGGTCAGAATACGCTAAAGTGTTGCGGAGATATAGCCTCACTTTCATTTTGGCGTGCTCTTCATCGAATACGTTTGCACGTTATTCAAGAACATTCGGTTATTCGGAGCAACGGCCTAGGAGGAGTTCTAAAAAGTAGGCTTTTTGCAAAATTCAAAATGGCAGAAAAATCTGCAATTGAATCGTCTTGAGCCAAGGAATCAGAATTTTGTTTCTAGCCCTTACGTTTCAAAAGTTATTATCATTAACGTGAGTGCAACTTTGGACTGTTGGTGGCGCTAGAGGGATTGAGTTAGAGACTCCAAATTTGCTGTGGTGACAGTTCTGTCCTCTATCTGTGTGCCAAATTTCAGAACTTTCCCGCAAGCGGTTCTATGGGATGCCATACACTTCCAGAGAGGAAGAAGAACACCAACGATTACAATAGGTGCCTACGCACCTTCGGTGCTAGGCCCCTAATGATGCTGAAAATTCAGCTTTGCCATCACAGGAATAAATTACATTTTGAAATATGTTAAAATAGAAAAAAAGTTCTTTTAAATTATAATAATTGTTGTTTTTTGTGTATTTTTGAACACATAAATGCAGCCTAGATGAGCATAAAAGACTTCTTTCAAAAACATTAAAAAAATCTTACCAACTCCAAATGTTTGAACAGAAACGCCTTTCCCCTGCAGAATATTCATTCTTCATTCTTTAGTGGCAACAGAGCTGTTAAGTCATGATGCCAATTTGTAGGGCAACCCAGAAGGCTAATTCACCATGGGTCCT
Organism: Coreius guichenoti; assembly: GCA_039654105.1. Lineage (NCBI taxonomy): Eukaryota > Metazoa > Chordata > Actinopteri > Cypriniformes > Gobionidae > Coreius > Coreius guichenoti. The sequence continues at coordinate 3,948,831 of CM077185.1, forward strand.
CTTGGGACTTCTAATGGGCTTTTAGAATAGCGGTTCTCGATTTATGTTATAGAACGGGAAAGGCTCTCTATGTAGCATTAACCACAGACCTTATTTTACTCTTAAATTGAAAACTTTTTTTTTTTTTTTTTTAAATCGCATTATCTATTCCAGAGGGAACACATAGCGAAACAGCCTTTGGTGAACAGCCTGATTAGGCACGTAACATGTGACAATAATATTGTTGGCTTGTATGTTGAAATGTTTATCCAAATTCTCCGGATTTTAAGACTACAAACAGAATAGCCCTGTAAATCTGGTTTGTGATGATGCTATGGGCCAAATGTGCAGCCCACCAATAGCATTAGGAAGGAGCACTTAAATCTGAACTGTGCAAATATGCACAAACACATATTCCCAAGTACAAATATGTTCTTGTAAACCAAATAGACAACACAAACCTTGAGTTTTCTAATTCTCTGCTCAATAGTGTGTATATCTGCACTGAGATCTTTCCCTCTCAGCTCTGCTAACTCTGCCTCGGCCTGGCCGAGCCACGCCTCCATGGTGCCCAGGTCAGAGGTCATCTGTTGCCAAAGCACCAGGTCTTCTCTCTGCCTGTGATCTGAATCAGCAGACTGGGCCTGGATCAGCTCCCAGCGCTCAATGACACCTGAAATATGACAATTACCACAATACTATCAAATTTAAACATAGTGTACTTAGCAACCTCAGCGTCTCTGTGCTGGACTCACCTGTGCTCTGTGTCTCAGTGTTATCAGGGTTGCTCAGGCCTGACAGATTGTCCTCTTCCTCCTCCAGCTCCCCCTCAACCCTCCTGACCGCTTTCAGACTGCCATGACAATCATCCATTAGCCGCATCTGTGCAGAGCAAAGACACAAATCAAACGTTTATTAACTTTGCCTCATTCAATGGCCATTGCAGACGAAACTGACCGAGCAGCACATGGAATCTGTACTTACATAGCCAATGTAAGAGGTGTCGTGGCCACCCATAGTGCCATCTGTCTGCTGGAGGCTGTAACGGCTGGTGTCCAGCATATTGTCTAATAATCGAACTGCTTCACCTGCAGGAGTTTATGCATTGATTAACACGGGATGTCACATGACCACCTTAAAAAATTAGGATCATTCGGTGATCACGTTGCGAATGTATTAGGAGTTTTGTAAGCTTTAAAACATGTTAAGTTTTATTTGTGTTATTCGCAGAATATGGAATGTAAATATTATACAGAGAACTTACTGGCTCTGTATTTAAGATATCTTTAGTTATAACAGTGAAAAATTAAACAAAATATCAATGTTGACTGTTACATGCTGGAAGGAATGGGCATTTGTAAAACTGATTCATGCATGTGGTTCCAACAATAGGGCAACATGAGAGCTCAACGCGCTGCAACTGAAGAAAACACATGCAGATAGAAAAAAACACCAGCAAATTAAGAAAACATCTTCATCAGTTTGACAACACATGTTCTGCAAATACTCACAATTCAACAAAATACAGAAACGCGCTGAAAATAGCACAGACCACAACGGAAATGTTTAAAGGAGACCCCAACAAGTGATGAACCTGACTGGGACCGCATATTGTTCAATGTGTACTTGTCAGTGGTGTTGTCGATGACCTGAAAGGTGAGTTTTTGTTTATTTTAACATCCTGATCGTATGTGTGTATTGAGTATTTGCAGTGTGTTTCTGTATTTGGCTGCGTTGTGAGTATTTGCAGCACATGTAGGAAAAAATTCAATTTTTTCAATTTTTTGGGACTCTATTTTTAAATTTTAGCAACCAAAAGCATGTCTAATTAATTGAAATCATGAAACTTTTTATTAAAAGTTTAACAAAAATGACATGTTTAGGGCCCTATGAAATAGTTTTGTTTTCTGTTTTAAGTTTTCTGGATTCCATCTGAATGGACATTACATTTTAACAATCAAAAAGCATGTCTAATTAATTAAATTCATTAAAGCAACAATTTATTATTTTAAAAATAAAATTTAATTTCTAAGAAGTTTTTTTATTTCAGAAATTCTGTTGTGTATTTAAATTTTTCTGGCAATCAAATGAAGTCATAAAACATGAATTTAATTTATCTTTTAATCATGAAATTAAACATTTTGTCAAAGTGCTGCACAAAAATAGTTTTAATAATAATTTATTGGTATTATTATTAATGTTAGTACTATTATTACATTGAGACGTAGCTAAATTCTACTGTACAACAGTAATATATTTCTGTGACAGTTATATGACTTGATTTAAGTGTACTGACTTGCTTTTTATTTATTCATTGGAAAATTTACAAATTCCATGAAATTCCGTGTTATACAATAAACTCTGTTTTTATGATTCAGTCCGTGTTTTCTGCATCGCTGGAATCATACGGCCCTACATGTGTTGTCAAACTGATGTTTTCTTAATTTGCCTGTATTTTTTCTATTTGCATGTGTTTTGCATGAGCTCTCTCGGCCACTGTAAACAAGATCCGCTTTACAGAAGTGAAAGAAATAAATACTGTTATTCAGCAAGGATACATTAAAATTGATCAAAAGTGACAGGAAAGACATTTATAATCTTACAAAAGCTTTCAATTTGAACTTTATATTCATCAAAGAATCACTGTTTCCACAAAATATATTAAGCAGCACAACTGTTTTCAACATTGATTGCTCTCGATATATTTAATACATCAGATGCAGCTGCTTTGCAATCTGGTCACCAGATTTCTAGATTTAATGAACAATATCCCATTAATTATTTCCACTCGACTACACTTCGAATCTCTTGGTGTACAATTGGAGTATCTCTCATCAAATGATCAACTCTCTCTTTTGGTTTATTTTCAAAGAGGCACTTTAAAACTTTATTTTCTCCATTTTCTTCAAATCTAATACCTATTAGCATCCTTTGCTATGAGAAGGCTTTTAAAGTTGGGAAACGCAACAGAATTTCTCAGAATGTTTGACATGCACTTTTCTTAAAAAAAAAATCATGCAATAGTGCAGTTCATGCAATATGATATTTGAAAACGACGCTTCAGCATGCAGTGTAGTTAGCATTAATTTAGCATGCCACAACGTATTGCCTACCAGAGGAGGACCTCAATGTGTTTTCTGTTAATTTTATATAAGCCTCAGGGCTCTCAGGAATCACTACGTCTGTGGAAAAGAGATACACAACAAGACAAACCAACAGTTTATCGAGAAGACCTGTTCAGGGTGTTGGGACACTCAGTTGGAGCATTATCTCATGAACATCAAGTCAAGTTCACTCACTTGTAAGTGCTGCAGTGGCCATAGACAGTAACTCCTCATCCTCATCTTTTTGTCGACCCCGTTCTGCAGACATGGTATGGCCCATGGGGTCCAGGTCATAGTCATGGTCCCATTCCAGAGGGATGGAGTCTACGCTGGCAGGGGTGTCCCGTCCAGAGCCGTTTGTGCGAGCAGGAGCAGTGGCAGCTGAAGGTGGTCTGCTAGATGTCTGGGACATGGCACCATCCTCACCCCACTGAAGGTCTGAGAGGTCACCTGACTCCAATTCACGATCTGAGCCTTCACACTCATCATCGGTTAGCTGCGAACAAAGAGGTAGCACGAAAGTGAGAACCACCTTTACTCAGGCAAAACAAAATTCACTGTATGAATTAAATATACATCGATCCTTATTAAAGATACAAAAGTTATTCAGTGAAGATCAGTGAGTGATTTTCTCTTTGTCTTTTGTTATTTGATAAAAGATTAAAGGCACAATATGTAATTTTCGCCACTAGAGTTCGCTTATTTAAAACAAAGACGCAGCTTGATGACGCCTTGATTTCGTGGAATCATGGGAGTTGTTGTCTTCACCTCTACAGCCGGTGGAAAAGAATCCGACGGGACTCGGGCAGAAATCATATTCATGGATGAGCTAATGTATTAAAGATTTATGAACGTTACTGTAGTATGAAGCAGGTTGGGGCGAAACGAGGCGTTGGAGCGATTGCTAATGAGAGACGAGAGCAGTGGAGCTTTTATTCTGCCGCAGACGAGCGCTTCCGCTTCTTCCGCTCATGCGTATGTGGGGGAACGCAGCGCTGTTTTATCATATTACACACATTCGAGTGTGTTGAAAGTTATGTTATAATGCTACTCTGTGCGTTCGCTCGGCGCTACTATGAGACACTTGTTCACACTGCAGTAAGAGATTGATATTAGGCATGGTAAAACATGGTACTCGCGCTAAATCACAAAAACCAGATTTAAACAATAAGACTAACTGTGTTGAGCTTTATAACAATGATTAGTTTCTGTCGATGAATGATCCAAACAGTTGCTCGCCTGTCTAATAAAACACATCATATATTAAAGCGTCTTTGGTGTTTCCATGGTTTCTACAAAATAAAAACGGAAATTGAGGGTAAACGTGGGTATGATGTCATTGAACGGTCCGTGTCCTGGGTAAAATGCCTTATTTCTCTGGATTTAAACATTGTTGGAAACATTTGGGATAATGTAAGTACACAAGTCAACAAAATATATAACGCTCTAGTGGTTTTTGGATATTTGAATCCAAAAATCGTACATATTGTGCCTTTAATGACCCTGACAGCAGCAGGTTTATTAGCAGCTTTAAGACCGAATGCACAGATCTAATAAACTGACACACATCTGGTTTTCACCCCAACTGTTTGTTCACTTAAGACATAGCGGACTGTGTTTACATGAATACCCCACGATAGGTATTTTCACATAATTGAGTGTGTATTTGGCCTTTTAAATGCAACAAGCCGCAAAAGAGAACTGAATTCAGGATCAGAGTTCAATAACGGCTTACTGAACTTAACTCTTTTTAACATCATGCACATCCTGCTCTTTATTTTTTAGATTAATGCATGTTTCTTTCTGAAGTGTGCTACACATTCTGTGTTAAAAACAATATAATATTATAATATAATATAAATGTGTAATGTTAGACACTTTATATCGTCCCGACTATATATATATATATATATATATATATATACAAACCCGATTCCAAAAAAGTTGGGACACTGTACAAATTGTGAATAAAAAAGGAATGCAATAATTTACAAATCTCATAAACTTATATTTTATTCACAATAGAATATAGATAACATATCAAATGTTGAAAGTGAGACATTTTGAAATGTCATGCCAAATATTGGCTCATTTTGGATTTCATGAGAGCTACACATTCCAAAAAAGTTGGGACAGGTAGCAATAAGAGGCCGGAAAAGTTAAATGTACATACAAGGAACAGCTGGAGGACCAATTTGCAACTTATTAGGTCAATTGGCAACATGATTGGGTATAAAAAGAGCCTCTCAGAGTGGCAGTGTCTCTCAGAAGTCAAGATGGGCAGAGGATCACCAATTCCCCCAATGCTGCGGCGAAAAATAGTGGAGCAATATCAGAAAGGAGTTTCTCAGAGAAAAATTGCAAAGAGTTTGAAGTTATCATCATCTACAGTGCATAATATCATCCAAAGATTCAGAGAATCTGGAACAATCTCTCTGCGTAAGGGTCAAGGCCGGAAAACCATACTGGATGCCCGTGATCTTCGGGCCCTTAGACGGCACTGCATCACATACAGGAATGCTACTGTAATGGAAATCACAACATGGGCTCAGGAATACTTCCAGAAAACATCGTTGGTGAACACAATCCACCGTGCCATTCACCGTTGCCAGCTAAAACTCTATAGGTCAAAAAAGAAGCCATATCTAAACATGATCCAGAAGCGCAGGCGTTTTCTCTGGGCCAAGGCTCATTTAAAATGGACTGTGGCAAAGTGGAAAACTGTTCTGTGGTCAGACGAATCAAAATTTGAAGTTCTTTTTGGAAAACTGGGACGCCATGTCATCCGGACTAAAGAGGACAAGGACAACCCAAGTTGTTATCAGCGCTCAGTTCAGAAGCCTGCATCTCTGATGGTATGGGGTTGCATGAGTGTGTGTGGCATGGGCAGCTTACACATCTGGAAAGGCACCATCAATGCTGAAAGGTATATCCAAGTTCTAGAACAACATATGCTCCCATCCAGACGTCGTCTCTTTCAGGGAAGACCTTGCATTTTCCAACATGACAATGCCAGACCACATACTGCATCAGTTACAACATCATGGCTGCGTAGAAGAAGGATCCGGGTACTGAAATGGCCAGCCTGCAGTCCAGATCTTTCACCCATAGAAAACATTTGGCGCATCATAAAGAGGAAGATGCGACAAAGAAGACCTAAGACAGTTGAGCAACTAGAAGCCTGTATTAGACAAGAATGGGACAACATTCCTGTTCCTAAACTTGAGCAACTTGTCTCCTCAGTCCCCAGACGTTTGCAGACTGTTATAAAAAGAAGAGGGGATGCCACACAGTGGTAAACATGGCCTTGTCCCAACTTTTTTGAGATGTGTTGATGCCATGAAATTTAAAATCAACTTATTTTTCCCTTAAAATGATAAATTTTCTCAGTTTAAACATTTGATATGTCATCTATGTTGTATTCTGAATAAAATATTGAAATTTGAAACTTCCACATCATTGCATTCTGTTTTTATTCACAATTTGTACAGTGTCCCAACTTTTTTGGAATCGGGTTTGTATATATATATATATATCGTCATCCGTCCAGCCCCTTTGTGCTATTCGTGTGTAGACGTCTCACCGGCAGGCGTGTGAGTTTCCTGTAGTAGCGCTCCACCCGACCAAACACCTCCCTGCAGTATCTCTGCAGCTCATCCAGCTCTTCCTCTATGACAGCAGCATCCAGAGGCTCACTCTTCTCCATCAGAACCTCCCCCTGCCCAAACACACTCTCCATCTTCCCCATGTTCAGACTGATCTCCTGCTGGAATGCCTGGGGCACACAAGTGAAGTCATAAGAGTTTTTTAAGTCCCCCTGTAGTCAATAATTTTATCCCTTAAAACTCATCTTTGATCACCAAAATGGTATATTTAAACATTTTCCAATTAAAAAATGTTTTATTCATGCCTTAAAATAGCTTGAATGTAACTCTACACCCTTGCTTCATTTAGTATGCATGGAACCATGGATATACAAATGAGCCCCGCCTCCACTCACTCATACAGGCTTGTCTACAAGTTGATGTATCAGAATGGCAATGCGTTTCATGTATCACTCTCTGCAACGGTAATTAATATGATTAGCCTTTATAAAACAGCTAATAATGTGTTGCTAATGTTACACAAACAATGTTCCCATCCGCCATCTCAGTCTCAGCATCCTCAGAAACGCTTTGAACATCATAGAGCGTCAGTAGAGAAAGGCATATAGTTCATCATAACATCATAATATACATCATATACATAATTCACCTGCTATATTGCTAAATGTACATGACTTTTCATATCAATAGAAAAATATACCGGGATGACTTCTCTTGAGACTCCTGGTTCAGAGAATAGTTAATGATATGCTAAAGCTCCGCCGGTTACAAGGTAGTTTGTGACGTCAGAAACACCAGCGATTTCAAACTGCGTTTTTGAGACTGTCTTTGGTTCACTGCAGTTTTAAGGAGAAAATACTCAGCAATGGTGTTGACTTATGACTTTGCACATGGCTTGTCCTAAAGCATATTAAAAACACCACATAGACATATAAACTACATTAAAAACTTAATTTTCACCACAAGGGGACTTTAAATAAAATTTTAAGTAAATGTTCTACAGAACAAGTAAAAATAATTTTGTGTCAGAGTTTTCCAGGTCTAATATATATCATGCATGTTAGTGAATTGTCAATGTATAAAACGTGTAGAATTTTTTTTTTGGGCTAAAATATTAGCAATGAATATTTAATATGTAATTAATATTTTAAATGTATATACACACACAGCCCTCACCTTTAGTTGTCTGATCTTGGCCTGAACGTCACACTCTGAGAAATGCTCGATGTTTGTGAGCTGCAGATCCATCTCGGTCAGCCATACCAGAATACCATCTCGGGCCGTCTCAAACTCCTCTCGCTGACCAATGAAATGCTGCAGGACAAAAGAGGGACAAGACAATAAACCAAACTGCTCATCTGTGTAGTTTCGGTTTTGCATCAATAGTTCTCAGAGGAACATAATTAAAAGTATCTTGTAAAAACAGTAATATTATTCAAATTTAAAATAACTTTTCTATTTGAATATATTTTAAAATGTAATTTATTCCTGTGATCAAAGCTGAATTTTCAGCATCATTACTCCAGTCTTCAGTGTCACATGATCCTTCAGAAACCATTCTAATATGATGATTTGATGCTCAAGAAACATTTATGATTATTATAGTGTTGAAAACAGTGCTGCTAAATATTAATGCATCCTTGCTGAATGAAAGTATTAATTTCTTTAAAAAAAATAAAAACATACTGACCCCAAACTATGAAACAGTAATGTATGTAAAGTATAATTGGTAATACATCACCTTAAGTCTGCGCAAGATGGCTGCTACTCTCCTCTGTAGTACATCCCAGCGTCGGTTCCCATCATGCACCATTTGTCGTAGATGGCAGGACGAGTCTGTGCGGTTCTCGCGTGCCAGCCTTCTATACTGCTTATTGATCAGCTCCAGCTGGGTCAGACACTCCTGCACCTGTCTCTGAAATGCCTGTGATATAATAGCAATGTATGTAAGACCAGCTGGAAGCGTCTCGTGCAAATAATACCATTACATACTGTGCAAACAATGTGTGAGATTCACAAACACACTGGTAAAACTCACTAGCTACACCTTGTTTGAGTTATGTGAAGCATTTTTAAAAAGAAATCATGGTTTTAGCATTTGTTTAAGTCATCAATGACTAAAGGTTAAAGTGGACTGGACTGTAGCCATTGGGTGCCAGCAGTGAGACACGTGCAGGGGTGACCCCACTGACCCAGTCTCTGGAAAGTGAACGAAAGTCATCTAAGTACAGGCTGGTGACAGATACTTGATATCTTTTTTTCTTTCTCGTGTTTGTATGCGGCTGTTCACAGGTGTAAAGTGCGTGAGACGATAGTTACAAGTCAACTATCATGATTACGGGTTAAATAAAATAAAAAGACATATTACAAAATTACATCTATTTTCATATTAAACATCGCAACATACATTTATCATTCAGTTTAGGGCTTTTGAATTAGACAGATTAGATTAAGTGAAGTTTATAAATAATTAATATTTATATTAGTGCTGTCAATCGATTAAAAAAATAATCACGCATTTTTTCTTTAATTAATTGCAATTAAAAACAGAGTTTATAATATTATTTATATATTATAATATATTTATAAAAAATATAATATTTTTATATTGTAATAATTTCACAGTTACTCTCCAAATTAATGTAGAAACAACTTAAAGACAGTATATTTTAAATAATTGTTTAATGGCATGTTTTTATGAATGAAGGCCAGTATCACTGATAATAATACTGATACTGATGTCTCTATGAAATGTATTGTTTTAAAACATTAATGATAGACATTCAACATTATAGTATAATTAAAAGCTATCAATTTCAACATTTATTAGGCTTTAAAAAAAATAACTTAATTTAAGTGAACTTAAAACAATCTTCACATAAACTCATTATAATAGTCATATTTACCTGTGGCCTTCATATATAATCAATATACAGAAACTGAATAAAGTTATCAAACACTTTACAGTCTTAACTACATGAATTATAAATTAAATATAGATTAATCCTTATTAAAGCTACAATTTTCTCTGTTCTCTTTGTTCTTTGATGAACATTAATGACAGACATCATTAGTGCTGCTGTCACTTTAAGATCTGCCGCTGCCGAACATGACGCGGATCTGACGCGCTGTCACGCGCATCTCATTTTCTCTCAACTCTTTACGTTCATTTAAGACATTATTTAACTCATTTAAGACTGCTCTTATACTCTACAAAATGGGCATTTTGTCATAATTGTGTGTTACTGTTTGTTCAAGCGCGAAAGACAAACTCGATACTAGCACGTTCTCTTTTAACTTGTGGCGCTTGAATGGTTTTAAAGCATTTGCATGAATAAGAGCGTGATCAAATAATGTAACGCTAGCCAAAGGATGACAGAAAAAAACGGATGCTGCGTTAATTGCATTAAATATTTTTAACACGTTAAACTAAAAAACATTATCGCACTAATTTCGACAGCACTAATTTATATTGATGTATTATACACTTATTAAATGAAAGTATGGTCATTTATATTATATTTATTTATTATGGCATCAAACCTTAAACTCTAATATGTGTGACTTGAGTTTTGTCTGTGTCGCAGAGTGATGTGAATAAATGCATTTTGTCAAGTGAAGTGAACTTCAACAGATATCCCGTGCTCAGGGGGTGGGGAGTAGTGAACACTTTGTAGGGACCTGTCAATCGGGACGCACCTGAGTTCATGGAGCTCTCTTCTAACGAGCTGATAATCTGATTCAGGTGTGTTAGATAAGAGCAATACACAAACTGTGCAGAGCGGGTAGGCGTAAGGACTGGAATTGGGAATCTCTGCTCTGACTCAGTACCTGAACCCCACTGACTCTCTCTGTGGATCTCCGAGTACCTCAAACTTCTTGAGCTCCTCTTTAGCGACGGTGTACAGCACTCCAGAGGAGTTGGGCAGAGCTGCTGTCCTCTCTGACACTTTCAGCCACTCTTCAAAACGGGAATAATCATCCAGAAACTTCTGCCACAACCTCCATGTCTCCTCAATCCTGCAGAAACACATACAGTGGGGTTCAAACACAGTCTACACAGTCCACACTGAACATTTACCTTTTTTTTCCTTTTTTTTTTTTAAAGACAGCTGTTAAAGGCACAATATGTAAGACATTTAGATTAAAATATCCAAAAACCACTAGAGCAATGTTATATATTTTGTTGACCTGTACTTACATTATCTCAAACGTTTCCAACAATGTTTAAATCCAGAGAAATCCTCTATTTTAACCAGTGTTACGGACCGTGTCCTTCCTGTCAATGATGTCATATCCGCGCTACCCTTGATTTCCGTAGAAACCATGGAAACACCAAAGACGCTTTAATATAGTGTGTGTTTATTAGACAGGCGAGCATCTGTTTGGATACATTTATCAACAGAAAACTGATCATTGTTATACAGCTCAACACGGTTAGTCTTATTGTTTGAATCGCTTGTTTTCTTGATTCACCGCGAGTAACGTTTTTACCTCAGAGACGACACTATTTATTCAAGTGGCTAACAGCATAATCAGAGAGAGCTTTCTCCATCATACAATATATGTTAAAATTAATTGCATGTCATTTAGCAACAGTCATTTAGTCATTCTGTTTATTAATATGATATTCTAATATTGATCTAGATTACTGCAAAGTCCAACAAGTCTCTCATAGCAGCCACCGAGCGAACGCACAGAGTAACGTTATAACATAACTTTCAACACACTCAAATGTATTTAGTATGATTGTTTTAAGCATGTAAAACAGCACTGCGTTCCCCCACATACACAACGAGAAGAGCGGAAGCGGCGACTGCAGCATAAGCAGAATAAAAGCTCAGAGACGGTGTTTGGCGCAGGTCTCTCTCATTAGCATTCGCTCTCAAGGGCTCTCGGCGCGTCCTGCTTCATACCACCGTAACACTAATAAAACTTTAATACATTTGCTCATTCATGAACATGATTTCTGCCCGAGTCCGTCGGATTCCTTTCCATCGGCTGTGGAGGTGAAGAGTCAAGACTACAAGTCCCATGATTCCATTCACGCCGTCATCTTTGTTTTGAATAAGCGACCTCTAGCGGCGAAACTTACATACTGTGCCTTTAAAGGCAAAGTCAACTCTGAATTAACCTGCATACAATGAGCAAGTAGGCATGGTTTAACTATCCTAAATAGCTCACTTGCAAATTTCTTACCTTTACAGAATTAATTTTGATTGTTTTGCTTCACTTTCATCATATTTTATTCAACTGCAGTCTTTTATTAGCATATATACTACTGTTCAAATGTTTGGGTCTCCTATGCTGCAAGGCTGCATTTATTTGCTCAGAAACACAGTGCAAACACACTTACTTGAGCCTCCTCTCCATGGCAACAGCACAGATGTTTCTCCAGCGGCGGTCCAGGCCGCGTGTGGCCTGCTGGATGGATTCACACTCGGTGTCTGTGGCACAGGCGTCACAGTCGTGCAGCAGCACCTCACACAGGTTCAGCACTGACGCCACACCGGTGCTGTGCTTCTCGATGTCACGCTGCAGGTCCTGCACAGAGATTTCAGACAGAAGATTTGTACTGAGCTTCTCAAGACATCTGACATTATGATCATTTTGGCAGTTTTTCATTTTCATTTCATTTCATTTCAGTTTAGGAAATACCATAGTACAGAGACTGCTTTGCTGAAAGTTTTAAATGATATTATTTTAACTGTGGACTCAGGTGATCATGCCATTCTTGTGCTACTAGACCTGAGCGCAGCATTTGATACCGTAGACCAGGGGTTTTCAAAATGGGGTCCGGGGACCCCCAGGGGTCCTCCAGAAGGTTCTGGACTGTTTCTAACTGTTTCATTTCTAAATGTTTCTTGCTGTATACATACTTTCCAGAATCGTAAATGTTTGCTTTGTATCTTTCTAGTGAGTTTTTCTCACCATAGCCCCCTTTGTCTTGCTCACTGGGGTTGTAAGGTAGTATTCTTAATGCAGTACGTAAGCTGCTTACATACATTTATTGTGAAAGTCGCTTATACAAATAATTTTCAATTGAAAACGTTCTTCTTCAGGTTTATACATCCAACATTAAGTATATAGCTAATTTAAGTTTGGAAACAATATTTTGTATTTATAATGTCAGTTTAAATGCTTTTTTTCCATAGATAAAAAATATAGATGGATTTTAGGAAGGGGGTCCCTCATAAAAGGTTTATCATATTTGGGGGTCCTTGGCATCATAAAGTTTGAAAACCCCTGCTGTAGACCATAATATCCTCATCTCTCGCCTTGAACATTGTGGAGGGATTAAAGGAAATGCCCTAAAATGGTTTAGATCTTATCTGGCAAACAGAAGTTTCTCAGTTTGTCTTCTGCCGCAGCTCCCCTCACGTTTGGTGTCCCTCAGGGATCTATTCTAGCCCCTGCATTATTTTCTCTAATCTCTATATATGCTTCCGTTAGGCACCGTTTTTAGGAAACATGGAGTTTCATTTCATTGTTTTGCACTCACTTGATTCAGAAAACAAGACTTAATTTCTTCATTTTTTCATCTCAAGTAAATGTATCTTGATTTAAGGATGTTTAGATATTTGTACTGGAAAACAAAAAATCCTAGACATACATTTTTTGCAGTTAATTTTGCAATTAAATTTAGGGCCCTATGAAATCTGTTTTATTAATTTATTTTTTGTTTTATAGTTTATTCAGGTTTTTTTGGGGGGGGGGGGGGGGCTCTGTTTTAATGGTTAAATTTAATTGTATTAATCAAAAAGCATGTCTAATCAATTGAAATCATGAAACAGACAATTTAACAGCAATTTATTAAAAGTTTAACAAAAAAATAGTTTTTAGGGTCTTTTATTTCTATTCTATTTTTATGAATGGATTCTCCGGTTCCGTCCATGTTTTCTGCATCGCAGAAATCATAAGGCCCTAATTTAATGCCATGATATTGAATTTAAGACTTTCTGATCCAATTTAAGACTTGCAGAAACCCTGTCAAACGGTGCAAAATGCTAGACTTCTGTTGGTTTTTATTTTAATGTCTCTTCATTGGCTTCCTGTCTGTTATAGAATTGATTTTAAGATTTTTTTATTTGTTTTTAAACCTTTGAACGGACCGGCACCTACTTATCTGTCAAGCCTTTTGTCCATACACAACCCATCGCGTTCCCTCAGATCTTCTGATCAGAGGCGGCTGACCGTTCCTAGGGCAAGACTAAAACTCTGGCTTTTTCTGTTATTGCCCCTAAACTGTGGAATAGCCTTCCACTTTCTGATTTTAAATCTAAACTAAAAACTCATTTGTTTTCTTTTGGCTTTTAATTATAGAGATTAATATAATCTCTTATTGTTTTGCTTTGTTTCTAATGTTGTTGTTGAATGAAATGTATGTGTATGTAAAGCACTTTGGTCAAACTACTTTGTTTTAAACTGTGCTCTAGAAATAAATTTGACATTCACATTGTTAGGCAGAGGAGCTTGCAGTCATGCATTTCTCCACAAATATGTTTCATCTTGTTGCATCATCAGGCCCAAAACAATAAAGAAACCATGCCTTTTTGCAATCATATGATAATTTGTCTGTAATGCAGAAAGAAGATGATGTGTGCTTGCTGTTGCTGGGTGAAGTAAGGACACATGATGATGCTAAAACAGTAACTGGGTCAGATGAAGAAAAAAGTTATTTTTGTCTGAAGAATTTTTAAACTCTCATTTCTCTTGTAGTGATTTAACAGGTCTTTAAAATATACTAAGAAATGTTTGTCTTTTATATCTCAGGGACGTTTACATGACTTACTACATTGACAGACTGTTATGTGACTGTGAATGAATGTCATTTCTGAGTGTGTTACCTGTTGCTGGTTGAGTTTTCTTTGGATCTCGTGTGAGTCACAGGTCTCGTAGACGATGGGTCGTGAAAGTTCAGTCTCGACGTGAGCCAGCCAGGAGCGCAGACTGCACATGTTCTTATCCAGCTGCTGCACGGCCACCAGCGTCTCCCTCAACTTCTTCACCCTACACACCCCAGAGACAGATTGTACTAACATCAGATTCTGACTCAGATAAAGTATAATCACAAACAGAAATCATGATATGACACTACAAGCTATACTATAATTAAGCTATATGAACGCAGACTGTGCAGTGCAAACATATTTATTTAGTCAGGTAACTTGAGATCGGCTCTCTCTCTCGAAAAAAGATGCCTTTCAAATAGGGGTGGGCGATATAACGGTAGACATGATTAACCGGTAAGAAATTGTCAACCAGTAGAGATTATGGACTATTGTCTCTACCGCGGTTCCGCTCATGTGACGTTGTTTTGCTGCGCGGTCACGAAAGCTTATTGTTTGGATTATTTTTTAAGCATTGCGGTTTAAAAACAGGCAATTTTAAACTGTTGAAGCACAATTAGCAGTGAAAGAGAACTCATTTCAGTATATGTGCACACTCTCTTTCTCAGCGGTGTCTGAGAGACGCGCAACATGAAGCCGCTGCTCATAAAGTGTGTGAGAACTGAACTGAGGGCTTTTTGCCCCATAATTGGGCTTGAACAGTTAAATACACACACCTATGTGTCAAAGTGACATGTATTTGCAAGCAAATAGAGTCATTTAATGTCTTATGTGAATGTTAACAGTTGAGAAAGAAAACGCACGAGTATATTGGATCCGTGCAGTCGCTCTTAAAGTGACAGCGTCCAAATTCACCTGCTGTCATTATTAATGCTAATCAAACAACAAAAATAGAGAAAAATCTCTCACTGCTCTTGACTGAATCACTTTTGTAACTTTATTAAGAATAAATGTACCGGTATATTTAATTAACAGTAAAGACTATGCATCGTTTTTTATACATTTGATTACTTTTATGTAGTATTTCTAGTGCTTGACATTTTTCAGGTAGGTCCATGTTTGTTTTTTTTGCGTTTTCTTTATCACAGTTTACTTGTCTTCAGTGAGCTTGAGTTTTTTAGGCTAGTATTTGTTTTTTTAATGATATTGAAAATGGTGATAACTTAAAATTTTTGATATCATAAAAACCTTATTTAAAGCAAAAATAACTATATTGTGATATATATCGTTATCGTGAAATAAAATGACTCATATCGTGATTTAAGATTTTGGTCATATCGCACATCCCTACTTTCAAAGAATAAGTAAATATGGGGTGTGTACACAATTAATTTTCATAAATGTTTTTCTGAATAGGAATATTTTGATTGGAAATACTTTTATAGTATTTTAAGCATTTTAAGTTTAACAGTTAGACCAAAACAAAGACAAAAACACAGTTTGTCAATATAATGTCAATATAAATTTAAATAAAAATAAAATATATTATTTCATGATTATTTACTACTACTAATAATAATGCATATTTAGTTCGTATTAAAGCAGTTTGATAATTATTTTATTTATTTTGTGAAATTTAGTCTGAATATCAGTTATTGGACATAAATACTTTATATTGTAATGATCATGAAAAAATCCAATATTGTTAATTTCTACTTTCATCACAGCTGAAAATAATGCTTATACAATGATAGTGCTTACAACAGCATTTATCTAGCAACACTTTCATTGTAAATATAAACATATAGTTTACACATTCTTAAACACAACATTTGCATTACACTGTACAATTTCAATAAAAAAGGTTTATGAAGTTACTTTCGTCACTTGTCAAGGTCAGGCTGTACTGCAAATACAATCCAACGGTGTCAGAGTTTCCTATAATTCCTGAATCACATGCTCAGTGCAGAGCCACTGTCACACTTACGCATACCAGCATAGCATGTTTCAGCTGTGCCACCATTCCAGATTTATATCTCAGAAAGATGTCTTATCTCAGGTTAGATATAAAGCAAAGAGCACTGATGCAGTGGACATGTTTCAACTTCAGCTAACTTTGATCGAAACTTTGGCAGTTAGCAAAAGCACAGACAGAGTTTGACCTGGTGAGATAAAGCCCTCATGTAACCCTGGTATTTGAACGATTTAGTGTGACTGTGCTTTAAGCTACATTCCTAAAACACACTGAAACAAAACCCACCGCAACAACAAAGGAAGGTCAATGCAGCATGGTAAAGCATTTACTTCATTTAATAAACTGAGGTGTACAATTGAACAATCACATATATAGTTTCATTTAAACATCTCAAACCACATATTTACCTACATAACTAATAAAACTCATTTACACTTCGCCATTAGACAGAAAATACCAAATACACTGCAACTTCCAACACTGCATTGAAATAGGAGAATATGTAATATGTAAATGATAAGCAAATAAATCTTTTCCTGCCTGTTAATGTCGCAGTCACACTCTGGCAGATCTGAGTCCTGTCCATGGCATCCCGCCATGTCATCAGTGCCCATTTCCAGCACCATTGAGCCTAATCTTCCCAATCAAGTGTCCCAGAAGAAAGAAAAACTACCACCCCTGTCAAAATTCACCTTCTCTTTCGTCCAGGCTTTCTTTACTGCCCTGGTTAGTGTGTGGGGTATCTGAGCATGTGTGTGTGTGTGTGTGTGTGTGTGTGTAAACTGCTCTGAAGTGCAGGCATGAGCAGCTGAGAGTGACAAATACTGCTGTGGCTAAAATAAGACGACGGTCATTAGCATGTGCTGATCAGAGGACTGGAATGTGTGTGTCTCCTTATATATATATAAACAAAAACTAAAAACAAAGTAAGTGCTAAATGGTAGAAACCATAAAAAAGTTTTTTTTAAAGGCACAATATGTAAGATTCTTAGATTAAAATATCTAAAAACCACTAGAACAGTGTTATATATTTTGTTGACCTGTACTTACATTATCCTAAACGCTTCCAACAATGTTTAAATCCAGAGAAATCCTCTATTTTAACCAGTGTTACGGACCGTGTCCTTCCTGTCAATGATGTAATATCCACGCTACCCTTGATTTACATAGAAACCATGGAAACACCAAAGACACTTTAATATAGTGTGTGTTTTATTAGACAGGTGAGCAACTGTTTGGATACATTTATCAACAGAAAACTGATCATTGTTATACAGCTCAACACGGTTAGTCTTATTGTTTGAATCTGGTTTTCTTGATTCACCGCAAGTAACGTTTTTACCTCAGAGACAACACTATTTAGTCAAGTGGCTAACAGCATAATCAGAGAGAGCTTTCTCCATCATACAATATATGTTAAAATTAATTGCATGTCATTTAGCAACAGTCATTTAGTCATCCTGTTTTTAATATGATATTCTAATATCGATCTAGATTACTGCAAAGTGCAACAAGTCTCTCATAGCAGCCACCGAGCGAACGCACAGAGTAACGTTATAACATAACTTTCAACACACTCAAATGTATTTAGTATGATTGTTTTAAGCATGTAAAACAGCACTGCGTTCCCCCACATACACAACGAAAAGAGCGGAAGCGGCGACTGCAGCATAAGCAGAATAAAAGCTCAGAGACGGTGTTTGGCGCAGGTCTCTTTCATTAGCATTCACTCACAAGGGCTCTCGGCGCGTCCTGCTTCATACCACCGTAACGCTAATAAAACTTTAATACATTCGCTCATTCATGAACATGATTTCTGCCTGAGTCCGTCGGATTCCTTTCCATCGGCTGTGGAGGTGAAGAGTCAAGACTACAACTCCCATGATTCCATTCACGCCGTCATCAAGCTACGCCTTTGTTTTGAATAAGTGACCTCTAGCGGTGAAACTTATGTACTGTGCCTTTAAATAGTCTATTATTGTCTATTATATTGGAAATGTGTACCTATTTTGGGGATATATTTGTACTCAGAAGTGAGCTAAATCTGACAAAACCCCCTTTTGATGACGTTCTCCTTTGTATAAATAGTATAAAAATCAAGTAATTAATAGGGTTAGGGTTAGAGTGTGGGTTAAGGTTAGGTTATATAGTATATATATAACTAGCTGTATAAAAACAATAGAAGTCTATAGAATGTCTCCATTCAGATAGCTAAGTAAACGTGTGTGTGTGTGTCTGGTTGTGTGTGCTTGTTTATGTGATTTATGAGGACACAGATTTGTATAATGACATAGGTATTACGCTGGTATTACAACGTAAACGTGGTTTATGAGGACATTTCCTGTGTCCTCATAATAAAAATGGCTTAAAAAACACACTAAACAATGTTTTATTAAAAATGTAAAAATGCAGAATGTTTCCTGTGATGGGTAGGTTTAGGGGTAGGGGTAGTGTGTGTGTGTGTGTGTGTGTGTGTGTGATGGGTAGGGGTAGTGTAGGGGGATAGAATGTACAGTTTGTACAGTATAAAAACCATTACGTCTATGGAATGTCCTCATAATGTAGTTGCACCAACATGTGTGTGTGTGTGTGTGTGTGTGTGTGTGTGTAAGAAAGATTTGAAATATGTTTGCTTCTGAACAATGTGGATACTTTTGCTTGAGCAAAACTGCATTTAGCTCTTTAATTAAATCCAAATGTTAATCTACTACCATTCTCTATAAACTCTTAGGGAAAACTCAAGACAGCAGCTGTTGCACAGAGCTAATGCGCATGAGTGAGAGTGAGAGAGAGAGAGAAAGAGAGAGGGGATGACACCCTCTCACACATGGGCCACAGATGAAATCAACACCACACATGTGAGAAGCTTTCAGAATTGACCGCAAGCAACTCGACTGCCCCAGTCATATCTAGAGACACCATGGTGTCACGTTTAAGATGCTGGTGCAAAATATTTCCTTTCCACCCACGGGCCATTAGCACAAGCAACATGCTCAGTTCATGCCCCTATTTTTATAGATGACACTCTCCAAATGAACTGACTGACCCATCTGGAAATATATTTTGAAAGCATTCTGTGCTTGTTCTCTCACAAGCAAAAAAGACACGAAGGCAAAACAATTGTAAATGTAAATGTACAACAATTATACATTTCTGATCCAACAAAAAACACTCACCTCGCTGCTATAAGGTCAAGCAGATGCTGCCAGCGCTCATTGACTTTGCTGAGTTTGTACTGGATTTCTGCAGCTTTGCTTTCATGGCTGGCCTGAGCCAATCTCTCCCCCATCTGTTCTAGCTGATACTTGTTCTCCTTGGTCACTGAGATCTCTTCCTGATAGTCCTGATAACAAAGAGATTGCACATTTGTTCAGTTGAAAATTCATGATTATACACAGTTTTTCACATATTCAGTGAAATAAGTTGGACATACTTTACAGTTTAAAGGGGTCATGAACTGAGAAATCTAATTTTACTTGATCTTTTGACATATAAGAGGTCATCATACTATAAGAATATCCTGAAAGTTTGAGAACTGAAAACTTCCTTGTTAGTCCAAAAACAGCTTTTATTGTAACCAAGCCCAGAGAACGACTCGTTGTGGAATGAGCCTGTAATAGATGGTGAAAGACCGCTTCTGCAGAAGAAGATCAACGCCTACTTCATCATCGCAACTTTGACCCCGCCCGCTGGAGTGTTAGTGAGATGACGAGGAGAGAAGAGCGATACAGGATGGACTACAAATAACATTACCTTCCAAAGGATCCTAATGCTAGGAATATGCTGATTTATTTTCATCAATGTGAATGTCTCAGTTGAGCATTATTTATTTGTATTCGGTACATTTCACTGTGGATTCTTTGGTAAATCAGTCGCAATTTCAGCGCAGGCTTAGCAAACAGACTTTTAAGATATGGACTCGACAGTAATGCCACAACATGTAAGTAACCGTGTTAATTCTAATGCCTGATCTGAGACCAGTGATTTCTGATATGTAATGATTCATGTACAGTCAGATGTTCTTTGTCTGTGTGTCAGTAAATCAAACCAGTGACTAAACGCTCAACTTCACATTGTTTCTCTTAGTAGGATGAAAATAATCTGTTATTTAAACCGTGATTAAATTATATATAGAAAGCCATCAAAGAACGCTCCCTTTACAATCGCTGGAGCTGTCAATCAAACAGCACGAGTTTATCAGTGACTGAGTTCTGGACTCGCGCCAAAACTCCCGTTATAATCAACAAATCTCTTATTTACATTGTGTTTGCACTGTTAGTTATGATGAAAGCATTCGTTAGTGTGCAGAAATCGAGTTGTAATGACGAGATCACTGCATTCATGAGCTCAACATGTCTGTGATCGGCTACAATGCTCATCACTGCAACCTTTCATGCCACGATCAGAATATAATGCCATAGATCTAAATATAATGCTATAATCGACACTTTCACGATTAGTTCACCTTGAGAGCTGTGATAGTAAAAACGTGCTAAAAGTTTGAGAGAGAGTTAAACATGTAATACTAGCTATTTCATATGCAAAGATGTCAGCAGGTCACAGCAGTGGGCGTTTACACTGAAGTCTCACAGCAGCCAATCACAGCAGTGGGCGTTTACACTGAAGTCTCACAGCAGCCAATCACAGCAGTGGACGTTTACACTGAAGTCTCACAGCAGCCAATCACAGCAGTGGGCGTTTACACTTAAGTCTCACAGCAGACACGCCCCTTCAAACAGAACGTTCAAATCAGAGGCTAAAATCAGGGTAGGAAAATGCCTTTTATTTCTAAATCATGGCAATTTTTTATGTAAAAATCATACTAACATTATAAGTACACCCCAGGAAACATTATAAAATAAAACAATGCAGTTCATGACCCCTTTAAATGAACTAGAATCTATACTTAGCAATCAAACATATTTTAGTTTTAGAATTCAAGTGATTTCAGTTCATAAGAAATAAATGTGTTGTGAATATATGTTAAACATCACCTTCCTGAGCTTCTCAATCATCTCCTCAATGCTGATGTCGCCGTTCTGTGAGACCTTGCTCTCCATGTGGGTGAGCCACTCACACAGCTCTTTGTTCTTCTCATTAAACACAGCCCACTCGTTCAGCCTCTCGCTCACCTGCTGCCTGCGCAGGGACAGCTGCGGGGATGACAGACAATGATCGATCAGGATCAAGCGTTCAGTGAGTACAGAGTGTGATTAAGAGAAGGATGTGAAGGGTGATGAGAAAAGGTGCGAAAAGGTTGGTGAGCAGAATAAGAAAAGGAAAATGTTGGTTGAACAGGTAATATTTCAGTCTCTAAAGTGTCATGCTCCAAATCTTCCTTCCCAAGGTCCTTCCTTACTAAGAGGTATCAGGATGAAGAGGCACACAATCATTGCAATCCTCTAAGCATACAAAGAGCATTCAGCAACAGCATTTTACAGGCAATTTGAAATATAATTTTTCCTCCCATCTCTATTTCCATTTAGGGGCTCCCTAGAAAGCAAACAAGCCTCCTCCAAACAACCTTACTAAGATATTTCAAGCACTTCTGTGAAGTTTTAGATGATTATTGGGTAAACACTAAATATAAGCATATAAAAGTCTTGTCTGTGCATAGAATGTGTTATGGTGTAAAGCGAATGTGAAGGGACTGTTTGGCTGACATGTGTACCTGGTGACAGGTCTCCTCCCACTGTCTCTGGAGTAATATCAGTCTCTCCTGTAGGACTGTGAGGTCATCAGCACTGAGGCCGCCGGAGAGAGACTCCCGCAGAATACACAGCCCGGCTACATCATCGGTCCAGCCTTCAATACTGCCCTCCAATTCCTATCACACACACACATGCACAGTCATGAACACATCAAAAACAAACCAAAACAAAACAAAAATCATTCAAATAAAATTACAGTTCAAACTGTAACTGCTAAAAATAAAGTTTTAGGATTTAAATAAATAAATAAACATAAAAAATGATGTCAAACTAAACTAATAAAATTTAAATTACAGTTCAAACTGTAGCTGCTGAAAATAAAGTTTTAAAATTTAAAAAAGTAATTCAACTAAATGTAAGACGCAAAATAAAATAAAACAAAACAAAACAGTTCAAACTGTAACTGCTGAAAATAAAGTTTTAGGATTTAAAAAAGTAATTAAACA
The DNA here is from genome assembly GCA_039654105.1 of Coreius guichenoti. Lineage (NCBI taxonomy): Eukaryota > Metazoa > Chordata > Actinopteri > Cypriniformes > Gobionidae > Coreius > Coreius guichenoti. Next base: position 3,971,441 of record CM077185.1, read on the forward strand.
AACTAAATGAAAGATGCAAAATAAAATAAAAAAAAATAAAATAATAAAATAAAATTAAAAATAAAATATTCCAAACTGTAACTGCTGAAAATAAAGTTTTAAAATTTAAAAAAGTAATTAAACAAACAAAATGTAAGATGCAAAATAAAATAAAATAAAATAAAATAAAATAAAAAAATAGTCCAAACTGTAACTGCTGAAAATAAAATTTTAGGATAAAGTTTTAGGATTTAAATAAATAAATAAGTAAACATACAAAATGATGTCAAACTAAACTAAACTAAACTAATACAATTTAAATTACAGTTCAAACTGTAACTGCTGAAAATAAAGTTTTAGGATTTAAAAAAAATAAAATAAAACAAACAAAATGTAAGATGTAAAATAAAATAAAATAAAATAAGTAATATAGGAAGGTATGGCATTCAGACTTGCTTCAAATGTTTAAATGTTTTTAAATTACAGTTAAAACTTTAACTGCTGGTTTCATTTATCTAAAACAGGAATATTTTCTGCACATATTCTTCCCCTCACACACACACACACACAAACCAGACGGCATTAATTGCATTTGTGTTGAGCATTCACACCTTGTTACACTATAATCCTAATACAGATAAGGTATGTGACTCAGATAACAACAGTCAACAAGACATTAAGCACATAAACACACACTTCTGTGTCAAGAAATAATTAGAATTGAAAAAGCTGGCAACACTTTTGTTTTGCTGCTCCACGAGCACTTCCTAATAAACCTCAGCGTCTCTGCGGTGCTAACATGTGTGGTTTTATCATGATTAGCATGCACCTCAGCTTCTTTCCCTCAGGCAAAGTCAAAGAAACTCTTGCTGAAAGTCCAGCTCATTGAGATCAGAACAGGTTGAAGTTACTTGCACAAACCTTCTGCTACACTACACACACACACACACACACACACACACACCTCTCGAACCAACCCTTCTTTGCAGATAAAAAATTAATCAAAACACGGGTATAAATTCAGCTATTGTTTTGTCTTGTGGACTGTATGTAAACATCTTTTATGTAAAATATCTTATTCAGGACAGTACTAAATAAAAAATAACATGCATTTTGAATGATCCCTCTTATTTGGTTAAAATTATTCACATTTTCACAGATTCTGCAAGGGGTTCACAAAGTTTCAAGCAGCACTTGAAGGAGACTCAGATGTTGAAGCAACACATCTCTAGAAGGTCACAGGACACAAGATGAGTCAGATTTCGCTTGCGTACCTTGCAGCGAATCTGTTCTGTGTGCAGCTCCTCATGGTGGTCAGGTAAAGGCACAGAGAGCTTTTGCTTAAAGTCCCTCAGCTTCTTGTGTGATGCAGCAATTCCTTTCTCACACTGATCCCAGTCCTGCACACACAGCCACAAAGAAAAACATATTGTGAAGTCATGAGAGAGAAAGTGCCACTCTGCAGTTGCAGTTGCATACAAGATATGCCATTATGTATCTTAGAAATATCAAGCTCAGCTGTTTTTTATTGCGGATCGAGATGTTCAGTGATCATCACATTTGTAATCAGGACAAAATCAAGCCAAACGTGGCCAGAGCAAAGGGTCATGGTCCCGAGACACAAGAGAGAAACAGAGAGAAAGATTATCATGCAGAGATAAAGCAGTGAGGTACCTTCTATCATGTCATCCAAGAAAACAGAGGGATGTGGAAGAGAGAGGAAGAGAAAGAGGCAGAGGCCGAAGGAAAGAGGAGCCCTTTTCCTTTGCAATCCAAAATTGTTGTCTGTGCCCCAGTGTGCTGCGTCAAAATGGAGCGAATGTCTGCCTGTCCCTGCTGCCCCACTCGGACTCCCTCCCACGTCCTGAAGATATTCCTCTCACTGCCTCTTTCTCCCGTTCTCTCTCTTTCATCGCCCTCACACACACACTAAACACATCACACACTCGCTCACTCTCGTTATGCTACAGTAGCGTGCCTCTGTTTGCTCTGTAAGGTCAGATGCAAAGTCCTTCACTTTCTCTCTGCACTATGAACAAGAGATCCATTTATAGTTTTTTTTTTTTTTTTTTTTGCATTTTTCAACACTGCAGCTACTGCAACACTTTTCATATTTCTGACATCTGTAGCTCAAAACAGCTTGTAACTCTGACAAACACAAAACAACCTGACCTTTAAAATGTTTAACTATAGGCACAGCCCTTAAAGAGATAGTTCACCCAAAAATGAAAATTAGCCCATGATTTACTCTCAAGCTATCCTAGGTGTACATGACATTCTTCGTTCAGACGAATACAATCAGAGTTATATTAAAAAAGTCCTCTCTCTTCCAAAGTTTATAATGGCAGCTCAAAATGTATAGCCCAAAAAAGTGCATCCATCCATTATAAAAGTGCTCCACACAGCTCCGGGGGGGTTAATAAAGGCCTTCTGAAGTGAATCGATGGGTTTGTGCAAGAAAAATATCCATATTTAAAACTTTATAAAGTAAAATATCTAGCTTCCGGCGGACCGCCTTCCGTACTCAACTTACGCAGAAAGTGTAACGCCTCACACAGTTCAAAACGCTTACACTACGTCTGACGTCATCGTCAAGCCAGTTACGCTTTCTGCCTAAGTTGAATAGGGAAGGCGGTCCGCCGGAAGCTAGATATTTTACTTTAAAAAGTTTTAAATATAGATATTTAAAAATCTGTGACATATGTTGTACTATACAAATCCTAAAACTGTTACAAATTGTATCGACCACATAACACTGCAAGAAGAAATTCTCCCACAATGCAACAGCACGTCATATTTATACGAGTCTAAAACCACATTGAAAAACCTGAAAATAATATTTTTAGAATGTAAAATAAATTAATTTAAAATAAATAATTGTAAAGTAAACATATTTAAAATAAAGAATTAAAAAAAATAAAGAAATGATGTACTATTTCTAGGGGACTAATCACTAATCAAAAGCAAATTTTTAAATGACATTTTTACACTCAAATTGTTGTGCTGATAATTAAATTAGTAACACTTTTAAATTTAAATAGAAAAATGCAAAAGAGAAGCATTTTTACCAGTGGTCTCAGATTTTTAGCACTAATCATACATGTGCTAATACCAACCAACTCACAGTGAAACACATCAAGCAGGCTCTAAAGAAACGCAAATAACCAAACACTCTACTCAACTATTCAACTTCATACTTTATCAATGATTTTAAGCAAATAGTCAAACAGTTAGTGCACCCAAATATCCCTAGAGAAAAAACCTATACCAAAATGCATTTAAAATACATTTATTTCATATGAAGTATACTACAAATCCATTAACATATTTACTGACATATCACTCAAGACTTTTTTTTTACTAATATAAATATTATAATTAACCTTTATTTGGAGTACTTCTTTATTGCACAATGCACATCTTAATATTAAGCCTAAAATGTGTTTTAATCTCACTATTAGTAAGGATAGTATGATCTCTGTATAATATCAGTTTTCAACTCTTTCCCTGCCAGCGTTTTTTTTTTTTTTTAAGTTGCCAGCCACTGCCAGCATTTTTGATCATTTTCACAAAAATTTCATGGCCCCCAGAATATTTTGAACATGCAATAGGTCAAAAGAACAGACCTTCTGCTTTTTAACAAAAAAAATTGTAGCTTAAAGCATTATTTTTTTTATCAACACTTGTGTAAGTTTCATAAAAAAAAGCAACATTTTCTCAGCAAAAAAGCTGAGAAAATCGTGTTTTTGTCAAAGACTACATCAGGATCAGATTCAGAACGATGATCAAACACAGATGGAGTCAATCGAGTCCATCAACACCCCAAAGCGTCACAGTCCTGTAGCTCATCCTGGGGTGACATTTCATTCAGTAACATTAGGCAGTTTTGATTTATATGCTGTTTAATGTTGATGATCGCGTTACGCTATCGCTTGTTTCTGCATCTTCTTGCATGTGTTTTGATCAGGAGATTCTCTACTCTTTCAGAAGATGTGTCATTGCCCCCTACCGTATAACAGTGAAAACACAGAAAGCTGGATGCAAGACGCAAGATATTTAAAGGTTACCTAAAGTATATTTGAAATAGTTCCACTTTAGCACAATCAAATATATTTAAGTATATGTGACCCGTGCTGGCAAAATGAGTCGCAATTATTACATTTTCAAAAATTAGTTATTGTTATTTTCACATTCTCTATTAAAAACCCTTCTAAATGATGTATGGTTTGTTTGAATCGGACAAAAAAAAGTTAATTTTCAGAAAAATCGAGTTAAAGTTTTCTGAAGGTTCCAAAATCTCCTAGCAACCATACCTTAAAATCCATGGTAATAACACCAAATTTGGCACACATAAAGTCAAAACCAAATATCTATAGGAAAAATATGGTATGGAAAAATATGTGGTATTTTCCATGATACCACAATTGTTTGATTAACATTAATGAGACAGACAGCCTATATATTAAGACCTACTGTACCGCACGGATCTAATATAATGTTACACATCAGATGTTTTTCCCCAACAGTCAACCAAACGTTCACTTAAGACATAACAGATGATGTTTGCGTGATTGCTTGCAATGACAGGTATTTTGAAATACCTAATAATAATTCTGTGTGTATATCGGGATTATCGGGTCTGAGGCTTCAGATCTATCAGTCAGCGCAAGTGAGATCATTTTCATGGACAAATGAAAGGTACTCCTCTCAGAAAACGTACAAATAAAGACACTTTTAGATGTTTAATTGCTGTTTTGAGCATTGGGATCGCTAAACGAGGGCTTAATGAACTCAAAAAAACTCAAAATTGACATTTTTCACTTGTTTTGCCTGTAGCTCAAAATTATCCCGTGCGCATTCTGACTAATTTTGCCTGCACGGGTCACAAATCTTTAGTTGGACCTCAGCACTATTTCCTGATAACTAAAGTGCATTAAGTACAAAATTAGTTCCAATTTAGCAGACTTTAAGTATATCAATTAAGTATACTAAAAGTACAATTGTATGTAATTGAATGTATTTGTCGTATACGTAGCATAAAATAAATGTATTTCAAATACATTTTGGTATATTTATTTTTCACTAGGGATGTTTTTATTAACATTTCCTTACCCTTAACAAAGAAAGCAGTTCTTTCTTCCTTTCATCGAGGCGGATGTTAATGGTCCTCCAGCGCTCCTGCACATCGGTGAGCTCCGTGTGAAGCGAGGCCTCCGCTCTGGCATCGGCCCACAGGAGGAGCTGCCTCCCAGCCTCTACCGTCAGGATGTAGCTGCCCTGTTGCCTCTGGAGCACACGCTCCTTCAGCTACATGGAGAAAAGTGGACATCCATATTGCTGGAGGCTATTACTTCTATGTGTACACAACTAAGGCTATATCTTTACCTGTATGTGATCTAACATCCCACGGATCTGCTGTAGCGCTACTGTCGCTCCCTGTTGTTGGTCTTCTGGTTCAAGTGACACCTCTTGCAACCAGTGGCGCAGTTTCTCAATCAGATCTGTGTACCGCTGCCACTGCCGAACCAAACTGTCAATAATCCCCCGTCTCTGCTGGGCCCGCCGCACCACACCTTGCCACTGGTTACTAAGCAGTGCCAGTTTCAAGCCAAAGTCATCCCTTTTGTGCGAGAGGGCAAAAAAAAAAAGACTGTCAGTATTTTTTTAATTAAAAGAATAAGAATAAACAAATAAACAAAGATTACCTGTCCTCCACTTGTCCCTGATTCAGTAGCTGATGTCCATCATTGATGATTGAGTAAAGAATCTGTTGTCGACTAAACATGTCTGCTTGGAATAGCTATCCACACACAAACACACACACAAAGTTTAGTAAAGCAGTTTCATAAAGTAGGTCATTAAACTATGACTCAATGCATTTTATGCTGTATATTTCGATTATTTTATATATTACATATATAGCCTCGCTAATATAGCCATCTTATAATTAGAGATGCACCGATTGCAATTTTCTTGGCCAATGCCGATTTCTGATTTTTTTGTAAGTGTGACCTGCCGATTCCAATTTTCTTTCAAAGAAATATAATTGACAGCACATACAAACAAAAATCTACTTTTCTTCAATGCAAAATTTTATTTTCATAAAAAAAAATAAGTAAAATGTCAGAGAAGAGAGCAAGAATGCACAGCTGACGTTATTGCATGTGCCTCCGCACAAAAAAAAAATGGAATGCCTCGGAATCGGAAAGACTGACCGGCCGGTCACCGATACGGGGCCGATCATGCGGAAAATCGTCCGATTCTGGCCGGTCGATCGGTGCATCTCTACTTATAATGTGAGTTTTGAAATAAAAAACTGAATGTGGACATCATAGGGACAAAATGTGTTCTAATAATAAAAATAAGGAATGTTTCTTGAACACCAAGTCAGCATATTAGAATGATTATTAATTAATTATAATTAATTAATATTTAATGAATATATTTAAAAATGTAATTTATTCCTGTGGTCAAAGCTGAATTTTCAGCATCATTACTCCAGTCTTCAGTGTCACATGATCCTTCAGAAATCATTCTAATATGATGATTTGATGCTCAAGAAATATTTCTGATTGTTATCAATGTTGAAAACAGTTGTGTAAAACATTTTTTTTTAGGTTTCTTTGATGAATAGAAAGTTCAAAAGAACAGCATTTATCTGAAATAGAAAGCTTTTGCAACATTGTACTACCGTTCAAAAGTTTTGGGTCATTAAGAATTTTTTTTTGGGGGGAAGAACTTAAAGAAATTAATACATTTATTCAGCAAGGATACATTAAATTGATCAAAAGCAACAGTATAGACATTTATAATGTTGTAAAAGCTTTCTATTTCATAGTCAGTATTGTAAACGCAGCTTTTAGTTGTGTTAATTTTAAAGATCTGTTGTAATTATTTTGTCTCTCAGTACCTCATGCTCTCTCTGCTGGTCTAGCAGGCTCTGGTAGTTCCCAGAGATCTCAGCGGCCAGCTTCTCCTCTGTTTGGGTGAGGAAGGTCATCCAAGCATCACACTTCTCCAAGAAGGTCTGTCTTTGCAGTACCAGGGCCTGAAGTTTACTGCTCAAACAAATGCACACAAATGAATATTACACGTCTATGGAGAACACAGACACTGAACATCAGTAGCCACACATACCTGAATCTCTCTATTGTGCGAGCAGAGTTAGACGACCAACTCCGGTTTAGGTTCTGCAGCCGCTTGATTTCATTATCATTGAGGGGAAGCTGATAACCCAACTCGTTCAGACGCTCCAGATCAGGAGAAAGACTGCTCAGCTTTAACATTTGGGTCTACAGACACGTAGATGTTCAGATGTGTTTATACAATCTAATAATTTTACAGGAAAAAGGTTGACGATTTTTACCTTAAGTTTTTCCATGTGTTCCAGCACAGATGAGATATCTGGAGATCCAATTGAGTCTGGTTCCTTCAGAACCTTCTCAGCCTCTTCTGACACGTGACTCAGAGAATGCAACTCCTTACTAAACCTCTCATAGTCCCTCACACCCACCTGGAGGAGAGGAAGAAAGAAAAAAACACATTTGTATTTGACAGGCTTTGCAGTCTGGCATTTGTGAAATGCAAGTCACACATGCAAGAGTGTCAAAACTATGAAAGTGAGTGTGAAAATTATAGTGTCTAATTTAAAATATACACTACCATTCAAAGGATTTTTGAAGGAAACGAATACATTTATTTATCAAGAATGCATTAAATTGATCAAAAGTGACAGTTAGAACATTTAAAAGGACAACAATTATTTGAAATTGAATTATATTCATTAAGGAATCCTGAAAAAATGTATCATGGTTGCAACAAAAATATGAAGCAGCACAACTGTTTTCAACAATGATAATAAGAAATGTTTCTTGAGCAGCAAATCATCATATCAGAATGATTTCTGAAGGATCATGTGACACTGAAGACTGGAGTAATGATTAGGGTTGGGAATCATAAGACATTTTCCGGTTCCATTAAAATTATTAAACAACTAATAAAAAAAATAGTGGTAAGAAAAAATGCACAATGGGTATCGTTTGAATTTTAACGATTCCGATTCCGATTTCCTAATTTCGATTCCACTAAGGTAAAAAAAAAAAAACCCTTAGATATCATTCACATTTATTCTAAGTCTTATTGCAAAACATTTCATTGTAGCTGAATACCACGAACAAAAATCAACAGGCTAGGAACATTTGCCTATGGTTTAAAAATAAGAAACAACTAACCTAACCAATATACATTTCAAGCATTATTAAAGACAAGTAAACACTCAGTAATTAAAAAAGAACAAATAAACAAATTAGCAATTGCACAAATAAATACAACTGAACAAAGATACGATTGAAATAAACATTTTCAGGTGTTCAGGTACAGAAACTGTAATCAAATGTACAATAACACTGCACTTTATTAATAAAATATGTTATACATTACAAATATAGTTACAAAAGTTATTCTGTCTAGAACAGCGAGTGAATTTTCTTGTCTTTTGTTTGATTAACGTTATCATAGAGACGAATCAGGAAAATCTGCCCGTCGCTTTAAGAGCTGCACAGATCCCATACTGTTACACATGCGTTTTCATCTTTTCTTTTCAACTATCTTAAGACATAACCGACTGTGTTTATGAGAATATCTTGACATATTTTTGTGTGTATTTGTCCGTTTGTGAGCTGTGCAAAAAGACGAGGAAGAGAACTCAGAGTTCATTATTGCGCACTATTCACTATGAGAAGCCGTTCTGTGTTGTCTGGCTATCACCAGACCAAGCTCAATTTAAGATTGAACATTGGTCTGGGGAGTCTGCTCTGTATTTTCTACTGCACAAGAGGCGTGATCAACGAGCATTATTCAAATGACTCTGTACGCAATTGGATAATCCTTCAACCAATCAGACCACAAGAAGACCACGACCCATCGCTTCTCTATCCGTCATCGTGTTAAACCCGCCAATAGCGCGCCAGGTGGATAAGCCAGTCTGTGATTGGTTCCCGCAAAAGTGTAACAGAAGCAGTAGAAATGAATGTACAGGTTTCCAGACTGAATTGCAGGGCGAAATCAAATCCCCGGCAGATCAGGCTGGGTTTACCCAGTCTACTTTCTGTGCGCACATGTGAGTGTGTGTGTGTGTGTGTGTCTGCAGCACAGAAAACAGCATGCAAGTCTTCTTTGTGCTCGAATGGTTTAAAATCACATTAAAATCACCTTTTCTGTGCGCACATTTTGGATGTGTGCAGATCACAGAAAACAGTGTGCGAGTCTTTTGAGCTTGAATGGTTTAAAATCACATTAAAATCACACACAGGGACCGATAAGCGGAATCTAACAATTTAAAATTAGGGCTGTCGATTTAACGCGTTAATTAGATTAATTAGTTATGGTAAAAAAATAACGCGTTAAAAGTATTAACGCATTTAACGCACATGCCCCGCCTCAGACCTACTTAGGACATCTTACATTTCATACAGTTGATTGATGAAGAATATGATGCAGGGCAACTGTGTGATAAAGCCTATAGAATACAGTTAGAATGTCCCTAAAACTCAAGATATGGGGCAAAAATGCCCGTTTTAGTCTCAGGGCGTGTTGTGGTCCATGTCAGAGCGAGAATCGTTCCCGCCGGTGCTATGCGCGAATACACTGCAGGCTCATCAACACTATCATCCCTTACATGTGTTTTATTGAACTAAATACATCGTCATCTGATAAAACGCATGCGCGGGTTACTTTTCTTGCGAATCCGTGTTGCTTTCATATTCACGTGAATCACGGCACAGTTTGAGCGCAAGTTGCGCAACCGAACTCAGACCACCTCCTTCAGGCAGTCTCGAATTCAGTACACCTGAGCTCAGCTCACCCGAGTCCGCATGACAGCTTTCACATTACCAATTTTTCATGTGAACCGTGCCCCGTTTCGAACTAAATTGCCAGTGTGAAAAAAACACATTTACATCATGATATATAAGCGATATCACACGAGTAACGAGTGCAATATCACAAGTGTTCTGTTTTTCTGTCCAGAATAGCACGAGACGAGTGCAAATGCGATACTGATCTTATACAACAGTTTAATAAAATAAATAAGTTAATATTGTGTTGTTTTAGACACAATATTGTCTGTTTCAATACAATACTGAATCCGTGTTTCGAATGAATCGGGTGAACCAATGATTCAATGGACCATAAAGAGAACCATTTACATTTAACATTTTCATAAAGAGACCCATTTACTTCACTCCTGAATGAATCAGCCGTTTGAACGAATCGAATGAATGAATGACTCCATTAGACATTTACTGCCACCTACTGGCGTTTTAGTTTCTTATTTAGAGTATAATTTCATTAAAAAATTATTTCATATTTCCATATTAATAAAAAAAAACATTAAAGGTATAGTTCACCCAAAAATATTTCTTTCTGAAGCTATTTGTAATGTCTATTTGATTTTTTTACACAATAATGACTTTAAATGATCTTTTGGGAGTCATTTTTCAGCCAAATTTAATGTGCGATTAATTTACCATTAATTTGATTAATTAATCACCACATCGTGCAATTAATTAAAAAAAAAATTGAATCGCTTGACAGCCCTATTTAAAATAACTGTTTCCCATTTTAATATATTTAAAAATTGAATTTATTCCTGTGATTTTAAAGCCGTTTTAAAATCGCTGCTTGAATGGTTTAAAATCATATTAAAATGCGCACACAGGAACCATTAAGCGGAATCTAAGTGTGCATTTCTTATCGAATTACCGGCTAAAATAGAACCGGTTGTCGATACCCATCCCTAGTGATGATGCTGAAAATTCAGCTTTAAAATCACAGGAATAAAGAAATTACATTTTGAAAACATATTAAAATAGAAAACAGCTATTTTAAATTGTAATAACATTTCACAATATTACTGTACTTTTTAAACCAAAACATCAGATAAACTTACTGACCCCAAGCTTTTAAATGGTAGTGTATATTTTATTAAAATAAATGTGGGAAAACTATATAAATGTTCTGTTTAAAGTTCAATGTCTGTGTGCACAAGGTAAAATCTGAACCATTCGAACCTCTAGCAGAGACTGCTGTCTTTGTAGGGCACGTCCAACTGTTGCTAATCGCTGAGTGAGTGACAGGTGGTCGGTGTGGAAGGCTGTCATGGCAGAGGGCTCCACTTGTTGCCTCAGCTGCTCTGAAAACTCATCCAGCTGCTGCAGGACAGACTCTACGGATCCCTCAGCCGCCATAAGGCCCTAAAGAAATGCCAGTTTTATAAAGAGGTACACTGTGGGCCTTGCGACAAAGATTTCACAACTGCACACAGTCGTCAGAATTACCAAATGATTACATACTTTTGTAAGACAAACACACATATTTAAGAGGCTTGCAAACCTACCATGCATTCATAAATCCTCACCTTCACCTCCTGTTCTGTGATGTCCCTGTGAGTGGCGCTCTTGAGTAGATGTTCCACATGTTCCTCTAGTTTCTGGATGTCGGTGCTGCTCTGAGCATGAAGCGCTTTGTAATGCTGCCACAGCTGCAGCAGGCTCTTACTCCTCCTCAGCTGATCTGAGATCTGCTCCAGCAGCGAGTTCCACCTGACAGCAGATCAATGATTTCAGATCACTTTGTACTGATCAGTGTCTTCATTAGTTACTATGGGTGTTTGAAACTCACCTGAGATTTACATCACCCAGTGCTGTGTTGAGTGAATCGCTCACTGAGGGATGACAATCTCGCAGCAGCTGTTGAGTTATGGAGCCCAGTTTCCGTAAACTGCTCTCCTGTTTCTCCAGCTCATCTTGTAAACTCTGAGACACACAAATCTTAGGTCATCTTAGGTTCTTGCTCCAAATAATGCTAATGTTTGTGGCATACTAGGCACCTCAAGATTCTCTACTTGAACTTGCACAGCTTCCGGGGAGCCGGTGAGAAGGCGCAGGCGAGAGATGGTGTAACATCCCTCCATCAGGTAACCCTGAATCTCCTCATACGCTTGTTTATATAGACTCCACTGATCCAGCACTGACCGGAGACTGACCGTCTGGTGCCCGATCTGCAATTACACACAAACCTCACTTGAGACTGATCATCAGGCTGAATGTTCTGGTCAAAACCAGTGATAGTACACATTGTGTCTATTATTATGTGAGCGATGCAGCTTCAAAAAACACATTCCAATATTTATGAATCAATTCAGTGAAACAAATTCAAGGTAAAACATACTGTAAATGGTTTACTACACTTTACAATACATCCCATTAGTTAACATTAGTTAATGCATTAACTAACTTTGGATACAGTGTTTGATACAATACATTTGATACAGTATCAGTATCTTTGTTAACGTTAGTTTATAAAATACAATTGTTCATTGTTAGTTCATGATATCGGAAGGCCATTAAATAATATTAACGGATACAATTTTTAATTTTAATAGTGTATTAGTAAATGTTGAAACGCACATTAATTAAGACTAATTAATTCTTTCTTGAGTATTTTCAATAGTTAGTTCAGGTTAACTAATGGTAACAAATGGAACCTTATTGTAAAGTGTTATCCTGTAAACAATATCGTCATGAAGATTGCAAATGCCAAAACTAGATGCTTTACTGAAATGCATTACGTGAAACATACCGTGTGATCCAGATTGGCCCAAGACTGGTTTAGACCTTTTAGGGTGTCCATAATAACAGAGCCGGCTTCGCCTTTCTTATCCTGGATTAGTAAGCATCCTTTCTCCTCAGCCCTCTCCAGATCCTTCTCTTTCTCCTTTACCAACACTTCCATTTCCTAGCATACACAGACGCAGACAGTCAGATCAGTCTTTCAAAACAACAAAGCACATTTTGGGATTATCTATGCAATCTTTACTCATGAATCCATGTAGTGTATCTACCTGACAATCTTTAAGTGCATTCTGGGCTGAGGAAACGTCCTCAATCCTGTGCTTCTTTTTGAGTTTCTCTTCCTGTACACTAATCCAGGTCTTCAAGGTCTGAACCACATTCTCATACTCTAACCAGCTTTTAAGCAGACCCTCTAAAACCTGAATCTGTAAAACACAGAAGGCACCAGTTACAGGTAAATGACATACAACTGGGGTCCAAAAGTCACAGTCCACTTGTAAAAACACTTGTTTTTGCCATTCTTATTATTTATTCATTACAAAATATATTATCATAACAATTTGAGTAAAAAGTCTAAGTGAAAAAATTGTTTAAAGTGCCCCTATTATATTTTAAAGGCTCCTAATTTTGTTTTGGAGTCTCCTACAACAGGTTTACATGCATCAAAGGTCAAAAAACACTTTCATTTTCTCATAATATTCATTGCACATCACCACATTTTTCAATGATTCTCAAACGACTCGACGGATGAATCGGTCTCTCTAAATCCCTCCTTTCCATGAGCTACTCTGCTCTGATTGGCCAGATAGCCCCGTCTGTTGTGATTGGTCTACCGTGTACAGCGTGTGTTTCGTAAGCTAAACGCCCATCACCATAACTGAACTTCAGCTCCGGAGCCTTCCTAAAGCTCAGCGATTGTACACACTGTAAAGACAGTAACGATGATGTCGATTTTACCACATCAATCCGAGCGCGAGTCCGATGATGAAACATTAAAGAACTAGTTATTCAACCCGAACCTCCATCACAAGGACGACTTGAGCAGGAGTTTCTCAGTGATACGCTACTCATTTTGAGGTTCATTATGAGATGTTGCAGCTGTAATTCCTCACCATCAGCATTAACAAGTGTGTGTCCATCAACAAACCCATGTGTGTATTTCTCATTTATTGCACATGCGGGAACTGTATCAATAACAGCGCATACGTTAGCCCAGCACTAATGTAAATGACTGATGTAAAACAAATCTTGCTCATCCTTTACTCAAAGTAGTAAGAACAACAGACGATCTGCATTAATAGACACAGTTTTAGGTAATAGTGGCCCACAGCTGATGAGCAGAAGTATTTCAGTAAGACAGTAATAACGTGAGTTAGCCAGAAACTCAACTCGTTTATGCAGTTCAGAGTCAATTCTTTCTTTTGGGAGACGATAACTTTATTTATCGTGCACTTTCGACTTTAAAACTTTGCAGAATGTTTCCATTCACAAACAGCGATATTACACACTGCATGAAAGGGAATATTCGAAAAACGATAATAAGGGCACTTTAAAACCTTTCCAGCTAAATTTGAGGATTTTCTACATTCATGTATAACCTTCTCTGTAACGAGACCCTGCAGAATCTGCCAGCGGCGGTTCATGGCCCCAAGCCGCTCAGCAAAGTCAGTTTTGTCACTGCGTTTCCCCTCCACGTCCTGACTGCTGATTTGCAGAACTGACTGATTCACAAAGTCCACAGTCAGCTGCTTACAGGACAGGTCAATCTGAAAACCCTGTTGAGAGGGGTCAATAAACAGAGAGAGATTTGCTATCTTTCATGGGGTACAAAATGACTAATTCCATGTTTTATTCTTTCGAATACAACAGCCTTCTTACCTTGTATTTCTGAAGGTACATTTGCACAACCTCAGATCCCACTGCCCCCGTGATCTTCTGCTGGTCCTCTTGGATGACATTCTCCATGAGGGATATCCAGCTCATTAGCTCTGTTATTGCATGACGGGATGGCAATTTCTCCATCTGCAGCTGTTTGTCACAACATGAATGGAGCTATGAGCATAGTCACGTGAGGCTGTTCATTATCCACACCCTTCTTTAACTGAAATGGGCCAGTGCAACCAGCCCGTCATCATACCTGGTGGAGTTTCTCCTGGACCACAGGGATACGAGTCAGAAGATCAGCCCATTGTGTGTCTACCTGGGCCAGGTTTGCCCTGAGTGCCGCCGTGTCCACTTTCTTCAACCGGAGTAGCTGATTTCCCTGGCTCTGAACCGATGTGCGCAAAGACGACTTGGCGTCCACCTCTTTGGAGAATTCCTGCAGATATAGAGATGATATAGAGTGTGTGTGTGAAAGTCAAGTGAGACCTAAGCCTCTTTTAGCAGGATATTTATGGGCGTTCTCACCAGGAAGGCATGAAGATGGTCTCTGACGGTCTCTAGCTCTTGAGGTACTGTAACAGACTGTGTGCTCCAGAACTCCAGGCGGTCTAGAGCCGAACTCAGCCATTGGCTAAGCTCAGCTGACTCGCTCTGATACCTACAGTGAAATATGAAGACACCATGTGATATCAATAACTGAATAAACAATTAGGCCAGACTCAAGGTAGTAGAACATATAGCTTAAATTGCCCCTATTATGGTTTTTCAAATATTCCCTTTCATGCAGTGTGTAATATTGCTGTTTGTGAATGTAAACGTTCTGCGAAGTTGTAAAGTCGAAAGTGCACGATAAATAAAGTTATTGTCCCCCAAAAGAAAGAATCGACTTTGAACCGCCTATACGAGTCGTTTGTAATTCGAATCTCACTGCGTTACAGTTCTACATCACTAGAAAAGACATTTGCATAATGCCCGCCTATGTTGTACGTTGTCCGCCCGTGAAGAACTTGACCCTTCCACGTCATTTTACTGACGACGGCTTCTCAAATCTCGGAGTTCAACGCGGGATTCACAAAAAGCTTGCTCTTGAAAGATGGGTCAGTACCAGTTTATTTGGACCAGCTCCTCAGAATCACAACCTGTAAGTATGAATAATTATTGATGTATATATTTTCTACCAGGTGTTCAAAATACGTAGTTTTGATGAGTAGCGTATCACTGAGAAACTCCTGCTCAAGTCGTCCTTGTGATGGAGGTTCGGGTTAAATAACTAGTTCTTCAATGTTTCATCATCGGACTCGCGCTCGGATTGATATGGTAAAATCGACATCATCGTTGCTGTCTTTACAGTGTGTACAATTAGCTTCCGAAACACGCGCTGTACGCAGTAGACCAATCACAACAGACTGGGCCAATCAGAGCAGAGTAGCTCACAGAAAGGAGGGATTTAGAGAGACTGATTCATCCGTCGAGTCGTTTGAGAATCATTGAAAAATGTGGTGATGTGCAATGTATATTATGAGAAAATGAAAGTGTTTTTTGACCTTTGATGCATGTAAACCTGTTGTAGGAGACTCCAAAACAAAATTAGGAGCCTTAATAGTCATTCAAGGCAGTAGAGAATCACAAAGAGGCATTCTGACCTGATCCAGTGTTTGAGGGTGGAGTCCAAGCGGTGTAGCTCTTTATTGATCTTGGTGGTGGTGCTGAGCCAGTGGTCTCCCAGCTGATTGAGTTGAGTTTCCAGCTCCGAGCAAGACACATGTAAAAGCAACCTCTTCTCATCCTCCAACAACTTATACAACTGCTGCTGCCGCTCAGACAGACCGGCCTTCAGACGCTATAGAGAGTGAGATTTTAGTTAGTTTTAGATTTACCCTTCCTTGTTTTCAAATCTTCTAACATTCCTAATGTACACTACCAATCTACCACTGGGATCAGAGTTCTTTTTTTTAAAGTCAAAATTTATCAAAATTAAAGATTTCTTTAATAAAGAAGTATAATTTTACTTTCTTACATTCAAATTCACATCAGTTTTCTAATTTAGATTCAATTTAAATTCCTGAATTGAGTGATTCAAAAGGCATTCTCAGTTTGATTTCTAATACTGCACAAATCATGCAATATATGTAATGTCTGTAATGTAAAATAATGGTTGGTGTTGTATTGATTTTATGGTGTGATCGTGTCTGATCCAGTGATCTGTGTGTGTGATAGAGTTGTACCTGGTATAGAGCAATTCTATCCCTCAGTCTGTCCTCTGTCTCTTCCACCAGGCCTACACTGGGGATGCTGCTTTCCACTGCCTCCAGCTGCCTGTACACGGCCTGATAGTCCCCCACCAACCTGCTCCACCACTGATGCCACAAAACATAGATATTCACTCCATATGCACCGATATAATAATCTGCATCTATTCTGTATAGAAACACAAATCCACACAACCTCCAGGATGCCCTCCAGCTCCACTCCTCGTTTGTGAGCCTGTTTAAGTACAGCCTGGGCCTGAGCTACAGTTTCCTCCAGGCTCTGGACCTCCCGCTGCACCACCAACCCACTGACCTGCCTGAAGAAGGCCTGTGTCAGGACAACATGCGTCTCTAGCCCCTGAAAAAACTCCTGCAGGAAGAAAATATAAAAGGGAACCAAACATAACTATATAATCAATTATTTCAGAAAGCAGGTGGCATTGACATTCACGTTCTTGAGAGAATTTGATTGCATGAGATGAGAGATTAAGAACAAAAGTGTCTTATGCTCACCAAGGCTGCATTTATTAAATCAATAATACAGTAAAAACAGTAAAAGTATGAAATATTATTACAATTTAAAATAACTGTTTTCTATTTACTACTGCTAGTCAGAAATACATGGCCTTGATGAGAGGGACATTCTCATTCTAGAGAGCATTTGATTGGACGAGACAAGAGTCATCAATATTTTGGTCTGTTTTCATGGAAGAGAAAGATTGTAACTTTTATATGTGTATAGCTTTGTCTATTTTGCCTAATAAACAGGCATAATTAGAAGGGCCAAATCTTAGATTCTGAATTTTTCCCAACCCTGGCAGATTGGATATATTAAAATAAAGGTGGCATATGGTGACCTTCAGGTAATATTTTGCCCACAAATGTCCATACACATGCTTATATGAATAATAATAATAATAATAAAAACAGATTAACTCTTCCCCCATTAAACACTGACTTTTCTGGGTTTCCGTGTTTTCACTGTTATATGCTAGGCATGGGTTTTTTTAGATGCCACGGACCCCCAAATATGATCATCCCTGTGTGAGGGACCCCCATCGTAAAATTTATACGGCATCTGTCTATTATAAACACTCAATTTATACACGAAAATTTATATTACAAATCTAAAATTAGTTTGTTACATTATTATATATTTTGTTCAATGTAGTAATGTATTGTTATATGTATTATTTATTTCTTGTTTATTTAATTTTAATCTAATTTCTATTTATTTATATTAATCATTTTTTATTTAATTGATTTTAATCTAATTTAATTTATTTAATAGATTAATAACAGACTAATTTTTTATTTATTTATTGCTTTACTCATTTATTTTAGGCCACATCCACACGAAGCCAGAGCTTTCCCTCTCCGATCTTTTTTTTTCCTCGTCTCGAGAAACGGCCTAATGTTACTGAATGAAATGTCACCCCAGGACGAGCTACAGGACTGTGAAGCTTTGGGGGGGTTGATGAGCTCAATCTAATCCATCTGTGTTTTCATCATCGCTCTGAATCTGATCCAGATGTAGTCTTTGACAAAAACTTTGATTTTCACAGACTTTTGCTCAGAATGTTGCTTTTTTTATGAAACTTACCCACATTCAAGTGTTGATAAAAATGCATGAAGCTAGAATAAAACAGGTTTAAAAGCAGAGGGTCCGTTCTTTCTCATTGCATGTTCAGATATTCATACAACAATATATTCTGGGGGCCATGAAATGGAAATGAAAATGATCAAAAACGCTGGCGGGGCTGGCAACTTTTTTTAAAAACGCTGGCGGGGAAAGAGTTAATCACAAAACGAGGCTGTTGTACCTTGTGTTTGTCTAGGAGGATCTGAACTTCAATCACTGATCCCACTTTCATCTTCTGATCAGCAGCCATTTTGTCTTGGGCGGTGTCTACCAGATCTACCAGGTCTTGCAGAGCTCTCTCATACTGAGCCTTCAGAACCAAACTCTGGTTCAGCCCACTCCGTTTGGATCCCACCATCGCCACCAGAACTTCATAAGCATCCTGCACAGCAGAACACAACGTCAAGCGGAAAGTGAAACGGAAAACATGAAATCAGTAATTGCTGGAGAGAGACAGGTGTGTGTACCTGTAGCTTCAGCAGCTCTTGAGTGCAGAGCTGGCTGGGCTGCAGTGTCTCTCCTCTGCTTCTCATCTCAGAAACTTTCTGTTCAAATTCCCTCAGACTGTCCTCCGCTTCTGCTAGAATCTGTTTACATTGAAAGTCGATTAACAAAGTATTGCTTGGGTCATGCAAACATTTCCGTCATTCTGAATGTGTATCTGACCTCCATTTGTTTAGAAGCGGGCCGATCCATAGCGGCATTCATCTTCTGCAAAAGCTGGTACTTTGAATCACTGAGCGCAGTAAGCAACAGCCTCAACTCAGTCTGTGGAATCGACAAAGAGGAAAATGCATTTGTGAGAGAAAGAGCAAGCAAGAAATAAAATCAATATATTAACTAATAATAACCAGATACAAGCGACACATACCTGGAAAACCGCGAGCTCCTGCAGCTTCTCTTTCATGCTGTCACATCGCTGCTCCAGCACTGCGTCCAGCAGCTTTAGTCTCCTCTCCAAATCATCTAACACCTCCTCAACCAAAACACTTTCTCCACATTCATCCCATAGCCGCTCTGTCCCTCCGAGCACATCCCGACATTTACAAACCTCCTCGCTGACATTCTTTACCTCCTTTCCCAAACCCTGAAGAGACAAGAGCAGAAAAGATATAGTGCCGAAAAGTTTCTTATAACAAAAATATCTCATAAAATGACTATGTCTGACCTCTAGGTGGCCCAGGTGAGTCTCAGAGTCATCAGATAATAATACTGGGCCAGATACGAGTTCATTCTCAGCATTGTCCAGCCAAGAGGAAGCTGAGGACACCGCCTCATAGAGAGCCCTTTCCAGAGCGTGAGCACGCTTATTGTCAGCGCCCCCTGTCTGTGTGAAGGACATAAAAGAATGAATAGATGAAAACAAATTCTTACTAGTTATAGTATTACAAAATCCTGGTGCAGTTTAACATCATGTTAAAATGTTCAGTGGCAGTACCTGAGGCAAATCCTCCAGGTCTTGGCTGAAGCTTTCAAACAGACTTCTGGGTGACAGGATGTCCTGACTCAGTTGCTCCCCTCTGAAAAGTCCACATGGACTGGACACTGGCTGGTATAGCTAAGAGAGAGGATGGTGCTTATTTATTTGGAGCACAGAGGCAGCTTTTATGTTTTCTGGGCTTTTTTGTCTTTTCTTTTTTAGGGGACAAGAAAGTAGTGATGCAGGGATTTTTGTAGGCCAAAAGTCGGAAATGCTTTTACTTGTCTTGTAAAAGGTGGTTGCTAACAAGTGGCTAAATGGGACTACACAGGTTGTAAGGGACATTATACGCCTTTACAGGTAAACTCATCTACTCACTTTTTTTTCCCTATCGGGGTGAGTTAGAAGGAACAGATCAGATATACAGTGCCCTCCACTAATATTGGCACCCTTGGTAAATATGAGGAAAGGCGGCTGTGAAAATAAATCTGCATTGTTTATCCTTTTGATCTTTCATTCCAAAAATTCACAAAATTCTAACCTTTCATTGAAGTAAAAGAATTGAGAGTGGGGGGAAACTCACATTATGAAATAAATGTTTTTCTCTAGTTCACGTTGGCCACAATTATTGCAACGTCCTTTCCCCAAGATAACAGCTCTGAGTCTTCTTCTATAATGCCTGATGAGTTTGGAGATTAGAGCCCATTCCTTCATACAGAATCTCTCCAGATCCTTCAGATTCCCAGCTCTTCTCTTCAGTTCATCACTCATTTTCTACAGGGTTCAGGTCAGGGAACTGGGACGGTCATGGCAGAAGCTTCATTTTGTGATCAGTGACACATTTTTGTGTTGATTTTGATGTTTGTTTCGGATCACTGTCCTGATAGAAGATCCAACCACGGCCCATTATCAGATTTCTAGCAGAAGCGTCAGGTTATGATTTTTATCTGTTGGTATTTGCTAGAATCCATGATACCATGAATCTGAACAAGATGTCCAGGACCTCCAGCAAAAAAACAGACCCACAACATTAAAGATCCAGCGGTGTATTTAACCGAGGGCATGGGGGACTTTTTATCATCTGGTGGGTTTGCTGCCAAAAAGCTCTTTTTTTAGTTTCATCTGACCACAGAACAATCTTTTGCAGCACATCAGAACTATATTCTGTGGTTTTACTCATTGTGATGAATGATTAAGGGAATTTGGCCTTTGTGTTTCCTTATATTTATACTCCTGTGGAACAGGAAGTCATGGCTGGACAATTTCATGCTCCTAGTCACACATAAATATGAATGGGAATATACTTCAGAGATATTTCACTCATAAGAATTTCTAGGGGTGCCAATAATCGTGGCCAACATGCATTGGAGAAAAACATTTATTTCATAATGTGAGTTTCCCCCCACTCTCAATTGTTTTACTTCAATGAAAGGTTAGAATTTTGTGAATTTTTTGAATGAAAGATCAAAAGGATAAACAATGCAGATTTATTTTCACAGCCGCCTTTGCTCATATTTACCAAGGGTGCCAATATTAGTGGAGGGCACTGTAATATAGTCTATCCTCAAAAATCTAACATGTTGAAAAGTGTTGAAGTTGATTATGTACCGTGTGACATTGTGCCTGCTCCATCGTGTTTAGTGACAGCTGTAGTTTGTTGTTAAGGTCTTTGCCCAGGTTCTCCCATTTGACTTTCATTTGATCCTTTGTGCTCATGCTCTCAAGCCACTGACCATCAACCCCTTCAGAAAGGTCAGCAGGAGAACTACAAACAGTGAAGAAAGAAGCTCATTATGAGTCCGTGCTGTATACACTTGTTTTTCATGTATGTTTGCAATATGGCTGTCAATCAATTAAAATGTTTATTCAAACTACTTACATTATATGACAATTAGTAGTCAAATCACAATTAATCACCTCAATATCATCATTATTTGCTAAGAATATGAACGTAAGCTTGCACGAGTGGGGTTTAAGGCCTACAGTTCAACGAATGTCAGGCTGCGCTGATTGTAGGACGTACGGCAGTGAAACAGTGAAGGGGGTTTCTTTTGTGGAAACTATAAAAGTCAAGACTATAAAAAAACATGAAATGTTCGTTGGTCATATCGGCAGCATATCGACTACCCGGGCGAAGACGGCTGGTTCACTACAAGATAGTGTGGAGGTGTTATTCTTCGCTCTTGGTTTCTAGTGCAGAGTTTTTTATTTACTACTGTTGTCAATAAATATTTAAACAGACAGTATTTCTCTGTCTAGTTTTTTTGGTTTCTAGTTTTTATCTTTTACACTTTTTTATGTCTTAATAGACTGCATGTTTTGTGATAATGACCTGTAGTGTTACACATTTCATGTAGTCTTGATTTGGGTGTGTACAGTGGTCATTTACATTTAAAAGGGTTGCAAATGTAGCTCAAGTCAATCTGAGCACTCCATAGTCAACTTTAATCATATAAAACAATTTTCCAACAACAAAATTGTGGCCAGTGAAAATGCTGAGTGGCTAGTAACTTTGGAAAAAAGTTAAATGTCAAGCCGTCAAGTCGTTTTCACTGGAAGGTCCAAGATAATTAACTCTTTCCCCATCAGCATTTATGAATTTGTTGTATGAATATCTGAACATGCAATATATCAAAAGAAAGAACAGACCCTCTGCTTTTAAACAAACATTTTTTATTTTTTTTAGTTTTATTCTAGCTTCATGCTTTCTTTTATCAATACTTGAATATGGGTAAGTTTGGTAACACTTTATTTTACAGTGTCATTGTTACATATGTTACATGTAGTTACTATAGTAATAACTATAAATTATGCATAATTACATGCAACTAACCCTCAACCAAACCCTAATCCTACTCTAACCCTATAGTAAGTACATGTAGTTAATTAATATTACTCAGTACTCAAATGTATAATTACACTGTAACAAAGACACCTTAAAATAAAGTGTAACCGTAAGTTTCAAAGCAACATTTTGAGCAAAATGCTGCGAAAATCACGTTTTTGTCAAAGACTACGTCAGGATCAGATTCAGAACGATGATCAAAACACAGATCGAGGTTGATCAAGCTCATCAACACTCCCAAAGCGTCACAGTCCTAACCACTTCCTGTGTCAACATTTCACTCTGTAACATTAGGCCGTTTTGATTTATATGCTGTTTATTGTTGATGATCGCGTTATTTTACATATGCATATGATTACATATGAGATTGCTCGTTTCTGCTTCTTTTTTAGCAATTATTTTTAGCAATGCAATATTTTATCGCACCAAATTTGTGTTAACTTGGTAGGCCTGGTTTGTTGAAGAGCAGTTGTAGTGTGCTAGAGAAAGATGTGAACATGTAGATAATGGACAAGTGAGAAGGACCAACCTCTCTCCATTAGGTGTTGTTCTCTGTGAGAGAATCTCCTCCCCTCTAGATGCTACAGACTGCAGTAACTTCTTCTGTTCGCCAAGCTGCTCCTCTAATTCCTGCATTATATACAAGAGCTAATGTCAAAAATCTAAATCCAGTCCTGCTCAATCAGATTTATTTCTAAAGACCGTGTATAATGTGCTAGTTAAGTTTATTGATATCATGTTATAGATCAACAGTAGTCTGACTGTTTACCCTCTGTCTTTGCACTGTGTCTTGATGCTGCTGGTTGCGTGTGGATCGCGCCTGACTGAGCCAGTCCAGCATATTGGGGCTCTGAGACAGAGACGAGTCTGATTCAGTGTCCTCCTGCTCCTGAAGTGACCCCTTAAATAAAGACACAGAAATCAGGTACAGACGTTAATGTATGACAAAGCTGTTGGTGATGACATTTTTAAATTATATAAAAAATATTAACCTAGATTTATTGACATCATTTCTGGGAAACACACTCTCACACACACGTCTGGTTCACTTTCTTTTTGGGGACTCTCCATAGTTTTTATACTGTACAAACTGTATATTCTCTCCACTTACACTAACCCTACCCCTAAACCTACCCATCACACACACACACACACACACAAACACACACACACTAACCCTACCCCTAAATCTACCCATCACACAAAACTTTCTGCATTTTTACATTTTCAAAAAAACTCATTCTGTATGATTTATAAGCTTGTTTCCTCATGTGGACCTCAATTTAGGCCCCAACGGTGATACGAGTCCCCATGAGTCTGTGTGCATTCAGGTTGAAGTCCCCACTGGGATAGAAAACATGAACACACACACACACACACACACACACACACACACACACACACACACACACACTAAAGGTAAAACATATTTTCAATAAGTACAGGTTAAAGGTCAGTCATGAGGAGATGGACCCAATCAGCTTGCATCAGGTTTTAACACGTCACCAGCAAGTCTCATTTACAAGAGCTTGGTGAAAATTCCAGACTTGCTCCACATTCTGTAAAAGGTCTTTGTTTCAGATGGATGTTGCTGGAAAGCAGTGGAACATCTTTCACAACAATGAACAGCACTTGGCATTCTTCTGTACCGCTGTTCACAATGCATCCATTGAGGCGAGGATGTGTTTTTAGTGTTTTCAGTGGTGTGTGTGTGGGCTGACGCCAGTGACCTCCAACTGTTCTTACTATTCAGATCATTGGCATTTTCACTAATTCTACTCAATTATAGCATCATGGGCAGCTCTTTTGTCAATGAACGTTACTTTGGGAAATTGTAGCATACCTGGATGTGGTTCTGCTTGTCTTGGAGGATGCGCTGTAGCTCCAGCAGGCTGGATTTGAGGCAGTGTAGTTTGAGGGAGAGCTGCTCAGCGTCGCCCCGTGTACCGGCCTTCCCCTCCATCAGCAAACTCTCACTGTGCACTGACAGCTCAGACAGACACAGCACCTTCTGCTCGATCTCCAGTAACATGTTCTAGATCGGAAGATTACAAGATTAAATTGGTAAGATATGATTCAGCAATGTGATTCATATTTTAGGATTGGTTGCGCTATTAACATTAAAGGCGTCATGAACTGAGAAATCAAATTTTCCTTGAACTTTTGACATATAAGAGGTCATCATACTATAAGAATATCCTGTAAGTTTCAGAACTGAAAACTTCCTTGTTAGTCCAAAAACAGCTTTTATTGTAACCAAGCCCAGAGAACGACTCGTTGTGGAATGAGCCTGTAATAGATGGTGAAAGACCGCCTCTTCAGAAGAAGATTAACGCCTACTTCATCATCGCAACTTTGGCCCCGCCCACTAGCATGTTAGTGAGATGATGAGGAGAGAAGAGCGATACAGGATGGACTACAAATAACATTACCTTCCAAAGGATCCTAATGCTAGGAATGTGCTTATTTATTTTCATCAATGTGAATGTCTCAGTTGAGCATTATTTATTTGTATTCGGTACATTTCACTGTGGATTCTTTGGTGAATCAGTCACAATTTTGGCGCATGCTTTTTTTACGATATGGACTCAACAGTAACGCCACAACATGTAAGTAACCGTGTTAATTCTAATGCCTGATCTGTGAACAGTGATTTCTGATATGTACTGATTCATGTACAGTCAGATGTTCTTTTTGTGTCAGTAAATCAAACCAGTGACTAAACTTTTTATGTTAAAATCATACTAACATTACAAGTGCACCACGGGAAACATTATAAAACAATAAAACAATGCAGTTCATGACCTCTTTAAGTCAAACACTTTTAATTACATTTAATCGAACATTAATCACAGTTCACAAATTAACAATCAGGATTCGGGTTTGGCAACATTTCTTTGCTGTCTTAAGACAAAGTCCTATTTTAGGTGCTACCTTTGTAAATTCAAGTAACAAAACATTCAAATGAGTTTACCATAAGATAAAGTTGTGAATTAGTTTTTTTGTCAGATATGTGTCACCCTGCATGCAAAAACAGCAGAAGGTGTGTGAAAAAATACGTAAACAGGAGACGTGTGTATGCAGTGAATGATAATCTTCTTAAGCTGCTTAACCGAGTCTTCAGACATCTAAATCTCTACCATACTACATGCACACTAGTCCAGAGAATTTAGTGTACTATTAAGAATTAAAACAATAAAGACATTTTTAAAAATCTAAATTTTGAATAGATCAGGATTGCTGGGACGGGCCTGCAGGGTAGCTGGAACTGAATGCAGCCTGTCACAGCCTGTGGCATTCACTAGTAAGATATCAACTGAGCTAAATGTCAGGGCCACCCTGACTTACCACAAAGAGTCTAACTCTCAGGTTAAAGGTTAACTTGATCGCTACAGCCCTCTAATCACAACACAAAAGACACATGTGTGTGTCTCCTTGAAGATACGCAGACATGCACTGTGGGACTGCCCACGACTGCAGGGAAAAAGAAGCCCCTAATCCTAATGACCAACAGAACGGGACAAAACCGTCACAGCTAAATAGATTTACTGCAGCCCACTCTAGTGACTCCGGGGATAATCAGCCACCAGAATCTGATGAATTGACTGTTTAACATGCCAGAGAAAATCTATAATGAATTTTACATAGATTCTCCAAAACAGTAACAACTCAGAACTGGCTTTTCAAAAAGTGCACAACAAGTGTTCTGAAACTAATGAAATAAATGCTTGTTCAACCCAAAAAGAGAGAAGCCTCATTGTTTGCTTTGAAAATACACTACAGGGCAGATTAAACAAATAATCAGTATATTTATAATTATTTGTCTATTGAAAGTTTTCTATGCCGTGCACATTTTCAGTAGTTCATTTCAAAAAGTGAGGTCGTACGAGATCAAAAGAACAATCATTTTTTCAGTTAATCATTTCAGTGAATAATTTTCCCATAAAAAAATATGTATATCATGATGCATACTGTTATCAAGCAAAATGTAAGAATATTGTGGCATGTTTCCCACCCCTAGTCTTACCTGGCAGTCAATCAGCTGTTCCTCCATGTCCATGTCCTGTGGGTGTGGCTGCAGAGTGGAGCTCAGTGTGGCACGTGTGCTGAGCAGCCAGTTGTCAAGCTCCTCTGCTTCACTATGGTAACGCTGTAGCGCTTGCTCCTGCCTCTGTTCTTCTAACTGCTCGCTCAATCGCTCCTGCGGGTCAGAGAATAAATGCACAAAACTGAATATGCAAAAAGCAAGGGTACGTAATAAGTTGTTCCTTGTTGGTTCTTCTTAAGCCAAATAAGTCAGTGTAAAGTAGGAGAAGCTTTCTAAACACTAAAACTCACACTATTGCCATTGCTGCAAAACAAGTGTGAAAACATCCTACCAGTACTATTCTTTCTCTCTTTAATTATGCTTCCTGGGAATTTGTTTAGGCTTGTCTGTCATTTGGTTTATGATCTGCAATTAGTGGTTTTAATCAGCGAGAGGTGCTGATAGTTCAACCCTCTACAATGCGAGTAAATCACTTGCATATGCGACTAAATCTTCACTCTGGGCGACTAAATAATATCTATCATTAGTCATTGGCTAATAAATTCTTAGATTTTACTCGCCAGTGTGTGTGTTAGAGGCTAAGTATAAGTTTAGCATAGATATATTTTCACTCTCTGAACACTCTGACTGAGCGCTTGAGAGTTTCGCTCTCCGTCAAGCGATCTGTGAGAGTCTTATATACCACGCAGAATCGACACCGCTACATTTAAACGATATTCTTTGTTGTATTTTCCTGTCAAATAACGGAGTTCATTTGGAATTATTCAGCTTTTAAGAACAAGCAGAAGATACGCCGGTTTCTCCGGTAGTGGGCTGAACTAATGCACAAACAGCAATCTCATTGGCTGCCGCTCATCTATTAATTATCTATTGTTTTGATTTCAGCAAATCAGTTCGAGCGACCACTGACAACATGATTAATATTCATAAACCCAGAAGCTCATCGATCTTTAGTGCGTTGTATATTGTTATTAGTAATAGAATTAGTTGTAGTATTATTATCTTTTAATAATAATTACTATTATCCATTTTCTTTACAGAAACACTGAATGACCAACAATATCTTAAGCACCACCACCAGTAATAAGTTCAGTTAAAAAATATTGCTTGATTATCATACCATCATAATATAATGCTTGATTGACTGATGTTACGAGTGTACATTCAGATATTTAAAAAGCTGTGCCAGTTCACAAAGATAAGCTTATTTGGTGGAATCATATATATACACCCTTCGCTCCCCACGTGCATCTATAAGCCTTGGCCGCCCATGACCCTGTCGCCGGTTCACCACTGTTCCTTCCTTGGACCACTTTTGATAGATACTGACCACTGCAGACCGGGAACACCCCACAAGAGCTGCAGTTTTGGAGATGCTCTGACCCAGTCGTCTAGCCATCACAATTTGGCCCTTGTCAAACTCGCTCAAATCCTTATGCTTGCCCATTTT
Organism: Coreius guichenoti; assembly: GCA_039654105.1. NCBI lineage: Eukaryota > Metazoa > Chordata > Actinopteri > Cypriniformes > Gobionidae > Coreius > Coreius guichenoti. The sequence continues at coordinate 3,999,590 of CM077185.1, forward strand.
TCCTGCTTCTAACACATCAACTTTGAGGACAAAATGTTCACTTGCTGCCTAATATATCCCACCCACTAACAGGTGCCGTGATGAAGAGATAATCAGTGTTATTCACCTCACCTGTCAGAATGTTATGCCTGATCGGTATATATATATATATATATATATATATATATATATAAAATAGCATATCAGTCTGGCGACTAAACTAAAAAAGTTACTAGCCAATGGCGATTCTACTGCCAAGGTGTGCGTAGAGGGTTGTAGTTAAATCAAAAGACTAAAATAACTCAAATAGGAAACACATGACAATTTGAAATGACCAGCATGTGCTAAACAACAGTGCGTAAAATATTCAAAATAATCAAATACAATCCTTTTTTTATCGGACAATGCAGATTTTCTGCCATTATAAATCAGCCATCACCATTACTCTGCATTATATTTTTCCTGCTCACCTCTAGAAGCTGTCTCTTTCCGGAGGCCTTCATGTGGATGGTGGCCATGCGCTCTCCCAGTACAGTGAGGGTTGACTGCAGGGCCAGCTGGTCTCCGGCATCTGCCTCCAAACTGTCCTCGTCCAACTGCAGCTCCTGGGAGAAGCAGGCCTGCAGAGCACTGATCTCATCCTGGAGCATTAGGATCTCATCCATCAGAGCCTGAAGAACAACCACCAGTCAGGAAATTGCTTCTATCCATTTCTGGTTTCATTAGTAGGTAAAGCTACATTAAAGGCTACATGCCAATTGAAAGGAAGATACTTCTAGTTAAGAGATTAGTTTTAGACATAGGAGAAGTTGGTAATCTAGAGGGTAACTCTGTCCTCTATCGTTAGTCCAGCTTGAGTTTTTATGTGATCTAGCTTTACTGCGGTCATCTTGCTTCATCTGATCCTCTGTCTCTCTCACCTGGTGGGCGGCCATCTGGCTCTCAGGACTCTTGCTTGGCTCTAAGCCCTCATTTAATGCAGTCTCAATGGACTCCATCTTTGTGGAGACAGATTGCAGGGTCTCCTGATAGTGCTGCTGCCTCTCCAGAGCTTCATATAGGCTCTTCTGCTTCTCACTGATCTGTAAAAAATAAAATATATATGCTAACCAACGTATGAAGAAGTGATTTGGATTTTGTAATGTGAGATGCATCTATGGATATTTACCACATTCTTCAAAGTCTCCCATGAGCGCTGTAGGTCGTCCAGGTTAGCTGAGGCTGCAGAATCCATGGAGGGATCATACAGCTCCTGTAATGGAGCTCTACTTAAAGGAGCTCGCCCTGAACCCTACAAAAGACATGAAATTACGTCAATGAGTGTGTCTGAGAGTGTGTGCATGCATGCATGAATAATAAACCAAACTGTGCTGGTTCTCTTAAAGGGGTCATAAACTGAGAAATAATTTTTTTCTTAAGCTTTTGATATATAAAAGGTGTAAGAATATCATACTATAAGAATATCCTGTAGGATAAAAAAAAAAGTTATTTAAACTGTTATTAAATTATATATAGAAAGCGATCAAAGAATGCTCCCTTTGTTAGTTATGATGAAAGCATTCATTAGTGTGTAGAAATCGAGTTGCAATGACGAGATCACTCAACATGTCTGTGATCGGCTACAATGCTCATCACTGCAACCTTTCATGCCACGATCTGAATATAATGCCATAGATCTAAATATAATGCTATAATCAACACTTTCACGATTAGTTAACCTTGAGAGCTGTAATAGTAAAAACGTGCTAAAAGTTTTCGAGAGAGTTACAAATTTAGCTATTTCATCTACAAAGATATCAGCCAGATGTCACAGCAGTGGGCGTTTACACTGAAGTCTCACAGCAGCCAATCACAGCAGTGGGCGTTTACACTGAAGTCTCATAGCAGCCAATCACAGCAGTGGGCGAAGTCTCACAGCAGCCAATCACAGCAGTGGGCGTTTACACTGAAGTCTCACAGCAGCCAATCACAGCAGTGGATGTTTACACTGAAGTTTCACAGCAGTCAATTACAGCAGTGGGCATTTACACTGAAGTCTCGCAGCAGCCAATCACAGCAGTGGGCATTTACACTGAAGTTTCACAGCAGTCAATCACAGCAGTGGGCGTTTACACTGAAGTCTCATAGCAGCCAATCACAGCAGTGGGCATTTACACTGAAGTCTCACAGCAGACACGCCCCTTCAAACAGAGCGTTCAAATCAGAGGCTAAAATCAGTGTAGGAAAATGCCTTTTATTTCTAAATTATGACAATTTTGGATGTAAAAATCATACTAACATTATAAGTGCAGCACAGAAAACATAAAAAAATAAAACACTGCAGTTCATGACCCCTTTAAAATACAACAAAACAGTAATGATACTAAGGTGTGCTTGTGTCTGCATTTTCCAGATGTTGCACATGTACCTAGTAACAATATTATGCCAAGTTTTTTCACCCACTGAAGTGGTTAACTGTGTGTTTGCTGTGTGATGCTTAAACACACAAGGAATCTGTGCTAACCTAAACATCTTTATCACTCCCTGAGGCCATGTTCAAATGTGTGTCAACTACTGTTCATTACATGGCTGGTGTATGTTTACATGAACAGTCACAATGAAATCAGAGATAAAGTAGTTTTCTCTTGCTCCTCAAGAAAGTCAACTGAAGAATAGAGAGTCCCACTGTAACAAAATTCAAGTTCAGTGAACCAGTGAATGTTAAACATAACTTTAATGACAAAATAAACATAAACAACAAAACGAAAGTAAACCGGCAGCCCCTCACAAACAACTTCCGTATATATACATAAAGCAACAACACAAAATCCAGGCCTGGTCCTCCCTTTCTCGAGACACTGACACTGACACACTTTCCATGTATAATACTGTGAAGCTGCTTGCTTTAAAACAATCGATTGTATAAAGTGGTATATAAATAAACATGACGTGACTACTGGAGTGTCGAATTGCAGAGCTTGTGCACACATCCACACCTCTATGATAAGATGCTTTCTTTACTGTTTTCTCATCGCTGTCATTTTTGTTGTGTGATTATTTTATTGAAAGGAAAGCATGCAGCCCATATTCACAAATTCATCTGAAGTAGCGGTTTCACACTGTACATTCCTAAACCCTGGGTCAACGTTGTTATTTGCATATTTGCAGTGTCAGTGTCACTGATTGTGTAAATAAACCGACAATACAAGTGATCAGGTAAACACGATAACCCATTTTCCTTTATTGGAGTAAGGTCATAAACGGCTTAAGCATAAACTGCCCCTTACGCCGATTTCGCCCAGCATGTAAATGCTTTAACCTGCTTTCTATGGGCTTATTGAAGTGCGCATGTGTGATACGTGACAGGAACGCGTAATAAATTATAAATGTGTTCTCATCTTGTGCAGCATCAGAAGTGATACAGTCAAAATGCTGCATCTGTAACGGCATGAGAGGACAATATATGAGCTGTAAGTTTCCCGCTGACATGTTGCAATACTCTTCTTCGGTGCATTATTTAACATCACAACCGACATAACATACGCAAATTATTACGTTTTGACATCAAATAACCTGATTTATTAATAGAGACTTTTATAGAGGTTATATAGAGGTTATTTCAATAAGCTGATTTTTGTGAGTTATTAGCATACTGGTGTGCATGTAAACATGCTTATTGATTAAATGCTATGGAGCAGGGTTTCATAACCCCGGGTAAAAAGCGGTGCTAACCTGCTTCTGAATTACAAATGTGAAATGTTCCTTTACCCGGGGTTAAAAGCGGTGTTTAGAATGACGTTAACCCAGGTTTAAGCACAGTGTGAAAAGCCAGATTCATATTTAAATCAAGAACAGAACAGTGGCTACAGTAAGAAATCAATTGGTTAAGTTTAAACGGAGTTAAAGTGGGTTAGTGGCTGATCAAGGATAAGTAGATTAAATGTGATAAGGTTGGCAGGTGTTAGTGAGGTGTGGGTTAGAGCCATGGGATACCTGAGAGGTGTCAGCGTTAGGCCCGGGTGAGGGTGATCTGCAGGCGGGGGGAGAGGAGACCTCGCTGTTGGTGCCCTCCTCACCAGACTCCTCTGTGACCGGGGAGAGGAGAGTATGACAACGGCCTGCCGTCATCTGACAATTAAAGAGCCAAAGAGATAGAGGAAGAAACGGAAGAAAGTGAAACAGGAGTATAGCATGAAAGGAAGAAAAAAACCCCAGAGGAAGAATATTAGAGAGTTGGAAAAAGTACACTATCGTTCAAAACTTTGGGGTCGGCAAGATTTTTTAAAAATGTTTTTAAAGAGTTAGTTCACCCAAAAATGAAAATTCTGTTATTAATTACTCACCCTCATGTTCATCTTCAGAACACAAATGAAGATATTTTTGATGAAATCCGAGAGCTCTCCGACCCCCGACAGACTGCAATTTAATTAGCACTTTCAAGGCCCAGAAAGGTAGTAAAGACATCGTTAAAATGAAACAAAAATTGTTGAATTAAGTCGTTATTTGCTTTGTTTTTTGCGCACAAAAAGTATTCTCGTCGCTTCGTAACATTAAGGTTGAACCACTGGAGTCACATGGACTATTTTAACAATGTCTTTACTAATGTCTTTAGTAATTAATGACAGAATTTTCATTTTTGGGTGAACTAAGTCTCATATGCTCAATAAGGCTGCATTTATTTGATCAAATATAGAGTAAAAACAGTAATATTATGAAATATTATTGCAATTTAAAATGTAATTTATTCCTGTGATGGCAAAGCTGAATTTTCAGTGTCACATGATCCTTTCAGAAATCATTCTAATATGCTGATTAGGCGCTCAAGAAACATTTCTTATTATTATCAATGTTGAAAACAGTTGTGCTGCTTCATACTATTGTTGAGGATTTTCCGATGAATAGAAAGTTCAAAAGAATTTATTTGAAACAGAAATCTTAAATTCCTTGACCCCAAACTTCTGCAGTAACGCATATCCCCTATGAATCTGACAGGAAGTAATGATTCAAGCAGAAAAGCTGAATAAGAAGACCCCGCAAAGCGGCACCAGAGAATTACAGACAGACCACATTTGTTAAGAGTAGCCATGACTAAGCCCTTCACAGACCTCTCGTCATGATGAAGGAATGAACCGGGTCAGGAAATGGGGCAGAGGATATGCACAGACTCACTGTAAAAATACAACAAGATTGCATACGATAATGAATTGTGCTTGCCTTCACGAACTGAAGTAATCTGAACCGCTGGAGCACTCCAACATTAGACTAAATTTAGATCTAGCTACAATGACTGCTGAAGTAATGCAAAGCTACACTCCTTTCTCTGCAAGTCTGTAAGGACTGAGCGACACAGCTGGAGCTCGAGCTGAACTGTTGGCAGTTAACGTGGAATCCGGCCCTGATCGTAACTGATGCAACGAAATGTCTTAATAATGTTGACAAAGTCAAGGCCAACTAACACCCTCATCCTGTTTCCTGTTTCAGTAACAAACAACAGCAGGGACACACAATGCATAGGCACATACAACCCTGTGGGAGAAACAAGAGACCTATGGGATGCTAGTCTGACAGTAAAAGAAAAAAAGAGCACCCAGTGCACCCCGCCCAGTCCTAACATGTGTACAAGTGTAAATCACTCACCATGACAACAGAGGGGTGTGTTGGTGGGTGTTTGGGCATCTCTTCCTCCTCATCCTCCAGCTCCTCTAATCCGTCGGAGAGGCCGTCAACCTCACTGACCGTCAACAGCATGGTCGCATGCTTGGCTTTTACAGTCAACATCTTACACTTGGAGTTCAGGGCCGAGATCTGCTCCTGGTAGCCTTTTATCTTCAGGGCCAGTTCCTGTCACAATGACACATTACATTATTATTCCACTGAGGTCCATGCAGCTGGGTTAAGACCAAATATATGTGTCCCGGATTAAGTCCCATAGATGAGGAGTGAAAAAGGAGTTAATGCAGAGAGCGGCACCGGCTGAGCTGAGAAATTCCCCCTCTCTGTCTCTTTGCAGTAGAAAAAACAGCACAGGCGAGCAATCGCTCCGTCAGAGGCATTTTGAGCTTGCAGCCAATCAGAGAGAGGTAGGAGTAGGCCAACAAGCCAAGCCTTCGGGCAACGGTGAACGTGATTGGCACAGAGCTCGACCAACTGGAGAGAGTGGGAGGGGAGTAGAGCGAGGAAGAAAGCACCCTCCCCCTAACCGGCCAACTCACGCTCATACACACACAAAGACCACGGAAACAGGAAATGAGCTCGGGGAGAGGGGCTTTTTCTTCCTTCCCTTCACTTCCTCTCTTTCCACCAATCCCGAAGCTGTTTTCCTGACAGACAAAAGAACTGGGCGCGAGCGAGAGACTTAGAGGGGAGGAATGGGGCTCACATTGCAGAGCAGAGCCCCCCTCCCGTCTTTCTGTCTCTCTAACTGTCATTCTTTCGCGAACACACACAGACGGGCCAGTCTCTGATAATGAGGTCATGTGGGAGAGAGCTACAGCTGCAGCACTCGCCTCTGCAGAGGAAAATAACCCTGGGTCATAAAGCCACAGCTGCCGGCCCAACTAAACTGAGCTGTGCTAATAAAACATGGGGACGTGAGACTCAGTACAGGCTTAGCTTTATTTTTATTTGGTGTGTTTAAACGGCTCTTGCCTTTAGGGCTGCACAATTTGGGGGGGGAATAGAATTGTGATTTTTAGAATAAAAATTATGACTGCGATTTAAAATGTGATGGCTGTTCTTGTTTGTAGGGCTGCAAAATTTTTGATAAAGAAAATGCTTTGAAAATGTCATCATATTTAAATCATATTTAAATCTTTGTATTGAAAGTATGGTAAATACTGGTAAAATGTACCAACGATCACATTTAAAAATAAACACTTTTTGGCATACCATAAAAATAACCGAACTGAATTATATCCTTCTCATAGTGAAAACCATGTAGCCTACCAACATTTCACTAACCGTAGAAGTGAAATCTTATTAGTTTTGAAATCTGGGTACCGTCTTACGTTTTAAAATCATGTACGTTGGAAGTTTGGTCCCGTCAGCGAGGCACGCAAACGTGACAGTCACGCGGCTCTTAGACGGTAAGCTTTTCTTTGACTGTTAGCGTTTTTAAGACTGTCTTTTTGCGCTCGCAATCTTCTAACTTTACACTCTGACACACCGTAGTTCTTGGCACACTTGTTTTACACGTATTTGGCACCACCCTGAATATAAGGTGACCCTGTTTTTTCAGATGTATTTCTAAGAAAAAAACATTGTCTTGTATTCGGAATATAATTTTTACAACTGTAAAATTACAATACTAATATTTATGGCTGTCTTAATTTCTTCATTTTCAAATGTTAACCCATCAAGCTGTTGTGGCAGAAAACCACGTAATAACTCAAAGCAGATGCAGAGATGAGTTTGTGTGGAGCAGTGTGTGAACCGAGCCGCTTAACAATCGTATCGCAACCAAGCCGTATCGCGTAGCCGTACTTGCCTTCATGTGTGTGAATGTGTTTGTGTGTGCAAATGTAAAGAAACAGGGCAAAAGGGCGTGAGAGAAAGAAAGAATTTGATGTCACTCAGGACAAAACAGACTGAGGTCAAAGATCGCAGAACTACCTTTACACCCATTGAGAACACGTTAGGAATTTATGGCCTGACTCATTCCAGTCCAATGTGGGTCGACTAGCAAAGCAATGACATGAGTAATAGCTAAGACAACATCATCACTGCAATGAATTGTGAAGATTGACTGGCTGATGCACAAAGCAGGAATGATCATAACATATTCCACTGTTTAAAAAGCATCTGTAATTGTGAAAATATAAAAGTATGAAAGAAAGATGTCCTTCCTCACCTCATGATGTTGTATCTGTGTCTGAAGCTCCTGTATGTTTCCTGTGGCAACAGGACGGTCCTGAATAACACGGTGTGCCTCTTCAATAAGTCTCTGTAGGTTCTTGACTTCCTGTTCATATTGCTCATACTGCACCATGGCCTCCTGGGGGAACGTGAAGAGAGATGCTAAATGAGCCGTTAAAACCAAGTGTCGAATCCCATGACTGTGCTATATGAAACCATGCAGATACACTAAAGTCGCCATATTTTACACTTCTGTAGCAGTTTATATTTTCCCCTGAAGCCCATTCATAATGTTAGTCAAAACAATCATAATTTAGGACAAATGGTTCATGCTACTGTACTTTTAAGACATGTGCAATGGGGTCGAAAAGACCATTAGTGACCACTAGTGAAACCATATATTACCTGTAATATATTGCACTGTTGAATGGTATTATGTTGGAGATGGCTGCTTTCTTGCTGCAGACTCTGTGCAGTAACACATAGCGGAAACGCTGCCATTACGTCCTCTGGCAGCCGGAGGGCGCTCTGACACATCTGTATAGTCTGAACCTGCTGCTTGAGACCCTCCATCTCTGACAACAGGAGCTGAGCAACAAATATCCAACATCAGTTTAAAGGAACCAGAGATAAAATCAGCATATCTGATTTTTGTGTCAGTACACAGAAAAAAAAAGTTGTTGTTTTTTTATTACTAATTAGTGTTTCTAACCTGTTTTCCAGGAAAAATATATAAACATTTTTAAAACAAGATACATTTACATGAGAAGCAAAACTTCCAAAAATATATCTTGAATTAAGTTTATTTTTTCCTACCTTGTTGGCGACCTTTTTATTCTTGTTTTAAGCATAAACCATAAACTATTTTTTTTTTTTTATATATTTATGCTTAAAACAAGAAAATAAACTTAATACAAGGTATGTTTTCTAACAATAAAATAAAATAACTAATAATTAAGACAATTATTTTTGCAGTGTATAAATGTGGCCACACTACTCTATGCAGTACAGAATGTAATGATTGCATCTTCATCAGAGAGTAAATACAGTGCCCTCCACTAATATTGGCACCCTTGGTAAATATGAGCAAAGGCGGCTGTGAAAATAAATCTGCATTGTTTATCCTTTTGATCTTTCATTCATAAAATTCACAAAATTGAAGTAAAACAATTGAAAGTGGGGGGAACTCACATTATGAAATAAATGTTTTTCTCCAATACATGTTGGCCACAATTATTGGCACCCCTAGAAATTCTTATGAGTAAAATATCACTGAAGTATATTCCCATTTAAATGTATGTTTTTTTAGCACACCAGGGTGACTGAAATTGCGGAGGAAATTCATGAGGAGCATGAAATTGTCCAGCTATGATGTCCTGTTCCACAGGAGTATAAATATGAGGAAACACAAAGGCCAAATTCCCTTAATCATTCATCACAATGAGTAAAACCACAGAATATAGTTCTGATGTGCAGCAAAAGATTGTTGAGCTTCACAAAATAGAAAGTGTCTGTAAGAAAACAGCTAAAGCATTGAAAATCCCCATTTCCACCATCAGGCCAATAATTAAGAAGTTCAATCAACTAAAGATGTTATGAATCTGCCTGGAAGAGGACGTGTGTGTATATCGTCCTAATGCACGGCGAGGAGGAGAGTTTGAGTGGACAAAGACTCTCCAAGATCACAGCTGGAGAATTGCAGAGATTAGTTGAGTCTTGGGCTCAGAAAGACTAAAAAATGTATCAAACAGCCCCTACAGAAAAATCCTCCTCGCTCATCCAGAAACAAACTCCAGCATATTCAGTTCAGACACGACTGGAGCTTCAGACGGGACCTGGTTCTGTGGTCAGATCAAACTAAAAAAGAGCTTTTTGGCAGCACACACACCAGATGGCTTTGGTGCAAACAGGGATAAAAAGTCCCCCATGCCCACAGTTAAACACACTGCTGGATCTTTAATGTTGTGGGCCTATTTTTTTGCTGGAGGTCCTGGACATCTTGTTCAGATTCATGGTATCATGGATTCTAGCAAATACCAACAGATAAAAAATCAAAACCTGACGCTTCTGCTAGAAATCTGATAATGGGCAGTGGTTGGATCTTCCATCAGGACAATGATCCAAAACAAACATCAAAATCAACACAAAAATGTGTGACTGAGCACAAAATGAAGCTTCTTCCCAGTTCCCTGACCTGAACCCTGTAGAAAATGAGTGATGAACTGAAGAGAAGAGCTGGGAATCTGAAGGATCTGGAGAGATTCTGTATGAAGGAATGGGCTCTGATCTCCAAACTCATCAGGCGTTATAGAAGAAGACTCAGAGCTGTTATCTTGGGGAAAGGACGTTGCAATAATTCGGTGCCAATAATTGTGGCCAACGTGAACTAGAGAAAAACATTTATTTCATAATGTGAGTTTCCCCCCACTTTCAATTCTTTTACTTCAATGAAAGGTTAGAATTTTGTGAATTTTTGGAATGAAAGATCAAAAGGATAAACAATGCAGATTTATTTTTACAGCCACCTTTGCTCATATTTACCAAAGGGTGCCAATATTAGTGGAGGGCACTGTACATTAGATAAATCAGAGGAATAAAAAAAAAATGTGTTAGCAGATGTTAGTAAGAGTGATGGGTGTACCTGTCTCTGAGCCAGCTGTTCTCTGAGGCTGAGGCGAGCCAGATCAGGGGAGGCCAGAGACTCCTGGACTCTCTCTATGGACTGATGGAGGCTCTTCACATCACTCTCCAGTCTCCCCAGGTCCTACACAGAGAAAGACACACAGGAGGATCATTATGTTCACCCCATTGACAATTTGGCTTTACAGAGACAAATATCTGTATTATTTTTTTTTTCAATATTTAATTCAGTATTTAGCAAGAATTGCACATTCTATCCCTTTAAACTAATATAAATAGTTGCTTTCATGGTAAAGTATGTAATTTTATGTTGCATCAAACTAGACTGCAAAAATAATTACCCTTTTTAAATAGGATTCAAAACACTTTCCCAGGCTGCCTCTGGGTAGATACAATAAAATAAATCCCACTGTTATCATTTTAACATTGAAAACGACACACCTGAGAATAATAACAGGGAAAGGAAACGAAAGAAGGAAAATAAAGGGAACTATAAGAGTGGTGCTTACGCTAAACAATGGATTGACATGTTGGCATTTGGGATTGTGAAAGCACTTGGTTGATTAACAGAAGCGCTAGCTCCCTCTTTTGGCATTCGAGAAAAATCCATTTCAATCTACCACAGTACCACTAATTTAATCCAAACAGTCAGATTGCAGGTTCAATCATGTGGGGATCCGGAACCTGAGCGGTTACTTCAATCTCAACCTTGCTAAATCAGCAAGAGACTAAAGCCCTTTATATTCAGTGATTTACTTCAGAGAATGTCTGCTAAATGACAAGACATAAGCCCACAGAATACGAGCAGCTGAAGTGGGTCTAAAATTGTATAAAGTGAATCAATGTAGCCCTAAAAAAATGAATAGAGCAAGAGCTGAGATCTGGTAGCTCTGGTTTTATAGTTGAGCTGCATGAGTGAAAACAGTGATGGCATAAGTATAATAACTATTATACAGGGCTCCAGACTGTGACCAAATGGTCGCATTTTGCAACCTTTTTTCCAGCCGGTGCGACTAAATTTTGTTAGAGGTCACACTGGTGCGACCACTATGTTATCCAACTGATAAGAGCTGTGATTTCTGTTGCATATGAGAAACAAATTCAAACGGCAAACGAAACGAAAGTGAAATGAAACCGTGCCACTCGTTTGAGCAGCGCAGCGCGAACCGTTTATCAGCTCGGAGCAATAATAGACAGCGTTTACTCAGAACAGGTTTACTCACGAGCCGAATCAGCCAATCTCGATCACCCAACACTACAATCTCACGCTACAACCTTACTATAAAGCGCTGGGAGATCCAGTGAGAAAGAGTTTGAATTCTGCACAGTATTAATAACATTGCAGCGAGATCTAGTGGGAAGCATTTAAATTCAGCGCAGAATTACCATAGATTTCAGATCAGACAGCACTGACATGGAAACCAGGAGAAACATTGTGTCATGAATTATAGAAGACTTTTTAATCCACAGAAATAGTCGAATGTTGCTGTTGTTTTTTTTACATTATTCGTCTCAGCGTTCGTACACCTTTTGAGAGTGAAATTCAAGCGCTTTTCAAGGGCTTTTAAGTGCTTCACACTTTTTCCAGCACTTCAAAGCTGTAAATATTATCAGATTTTAATGTTATTTTTAATGTGATGATTTGTAAAACTAAAAGTTTAAAGATGTAGGAAAATTAACACTTTTATTTATTTAAAAAAAAGACCACTATAACCAGTAGATGGGAGCAGAGGAGCACTTATTGGCTTATTATTAGCCACTTCCACTCAATAATATAGGGAGAAAAGTCACAGTCTCATGAAAAACAAAAACTTTTCTTTAAATTGTGACTGAATTACACAGAAAACAAGTAAAGAGTGCTCCATCACTAAAGCTGTCGGTCAGTTCAGTGTGATGCTACAGAACAACAATGGTACATTTAATAAGAGTAGAATTTCAATTTTCCCTATAAAAATTAGTTTTTTTGCACATTACTGTTGTTAATAAAAGTTCATTTTATCTGCATATCAATTCAAGCTCAGTGTCTAATAAACAAACATGTAATATTATTAGTAACTGCACTTATTAAAGCAAAACAATAGTCATTTTATGATTAAATTAACTTTATGATAAATTTACCCCCCGTGGTACCAAATCAGGTGTTGGCGGCACCATCTATAGAACTTAGTGGCACCGGTGCCACTGCTCTCAAATGTTAGTCTGGAGCCCTGTTATAGTATAACTATAAATTAGTTTCCTTAGACAACAGTTAATTATATACTTTATTTTATAATTTATGCATTATATACAAATATTTGACTGCAGAATGCTGCCATTAACCAATCAGAATAAAGTAATCCAGACATATAATTTTAAAAAGTTTAAAAAAAAACATCTCCTATAAGGCTTCATTACTAGAGACACAAAAACAAAGAACGGGGCATACTGTTACGTATTTGCTGAAACCTTTACATTTTAAAATGAGGAGTTATAAAAACCTGCTCTCTAATAAAAAATGGCATGCATTAAGCCAGATAATTTATGACTAATTCATGGGCACAAATTTTCTGTAGATTACTGATTGTATGGTTTAAGATAAAGCTGTAAAATCATGTGAAGTTAAAGCAGTAAATTAACCAATTTAATGAACAAACAAATTAAGTCTAGCAAAGAAGATACAGAATGATGAGGAATTATATTACTTATCTAATTTGCCACTAGATGGCAATGCCTTTCTAAATTTACAGCAAGCTTGAAGCTTGAAGTAGACTAGACAAAATTACATTAAAATAATATGGATTTAAAAATTAATTATAAATAGCGGTGTTTATAAAATGAGACACTGAGACTTAACCATAACTCCCTTCAGCATGACACGTCACAGAACACTACAAACCCAAATGGGCACATGCATATCCCATTGCAATGTTCTCATTATATTAGCTTTATGTAGTGTGACGTGCTGTCGTGAATTAGCTGGTAAAGACTAGAAGGGATAAAGCTACGGCCACTGGGCATGCACACATCAATATTGCATCATTTAATTACTGTATTTACATTATTGCAAGGGTAGGTTTAGGGTTGGGGTAGGTGTAGACGTTAATAAAACACAATCTGATAAGTAGCTAATTTAATTTATTGTTATTTTATCATGAGATTTTGCCTCACTTCTGGCCGTTGCTGTATCCCTTCTAGCCACAACCGAATTACCTTGGCTGCATCCTGTAGTGTCAGGAGTCTTGTTTTGGCTCTCTGCTGCAGCTCTTCAGCATGTCTGCTCAGTTCTGCCACCTGCTGGTGGAGAGCATCCGTCTGGACCACCTCATCCAGCAGTCCCACCCGCTCCACCAGACCCTCAAACTCTCCTTGGAGGTCTTGCCACTGTTGTAATAAAGCCTGATAGAGATATATCACAAAATATCATTAGATTTCTGTCCCAACAGCTACTGAAAGTCCTGAGAAATTGTGGTCTGATCTGGTTAAAGCGGGCGTCACCACCTGATGGGTTCTGATTTGCTCCTGCATCTGAGAGGCTGGACTCCACATGATGCTGGCTGAGACCACAGTCTCTGCTTTTTCTGTCCAGTTGAGAGTTAACGTAAGCATTTCATTAAATTCTTCAAAGTTCTTCTCTGCCTAAAAGAGAGAAACGGACCAATTTGTTGAACAAACTTTATTGAAAAAATTATCCAATTTAAAGATGAAGTGTGTAGAAGAAGAAGTGTGTTCTGTGCCACTAGCATCATCAAACAAGAATCTCAAAAATAATGACTGTTTCCAAACAGGTTTCCCCAAAAGCTGACCTTCTGAAGGCATGTGGTCCTTCCCTCCGCCAGTCTGCTGGTCTGAGCATGAAGCTCGGTCAGTTTACTCAGGCTGGAGCCCAGCTGTTTGGCTAGGAGAGGGTTCTGCTCTCCAAACTCCTGCACTGCCACATCTAACTCAGACAGAGCACGACCACACTCCTCTAGCTCCTCAAATAGAGTCTGGATTAAAAGAGAGAGAAAAAAGAAAGAAAGAAATGGCAGGTAAAAAAACAATGTTTAAAGTTGTTAATATGCAATGATAAAAAGTGATTTAAGAAATGACATGTCTCCTTGTTGCAGTGTTGTTATTGTTAACTGAAAATAAAAGTATAAAAAAAATAATTTAAATAAAATAAAATAAAGCTGAAAGAAATTAAAATGAAGTATAAATATTAGACAAAAAAGTTAAAAACATAGAATAACAAACTTAAACTAAAATTAAAATGAATACTAAAAATATATCATTAAATATAGCTGCAAGCAGCAATTATCGGGGCCAAGCACAAAGAAGGCATGACAAGTCATAGCATTTTTGGAAATGTCATTGTAAAATCTGGCCACAAGGTGGCACTGCCCCAAAACTTTTTGAGTACCTTCAGGGCGAGGTGCCGAAGACAGAGTTTCGTAACGATACACCAATGTATTCGTAAAATACAGAATTTTACAACAAAATTCAAAATGGCCGACACTCAAAAAAGGCCAGTATGGCAAAATTGGGTATTGTTCGACTCGGTATGCTGCACCAAATAAAAATTTGTGATTTTTGGCCAAACCATTCAGAAGTTATTAGCAAAGATAGCCATTTTTCATATCTTCTGACCACTAGGTGGCACTGCGCCGAAACTGTGCAGGTCGTCTCAGGTCATGGTTGTCATGCGTTGCATGTGTTGCATGTGTTGTCTTGCGTTCATTTTCGCGGGCACTTTGTCGAATTCGTTCGCGCGTTATAAAACTTTTTGTCGGTATGGTCTGAGGATGATCTGGTTAAAATTTCGTGAAAATCGGACAAACTGTCTAGGAGGAGTTTGAAAAAGTAGGTTTTTGGCAGGAAAATTTGGCAGGAAATTTTGTTTCTAGCCCTTATGGTTCAGAAGTTATTAGCATAAACGTGAATGCACATTTAGACAGTTGGTGGCGCTAGAGGGATTGAGTTAGAGACTCCAAATTTGCTATAGTGACATTTCAGACTGTCCTCTATCTGTGTGCCAAATTTCATAGCTTTTTACTATAGGGTTCTATGGGCTGCCATAGACTCAAGAGCAGAAGAAGAAGAAGAAGAAGAAGATAAATGACTTGTTGTAAACTGCACTCATACTGATATATTTAGAAATCAGGTTGCGTGGAGTACACTCATGTCATTATTTATAGTGTGCACTTCAGTAATTAGGGCAAGTCTGTACCACAGCTTCCAATGCAGTGCTGTATTCATACTGTACCTCTGTCTCCTCTTTAGCCTCCTCAACATCCATGGCCTTCTGCTTGAGTTTCAAAGAGATGAGTTTGACTTTCTTTGAGATATCCTGAAGTCTGGAGTTAAAGTCTTCTTTAATATCTCTGCTGTGTTGGGCCTCTCTTTCCCGTGCCTGGACCTGAGCACAGGAGAAAAAAACAGCTAAGTGATAAAGAGATGTTACCTACATTTTCAGTAGTCAATCAATACCAGTTACCAGTTTTCTGCTGGTCAATTAAGTTTATATTTTGACACAAATCAAATCTTTTGTCTCGCCTGTTTACATTTACAAACTGAGTTCCCACACCAGAATTCATTTGGTACCTGTATTTTTGAAATTCCTGATATGAATGTAGGTACCTGATCTTCTGCAGAACCCAGAGCCAGTGTGACCTCTGCCAGCTGGGTACTGATCTCAGAAGGAAGGGTGGCATGGAGCTCCTGGTATTTTATCTGCTGACAATCTGCAATCTGTTCAAGGTTCTGGCGGTGAGACCGCATGCCACCATGAGCCGCCTAGCAGAAACCATTAAAGCAAACCATACTTATCATGAGTAAAGTACACCGGGTTGTAGGATGTTCGAATGTCTCCACTGTACATGGTGCGCTGCAGTACCTCCAGGTCAGTGAGCAGGTTATCCAGGTCTGCAGTGGGGCTCAGCAGCAGCCCCTGGGTGTCCTGAATCCAGCCTTTCAGCAGACCCAACTCCCTCACCACTTCCTCTCTCTCCAGCAGCTCCACCTGCACCTGCTGCCGGCTAGCGCACACCTGCTGCAACAGACTGAGGGAGAAAAGGAAACAGAAAATACATATTATGCAAATGATTGGAGATGTAAAAGCAAATTACACAAAAGTAGGGTTGGAAATTTTTCAAAAATTACTGGAATGGTTTTCATGTCATAACATTGTCTCCAATGATCAACTTTGTCAATTCAAAGCTAAATCATTTAGTGGATTTAGTATCTGCACTCAAGCACAGAGAGACAGACAGATCTGAAACGTTAATAGAATTTAGTTGATAGATAACCTAAACATTTAAATTCTATCAACAATTTCTTAGACAGACAGACAGACAGATAGATAGATAGATAGATAGATAGATAGATAGATAGATAGATAGATAGATAGATAGATAGATAGATAGATAGATAGATAGATGATAGATAGACAGACAGACAGATATATATATAGATCGACAGATAGATAGATAGACAGACAAATAGATAGACAGACGGACAGACAGATAGACAGACAGACAGACATACAGACAGATAGACAGACAGACAGACAGATAAATAGATAGACAGACAGATCAACAGACAGATCGACAGACAGACAAACAGACAGCTAGACAGACAGACAGATAGATCGACAGACAGACAGACAGACATACAGACAGACAGACAGATAAATAGATAGACAGACAGATCAACAGACATATCGACAGACAGACAAACAGACAGCTAGACAGAGAGACAGCTAAACAGACAGACAGACAGATAGATCGACAGAGACAGACAGATACACAGACAGACAGACAGACATACAGACAGACAGATCGACAGAGACAGACAGATACACAGACAGACAGACAGACAGACATACATACAGACAGACAGACAGTCAGACAGATAAACAGATAGACAGACAGATCAACAGACAGATCGACAGTCAGACAAACAGACAGCTAGACAGACAGACAGACAGATACACAGACAGACAGACAGACAGATAGACAGACAGATAGATAGACAGACAGACAGATAGACAGACAGACAAATAGACAGACAGACAGATCGACAGACAGACAGACAGGTAGATAGATAGATAGATAGATAGATAGATAGATAGACGTACTTGTCATATTTCTCCTGAATGCTCTGGATCTCCAGCAGACACGGGTTCTCTTGGTTGTGGTGTTTGCTGGGTGTGGTGGGTGCAGCGGCGTGAGGATGGAGGAACAGGCTGAGCACATGGTGTCTGAGGAGGGTCAGGGAGCTGCTCTCTCTCTCCACCTCTCGACTGAAGGAGTCGTGGTACTCCAGAAGGCTGTGTAGGGCTGCCATACTGGAGGCTTTTTCCACCATGCTGTCAGGAACGCGACTCTGCAGGTCCTCACAGACAGCCCGCATTTTCTCCAGCTAATCAGAGAGAGATGTGGGATGGGTTACTATAACAAATTTTTACTCCTGTTAATATGTGCTACTATTATGATATAACATTCATTTTATTGTTGCTCTTCTTAGGTATTTCTTTATACATTTAAATGTTCAGTTGCCATTAAATTCATATGTTACAAGTTTTGGACGTTCATTCAGGTATGTAGATTTAAGATATAAAGTATTTTTAGATTCAGTCAAAAGTGAAACAGTCATTAAGAATTAATGAAGTGTAATTTCTGTCAGGACCACTATCGTCAAAGATGATTGATTGACTATTAGCATATAGTTTGGATTGGCAGTATGGTTCAGTTCTGGGCAAGAACTCCCTGCGCATCCATGCAGCCCAGCATGGATAAGAGCAGGGAGAGCAGCAATAACCCCCACTTAGGGTAAACAGAACAGAACCAACATAATGTATTGCAGATATCATTAATGTCAATATTTAATGTACAAAATATTCAGGAATTTAGTCTGACTCAAGGGGAATCAGAATACCAAATCCTGACTGACGAGAGGAGGAGCTGGGGATGGAGGAGGGTAAATGAGCTCTGGAGAACGCGATAGCTGCTGATAGCACTGAAGGAGCTTATATATGTATGCTGTGAGAGACGTCGGATTCCTATAGGTAGACGTGATCAGCTGATGTGAGCTTGACTAACGTGACCTGCCAGAACTGACGCTACGCTTGATTTATCCCCAATTTTCCATTTATTAAATGAAAGAAGAGGGTTGAGACATCAGCAACTGCGTTTACAAAAGAGTAGCTACCAGGACATCAAATAACTCTTAATAATGAATTAGTGATGAAACAGATGAAAAAAGCTCTTTGTGGTTTTTAGATCTCCTTTTTCTCTCTCTCTCTCTCTCTCTCTCTCTCTCTCTCTGTGCAAGAACTATGACTCTTTCTTACTGAGTGATGTCATATCCTCAGCTGACCCTTGTGCGCTGCCAAAAATAAACAGGACACAGTTACTGCTAACATTACTGATATGGATGTCTGGACAGCAATGCCTCTCCAATAATATTTTATATGCCCAAGTATTACTGTTGTATAACCTGATGCATAAAAAGTACATACAATTTGTGTTACACAGTATAGCCCTCTTATGATGCCATTTCCTGTGATTCCAGCAGAGATTTATGGGGGAAATGGTGAGTTGGCAATGTCCATGTTGGGCTATTTTTGTATGGACAGTCATTGCCAAGCATTACATCATTCTCAGGCCACTGCCGGCGGCTGATGCTCTGGTCTGATCACAGATCCGCACTGCTTACAGAATAACTGCTTTTACTTCATCATTACTCATGACTTTTTCCGCAGTTAATAGGAAACAGTGTGCTATTTGGTCACCTAACAATCATTTTATGGCATTTTGTATCTGATTTGCACTACTGCATGTGTTTGATTACATTCTCTGAAATGGAGAATCATATAAAGAGCATCTTTGTGTAATAGGTTGAGAGTATCTACTCATGAAGTTTCCTTACCTTCTCCCTGGTGCATCTCCAGTTATGTGCAGAGTCTTGCAGGGCTTTCACCTGAGCTCTAGCAACACTGTACAACCGAGTCCACCGCTGGCTCAGTGAATGGACAGGCTGAGAAGAAGTGTCTTTTATTGCAGGCTGAAACTGTGCTGCTTTTTCTTTCAGTCCATTTAGTGCGTCTTCAAGACCCTGAGCTTGTGACATAATTGTCTGCAGAAAAAAAATGGAAGCAATAGGAGATATTTAGAATAACGGCAACACCCATATCAAAGTTAGGCAAGGAAAGAAATGCATAGTCACAGACCTGGTATAAACAAAGCTTGTCTTCAGCTTCTTGTTCAGAGTTTGCTTTGGCAGTTGTAAACTCAGTCATCCTCTTCTCAACTTCATTCATCTGCCTGATAACTTTATCTGTTTCATCTTGGAAGGATCTCCACTGAGTTATGCTTCTAACAAACAAAGTAAATGTGTGACTTCAAATCCAGTATATACACCAATAACTGTATAAACACCAATGCCCGTCATCATATTGTTAATATGAATAAAGCAATGCAAGTTTGGGTCTTGTATGCTTTATTTAAACTTGCTCAAAAGTTTACACACCCCTTGCAGAATCTGTGAAAATTTGAATAATTTTAACGAAAATAAGAGAGATCATACAAAATGCATGTTATTTTTTTTTATTTTTAGTACTGTCCTGAATAAGATATTTTACATAAAAGATGTTTACATACAGTCCACAAGACAAAACAATAGCTGAATTTATAAAAATGACCCATTCAAAAGTGTATGAGCCCTTGATTCTTAATACTGTGTGTCGTTCCCTGATGATCCACGGCTGTGTGTGTGTTTTGTGATGGTTGTTCTTGAGTCTCTTGTTTGTCCTGAGCAGTTAAACTGACCAACGTTCTTCAGAAAAATCCTCAAATTCTTCAGTTTTCCAGCATCTTCTGCATATTTGAACCCTTTCCAGCAGTGACTGTATGATTTTGAGATCCATCTTTTCACACTGAGGACGACTGAGGGACTCAAACACAACTATTAAAAAAGGTTGAAACATTCACTGATGGTTCCGGAATGAAACACGACGCATTAAGAGCCGGGGGTGAAAACTTTTGAACAGGATGAAGATGTCCAAAATGTTTCTTATTTTGTTTAAATATCAATTTTTTTCATTTAGTACTGCTCTTTGGAAGCAACAGAAGATACTTACATGTTTCCCGGAAGACAAATTAAGTACAATTTACCTTGATCTTCAAATTCAAAAAGTTCAGCTTTATGTAAAATATCTTATTCAGGACAGTACTAAATAAAAAATAACGCATTTTGTATGATCCCTCTTATTTTGTTAAAATGATTCACATTTTCACAGATTCTGCAAGGGGTGTGTAAACTTTTGAGCAAGACTGTAGATGTCAAAACCTCATTAGCATTACCGTTGCAAGTTGTCTCGCCGTTGTCTTAGCTGCTCAAAGACCTCTGTGCCCTTGTGATGAGACTCCTCACAATGTTGCTGGATTTGCTTAATTACAGTAGGGCTAAAAAAGTCACCCATTTGAGGGATTAGATCTTGCATTTCTTGCATCATACACTTGACGGTTTGTCCCCGGCCTGTTATATTTTCTAAGTCCTTGAGGCAGTCTGAAATTTTCTCCAGGTCTACCTTATGTGGGGGCTGCTCAAGTAGATCCCCAGCTTCCTCAAACCACTGCTGGATGGATTGCAAGGAATGGTGGTATCTCTGGAGCAGGGACAGAACAGACTGCAAGGCCACCTGAGGATCAACAGTAAAGCTTCAGTATTCCATTACGGAGGCAGAAAACACAATTTCCTGTCAGGAATTAATATTATCTTACCTGTTTGGTGTTAAAAGCTTGTTGAAGATCATCCTTCAGCTTTGGAATATCCATTAAATTGGTTTCAAAGAGTTCTGGAAATGGCTTTTGGTCATTGACGTACTTCTGTTTCTCTTCATTAGTTATATCTTCTAATACTCTAAACCTAGACTTCATTTCTCCTTGAAGTGCTGACAGTGACCTGACCTCCTCCTGCACAATCTCAATTTTTGCTTCTTCAAATATTAATGGACATCTCAATTGATCCCTAAGACTCTTGAGCCAGTCTATTGATACTTTAGATTGATAGTCCTTGTTACCTATAAAACCTCTCTCGCATTCTTCTATGTGTGTGTTAATCCTCTGCTTTAAAGTAAGAAGTTGTTCCTCCCTGAAGATAACCTGAGTCTTAAGGGTCTCTAAATCAAAGTGCTGGTTGAGGTCATCGGATTGTGCTTTGAGACCCTCTGGATAGGAACTAACCTCTTCAAGACATTTCGATAGGTTGTATAGTGTAGATAATCTCTCTGTGGCTTCTGCCGCCCCATCTGAGTCAAGTTTGTCAAACTGTTCCTTTAATCCAGTGATGCTATAGTCCATTTTCTCGATAACTGCTCGGTGGTCATTTAATATTTTCAAAGTTTTCCGCAATTCTTTCATCTTCCACTCAATCTGCTGGTTAAGACTACCATGGAGATGAACTAACTGGTCAGTGACTTCAGGAGCATATGGCTGACCCATGCTAAGGAAATCCTGAGTTTTACCTCTAAGATCTTTCATTCCCTGAAAGAGATTAGCAAGACCTTTCAGGAGAACTTCATAGTTGTTGTGCAATCTTTCTCCCTCTTCTAGACTTTGGCTGGCTGACATCTCTAAACTGTCACATTTCTCCTGAAGTTCCTCCAAAGCTTTTCGTGTGACATCAATGAGGGACTCAAACTCCCTGCGCTCCAGAAGCATTTGTTGGATCCTGTCGCGCTTCTCTCTGATCAACAACAACATGTCATTGTACTGTTGTGGGAGGCCATTGAGTTTCTCATCTAGGTAGCAGTGGTCAACCTCATTTAAGGTGGGGAGAATCTCCTGTCCTGCCCTTTGGACGATAAGCAAAAGATTTTCATACTCTGAAGCATGATCAAGAAGCTGTTGGTATTCGGTCAGCTGGTTCTGAAGGTCCTCGTCATTCCCGCTCAGGTCAATAATTGGAAATGTAGCTACTTCTGCTTGTTTTAACCACTCAGAGATCCTGTCAAGGTCCACTTTAAAGTACTTCCGAATGACTAGCGCTTTCTCTAGATTCTGCAAATGCTCCGTGCTCTTTTGCAAGGAGGCTTCGAAGGTGACTTGCAACTCCTCCAGCTTCTGAAGGGTCTCCTTCTTTTCCTCCTCGGTTGCATCCTTTACTAATTCTCGTCCCTGTGTCCAAAGTGATGTGAGCTCCACCTGATATGCTTTTAGACTGCTGGTAAAATTCTTACAAGTTGACACCTGCTTGTGCAGTACGTTTGGTAGGAGCGCCACATGATCATCTGCAAGAGCCCTCTGCTCTTGCTTCCTGATCCATTCAGCTGCCCTGTGGAGGGCTTGTAGGAACTGCGTCCGTTCTGTAAATACTTTACTAAGGCTTTTACGATATTGAGCTGCCTTAGTTCCAAGCACTTCTACTTCTGCCTGTGCTTCCTGGACCAAAGCCTGCAGCTTCCTTCTTTCATTAAGTCCTAGGCGATAGGAAAGGCTGCTAGCATCTGTCACGACCTCTGCCAGAAGCTTTTGCTTGGCCTCCAGTTCTGCGCAAAAGCTCAAGTGATCAAACAGAAAGCTTTGGGCCAAATCTGGAGGGGGACTGGTCTTGAGAACCTCAGAGAGGGACGGTTGCTGCAACTCAGCCCATTCTTGTGCCTCCCGCAAGTGGTCCTCAAGTTGACTCAGTTCTTCTAGCGTTTGGGCTGAATCTTGGATTTTCTGCTGGACAAGCGATTCCACCTGGGTCCAACGTTGCTCAAGGTAACTAACCTGCTCTTTAACCAGGTCTCTGTCTTCTAAGCTCAGACGAGGCAGGATTCCATGCCTGTTATTTCTCAGATCATCGAGCACACATCTCTGGTCCTGCAGGTCTGTGGACAACTTCTTTAAGGCATCCAGACACTCCGCTGTGCTCTCAATATCTCCCCTAGAAAGGAGTCAGTATTTTTGTGAACAAAGAGAAGAATGACTGACAAAAAAACGTCTGAAGAACAACAACCCTCTACGCACACCTTGGCAATAGAATCGCCATTGGCTAGTAAATTGTTTAGTTTACTCGGCAGCTTATCTTTATAAAATGGCAAAGTTTTTAAATATCTGAACGTACACTCTTAACATCAGTCAATCAAGCACTATTTAATGATAGAACTTCAGTAATTATAACTAAAACTTGGTAACCATGTATGAATGCTTATTTGTCATTTTAACTGAACTTATGACTGGTGGTGGTGCTTAAGATATTGTTGGTCATTCAGTGTTTCTGTAAAAAATAGTAATTATTATTAAAAGAATGCTACTACTACTAATTCTACTACTAATAACAATATACAACACACTAAGGATTGATGAGCTTCTGGGTTCATGAATATTAATCAAGTTGTCAGCGTTCGCTCGAACTGATTTGCTGAAATCAAAACAGGGATTGTAATAGAAGAGCGCCAGCCAATGAGATTGCCATTTGTGCATTAGCTCCGCCCACTACCGGAGAAACCGGCGTATCTTCTGCTTGTTCTTAAAAGCTGAATAATTACAAATGAACTCCGTTATTTTGACAGGAAAATACAACAAAGAATATTGCTTGCATGCCGCACGTTGATTCTGCGTGGCATGTAAGACTCTCTCGCTCTCTCTTTGCATGTGTGTGAGAAACACAGCGCTCTCAGCAAAGCGACGCCGCGTCGTGCACCTTCACACTAGAGTTTACAGTACATCAAATGCAGGTACGTGCACATCCATTGAGCTGAATTGAAATAGTATAGATCGCTTGACGGAGAGCGAAACTCTCAAGCGCTCAGTCAGAGTGTTCAGCGAGTGAAAATATATCTATGATAAACTTATACTTAGCCTCTAACACACACTCTGGAGAGAAAAAAAGAATTTATTAGCCAATTTCTAATGATAGACATTATTTAGTCGCATATGCAAGTGATTTACTCGCATTGTAGAGGGTTGTGGCAACTATCAAACATGAATATGTAGTGCAAAATCTGAAAGGGAATGTTACATGCCTGGCCAATTGATCCCATTTCTTGGACAGCTGGTCAAACAACTCCTCCACCATACAAATGCAGTCATGATAGTCCCCACTTCTCTGTAGATCCTCTTCTTTCTGTTCCAGCAGCTGTGCAGCTTGTCTGCCCAGATCCAGCCAAGCACAGCGCAAGCGCCCAACTTCCATAAGCTCGGGGGACTCCTGACCAGCCGTTAGCCTATTAATGCTTTCCCTCAGCTGGGTCAGCTCAACCTGCCTGGCACGCATCTCCTGGATAAAGCCCTTTGTGGCATGAAATATGGGGTATTATTAATAAATGCTGCCTGTCTTTTTTTAATATCCTGCCAAATGGACAGCTCTGGATGACGCCCTCTGTCACTGGCAGAGAGTGAGCTTTGAGGTAATTGGGGTTTTCATTCAATCTATTGTTGACAATTCTCAGCACATCCAGAGATGTTAATATGTGCTATTTTTCACACACAATGAAGGGGTCTGCCTGGACGCTGTTATTACAGGCACTGACAAATCAATTCACACATCCATAATTACACCCAGATGAGTAATCTGGGGAGAAATCTTTATTAATGAATGAAGCTTCCTGCCAGGAAATGTAACAGAGGCCAAAGATCACCAGAGCTTTCAGCAATACATAATAGACTGCATCTGATTAACTGATAGATATCGTACAAAACTTGTGCATAAGGTATTAATGTAATGTTAAATTTGCAGTAGTGTTTCAGAAAAATCTCTGGTAGTCATAAACATGGGTAGTCATTTTGCTGTCTTCCAATGGATGTCATCTATACACACAGCTGTCACTTACCTGAGCCTGGTCCAGCTGGTTCTGAGCAACCTTTGGCTCGAGCTCAGCTGGCCTCCTTAACATGCTCTGGAGGAGTTGATCAGCCTCAAGAAGACGACATTCAAGGTTGGAACGCAAGTCCTTGATCTCTCTCCAGTTCTCTGTTAGTTCTTGAGATTCCAGCATCCTCTCCTCGATCTGCAT
Source organism: Coreius guichenoti (assembly GCA_039654105.1). Lineage (NCBI taxonomy): Eukaryota > Metazoa > Chordata > Actinopteri > Cypriniformes > Gobionidae > Coreius > Coreius guichenoti. The sequence continues at coordinate 4,025,001 of CM077185.1, forward strand.
TAGGCGGAAAACATCTCTAAACATTTTCCAACCAAATCTAATGTTTATGATGGATTTTAATATTTTAAATATTTTAATTAGTGCTGTCAATCGATTAACAAAAATTAACTAGATTTTAATAATTTTTTCTGTGATTAATCAATTAATAACGATTAAAAACAAGTTTTTATACGTTTTTAATATATTTTATAATGTAATAATTTCACAGTTAATCTCCAAATTAATGTAGAAACAACATAATTTTACATATATTTTAATAAGTTTAATGGCATCTTTTTATGAATGGATACTGGTATCTCAACACAGATACTGATGTCTCGATGAATTTTTTTTTTTTTAATTATAGCCATTCAACATTACAGTGTAACTGAAAGCTATCAATTTTTTTTTACATTTATTAGGCTTCAAAAATATATAAAAACTTTTAATTTAAGTGAACTTAAAACAATCCTCAGATAAACCCATAATAAATATCATATTTACCTGTGCCCTGTGATATATACAGAAATTGAATAAAGTTATCCAACAGTCTGCACTGCATAAATGATAAATTAAATATAGATTAATCCTTATTAAAGCTACAAAAGTGCTTTAGTCAAGAGCAGTGAGTGATTTTCTCTGTTCTCTTTGTTCTTTGATGAACATTAATGACAGACAGCATTAGTGGCCGCTGTCACTTTAAGACCTGCCGCGGATCTCACATGTGTATCATTTTCTCACAACTCTTTACGTTTATTTAAGACTTTATTTAACTTATTTAAGACTGCTCTTTTGAAGATACTCGACAAAACGGTCATTTTGGCATGATTGTGTTTGTTATCGATTCTAGCGCGTTCTCTTTTGGCGCTTGAACGGTTTAAAAGCATTTATGTGAATAAGTGCGTGATCATATAATGTAGCGCTAGCCAAAGGATGACAGAAAAACAGATGCTGCGTTAATTGCATCCAATATTTTTAACGCATTAAACTGGAAAAAATTAATTGCATGCATTATTGCTACGCAACGTTAATGTTGACAGCACAAACTGTAATATTTTTAAAACCTACATAAACATAATTTGAAAAGCAGCAAAAATAAATTAAAGCCATGGTAAAAAGGTTTAATGTGACTTTCATATAACAAAGAGAAAAAAAAAAATTTTTTAGTCTTAATAAAAAAATTTAACCATTGGACATAAAAGTACGGAGTGCCTAAAGGGACATGGTGATGGGGAAAAATTTAGACGGGAGGAAAAATTATTTTGAAATACTTTGCGTTTGCTCGCAAATCTTTTGCGTTCCCCTGAGAAACTTTGTCCGCTCACAAATCCTTTGCATTTTCTCGTAAAAAATGTGTTTTCTCACGAAAGTGCTGTCTTCCCCCAAAAGGTTTTGTGTGTTTCTCTGGGGAATGCAAAAGTGAACGCAAAAGAATTGAGATATAATATTTTTCTTCCATCACCATACCCCTTAGTTTAGGGGTTCTGTATAAAAGTGCCCATAGTAGAAGAAACAACTAAAAACTGAAGTTAGAACATTTGAACTTTAATGTATTCTTTAGGGATGCGCGATATATCAGCCACCATATCAGTATCGGCCGATATATGTTGATTTTTAATGTTATCGTTATCGGCCCGATAAGAAAATTTGGCCGATATATTAAAGCCAATAAATAATGGATTATTTCCTTCAGCTGAGACACTTCAGATGCGCACTGTTCGCTATGATGGTTTTGAATTGCTTGAAATATGAGTGGAATCACTTCAAAAAAGTGCAGCACAAGTCTGTCATATAGGCTACATAAAATTATAATGAGAACATCATAATTGTGTGCTTGGGACAAGGATTTAATGGTGAGACTTTTGTTTTTGTAATCAGGCTTTCAAAAATGATATAAAAATTTGGATTCGGATCTATCGGCTAATATATCGGTTATCGGCTTTCAAATATAAAGAATTATCGGTTATCGGTATCAGCTAAAATTTTCATATCAGTGCATCCCTAGTATTCTTAAAAGTCACTCACCTGAAGTTTGACCTGCTGTATCTCAGCAGCCGTCTCTCGTACTTTCTCATCAGAAAGGTCACAGGTAGAGCACACCAGCTGCAAATAGGTACTAGCCTGCTCCTGCAGAGTTCGGTCCTGCTTCATCTGATGAGACATTTAAAAGAAACCAAATCAGGTAGAGTTGATTATACATAGAGTCAGGCTTTCTCATACCAACTTCACTGTGCAGTAAAGCCACTTTTGTGTAGATAGACAAAGCAACATAAAAACCTATACCTGTGTTAGCGCCTCCTGTAGGCAGACTGGTGCATGTGCAGGAAGCTGTACCTCCTCTTGTACATTTGAAAGCCACGTCTGACACTGTTGCAACGTATCCCGCAGACTTACGTGCTTCTGCAGTTCCCGATCCAGACTCTGATACATCTGCACAAACAGACAGAAGTGTTTCAAAATAACCACACTGCATGTAGTGGTCAAAAGCCATTGGCTAAAATGGAAACAATACCACCTCTATATGGGTCAAAACTGAGCCAATTCATAATATAGCATGCACATTATGCACATCAAAGGGTATTTTAAGTAATCCTCAGATGTATAAAACAGGAACAGCATGACTCTGACATATCTGAGGAGCAAAACGGAGAATGACATGAGAGGGGCATACGGTTAACCATGCTAAATCGGGTCAACATAAAGCAAAGTCCATTTGACAGGTGTTGAATGCTCTGGCATGCCTAATCCCATGAGCAGAAAAGCTGACGCTGATTGACATTCTTAATTCACGAGCCCTCGCGGGGGGCAGGCAACGACAGGCTTTCTTTGGCAGACGGCAGGAGTTGGCAGAGTACATGCAGACTATGGGACTCATTGACCAGATTGCCAGGTGGCAGGATTTACCGGATGGCATTGTTCTGGCAAGGATGGCACAAGATGGTACAGGGTATAAACTAGCAAACCAGAAGGGAAGGGTTTATCGATGTCTCGGCTTGTTTTGACGGAATTGGACTTGATGGGCAAAATAAAACTGGCACGGGGAAGGGGGCGAGGTATTAATAGACTGGGTGGTTTGGTCAGAGTGACTGAGCAGGCAATGCGTCAGATGGCAGAGAGTAGTTGCCATATTAGGGGTGTGTATGATTAGGGTTCTTAGAGGAAAGCAGGTGGCAGCTTTTGGTGGGATACTGCAAGAGTTGGAGTAGGGGGCGGGAAATGGTGATTTGCAAAGGGGGGTATGTGCTCACTTTCATTGCCGTGGGCTTTAATGATATGCTTTCATGGAGAAATGATTTCTTAGTGCCTCCTGATGGGTCTCCTTGTAATGACACTGGCAAGCAGAAGTCAAAATGTCAAGCACATTTCAGACGTCCCTGGTTTATTGACTGCCTGGTGAGGGTTGTTTAATCTGATTTAAAAGACAAGTACACCGAGAGGAGGATTTTGTCAGCACTTTAGTTGGTCCTGTGCAACTAGGAAGCCAGGCAGGGTGGATTAAAATAATCAAGAGGTTCTGGAAGAGTGGCAGTAAGTTGGCACGCTTGAGCTTGCTGCTGGAACAATGTTTTGATGTGAGCAGACAGCTACAGCTACACAGTGACACGAGAACAATGAATGGAAAGCTTTGCAAAAATTGCAGAATTTTCTAACTATATATATATATATATTTGTTTGTTTGTTCAATTATTATTATGCTGTTTGTATAGTCTGTTCAAATTTAAATTAAAAATGCAACTCTGCTGTCATTTTCAACCAAGCCAGAGGCATTTTCTTGAATTTCTTAAGTTAATAACTCTCCAACACCTTTTTCCACCCGATTTTGAATTTTGCCTCATTGACAGGACAAATTGGCTGCTTTTAAACAACTAGTCGATGTTTGCAGACACATTTACTGGCCAATACTATGGGATTAAATTCCCAAAAAATAAGCGTGAATCAAAAAGTAAAAAAAAAACATGTAAAAATATATTGCACAAACTGAAAAATTATCAGAATAGCAAACAACGTGGTCACGGATCAAAATATAATAAAAGTGAATCAAAACTTTAAACTTATTAAAAAATAATATTGCACATACACCGACACATACACAAAACATTATGACCGGGTGACAGGTGAACACTGATTATCTCTTCATCACGGCACCTGTTAGTGGGTGGGATCTATTAGGCAGCAAGTGAACATTTTGTCCTCAAAGTTGATGTGTTAGAAGCAGGAAAAATGGGCAAGCGTAAGGATTTGAGCGAGTCTGACAAGGGCCAAATTGTGATGGCTAGATGACTGGGTCAGAGCATCTCCAAAACTGCAGCTCTTGTGGGGTGTTCCCGGTCTGCAGTGGCCAGTATCTATCAAAAGTGGTCCAAGGAAGGAACAGTGGTGAACCGGTGACAGGGTCATGGGCGGCCAAGGCTCATTGATGCACGTGGGGAGCGAAGGCTGGCCCGTGTGGTCCGATTAAACAGACGAGCTACTGTAGCTCAAATTGCTCAAGAAGTTAAAGCTGGTTCTGAATGCTGGCACCTTCAGGGGTCTAGTGGAGTCCATGCCTTGACGGGTCAGGGCTGTTTTGGCAGCAAAAGGCGGACCAACACAATATTAGGAAGGTGGTCATAATGTTATGCCTGATAGGTGTATCTTAAACTTCTGTTTATGTGTTCTTAAAAGTTGTTTTCCTTGGTTTTATTACTCTGTACTTTGTGCTCTCTTATATTTTCTGCTCATATTTGATTCTTTTGTACGCTTGTGCTGTTTTTCTCTTCGCTCTTCAGAGTACAGAGTAATAAAACCAAGGAAAACAACTTTTTTTAAGAACACAAACATGAGTTTAAGATTTGTGCAATATAATTTTTAATGTGTTTGATTCAAACTTTTGATTCATAATGCTTATTATTTATTGATCCGTAACCACAATACTTTCGGCGGGAATTTAATCCCATAGTATTGGCCTGTAAATGTGTCTGCAAACATCGACTAGTTGTTTAAAAGCAGCCTATTATGTTCTGTCAATGAGGCACAATTCAAAATGGGGTGGAAAAAGGTGTTGGACAGTTAATAACTTATGCCTCTGGCTTGGTTGTAAAATGACAGCAAATGACAGTACTTTTACAATACCAATGCACCAGTGTATTGGCAATCGCTAAAAGACACATAATTACACCCCTACCTATAGAAAATGTGGGTCATTATACACCGTCATAAGTCTATATGCACAGTAAACATCGGCACAATGCTGGTCTTGTACTTGTGTGTGGCCAAGTAAACTCACACGCTGGGCAGTGCTGCAGATGGCAGAGTAGCTGTCTCTAGCTCCCTGCTGGTGGTTCTGAATTTGCTGGCGAAGCCGTGCCTGGAGGCGCTCACTGCAGCCGGACAACAGCTCCTCTCCCTTTTCCTTTAGCGTAGCCAAACGCTCCTCAAAACCTGCTATCTCCTCCATAATAGCCTGAGATGAGACAATATGAGCAAATATAAATTTAACACAAAAGATTTTCTTAGAAGTAGCTTTAAATATTCTTGAAAACACTGATATAGCAGGAGCTCTTGACATTATGATTGTGTTTTACATTATAGCTTTTCTGTGAAGCTTTCTGTGATTTATCACCTTATGTCTGGCTAGATGCTGAGTGGCAGCTTCCAGGCCACCGCTTGATGACGGGTCAGGAGTCACCATCCTGCTGGACATCTGCAACAGCCAACGCTCAATTTCCTGTAGATCTTTGTGGTAAGCTTCCTGTTTCTTCACCTGGCCCTCCAATCTGTGAACATGTGTCTAAGGAAATACATTTAAACCACAGAAATGATCGAGACATTAGTAAGCACTCGAATGAAAGCACCTATATAAACACACAGCTGGAAACCCTCGTGCACGATAAAGAGCTTCTGACAGCTGCAGGCATGAGTTGAACGCTTTGACAGTGAGTATTCATGGCACTGATTGCAGGGTTAATGGATGCCATCTTTGAGGAAATAGCACATTAAAGTCCCGAAATTAATATTCAAAAGATTAAAGGGGAAATAATCTGCATTTTAGTAGCATTTACAATTTAGCTTTAAACGATTCCATATGTATATGACTGTTACCCTTCCAAACAAGCATTGATTTATAAATGTGGTAGGTCATACTGTACATTAATGCTCTGAAATCATTGCATCTTCCATGTTATGTTGCATTTAAATGATTGTAGTATTGTGTAGTCATTTTGAGCTCACCCTTGCTGAGCCACACAGCTCCTGGTAGTCTGTCTGTAGTCTGGACATGTTGTCTGTGATGGAAGGGGAGTGAAGGAGAGTCAGCAGAGACTCTCCTTTCTCTAGCACAAAGCTCACGGCAGAATCCCGGGATAGCAACGAATGCTCCGCAGCCTGGACACAAAAGAACAATGAATACAGATACAGAGATGTACACTTGGCAGTCTGTGGTAAGGACACATTCAATTGATCAAAACTGTAAAGACTTTGTATAAAGGCATTGTAACAAAAGATTCCTATTTCAAATAAATGCTCTTCTTTTAAACTTTCTATTTATCAAAGAATGAATGAAAAAATGTATCAGTTTCCACAAAAATATTAAGCGACACAATAGTTTTCAACATTGATAATAATAGTAAATGTTTCCTGAGCAGCAAATCATCATATTAGAATGATTTCAGAATGATCATGTGACACTGAAGACTGGAGTAATGTTTTAAAGTATATTCAAATAGAAAACGGTTATTTTAAATTGTAATAATATTTCACAATATTACTTTTAATTGTATTTTTGATCAATGTATTAAATGTATGCTGGTCACACAACTACACTGTAAAAAATTGCCAGGAATTTACAGGATTAAAGTGTATTATTTTACAATAAATTAATGTAGTCAGAAATTTACAGTGAAATTAATGCATGCTGGGTCATTTTCTTACAAATTACTGTTTATCAACAGCAGAACGATGCTGACATCACAGTAACTTACTGCTCTTGTTTCACTGTGAATTAACATGATAAAGTTGTCTTTAACCTGCCACTGTAAGAAATGATATTGTTTAGTGCTGTAATGGTTTTGAAGTCACCATGATGGTGATCAGTGTTTCATTAGCTTCGGATCTTGGACCTTGTATATTCATATTCAAATTTCTGATCTAGCCAAGTCAGAAGTGTGACAAATGAAAACATTTGTTAAAAAATTGTCAAGCTGGAATATAAAATAAGCTAATTGGCTGATTTTAAGTTAGTCAAAGTATACTATTATTAGCGTTATTTCAGCATGAAGATTTACCAATATCTTATTTCAAATTCATAATTGTTTGTAGATGGATTTTTCACAATAGTCAAGCAGCTGCTGAAATTTAGCTTTGAAAGGTGTGACATTATCTTGCAACACAAGATTTCTTTTTTCTCCCATCACCTAATGATGCACAGACATCAATACTCGACATACAGAACACAACAATGGTGACACTCAATAAATAATAATAATAAAAAAGATGAATTCTGAACATTACAAAATAAACAAACAACACAAACTGCTAAAAGTGAAGCAAAAATAAGTTCAACAGCACAGATAAAACCAACAAGAGTCAAGAAAATCACAGCATAGTCTATTCATGCCGCACTGCATGCTGGGTACCTCCATACATGGGCGTCAGAAGCAAAAAAAATGTGGGTGGGTCCTCCCCCAGAACAATTTTACTGGAGTAGATGACATTTACATTAAGTGCAAATAGCCTGCCTTGTTTAATAAACGTCTGGTTGGGCCAGACAAAATTACAGAAGACACTGAACCTTTTACAGAGGCAATAGTGTAGGGGTAAGACACATGGTAGAACGTTCTGACCCAAGGTTCGAATCCGCCTTTTGCCGAACCCGCTCTACTCCATTTTCCCATCACATATCAGATCGGAAAGGCATTTATTTTCAATAAAAATGAAAAAAATAATCGAAAAGTGGAAATAAAGCGTCTAACGTGTGTTTAATAATAAAGTGTTTATTAGGTTAGGGGTAGGTGCACAGACATGCGCTGAATTAGAGACGGTAAAAGTGAGTGGGTCCAATATCATTGGTCTTAAAAAGTGTAATACAATGGTATTACACTTACAATGGTTCCGATGCCTCCATAGTACATATGCACTGTAGAAATACAGTATGATATTGTAGATTTTAGTGCCGTTAGATACAAGAGAAGTCCTACTGTGGAATTACTGTGTAAGTCATGCTATTATTAACCTGGAATATACTGTAATTTCACACTTCATATTGGTTGAAGACTGTAAAACAATTCACCTACCTTGTACTTGGCCAGCTGGGCTTTTCTCTGGTAAAGTTCTGCTTTAGGTTCAACAGCAGAGCTGAGCAGAGCTCGGGTCTCTCTAAGCCACTGCATTTGGCCCTTGTAGCGCTCTTGGAAATCTTTATAGAGCACAATGCTCCTTTCCAGGGTTGCATGCTCCTCCCGTAACCCCAGAATAAGCTCTTCGAGTTGTGATCGTCCCGTTTGCACTTCCCTCTCTAGCCTGGATGCTCCAGGGTCATCCAAGAAGGAAACGGCCTGTTCCGTAGTCTCTCGAAGTGTTTTAAGTAAGCCGTGACCTTGATCCATCTCTCCCTGTAGAGACTGCGGGATAAGAGAATCTTTTAAACAACGAATGAAAGGGTACAAAAAGAACGACAATAACAAACAAATAAAAATAAATAATTTAATGAGCCACGGGAACGATATTTATGCCTTCCCCAGTGGCAACCAAGACATTACAGTATTTCCTGTTCCTGACAGCTTCTGATCCCTGTATTCATGTAGAGCTTCAGAAGTAGACTTTTCTGATGGGTACTTTGAAGCCTGTCGGCTCCTGACACCTGTGTGCGGAGACCTGGTGAGGTCCCGGACAGAGATATAAGAGGAAGACCCAATTACCCAGGCCTTAAATGGGCCTGCCGCAGCAGGGTTTCCTCAGCAACAACCGCACTCAACCCCTCCTACTCCTTTACCTTCAAGCAGGAAGCTTCTCTATATGATATCAGCCTGTTGTCTCTAAAAAGAGCAGTGAGAGGCCTGTGGCTGTACAGCAGGATCTGGAGCTATTGCTGCGGTTCTGACAGGGAAAGGAGCCCCAGTGTTTTAATGATGATCTCCACACACAAATAAGGAAATGAGAAGTTAGTGATGCAGAGAGATGTAGGATGCAAGGATAATTGGGCCAAGAAATATGATCCAGCCATAGAGGCACACACTTAATTGGCTGTTTATTAATTCACAAATACATGTGTCTATACCGCTGTCATTTAATGTAGTGGGTGTACATAGATAGTACACAGATAGATTCTCCATGTTAGTTTGCTATTAGTGTCTGTGTTGTACCATTGATCTCAACATGGATTAAACGAGCCAAATGAGCTGTATATATATGTATAAGTGTGTGAAGGAAGAGTGTTATGTGAAGTTGAAGCTGCAAGGGCATTGCATCAATTACACAGTCTGTGCCAGCAGGTTCCACAGACAGGCCGCTCCTTCATCTCAGCTATCACAGTGGGGGAGTGTGTGAAGTGGCTGTGTGTGCGCGTGCACACAGGGTGCGATCGCACTAAAGCTTTCTTTTGCTTTGTGTAGTAGACATATTGATCATATCCTTAAGAAGACAAAGAGGCTTGTACAGATGCACACACACTGGCTCTTACGATCTCAAATATGAGTGCAAAACTGTGCCAGGCCCACTGAGAGTGCTAGTCTGTGGTGTGTGTCTGTGTTATTTATCAGGCCAAATCAATAGCTGTTAAACCACAGGATAAAAAGGGTTGACAGTTTCATCTGTCCCCTCAATTCTAAAAGTAAAAAATAAAATCATGTACACGTGTTTATCTATATTTGCAGAAATAAAATGGTACATTAGTTTAGGCTGAATTATTTTTATGATCATGTTTGTGTGAATATATATATATATATATATATATATATATATATATATATATATATATATATATATAAAGTAAATATAAATATAAATATAAATATATATATATATATATATATGTGTGTGTGTGTGTGTGTATACATATATATGTAATATAAATATAATAATATATATACACACATATATTATATAAACAAAAACTTGTATGTTAGATGCGATTAATCGCAATGTGATTAATGTATATATATATATATATATATATATATATATATATATATATATAGACACACAGTCAAACCAAAATTTATTCAGACACCTTCAACATTTTCTCACATTATCACAGTTTATTCGCTATAGTTTAGAAAATGGTTAAACTGTGTCAGAACAAATTCATCTTGATAATGTCAGATAACTTTGATAGAAAGGAATGTAATGGATTACAATCAACCAATCAGCTGTTAAATTTAAATACACAATTAGATAATACCAATTTAGGTCAACCATTGACCAAGCAATGCTTCATTTTGTTCAGTCTGTGGTGTGAAAGGTCGCATTAGCAATTAAAGAAAAAACACTTAAAGGGGGGGTCTAATGCTATTTCATGCATTCTGACTTATTTACACTGTTAAAGAGTTGGATTTTCATGCTAAACATGGCCAAAATTTCAAAAAATGAGTTGGACGTATAACGGAGTACTTCTGTGCCAAATACACTCCTTCAGAATTCGAACAAGTTTTGGAAAGTTTTTTCGAGGATGGCCCTTTATGAAGTCATAAAGGGCAGAATTCCTTGTATGGGCACTTCTTCCAGATGAGCGCATGCGCACATCAACGAGCTTCATTCAGGTTACGGGAGCCGTCGACAGCTCTGTCATTTTGTTTTTAGACCATAAAATCAATAATGTCACTAAAGAAGTGTGTTGCTGGTTGTGAGGGAAAGATAACCTTGTTCAGCTTCCCAAATAACCCAGCGTTAAGGGAACAGTGGATGCAGTTTGTTTTTCCGGAGCAGCAACGGAGTTCTGCAAGTGTGTTTGTTTGTTCCCGGTAACGAGTCGAAACCGGTGAGTGAAACTGCATCAAATGTGTGTTTTGTTGGCAATCGGCGTGTAAGTGCATATAATGTCAACAACACTAATGTATAGTGAATAGAAAGTTATCCAGGGATAATGCCATGATGCAGTGTGTGTGTGTGTGTGTGTGTGTGTGTGTGTTTGAGACTCTTTAGCTCCGCCCACTGCACGCCTCCACAAGTTCAGCTGTTTTCAGTGGGGAGAACAAGCCGTTTTTCCAGGTTTGCCCACTTACAAAGCATGTAGAAGTCTGTAATTTTTATCATAGGTACACTTCAACTGTGAGAGACGGAATCTAAATCACATTGTATGATTTTTAAATAATTAATTTGCATTTTATTGCATGACATAAGTATTTGATCACCTACCAACCAGTAAGAATTCCGGCTCTCACAGACCTGTTAGTTTTTCTTTAAGAAGCCCTCCTGTTCTCCACTCATTACCTGTATTAACTGCACCTGTTTGAACTCGTTACCTGTATAAAAGACACCTGTCCACACTCTCAATCAAACAGACTCCAACCTCTCCACAATGACCAAGACCAGAGAGCTGTGTAAGGACATCAGGGATAAAACTGTAGACCTGCACAAGGCTGGGATGGGCTACAGGACAATAGGCAAGCAGCTTGGTGAGAAGGCAACAACTGCTGGCACAATTATTAGAAAATGGAAGAAGTTCAAGATGACGGTCAATCTCCCTCGGTCTGGGGCACCATGCAAGATCTCACCTCGTGGGGCATCAATGATCATGAGGAAGGTGAGGGATCAGCCCAGAACTACACGGCAGGACCTGGTCAATGACCTGAAGAGAGCTGGGACCACAGTCTCAAAGAAAACCATTAGTAACACACTACGCCGTCATGGATTAAAATCCTGCAGCGCACGCAAGGTCCCCCTGCTCAAGCCAGCGCATGTCCAGGCCTGTCTGAAGTTTGCCAATGACCATCGGGATGATCCAGAGGAGGAATGGGAGAAGGTCATGTGGTCTGATGAGACAAAAATAGAGCTTTTTGGTCTAAACTCCACTCGCCGTGTTTGGAGGAAGAAGATCTTGGCCAACAACCTCCTTCCCTCAGTAAGAGCATTGAAGATGGGTCGTGGCTGGGTCTTCCAGCATGACAACGACCCGAAACACACAGCCAGGGCAACTAAGGAGTGGCTCCGTAAGAAGCATCTGAAGGTCCTGGAGTGGCCTAGCCAGTCTCCAGACCTGAACCCAATAGAAAATCTTTGGAGGGAGCTGAAAGTCCGTATTGCCAGCGACAGCCATTAAACCTGAAGGATCTGGAGAAGGTCTGTATGGAGGAGTGGGCCAAAATCCCTGCTGCAGTGTGTGCAAACCTGGTCAAGAACTACAGGAAACGTATGATCTCTGTAATTGCAAACAAAGGTTTCTGTACCAAATATTAAGTTCTGCTTTTCTGATGTATCAAATACTTATGTCATGCAATAAAATGCTAATTAATTACTTAAAAATCATACAATGTGATTTTCTGGATTTTTGTTTTAGATTCCGTCACTCACAGTTGAAGTGTACCTATGATAAAAACGACAGACTTCTACATGCTTTAACCTGCAAAATCGGCAGTGTATCAAATACTTGTTCTCCCCACTGTATATATATACACTCACCTAAAGGATTATTAGGAACACCATACTAATACTGTGTTTGACCCCCTTTCGCCTTCAGAACTGCCTTAATTCTACGTGGCATTGATTCAACAAGGTGCTGAAAGCATTCTTTAGAAACGTTGGCCCATATTGATAGGATAGCATCTTGCAGTTGATGGAGATTTGTGGGATGCACATCCAGGGCACGAAGCTCCCGTTCCACCACATCCCAAAGATGCTCTATTGGGTTGAGATCTGGTGACTGTGGGGGCCATTTTAGTACAGTGAACACATTGTCATGTTCAAGAAACCAATTTGAAATGATTCGAGCTTTGTGACATGGTGCATTATCCTGCTGGGTACATGGTGGTCATAAAGGGATGGACATGGTCAGAAACAATGCTCAGGTAGGCCGTGGCATTTAAACGATGCCCAATTGGCACTAAGGGGCCTAAAGTGTGCCAAGAAAACATCCCCCACACCATTACACCACCACCACCAGCCTGCACAGTGGTAACAAGGCATGATGGATCCATGTTCTCATTCTGTTTACGCCAAATTCTGACTCTACCATCTGAATGTCTCAACAGAAATCGAGACTCATCAGACCAGGCAACATTTTTCCAGTCTTCAACTGTCCAATTTTGGTGAGCTCGTGCAAATTGTAGCCTCTTTTTCCTATTTGTAGTGGAGATGAGTGGTACCCGGTGGGGTCTTCTGCTGTTGTAGCCCATCCGCCTCAAGGTTGTGCGTGTTGTGGCTTCACAAATGCTTTGCTGCATACCTCGGTTGTAACGAGTGGTTATTTCAGTCAAAGTTGCTCTTCTATCAGCTTGAATCAGTCGGCCCATTCTCCTCTGATCTCTAGCATCAACAAGGCATTTTCGCCCACAGGACTGCCGCATACTGGATGTTTTTCCCTTTTCACACCATTCTTTGTAAACTCTAGAAATGGTTGTGCGTGAAAATCCCAGTAACTGAGCAGATTGTGAAATACTCAGACCGGCCCGTCTGGCACCAACAACCATGCCACGCTCAAAATTGCTTAAATCACCTTTCTTTCCCATTCTGACATTCAGTTTGGAGTTCAGGAGATTGTCTTGACCAGGACCACACCCCTAAATGCATTGAAGCAACTGCCATGTGATTGGTTGATTAGATAATTGCATTAATGAGAAATTGAACAGGTGTTCCTAATAATCCTTTAGGTGAGTGTATATATATATAAATAAAAAAACAATTATTTTTTATTATTATATATGAAAATATTGGTGTTTTCACTATGCCATACCTCTAGTCTCTTCATCTTCTTTTCCATTGTAATGCGATCGAGAGCCTCTGTCCTTTCGGTAACGATTTTAAAATTCTTCCTTGCTGCACTCAGCCAATCAGAGAAGGTCCTGAGGGCATTTTGAGCCTCTGTGAACTTCTGCATCTCTTCCTGGAGCTGTTTGAGGGTCTCCTAAATGACGGAAGGATAAATCAAAAGGCTCATTGTCAAGAATGCCCGCAATTCTGTCTCATCAGCATGAAGGGTTTTGATTGATCTAATGCCGCACACTCGCTAGCATTCACCGCTGGGGGCTTGGGGCTAAGCTATTTTGCCGCATTCTTCTCTTGACATTCAGATCCCTCATGCACGTGGCACCAATTAACGCTTTTGCGCTGTGCTGCGCGCACACCTATCTGCAGAAATGTAATAGCTCTTGACTGCAGTGCATGTGGCGGCCTGTTGTTTCTCACAGAATAATTACTCGCTCTCTTCAGTGTCGCAGCCAGGGTGTGTGTGCATGTTAGAGAGAAGTGGGCAGGAAGGAGAGGTGTTACAGCAAGTGTTAAAAACAATTCTGCTGCTGCCACAGAAGCAGCATCACCGATTGATGGGCAAGATTGGATCCTATATTGTTTAATTACAAGCTAAGGTCTCAGTGTGGGCGAGACATTGATTTTTCCAGCTCTGAAGGTTTTTTTTGCCATCACAGAGGGTCACAGGAGCTGGTTTACCAGGCTGGATAGCTTCCAATGTTTAGACGGCTGAGAAATTAGACTCATCAGTGTGCTTTGGCAGCAAAGAGAGAGGTGAGCCAATGACGCCAGGTTCTACTAAAAGAAACATAATTGGAGAGAACGAATATGAAGTAAAAATTCTAATTTAACTGAACTAAAAATTTTCCATAACTGAATTTTAAAAACAATTTAATAATAATAATAATTTTGAGGTTAATAATTAGAAGGGAAGAAAAGGGGAGAAAATATAGTTTTAAAATGCCCACACGAAAAAAGTTCAGGAGAGAGCAGTGTTATGTTAGTATTATTTATATACTATTAGAGTATTTATTAATATTTTGAATTAGCTTATATTTTAATATTTTCAGTTTTCATTTTACTATTAGTTTATGTTTTAGTAATTTTATGTATGTTTGTCATTTTTATTAGTTTTTTTATTTTTCTATTTTATATTTAATTTATTATTATTATTTGTTTAATTATTAGTTTTTGTTTTTTTTGTAACAACATCTATATTTATATTTTATTTTATTTCAGCTTTATTTCAATTACCAAAAATTATTTTTAATAATTTTAGTTTAACAAGAACAACACTGGGAGAGGATTTGGGAGAAACAAAATATCCCAAGAGTAAACCAGTGGAATAATTAGTGGGATATTATTCCATCCATGGGAAATAGGGTGGCCAGATAATAAGACTGCATTGTCTGTTGTCTTTTTTCACATGATTGACATGATGCTGCAAAATTGCATAATAATCATCAAGTACATAAGAATTGTTAATAGAGTGGTGCAG
This sequence comes from Coreius guichenoti, assembly GCA_039654105.1. Classification (NCBI taxonomy): domain Eukaryota; kingdom Metazoa; phylum Chordata; class Actinopteri; order Cypriniformes; family Gobionidae; genus Coreius; species Coreius guichenoti. The sequence goes on from CM077185.1 coordinate 4,040,353, forward strand.
GTATGACATCACTTTGTAGGCCAAAATGCGGAAACAAGTTTTTTTAGCACTTCCGGTTCCCTCGTCCCAAAGTCAATGGGTTTTTTGAATGGGATTTTGGTTAAATGGCTGAAATAAGATCTGTGGTGAACACAAGCTCAAGACACTTTCACGTTTTTTATTCTACGACATTAAATACATAAGTATTACCCAACTCGTGATGTTTTGAAGCTGTTACGTGTCTTGAAAAAGGCGGTTGCTAACAAGTGGCTAAATGAGACTACAGAGGCTGTCGAGGAGATTAAACGTCATCACGCCGAACAGGTAAACTCAGTCCGCTTTTACAGCCTCATTATGCTCATAATTGTGCTCTTATAAACTATTCTAACTCAAATTTTCTGGGAAGATGTTTTTAGAAAAAAACTGAAAGAGTTGTCGGAAGCTTTAGTGATGGTGACGTTGAAGTCGAGCGACCGTGGTGTAGTTCGTTTATAGCTTTTTACTACTGGCGACTGCATTTAGGCTTCAGAATTCATAAAAGTTGTATTCATCTGTGATAATTATCTTGATGGACAAAACGTGCAAGTATCATAAACTTTTGTTGATCACAGAGCTTGTTTTTAGTGATAATCCAAAAGCCTATGGAAAAATCTTATTGGGTTTTTGTCGAGGGAACCAGTGTGATGAAGTCACGTCATACCTGCACCACTCCATAGGGTGACTTGCCTGTATCTGTAGGAGCAAGGCGTGGTAGCGAGCAGTGAGTTGGGTAACCCTGGTACTGATCCGACCACTGACATGAGCATTCTCTACGACTTGCTGTGCAAGAGCACTTAGACCTTCCACCTCGGCCTGACGATGAGCAGCCTCAGTCTGCCACCGCTGAAAAGAAAGGAAAATGTCAACGACATACAGTACAGTATTTCTGTAATCATCAGGCATAATTATAATACAACGTACCTTCAGGTGTTGTAGCTGGGCCTCCTTTGCAGTGACATCAGAGCGACGGTGGTTTCTCACCTTAACTTTGAGCTCAATGTCAACCAGCCACTGGTCTAAGCTTTGGAATAAACCTTCTAGTTGCTGAACTCTTGCAAGGGCCTGCTCTACCTGGACTTTGGTCTCACCGAGGCGGTCTTGGTACCCCTGCCATTCTGTCTGTGCTGTTTCCAGGGCTCGATCCTCAATTTGAGGGGCACCCCAAGGAACGACTCTTTCCCGACTGGCAAGAACTGAACTGAGCAAGTTATGTCCCTTAGGGCAATGAGACTGGAGCATCTGGTGATGTTGTTAGACAGAAAGAATGAAAGTTAAAGATTAGGTAGTGTTGAATATTTTTGCCTATAATATTAAATTCAGAAAATATCACAGTTATAATAACCTGCAGTTCTTTTAATGTGTTCTCCAGAGCATTTACATCTTCATCTAGGGGTGAGAGGAGGGCCAGACTGCTCTGCTCTTGCTCTAGCCAGTCTTCAAACATGTGCAGCCCTCGCTGGTACTCTTGATGGAGAAGAACCAATTCTTCAGCCTTACTGACAGCAGCCTGAAACACCAGTAGAGTACATTATTTCAAAAGTTTTTCCAAGAGAAGCATAACAGAGTGCAACACTTTTTTAGCTGCTTGGTTTCTGGAAGTATTTTTCCCATTCATTTTCTCCTTTGGGATTTCCAAAAATTATTCAATAAAGGGTTTTGAGCCACAAACCACACCAACTAGATCCAAAGGATATATTTAAAATACAACGATGTACTACAAACAGATGACAATGTTGTCAAAACAATCCCCATAATTGATGAGGAGACAGGCGACGAGGAAGAGGATTCTGCTGCTAGCATCCAGCCCCACACTACATCTGTCACCACCCCAGAGCCAGATCCCACGACCACTGCGGTTATGGAACCAGAGCCCACCGCAGACCGAGAGACCCAGCTGATTCCCACCACAGAGATCGTGCCTGGACTGATGCCCACTACGGAGCCAGCAGCCGGAGGGGACAGATGTGTGAGATGTGTGTACCAGTGGGAGTATTAGTGAAGCTGGATACAGAGGGATGGCTGATTGACTGGGATACCGAGGTAGTGCTTCCCACCCTGCCCACCAACGAACCTTCCTCACCACCAGTCCCTTCCTGCAATAATGTGTGTTTATCACCACTGGTCCTGCCCAGCACAGTTTCGACAGCCTGTTGACCCTGCCTTGGCTCCTCCCTCCACTCCACCAGATACCATCGTACTCACGGCTCCACCGGCTCCCTCATCCCTCTGGCTCCACTTTGGTCAGTCGTCACCCTGCCTGCAGCACGGACCTACAGGCCTTCAGGTTTGCTTCGTCCCTCCACCCTTTCAGCTTCAGTGGACTCCGCCTTTCCCCCAGCTTTGCCTTGGTCCTTGGTTGCACCAGCTCTGCCTCAGTCATCTGAGGCTCTGGCTCCACCTCGGACGCTCATCACTACGGCTCGGCCTATGTCTCCAGTGTCAGCAGTGTCGCTCGGTCCTATCTGCTCTCTGTCTGCGCCCTGGACTCCACTTCTAACGGCTCCATCGCTGTCAGTTGTCCCCCTAGTGTCATCAGCCAAGACTCCATCATGGCTCCTCCCTCTATCGACTCCACCGTGTGCTGTCATCTGGATTCTTCCACCATCCACTCCTCCATGGCTCCTCCCATCATCTCCTTCTTGGCTTCTTTCACTGTCTGCTTCACCCTGGTTCATCCCAGCTGCTCCCTTATGGGTTCCCAGCACCTCGCCGGTCCCTTGTCCACCACCAGAACCTCCGCCATTCTACCCTCAATCAAGCCATCACGGCACAAGTTCGTGCCTTCCCGGGAGAGGGCGTTCTGTCACGTTCTGTGTGTTCCGTTTCATTTTCATTTTTTAGCTTGTTCCTCTTCATTTACCTGTTCCCTTTGTTCTAGTTTCCCACCACTCATTAGTTACTATGGACACTCATGCCATCAACACACCTGTTTGTCATTTAGTTCATTATCACTGTGTATTTAAGTTCCCACTGTTACTTTGTCTTATTCAATGTGGATTACCTGAGTTTGTTTTATTAATAAACCTTTTTGGACCCGTCTTCATCATCATCTGGACTAATTTGTGAAAATATAGTTCACATATAGTTAATGTACATTGCAATGCTTCATGCGAGTGGGAGGTCTCTGCTGAGCTCTTTGGCCTCAAATTCTGCTTCTATGGTAACAACTTCTCTGAGTGTTGAAAGATCTTTTCAGGGTAATAGATGATTTAGCGCTTCACTGGGAATTTAGCTATTAAAACTTTTTTTAAAAAATGAAGCTGAAATCATACTGATTTGTGGTTTCTACATATATCATACAGAAACATATCATTGCTCAGCAACGTCAGAGCTCTTGTCTTAAAAGATTTATATGTTATTGTAAAAAATCAATTCTCTATATAGAAAATGAATGGGATTTTTACTTGCAGAACTTTACTGCTGTGCTATAACCACAATTTCACGGACTCACCAGTCTACGGTCTACAGTTTGACGTTCATACCTTGGCTTTATCTTTGATGCTGGTATATCTCTCACTGAGTTTCTGGATCTCCTGTTGAGTGGCTGTATGTTCAGTCATGTTGGAACCCTTGGTAGCAATGGTCTCTAAAGGGCTAGAGTGGCTAAGAACTTCCTCATAGAGGAGCTGTACAGAACAAAGCAATTAAAGCAATTAATACTTTGAGGTAACAATTTCTGATATAACTGTAAGAATACACAGTTCTTACCTAATTAATAAATCCAGTATATTATATTGTATTTAGTGCTGTCAAAATTAGCGCATTAACGCATGCGATTAATTTTTTCCAGTTTAACACATTACAAATATTTAACGCAATTAATGCAGCATCCGCTAGCATTACATTATATGATCACACTCTTATTCATGCAAATGCTTTTACACCATTCAAGCGCCACAAGACAAAAGAGAATGCGCGAATCGAGAATCAGAAGCGCTTGAACAAACAATAACACACACAATTATGCCAAAATGCCCATTTTGTCGAGTATCCTCATAAGAGCAGTCTTAAATGAGTTAGTCTTAAATAAACTTAAAGAGTTGTGAGAAAATGAGATGCGCGTGACAGCGTGTCAGAGCCCCATCATGTGCCAGTTCAATCGTGATTAATTACAGAAAAAATGTGATTAATTTGTTATTTTTTTAACTGATTGACAGAACTATATATTATATTATATTATATTATACTACACATATGTAACTATGTATTATAGCCTAAGTATTGTAATTCTCTGAGCTAAATAAATCATATGAAAAGTATCAATTGCCTTGGCACGGCCTAGATTGGCTGTCTTGTCCCTCATTTCAGCATAGTGTTTGTCTGAGTTTCCAAGGCTCTCTTCTACACGCTCCATCCAGCACTCAAACTGACTGACATCCTCTTGATAACTGGTCCAGTGTGACAAGGCACCTTCCAGCTGGCTGTAAATGCAACACATAAATAGAACATCAACTACTTCCACACAGACACCTGAAGAGCAAATACCTCATGAAATACTGGGACAAAAGCACTGACTTGAGGTACAACAAAGGATAAATAAACACAGACTGATGGAGAGAAGGCTCTCGGACCTTTTGCACTGTATGGATGTTGATAAGAGTGATTCCCAGGAGTCTTTGAGGTCCTGAATCTGCTTGCGAACCACTGGTACTCCCTCAGCTGATGTGTTCCTCTGGACAGATTCCCCTCTGGTGATGAGCATCTTCAGTTGGATTTCTCTCCCCTGACAAGCTGTCAGTAAAGCCTGGAACCAATCAGGAATACTGTTACCCACCAAACATGTACAAATGAAACTTGCAAACTAATTTACGTGAGCCAAAATTCCTTAAAAGGTTGTCTTTAGCATTAGCAAATCAGCAAAACTGTACTACAAAATGTAATAAATGACAATGTACCTCGAGCTGGCCCATTCTGGAAATAAGCACATTCTTGTCAGATGTGGGGCATCTGCACGTCTTGAGGACCTGTTGGGACTCAGAAACCCAGTTCTGAAGTTCCTGAAGGCCCTGTGAGAAAAGCTGATGCTCCCCCACCACTCGTTCTACCCTCGATACCTTCTCCTGCAGGAGACGGGCGAGAGAAATTAAGACTAGAGTAAAAGACTGGACAAATGAGCTCTACTTTTTCCATTAGACATAAGATAATGAATGTGTACATATTGTGAATGAATTTAATAAACTTATTTACCTAGTGTTCGTAGCCTTCAGTAAATTAACTTGATACATAAAACATATAGGCTAAATATCAGTTGACCCTATGTTTACTTTCTTCACTGACACAGACGAAAATGAAAAGACTACAGTCAAAGCTCAGCTTTAGGAGGGGAAGAGACAGGGCAAGATAAGGAGAGTGAAAGAAAAAGAAAGAGTGATGGAAATGAGGAGAGAGCAGGTATTGATAAATAATCTACTGCCCTCTGACATGGTTTTGAAAGCTGTTTATTTTTTTTTGGCCTTCAAACATCTTAAAATGTACATATGTAGATCAGAGAAATCTAAATGTTCTCAGGGGAGCCCCCCAACCCCCCTAACTATCTCAAATGGAGGACCTCGCTGATTTAAAAACCCTGCCTACACCCCTGCTGTCGCCTGATGGAGTTTGGGTTCCTTGCCACTGTTGCCTTTGGCTTGCTTATTTGGGGACACTTAACATTATTGATTTTACTGCACTGAACTGAACTGAGCTGGATGATGACATCACTGTTTTCTCCAGAGCTGCTTTATAGATAGATTGAACTCGTTTCATAATTGATGAACTTTACACTGTCATAGAACTGAATCAACACTGAACTGACTTAAAGGCACAATATGTAAGATTTCTGGATTAAAATATCCAAAAACCACTAGAACAATGTTATATATTTTGTTGAATTATGTACTTACATTATCCCAAATGTTTAGCAATTTTAACCAGGACACGGACCGTGTGTCGCCTATCAATGACATCATACCCGCGTTACCCTCGATTTCTGGTTGTATTTTGTAGAAACCATGGAAACGCCAAAGACGCTTTAATATATGATGTGTTTTATTAGATAGGCGAGCAACTGTTTGGATCATTCATCAACAGAAACTAATCATTGTTATACAGCTCAACACAGTTAGTCTTGTTTAAATCTGGTTTTCTTGATTTACCGCGAGTACCATGTTTTACCATGCCTAATATGGATCTAGCTCACTGCAGTGTGAACAAGTGTCTCATAGTAGCCGCCGAGCGAACGCATGTATGTAATATGATAAAACAGTGCTGCGTTCCCCCACATACGCATGAGAGGAAGAAGTGGAAGCGCTCGTCTGCGACAGAATAAAAGCTCCGCGAAATCCAGGCATCATCAAGCCACGTGTTTGTTTTCAATAAGCGAACTCTATCGGCGAAAAATTACATATTGTGGCTTTAAGCTGAATTATGACACTATTGTCTTTTTAGAGCTGCTTTATAGCAGATGTTTTCATCATTGATTATTACTTTCCTCTTTAGCTACTTTGAAACAATCTGCATTGTATAGAGTGTGACTTGACTTGTAACTAGCATATAGTAAATCTACTAATAGAAACAAACAGGCCATTAATATTGAGCTCATTGTCACAATCAGTGGTAATAATGGACAGGCAAGCACGAGACTGATGGGGTAAACAGACAAGTAGAGGAGGTTACCTTGATCAGGTTGCTCAGGGCCAAGTAGCATGCAGCGAGCTGGCAGACACGATGCACAAAGCTCTTCCCAGCACCCTGACCGTCCCAGAGCCCATGTGCTCGCCCTCTCAGCCCTGCCAGTTCAGACTCTCTGGAGCTCATCTGCTCCAGCAACGTCTGACGGTGTGCAATCAGGGGTCAAAAGGCAGGCAGGGGTTACAGGAGAATAAAGATGAATGCTCATGCCATGAAAGACCACACTAAAAACAAATGCGAGCTTTTGGACACATCCAATGAGACGGACAGGTCACATTCTCCAAACACCAAAACAACTTTTACTAAACACACTTAATACATCAGGGCACAAAAGACCACCACAAGCAAATTTCTTGCTTCTTTTCTTTAGATGGAAAAAGAGCAGACTGTGAAATTGTCAGTTAGGCAGACACAGTTCATGATAATAGAGTCTATCATGTGGGGTGCACTCTGGGGATAAAGGGATTAAGAGGGAAAGTGGGTAAAAGCAGGGGAAGGGGATGGATAATCACTCAGAGGACCTCTACACACTGTACAGATACACTGTTGGAAATGTAATTGCCAACAGAGCAGACAAAAGCGCCCAGTAGGCGACAAAGCACTACAAAAATAGAGATGAAAGATCTCGTGATAAGGCAAAAATAGAAATGTTTATCTTTCCAACCTCTATTCTAAATTCATATTATTATGAGATTGCATATTGGGGTTTTGTTCTTTGAGTGCATTTGTAGAGCGAAAAAATTAATTGCATGTCAGTCTAATCCTCAAAAGTGGCAAAAAGCTCGACTCAGCAGAACCATCATTGACAGACAGGGTTTATCTTTCATTATCTCCTACTTCTGTTTAATTCATTTAATTGAGCTTAAGTACTGCAAAATTCACTGACACAGTTAGTTGATTTCATCTGATCATTTCATTACAAGTAGCTAGATTATGTTAAAAAGACATAAATTAATTTTTTTATATTCTCCAAATGTTTAATGCATAATCTATTGATCATGAATCAAATGTTCTCCTGTCAATGAATTACATTACACTGATTTTCAAGGTAGAGTAAGCGAGGACTGGAATCTCAATAGCAGTGATTGATGTCATTCTGGTAGAGCAAAGCTCTTATGAATAAGTATGAATTCAATAAGACTATCTGGGAGTACCTGAAGTTTGGAGAGCTCTAGTCTCTTGGCAGGCAGGTCATGGAGGCGAGCGCTGCTCTCCTGTACACTTATCTCTGTCCTGTTCAGCCAGTCTTGCAGAGGCTCCACACTTGCCTCAAAGTCCTGCATCTGAGACTGCAAGACCTGAGAGCACATATTCACATTACACATGTACCTCAGTCTGTTTATGGTTTTTACTTATAAAAAAAAAAGAAGCAACTTGCCTGGTTAGGATACAGTTTTTAACCCTAGCTATGCAGTACTTTTTATGTAAAGTGAACAATAAAATAAAATAAAATAAAATAAAATTATAAAAAATGTGTAGAGACTTTTTTGCTTATTAAAAAAAACTTGTCTCACACCTGTTAGTATATGGTCCAACTATATGGTATATAGTACACTAGCCATGTAGTATTTTATGATGTACAGTGAACAGGAAATAAAATAAAATAAAAAATAAAATAAAAATGTGTAGAGACATTTTTACTTATTAAAATATGCTTGTCTCACACCTGTTACAATACAGTGTTAAACACTAGCCATGTAGTATTTTTAATGTATAGTGAACAGGATATTATATAATATTAAAATAAATAAAATAAAATAAAAAAAAATTAAATTAAATTAAATTGTAATGTGCAAAGATGTTTTTATTAAAACAGCTTGTGTCACACATGGATGGACACAGTGTTAAACACTAGTGATGTAGTATTTTTTATGTAAAGTGAATAGAATATTAAAATAATTTAATAAATAAATAAAACAAAAGACGTCTAAAAAATTCACTCATCTCTACCTGCAAGGCCGTCTCTCTTCTCTGTAAACTGTCCACCAGGCTCTTCCAGTCATCTTTGGCTGTGTTTGCTTTGGTCCTGATCGCCTCCACTCTGTCGGCAGCCATCACGCTACTGAGCTGCTCTCCATACGTAAGGACAGCACTTAGTCTGGCCTGGCCCTGGTCCTTGTCACTCATGAACTCCTGTGGTGCAGAATGAGCAAGACGTCAGCCGCACAGACACAAGCGGACTATCATAGAGCACAGGGCAGCAAGTGCAATGAGTCACGTCCAGACATTGACAGGCACCCAGCAGGGATCTCCTACCATCTGTGAGGCGTGCATGTCCCCTCTTTTTGCCGTCTTTCTCCACTCAAACGCTACAGAATGCAATTACGTATGACCCAAAGCATGTCTGCCGCTGTGTTGGTGGTTCAGGGCAGTAAGCCATGTGGAAACATTGTTCCACATTTTAAATGTATTTGATGGTAAATAAAAAATGAGCAGCGTGTTTCCATCTTTCTGTTCTCAGTAACCCCGTTCCACTTCATACCTCTTCCTTTTTATTGTACATAAGCTATGCTACATCTAGTCCCACACAGAATCTGTGCTGATCTTTGCCTTGTTCTCTGCAGTATTCTGTGGAATGAATTTATGTATGGTGACAAATGTTAAACAGAGCTTGTACTGGTTTCGCTTCAAGACCCAGATATTTTACATCGGACATGAAGCGTTGACTCAATACATTGCCAAAATTGAATTTGAATGGTAAAAATCACCAGCTAAAAATGTCCTGCACAAACCACACAGTGGTCAACACAAATCATGTTTACCGTCACTGCAAGTGAACATGTATTTAAAGTAATCTAGTCATGTAACCTGTCCATGTTTGCACCTGCCTAATATAACTAGCTGTGAAAGATTAGGGCCCTATCACACACCCGGCGCAATGCGGCGGCAGGTGCGACGCAAGTGTGTTTTGCTAGTATCAGCCCGACGCAGTTATCATTTTTACGTCCAGCTCCACGTTGTTTAAATAGCAAATGCACTCGTGCCCATCTGTTCACCCATGGGCGTGCTAGTCTGAAAACCAGGTGTGTTCAGGCGCATTCGTTGGCGCGTTGCTATTTTGAGGAACAGAAAACGACTGCTCCATTGACCAACAAAAACCTGGTCTAAAGTCAATAGTGCAGTATTTTTTGTATTTAAAGGGCGCAGTTTTTCAGTTTTTCCACTCGCAAATTCTGCCAGCGCAACTGGCTTTTAAAGGGGATGGGAGATGAGACTCTGATTGGTTTATTGCACGTTAAGCCTAAAACACACCCATGACTCATTAAGCGACTAGGTGCAACCCTTTTGGACCAGGACGCCAACCATTTTCCCAGTCGTTAAACTAGCAAAAGTGGATTCGGACACGCCCTGAGTGCACTTGCGCCTTAGAGACCATGCGCTTAGAACGTTAAAATAGGGCCCTTAATGTTATCGTTATCGGCCCGATAAGAAAATTTGTCCGATGTATAAAAGCTGATAAATAATGTATTATTTCCTTCAGCTGAGACACTTCAGTTTCGCCATGATGGTTTTGAATTGCTTGAAATATGATTGGAATCACTTCAAAAAAAGGAAAATATACTACATAAAATGATAAGAACATCATAATTGTGTGCTTGGGTTATGGCTTTTAATGATGAGACTTTTGTTTTTGTAATCAGGCTCTCAAAGATTATATTAAAAATTTTGGATTTAGATTTATCGGCTTATCGGTTATCAAATATAAAGAATTATCGGTATCGGCCCAAATGTTCATATCAGTGCATCCCTAATAGAATCCCAAAATATGTAATAAATGAACACACAAGCGGCAGGAAATTAGAGAGATTGTACGAGTGATGTTCGAATTCTGCAACAATCTAAGGAGATCTCTGCACATGTCTCTTTCATCACAGCTATACATCATTACTGTGCATTTTCCCTGTGCTCTCACAGGTTTTCTACTGTGCTAATTGAAGTCATAAATAGCCCAGTCTGGCACATCCTTGGCTGAATGCTGGCCTCATAAACTGGCCCATGGGACATGAGAAAGGGCTATCACTTTATCAAATTCTGGCTACTCTTACATGACAGGGATAGAGACAACCTGCTGTGGCCTGGCTATGGCTATGTTCCAAGAATCCTGAATTTTGCCCAGTTAGGATGAGCCCTCCTGGACACAGAGTGCTGTCCACAACCATTCAAACTTACCTGGATCCGCTGGAGGGCGACGGAGGCGTCCTGGATGCTATGAGGCGAGTCAAAGCATTTTGCGGTGGAGATGTTGGCATTGACCATCCACTGCCGGAAGTCATGCAGAGAAGAACGGAAACGCTGTTCCAGTAGTTTCTCTTTATTCTGACACTCCCGGGAGGCTCGCAGGCTCAGGCTGGAGAGAAAGATGCACACAGAGGAATTAGAAAAGGAAAGGGTAAAAAAGGGGGGATGGGGGTTAAAATGGGTGAGCGTAGGGGGGTTGATAGCGCAAGGTGAGCAGACATCTGTTTCAATGACAGGCTCTCTCAGAGGGAGAATTTGGGGATCAGAAAGTGAAAACGCAGCAGAACCAGCACATACAAGAATACACTGGCATATCTGCACACAGATACACACTTACACACACACACGAATGCGGACGAGGTTAAAGTGGAGAGTGGAGAGAAGATAAGCATGTTTTTTTGCTGCTATACCTGAAAAGCATGCTAACGAGGCAAAGCCTGCTGTCATGACAGGTGCTCTCAGCTGAAACGCTCACTGTAGATGCAGCGCTATGAGGTGCAATATATCACAGCCCTTCTTTCAACTCAGTGAACTAAATTTATGTGTGTAAATGTATTCCATCAATTAAATACAACCAGCATGTGGTGGTACAAACCTACAAAACAAACAATTAAATATTTCTTTCTTTCTTATTTATTTATTTATAATTTATAAAGGCGATCGTCATTACATTTTCAAAAAAACGTTTTATTATTTTATTATTTTATTTAGTAATTTATCTATTTTATAACACTATTTTTGTATTTATTTTCAATGTTATTTTTATAAGTTATTTAATATAATAAATAATATAGTAAAAAATATATTTTAAATATTGTAAAAACGGTGTTTACCTGCAAAAAACATGTAAAAATGTTTTAAGGTCAATAGAGTCTACATTTTTACAATATTTTGAGCTGAATTGATTTCTTTTTTGTATTAATTTACTCTATTTATTAATTGCTGTACTCTACTTTTTTTATCATTTATTAAATTAAATAAATATAAATAAACAAACAAATAAATAGTTAAACTTTATTAATTTGTATAAATTATTATATTACATATACAGTATTCGAAATTATTTTCTTTAGTGCTGTCAAATCGATTAATCGCATCCAAAATAAAAGTTTGTCTTTACATAATATATGTGTGTGTACTGTGTATAATTATTATGTATATATAAATACACACACATGCATGTATATATTTAAGAATAATGTATTTTTATAAACAAATTATATTTATATATAAGATAAATTACATATACAGTATATACATGCAAATTGTTCTTAAATATATACATGCATGTGTGTGTATTTATATATATATACATAATAATTATACACAGTACACACACATATATTATGTAAACACAAACTTTTATTTTGGATGAGATTAATCACAATTAATTTTTCTGAAAGCTGATTAAATAATCTTTCCATTGATGTGGTTTGTTAGGATTGGACAATATTTGGACTATTTGAAAATCTGGAATCTGAGGGTGCAAAAAAATCGAAATATTGAGAAAATCGCCTTTAAAGTTGTCCAAATGAAGTCCTTAGCAATGCATATTACTAATAATAATACATTTTTTATATATTTACAGAAGGAAATGTACAAAATATCTTCATTGAACATGATCTTTACTTAATATCCTAATGATTTTTGGCATAAAAGAAAAAATCGATAATTTTGACCCATACAATGTATTGTTGGCTATTGCCGCAAATATACCTGTGCGACTTATGACCGTTATGTTTTGTGGTCCAGGGTCACATATTATGTAAACACAAACTTTTATTTTGGATGCGATTAATCGCGATTAATCGATTTGATAGCACTAATATTCTTATATATTTACGGAAAGCTCTCTAAGAAACATCCATCTTCTACTAAACAAACTTTCAGGGAACGGACTGCTAAACAAACCCAGGCGGTGACCATTTAACCTCGTGCATATGTGCTACAGCACTCACCTGTTGTGTAGCTTGATGAGAGCGCTGACTCTGTCCGTCTGCGGACCCAGATCACTGGAGAACCCACACAGCTCATTGAGCTGCGCCTTCAGCTTCTCCTCCATGACTTCAGCTGTCTGAAGCCCCTCCAGAACACCCTGATGGACACACACACACACACACACACAGCAGGGGTGAGTGTCAATGCAAAGGCCACCCTTGCACCTAAAATCTCATTTATCGGCTTGATGCTTCTTCATGCACAGTAGCGCGCACACACATTTGAGCATTAACACAGCTCTATTCAACTCCAAGACAAGGCTTCTTACAAAAGCATTTCTGTTCTTCAGCGAGTCCAGGAAGCCTTCCCACTTCTCCCAACATGCCTGAGATTATACAGAGGCAAAGTGGTGCCTCTCTCTCTGTGCTTCCACCCTCCCCCTGACCCTCTCTTCAAAAACAAGAGGGAAATGCTTCCCTGACTTCCCCCTATAGAACACTTCCTCCCGCAATCTCTCTCCTCCTCTTCCTTCTCTCACTCCTCCCTGTCTTCCACTTCACAGACCGTGGTTCTCCCTCTCTTTCACACTCTTCTTGCGGCTCTCGTTCACTCCTCCCCGCCTTTGACATGTCGTTTGCTTTCCCACTCTTTCTCTTTCCCTCCCTTTCACATTCTCCCCGCCTCCTCTCCCGCTCCCGGTGGGAGTCAGCTGTCAGATGTTGAGGAGCTTGAGCCGCGCGAACAAGCGTGTAACACAAACAAGTCCGGACACTGGAAAGACCAGATGAGAGAAAGTAAAAAAAAGAGAAGGAAATATTGAGGGACTTAAGGAAAAAAGGAAGGAATAGAGGAGCAAAAATCTGCAATCCTTCTTCAATTATCTGAGCAGCAAGCGGCAGATGGAAGTATAAACAACCTCAGCAGCAGGAAAACATATTACACTCACTGTAGTTTATGAGAAAGAGCCAGACAGAGAGAAAACAAGACAAACACGAAATGGAAGATGCTCTAGAACAGGAGTTCTAGGGGGTCATGGAAAAGTTTAGAGGAAAATTAGTGTAAAAATGTACAAATGAATAAATAATAAAACAAATAAGCATATTAAAACAAACAAATAAATGAGTAAATAAAATAAATAAGAATTAAAATACACCGATGCCTTCTACATTTTAGGGGTCCCTTGCACTATAGAATATTTGGGTCGTCCTTGACATCTAAAAGATTGAAAACCCCTGCTCTAGACTACATGCATATTGTTTCTGGATTTAACCTTGTAAACCAAAACTGTGGCTTAGTTACGCTGTTGACTTTCTGTGTGAGAGCTTACATGTACACTGTAATTAAACAGCATTTACCTTATACACTCCCTCTTCCCTCTCCTCCACTCAATTACCTTGGCGACCGTCCATCCCTCCACCGCCGCAGCTCCACTATTCCTCCGCTCGGCGCTGCTCAGTCCCTCGCTCCACTCCTTCAGCTGGCCCTCCAGCTTCTCCATTTCTCCCTCCAACTGCGCTGTCAGCCGTGTGTGCTCCCGCTCGGCCCCTGTCGCCACGGCTACGGCCGTCTCAAGCGCGTCGCGAGCTCGTAGCGAAGCTCCCTCCCACTGGTGCAGCGCTCGAGCCAGTGCCGCCACCTCTCCATCCATCAGCTCGCAGCCCGCCGCTGCCGTGTGCCTTCCGGCTCTCTCCGCGCTCAGCCGCACGCGCCGCAGCCGCTCGCGCCCTTCGCACGCGCCGCGCTCCAGCAGCTCCTGAAGGAGGGAGGGAGGGAGAGAGTGAGATGGAGAGAGGGAGGGTAAAGTTGCTACGGAAACTGCGGCATCGGTGGCTGCGTGTTATCCAAGTACCGCCGCCGCTTGCGATTCTCACGGCGGTGAGACTGACTGACTGTTCAGCGCGGTAAAAACTCTCACATCGGATCAGTTACTCGCGCTTCAGAGGATGAACGCTCCCCTCTCCCACCTCGCTCCTTTTTCTAAATTACCATCATTTTCATACATATCTAATTGTTTATTTTCTTAGTCTATTTTTACATGCAATTGGAAATTAATTCATTCATTCATTCCACAATGATTATGACAATTATCCGATCTAAAATCAATTGAAATTGTGCAATTGTTTTATTAAATAAAATAAAGAAAAATAAAATAGTACAGAGAAAATTGCAGTTGTAAAAAATAAACATATGAATAAAAGTATAATATTAAGCAAGTCATTAAAAAAGATAAAGAATACTAAAGTGTCAGATAATCAATAGAAAATAAAAATACTCGCATACAAAATAAAAGTTTGTTTACATAATTTATGTGTACTGTGTAAAATAAATACAAATACTATGTAATTATTATGTATATTTAAATACACACACATACATGTATATATTTAAGAAATATTTGCATATGTATGTATGTGTGTGTATTTAAATACACCAATCAGGCATAACATTACGACAGGTGAAGTGAATAACACTGATTATCTCTTCATCACGGCACCTGTTAGTGGGTGGGATATATTAGGCAGCAAGTGAACATTTTGTCCTCAAAGTTGATGTGTTAGAAGCAGGAAAAATGGGCAAGCGTAAGGATTTGAGCGAGTTTGACAAGGGCCAAATTGTAATGGCTAGACGAAGGTGGGGAGCGAAGGCTGGCCCGTGTGGTATGATCAAACAGACGAGCTACTGTAGCTCAAATTGCTCAAGAAGTTAATGCTAGTTCTGATAGAAAGTTGTCAGAATAACAGTGCATCGCAGTTTGTTGCGTATGGGGCTGCATAGCCGCAGACCAGTCAGGGTGCCCATGCTGACCCCTGTCCACCGCCGGAAGCACCAACAGTGGGCACGTGAGCATCAGAACTGGACCACGGAGCAATGGAAGAAGGTGGCCTGGTCTGATGATGAATCACGTTTTCTTTTACATCACGTGGATGGCCGGGTGCGTGTGCGTCGCTTACCTGGGGAACACATGGCACCAGGATGCACTATGGGAAGAAGGCAAACCGGCGAAGGCAATGTGATGCTTTGGGCAATGTTCTGCTGGGAAACCTTGGGTCCTGCCATCCATGTGGATGTTACTTTGACACGTACCACCTACCTAACCATTGTTGCAGACCATGTACACCCTTTCATGGAAACGGTATTCCCTGGTGGCTGTGGCTGTGGCTCTTTCAGCAGGATAATGCGCCCTGCCAAAAAGCAAAAATGGTTCAGGAATGGTTTGAGGAGCACAACAACGAGTTTGAGGTGTTGACTTGGCCTCCAAATTCCCCAGATCTCAATCAAATCGAGCATCTGTGGGATGTGCTGAACAAACAAGTCTAATCCATGGAGGCCCCACCTCGCAGCTTACAGGACTTAAAGGATCTGCTGCTAACATCTTGGTGCCAGATACCACAGCACACCTTCAGCGGTCTAGTGGAGTCCATGCCTCGACGGGTCAGGGCTGTTTTGGCAGCAAAAGGGGGATCAACACAATATTAGGTCAAAATGTTATGCCTGATCGCTGTATATATATATATATATACACGCAAATATTTTTTAAATATATACATGTATGTGTGTGTATTTAAATATACATAATAATTATACACAGTATTTTTATTTATTGTAGTAATCAATCACACAAAATATTATAATAGATTAATAAAAGAAAAAAACTGGAAAGTGAAGATGAATGTAATTTATTTAAAGTGCTGCTGTGTAGTCTTATTATCCTTTATCCCATCTACCACTCACTCATTCTCTCCGACTGGAATTGATTATCCAGGGAGAAATGTGCAAACAGCATAGATATTTCCCACCAATTTTCGCCTATTCTTAACGCCTCTTATTGCTCTCTCTGTGCCTCTGGTACTTTTCTCTCATTTTCTTTCTCATCAAACACACAACCCGGTGTTATGGAGATTTTCTTTCTCATCAAACACACAGACAAAGTGTTATGGAGATAAGCAGACGGTATAATGAGCTAATCAGCACAGAAATATTGCAGATCCATAAAAATAATATCTAAGCACCTGCATCCATTGATTTGCAGTCCTGTGAGAGCATGTAGTACAGAAACACTGACCTTGGATAAGAAATGTACATGGTTCTTTTCCACCACACACATATAGTTTGACAAACAAATGCTCTATTTAAATATTTGAACACACTCAGGTATTTTGTTTATTCTGCGCATTACTTTTTTTTGTATATTTTTAATATTCTGTATTCCTTTGTACCGTGCAAAGCAAGACGAGTGCATTGTTTCTGTCAATAAGCATCTCTTTTGAGACTTTTTAATGCACTCTTTCAGAAAATATTTTTTTTACTCATTTCTTTCTTTTGGGCCATTCTGTATTGCAGCACTTTTTGTTGTTGTATTCCTCTTCATCTGAAAGTCATTTTAGATCAACGTTTCTGCTAACTGAAAAATTTAAATAGTAAATTGTGTACATGTATAATGCTGTTGTATTCTGTGTTGACTGGCAGCTGTTGCAGTTCAATTTCCCTCATGGGGTTAATACAAATACATACCTATCTATTTATACACCCACACTCTCATAATCATATGTGCAGACGAAATGCAATTATGCATTCATATCATCGGTGTCGCACATAATTTGACGTGCAGTCTCACACCATCTCATCTGCTTCAAAGAATGGATTTGTTATTTTCATTTCACACCATTTACTATGAAAGATGATATTTGTAAATGAGAAGAAAAAAACAATATGCAGGTTCTCTCTATCATTTTCCACAGAGGCTGTCAAGAAACCCTTAGAGAGAAAACAAGCTTGATTACAGGAAATGGTACATATAATTAAAGTGTAAAAGCTTTAATGAATTATGAAACTGAATTAAATATATTTAAATTGCATGCTTACTTTAGACAAATGTGGACTTTAGTATGACGTGCTACACTACATTTTTTCAGTTTTAAAGATAAAGGTAAAAAAAAAAGTCTCACTAATTCTTTAATATCGTTTAATAAGGCAATCATTTCATTTTCTTACCCGGACTTCAGTCAACTTCCGACTTAAGGTGTCAGAGTCACCGGATGGGTCAGAGCATTGCTGAAGTTCCTCCCCTACCACCATTAGCCAATCGGTGAGCTCCCTGATTGTTTCCATGTACTTCTTATGCTCGATTACAACGTCCTCTGACAGTCCGACTCTCTCCTAATAAGATACAATATAAATAACATTTAAATATCAATAGGAACACTCCCGTTCATTATTACACTACAATTATCCACTAGACACTGACAATACGTCACCTCTGCTGCAGCTTTGACATCCTCAAAATGTGCCCTAAGGAGAACCATTTCTTCCTCCTTGAAGACGGGGTCACCAGTGCGTTTGTGAAGTTCGGCCGCGCTCTCCTCCAGATAGCACAGAGCTCCCTGGTGGTCCTCCACATCTGATGACAGCAAGCGCAGTCTCTCCAACTGCTTTCGTTTCTCCCTGAGTCCAAGCTGGGGCTCGAGAGGACCCTTAACCTCCAGCCCCACTCCCTCCAGCCACCTCTGCAGCTGCGCTCGAGACTCCACAAACAAATCCCACTGATTAACCGTCCACTCTAATCGGCTAAAACACAAAGTACAGATATAGTTTAGATTTTACTTTTTTTGTATACAGTAGATGAGCATGTAGACTGATAGATATTGGATGGATGGATGGACAGATAGAACAATAGATACATGGACAGAACGATGGAATGATAGAACAATGGAACGATAGATGGATGGATGGATGGATGGATCCATTACACCTTCATTACATGGATGGATGGATGGATGGATGGAACGATAGATAAACGGATAGAACGATGGAATGATAGAACAATGGAACGATAGATGGATGAAACAATAGATGGATGAAATGATGGAACGATAGCTGGATAGATAGATAGATAGATAGATAGATAGATAGATAAATAGATAAATAGATAGATAGATAGATAGATAGATAGATAGATAGATAGATAGATAGATAGATAGATAGATAGAAAGATGGATGGATGGATGGATGATAGATGGAACGATAGATAAATGGATAGAACGATGGAATGATAGAACGATGGAATGATAGAACGATGGAACGATAGGTAGATAGATAGATAGATAGATAGATAGATAGATAGATAGATAGATAGATAGATAGATAGATAATGGATGGATGGATGGATGGATGGATGGATAGAACGATAGATAAATGGATAGAACAATGGAATGATGGAACGATAGCTGGATAGATAGATAGATAGATAAATAGATAAATAGATAGATAGATAGATAGATAGATAGATAGATAGATAGATAGATAGATAGGTAGATAGATAGATAGATAGATGGATAGAACGATAGATAAATGGATAGAACAATGGAATGATAGATAGATAGATAGATAGATAGATAGATAGATAGATAGATAGATAGATAGATAGATAGATAGATAGATAGATGGATAGAATGATGGAATGATAGATGGATGGAACGATAGATAGATAGATAGATAGATAGATAGATAGATAGATAGATAGATAGATAGATAGATAGATAGATAGATAGATAGATAGATAGATTACACCCTCATTACATGGATGATAGATAGATAGATAGATAGATAGATAGATAGATAGATAGATAGATAGATAGATAGATAGATAGATAGATAGATAGATAGATAGATAGATGGAACAACGGAACGGCCCAACAATGGAGCGATGGAACAATAGAAGGATGGATGGATGGATGGATGGATGGATGGATCCATTACACCATCATTACACTCTTGGTTGTTAATTGAGAGGGATAGAGCAGGATAATAACTTGGTTACCATAGTGATGATGAGTTTAATGTGGCTGGCTCCTGCAGTCAAGCACACTCGCCAATTTAAAAACAGACCACTAAGCCCCCACTCCTATCTCTCTTGACCCAAAATACTTTAATGGTCCCAGTAATTATATTACTACTAATGTTTCCATTCTCATGGTTCATTTTCATTCAAAGCCAACTATCAATTGACCTAAACTTCTGCAATGATAGTCATTTATAAGTTGAGATCATTGAAGTGAACAGGTCACCTGTGGCAGCTCATAGCTCTCAAGAGCAGTGCCGCCCATGCGTCCTCAGCTTCCTGAAGCTTAGAGCAAATCACTCCTTGTTCCTCTTCTCCACTGCTCTTGATGACCAGCTCTGCTTTCCCAGCCGCCATGTTGAGCTTTACCTCGCCCTCTCCCTTCATAAGCAGGATATCCTGGATAAGAGGAAACAAACACAAGTTACAGCTTCTGCACAGATACAGAACAGCCATTCTAAAAATATTATTTCCTCTAAACAGTATTAGGGAAATGTCAGTTGAATGTTACATACTTCATGGATGAGAGGGTGAAAATGTAATAAAGAGGATTAAGAGTGGCAGAAAAATACAGTTTGCAATTTTACATTAAAATAACAATAACAATTAATAACAATAAAATACAAATTATAATAAATAATAAAATAATTAGATAATCAAATACAAATTATACTTTATAATAAATAAAATATAGATGGATGGATGGATGGATGGATAGAGCGGTAGATAGAATGATAGAACGATAGAAAGATAAAACTATAAATAGAACGATAGATAGAACGATATAATGATATAACGATAGAATGATAGACAGAACGGTAGACAGAACGATAGATAGATAGATAGAACGGTAGATAGAATGATAAATAGAATGATAGATAGAATGATAGACAGAACGCTAGATAGAACGAACGATAGATAGAATGATAGATAGAATGATAAATAGAATGACAGAAGATAGATCGAACGATAAAACGATAAATAGAATGATAGAAGATAGATCGAACGGTAGATAGAGCAATAGATAGATAGATAGATAGATAGAACGGTAGATAGAATGATATAACGATAGAGCGATAAATAGAACGATAGATAGAACGATAGAACAATAGATAGATAGATAGAACGGTAGATAGAATGATAGATGATAAAACGATAAACAGAACGATAGATAGAATGATAGAACAATAGATAGATAGATAGATAGAAAGATAGATGGATGGATGGATAGATAGAATGATAGAACAATAGATAGATAGATAGATAGATAGATAGATAGATAGATAGATAGATAGATAGATAGATAGATAGATAGATAGATAGATAGATAGATAGATAGATAGATAGATGGATGGATGATGGATGGATAGATAGATGTGCAGATTTTCCCAGTTGTTGTTTTCTATGATTGTACCTGTGCTTGCTCAAGTTTCTCTTCCACCTCCTTTTTACTCCCCTCCGTGTCCTCTAGTTTCTCTAAGCTTTTCTCGACATCCTGAAGCCAGATCTCCACTGCCTTTAGCGCCTCCTCGAACGCCTGGTACTCCTGTAGTCTGCGCAGTCGACTTCTGGCCCCTTGTAGCAAAGCCTCGTGGTTTGAGAGCAACTCTGCTGCCACACTATTCCCTGATCCGGATCCTCTCTCGGTTACAGACAGAGAGGACTGACACAGACGTTCAAGAGATGCCCTGTGATAGGAAACGTACAGCTAGCTTCCATTTAATCATGACTTACACTGTGAACATTCTCACATGCTGTTACACATGCTAACGCATAAGCATGGAGACAGACTGTCCATCTGTACCTCCTCATCAGCAGCTCTCTGTGGATTTCCTCCACTCTCCTCAGCTCTTCTGAGCAGTCGGTGGCTGCTGGCTGACTCTCACCCCACAGAGGAGCATCTGTCTTCAGTCTCACCTCCAGCTGTTGCAGCCAGTCGCTCAGCTCCACCACACGCCTTTCATACCTTAATAAGATCAAATACACTGAATTTACCTTAATCTGACACACTGGATTTCATTTCCACTCACAGTACATTACAGGGATGGTTAAATACAGTCAACTCCAGATTTATTGGCACCCTTGGTAAATATGAGCAAAGTGAAAATAAATCTGCATTGTTTATCTTTTTAATCTTTCATTCAAAAAATGAATGAAAGCCAGACCAGAAAGTTTTAAAAGTTTGAACGTTTATAGTTTGAAGTTTAAAGTAGTTTTAAAGCTTAAAGTTTGACGGTTTTGAATGCAATACAGTATATTAGATAGATAGATAGATGGAACGATAGACAGACAGACAGACAGACAGACAGACAGATAGATAGATAGATAGATAGATAGATAGATAGATAGATAGATAGATAGATAGATAGATAGATAGATAGATAGATAGAACATTATCAACATGTTTTAGCACGTTGCTAGCATGAATTAACATGTTTTTAAACATTGCTTGCACAAATTAACACATTGCTAGCATGTTTTAACACATTGTTAGCATTAATTAACAATAAAATAAAATTAATTAACAATAAAATTAGCATGAATTAGCATGTTTTTGCACATTTCTAGCATGACTTAGCACATCGTTAGCATGTTTTAGCACGTTGCTAGCATGATTAGCATGTTTGTAGCATGATTTTGCACATTGCTATCTTGCTAGCATGATTTAGCACATTGCTAGCATCATTTAACTAGATAGATAAATAGACTAGTCCTACATAACTGCTCGGTTCTGTGTTGTTGCCAATTTACAAATCTCTGCCCACACAGGGGTCACTGTCGTAAGAAGAGGCTTGCTATTGGTCAGTGCTGCAAAAATGTGTATTAAAGTTCACCAAACTTGAACCCAACACAATTCGCACAGGTAAACCGGAAATACTTCATCGTGACAATTTCACTGAGCAAAATGCACTGGTTTTTTTGTCCACCCTAAGGCTCCATCCTGTTGGACATGCTGTTTTTTTTGCCACTGTCTTGCCATTTTGTGAATGATCAAGTTATTATGAATAAAGTTTTATTAGTGCCTGAGCTTAGATCGCAGACTCCACAGCACTACTTACCCGTTTAACAGGGTGGCACTTTCTTCCAGGGAGCGTATGCGCTGTCTGCACTCCATAACAAATGTATCCAAAGCATACCGACAAGAGTCCAGTAGCTCCTGTACGCCTCCAGTCCCACCGCTAGTGAGATGCAACAGGAGTCTCTCTCCATCCTCACAAACCTGGACCAAGTGCTCCTCACCCTCCATGCCTTCCTCCACCGCAGTCTAATAATGAGGGGATAAATTAATCGTGTTACACGAGGGACAGAATGATCCATTGCTATTAGTAATGTTAAATGGCTCTTAATCCCATTCCCAAATTTCAAATCCAGATTATCCCCTATTAGATGGAGGTCTGAAAGGCTTCTTTATTGTTTTTTTACGGCTGATTAGTAGTAGCCGTATTGCTTTGCTCGGGTGCAATGTTTCATTACATGGCTGAGTCATTTGTTGCATGATGCTACCTTGAGTTTTTGTTGCTGGGATGAAATAGCGACAGCATCTCCTGTTTGCTCAAAGCAGTCCTCAATTCCAGCCTTCAACTCAGAGAGCCAATAGTGAAAAGCATGTGCTTTCTCTAGTAGAAGGAAAGACAGAGAGAGAAAGACAGTCCATAAGAAGAAATGCATGTGAGCTGTTGCTGCATGCGGCCAGATGGACTGTGTAGGTGTGTATGGAACAGCTCTCTGTTGTCTTAGTAACCAGCCTCGACCAATTCCACAGGGATCTGTCATAATGTCAGTGGGAGAGGTAGCATCTGAGGCACAGGTGTGTGGCGGTCATGCTTTAAGGGAGTGCCGTGCAGAATCATTTCAAACAAACATAAATAAATAAAATATCTATTATCAACTATTCATGAGACACTAAGTGACACTATCTGCTAAGTGGCTTTAAAATCCCATCTATAGTCTTAGTTTTGCTCATAACTGACACCTACACTTCCGTTCAAAAGTTAGGGGTCAATTATATTTTTAAAAAAAAAATAAATAAATGAATACTTTTATTGAGCAAGAACACAGGAATAAATTGCATTTTAAAATATATTAAAATTAGTGCTGTCAATCGATAAAAAAACATTAATTAAATCGCACATTTTTCTGTAATTAATTGTGATTAATCGTTTTAACATATTTTTATATTGTAATAATTTCACATTTAATCTCCAAATTAATGTTGCAATATTTTGAATATTTGTTTAATGGCATCTTTTTATGAAAGAAGACATCACCGATACCAGTGACCGATGACCAACTGATGTCTCTATAAAATTGATTTTAGCCATTAATTATAGGCATTCAGCGTTACAGTATAATCGAAAGCTATCATTTTTTAAACATTTAATAGGCTTTAAATAATATAACAACTTTTAATTTAAGTGAACTTAAAACAATCTTCACATAAACCCATTTTAATAAATGTCATATTTACCTGCCCTTCAATATATCAGGGCTCAATTTTTTCTATTGGCCCAGTCAGACCGGTTCAGATTTTTACTTGCCCTGTCAAAATGCACAAAAAGTCATTGTTTTCATTGTTTTTGACACATGTAACCTTGAAAACAGTGCTTTAAGATTTTCAGGTAGGTCTAACAGGAAATATTCAGAAATTGAATAAAGTTATCGAACAGTCTGCACTGCATAAATTATGAATTAAATACAGATTAATCCTTATTAAAGCTACAAAAGTGCTTTAGTCGAGAGCAGTGAGTGATTTTCTCTGTTCTCTTTGTTCTTTGATGAACATTAATGACAGACAGCATTAGTGGCTCCTGTCTCTTTAAGACCTGCCGCGGATCACATGACGCAGATCTCAGCGCCTCAACTCTTTACGTTCATTTAAGACGTTATTTAACTCATTTAAGACGAGGATACTCGACAAAATGGGCATTTTGGCATAATTATGTGTTTTTGTCCGTTCAAGTGCTGCCTGAAGCGGCTTTCTGTGTGCACGAGTGTGTGTGTCTCACACAGACAGGAGATTCACAGCCAGTACTACACTGCCTTCTCTTTTGTGTCTCATGGCTTTGAATGGTTTAAAAGCATTCGCATGAATAAGAGCGTGATCATATGTGACCCGTGCTAGCAAAATGAGTCGGAATGCACACGGGATAATTTCAAGCTACAGGCAAAACAAGTGAAAAATTACGACTTACGATTTTGAGGTTTTCACAAAAATGTGTGGATTAAGCCCTTATCTAGCGCTCCCAATGCTCCAAATAGGAATTAAACATCTAAAAGTGGCTTTATTTGGATGTTTTCTGGGAGGAGTACCTTTCATTTGTCCATGAAAAAAGTTTTTTTTTTCTCTGCTCGCTTCTGGCGCTCTAGGTCTTAATATATAGGCTGTCTGTCTCATTAATGTTAATCAAACAATTGTGGTATCATGGAAAAAAAAAGTTGAATATATTTTTTTTCTATAGATATTTGGTGTGTGCCAAATTTGGTGTTATTACCAGGGATTTTAAGATATGGTTGCTAGATGATTTTGTTTGGTAACCTTCAGAAAACTTTAACTCGAGTTTTCTCAAAACTGACTTTGCTGAATCTATCGACTTGTAGCTCAGTAATTTTTGGTCTGAATCCAACAAACCATACATCATTTTGAAGGATTTTTAATTGAGAATGTGAAAATAATATAACAAATTTTTGAAAATTTGGTCATTGCGACTCATTTTCTCTCAGGTCTCATGTATTGTAGCGCTAGCCAAAGGATGACGGGAAAAACGGATGCTGCGTTATTTGCTTTAAATATTTTTAACGCGTTAAACTGCAAAAATTAATCGTTTTTAAGCGTTAATTTTATTTTTTATTATGGTTTTACTGTGTTTTTGATCAAATAGATGCAGCCTTGGTGAGCATAAGAGACTTATATAAATGTATATACTTATAAAAACTCTTACTGACCTCAAATTTTTAAAGACAGTATATATATATATTCATTAATTTAAATTCACTCACCATTGAAGCGCTGCAGTAGAGCATCCTGAAGTGACCCCAGGATCCGGCTGCGGCGTTGTGTCACTTCCTCATTCCTCTTGACCAGGTTGGACACAGCATCACCCAACAGGGTCAGGTGCTGAGTTGGGTACGCTCTACACAGCGCCCTGAGAGACTCACTAGCAATGTCCAAACTCACCTCCAACTGTCTCTGTGACTTCTCAACCTCCTAAAAGACCAGAGGGGAATATACAGGGTTTTTAGTTTTTAATTGAATGTTAAATGGTAATAAAGACCCCCATGTGAAATGAACTGGGTTGGATACATTTCCATCCAGAAATTTCATCACATGATTAGACTACATGTTTACTTAGCCTACTTTGCAGAATCCTACCTCTATGTTTAAGTCATATTCAGTCCGTTCACTGACCTTGATCTTAACAAAATTTTCTGGGTCAGAGGATGTTGAAAACTCTGACAGTGAGTCCTCAGAGGTCTTCAGCTGTTCTGAAATCTGGGAAATTAGGTCTTGTAGCTGCTGCCTCTGGGAGTTGAAGTCTTTAAACATGCCTCTGGTGTGTTCGTACACCTCTGAAGCGTGGGAAATCTGCTTTCTCAGATCTGCAGCCATCACCTCAAAAGGCCAAAGACAAATTCTAGATTTACCAGTTTTTATTCTCTTTACATATTTGATGATCACAACAAATGTCACATGATTACCTGCAGTGTTGGGGGTAACGCATTACAAGTAACTTGAGTTACGTAATCAGATTACTTTTTCAAGTAAATAGTAAAGTAACGCATTACTTTTAAAATTTTCAACAAAATATCTGAGTTACTTTTTCAAATAAGTAACGCAAGTTTATTTGTTTTCCCATTTATTGACTGACAGCTCTCTTGTCCCAATGTTGAGAAAAATCATAAGTGCAGAAGCGTTGTGTGTGAAAATGAGGGTTATTGTAGTTCTAGACTAAATGTAAGCATGCATTTACTAATCTCACTTGCACAAAAAAAAGATTCAGTACTCCTCAAAATCTTCAGTAAAATGCAAAATCAGAATACTATGAAAACCTCAAATAATTAAATATGTTAAATAAAACAAATATATTTATGCATTTAATCTCACTTTATTGGCCAATGTCTTGCTGCTGCCCTTCGATGATCCAGTAAAATAAGCAAAAATGACTTTAGATTTTTTGTTTTTATTGGTGAAGTAAGTGTTAAACTTTTTTCTCCTGCGTCCTGTTCTTCCGTTCTCCAGAATAGCAGCACAGCTGAAAGGTTTGTTTGAGCTGCGCCCTCAAAATGGCCGATATGGGGAAATTGGGTATCATTCGAACTCTAAATAGACCAGTTTTGTGATTTTTGGCCAAACTGTTCAGAAGTTATAAGTTATAAAATTTTTCATATCTCCTGAACACTAGGTGGCACTGCGCCGAAACTGTGCAGGTCGCCTCAGGTCATAGTTGTCATAACACACACCAAGGTTGGTCAGAATTCGCTAAAGCATTGCGGAGATATAGTCTCACGTTCATTTTGGAGGGAATTTTTCGTTATTCGACTGTAACTTGTTTGTTAGAAAAAAACAAACAAACAAAAAAACAAGCCCAGCCCAGGTGAAAAAAGTAACGCAAAAGTAACGTAACACATTACTTTTCTTAAAAAGTAACACAATTAGTTACTTTGGTTACACTTTATTGTAAGCTGTCATTGTTACAGTGTAATTATATAAGTACTGAGTAATATTAATTAACTACATGTACTTACCATAGGGTTAGGGTAGGATTAGGGTTTGGTTGAGAGTTAGTTGCATGTAATTATGCATAATTTACTGTTTTTACTATGGTAAGTACATGTAACATGTATAACAAGGACACTGTAAAATAAAGTGTTACCGTTACTTTTTAAGGGAGTAACGGGACAATATTGTAATGCATTACTTTTCAAAGTAACTTTCCCCAACACTGATTACCTGCAGTTCAGTGTGTATGTGCTGGGTTTTCATCAGTTCCTGTAGCTCTGTCATCTTCTCTTGCAAGGTCTTCAGTTCGTCCTCCTTATTGTCCAATTCCAGCTGTACAAACAGAAATGAAGGGAATTGCATATTTTGGTATTTTATCATGGTTTCATTTACAGGGTTAGATTTGGCTTGGCTAAACAGATCTCACCTTGAACTCAGTCAGACGCTCCTCCATGTCATGATTGGAGAGGAGACTGGCAGCTCCCTCACTGAGCTCACAGACAGAGACGGCACTCCAACACTCTATGTCATTGGCCATTTTATTAATGTCATTCCACAGCTCAAGAGAGCGAGTGTACAGACTGATGTGTGCATCCATCCTCTCAGAGATCTGCACAATATTGAACACTGGTCATAAGTGCATCATGTGGTGTAAATAATAAGAAGCCCACAGTTGAAAGAGCAGACGGATCCCTGACGATACACTGTAAACCCTAATGCTCAAAATTATTCATTGGTTTGAGTAGAGTAAACTTAAATTAAACAATTTAGTTCAATCAAATTAACTTTTATGAGTATTTAGAACTTTCTTTTTCTTTTGAGTTCACAAAACTGACACATTTTAAGTCATCTGAATTGTTTAATTGGTTTGAGTTTTCTTTTAATTTAGACAAACTTAAATTTAACTGAAACTGGGCTGGGATTTCTATTTCCCAGCATGCTTTGCCATGACACTCAAAAGGGAGAGTAAATGCTAAAATTATAATGTTTTTGTGTGCAAGATTAATGTTAAATGGGATATTTAGTAGTGTGTTTAATGTTTTGCTATGCTAATTTAGAAGAGTTTCTGTTATGTGGCATTTTTTGGGGGTTATCATGGTGACAAGTGGAGCATGAGCTTAGTTTGAGAATGTTCTATACTGTCGTACTCATTCAGCAATTGCTATGCTACACTAATGCTATCAAAGTACTGTGTTACCAATTAGCAGGTTAATATTTAATGAATTAGGTACTTAAAGTTAGCCAAGTTTCCACTACTAAAATATTTAAGTTGGGATTACATGATAATTTTAAGTTAAATATATGAATTAGCTTACTCAATTATTTCAAGTTAAGAATGTATGAGTACAAAATAAATATCTTCCAATTCTGCTTAATAAAACTTTGAATTTTTTAACTTAAAATTTTTGATGTAACTGATTACCTCAAATATTTGGAGTTTTGCCAACTTATTTGGGTTTACAGTGTATATGTACAGAATTTTGTTCACATACTACTTTGTTTATCTATGTTTGTACATTTTAGTGCTTTATTTATTTATTTGGGTTTTTTTTATTGGGTTTTTTTTATCAATACCTCCCTTTTATTTGAATTGTTTTTGATTTATTTCTTTTCCCACCCTGAATGTGTCATAAAAAAATGATCAATAAATCATAAAAAAAACACCAAAAACACAATAATTATATGATAACCAGTATATGGTTGATATTATGAATCTATATTTGTTAAAAATAAAAGGAAAATACAACACAGGAAAAACAGCAAAATTTGTAATAAATAAATAAATATTTTAACTCATTTCCATATTATATTCTGACATAAAACCAGTTCTCATTAACTTGTTACATAGTCATTTGTAGGAGCAATCATTCTTAATGACTAATTCAAGAACACAAATGAGCTTGACAATAAGAAAAATCTTCCTCTAGCTAGTTAAATCCCTGCTCAAGTTATTTCATAAAGTGTTAGGGACTAAACCGAACATGCCAAATAAATGACGCCTAAGACATCTAATCAAAAGCATTAAATGCACTCACATCCAGCCACTGATCAACAATGGCATCCATCTCCGTTGTGACATTTTCACTCTGAATGCTTTCATCTGGAAGCTTCTTTAACACACCGGTGAGGCGTTTACCTGAACCAATGAGCTTATTCAGGTCCTCCTTAGTGGTCGCCAGCTCCGGCCGCACCGCTTCCAGCTGCGCAAACAGAGATAACAAAATTACCTGTGTGCTTGTTATCACAATTGTAATCTGATGTTTAAAAGGTGGCACACAGTGAGGCACTAACCCGTGACAGAGCTCTACGGATGTCCTCTGGGTTGTGTGGGTCCGACTGGGCCACAGTGATGGCATGAGCTCTCTCTACGACCGAGCTGATCCTGGTTCTCAGTGTCTGGTATTCCCTACAGAGCTCCAGCAGGTCTGCACAAAGGTCATGGCTGTATGGGGACAAACACGAGCAGCCAAGTCTCAGATTTTAGGCATAAAGTGAGTGACATCCATAGTATCAATAGAAATATGCGAACACACCCTGCAGTCATGGCAATAGCTTAAAGACCCCCTGTGTTTTTAATGTTGTTTATATGTTTATGTGGTGTTTTTAATATGCAACACCATTGCTGAGTATTTTCTCCTTAAAACTGCAGTGAACCAAAGACCGTCTCAAAAACGCGGTTTGAAATCGTTGGTGTTTCTGACGACACAAACTACCTTGTAACCAATCACGTCAATGTGTGGGGGCGGGCTTTAGCATATCATTAACTATGCTGCGAAGCAGGGCAATATAGCAGGTGAATTATGTATACAATGTATATTATGATGTTATGATGAACTATATGCCTTTAAGGATGCTGACTGATACTGAAGGCAGACTGAGATGGCGAACGGGAACATTGTTTGTGTAACATTAACAACACATTATTAGCTGTTTGATAACGTAGTCAAGCAAAAGGCTAATCATATTGATTACCGTTATGTGACCGACGTTGTAAAGAAAGAGCGATACCTTTGTACAGTGTTTACTACAGTAACTTGAGTAAAGTTGAGCGAGTCGGTCTCTGAGCTGGTGCGAGTGAGTGGGGGCAGGGATAATTTGCATATTCATGAATCCATGTATACTAAATGAAGCAAGGGTGTAGAGTTTTATTCAAGCTATTTTAAGGCATGAAGAATTTTTTTTCACAGGAAAAAAGGTTTAAATATGTAATTTTGGTGATCAAAGATTAGTTTTAAGGGATAAAATTATTACAGGGGGGACTTTAAAACACTCTCCCCTTTCTTCAGTTTCTTTAATCCAAAACGTAATCTATTTAGAGATTTACCCACATATCAATCAAACAGCACACACACAATAAACCACATTTAAATTGCATTTAAACATGGCAACAGTCAAAACCTGTCAAAACATCCATCCATCAACCCACTGGCCCAGTCCAGCCTCTCCCTCCCATAAGTCATCCATATCAAGTTCAATTTGACAAACCATTCATCTATCCATACACACCAAGACTTGGAAACTGTAGCAATATACTCACTCCTCCACAATAATCCCCCTAATCCTCTCCCAGGTGGACTGGACCAAGGCTACGTCCCGTTGGGCTTCCCCTGCCAGCTCAGAGTCTCTGTGGGCCAGTTGTTCTCCTTTTTCTCCCAACCACAGCTGACTGTGCTGTAGGGCCTGTAGCTCTTCCTCCAACTGCTTCAGCAACCACAACCTGACAAACACATAGAAAATTAGTAAAACAGCATAGCACAAAATATAGGTTTGCCATCATTACAGTAAACTTACAAAAATCACACATTAGCCCAAAGTAAACAACTAAACAGCTCAATACCAAGTCCACATTTTTTGACAAGCAAAACATACATAACTATTATACAAAAAATATAGCTGCAAGCAGCAATTATCGGGGCCAAGCACAAAAAACAACATGGCTGGGAGCATCAAACCAACTGCAACAATGAGCAATAAAAAGACATTTTAAGATGATTTTATGCAAAATGCCTGAAAAATCATTAATACAATCATTAGTAATTTGATTTAATGGTTTATCACTTTCGACCAACAGGTGATGCTGTGACCAAACTGATGTGTTGTGGTCAGAGTAAGGTGACAATGACACAAGTTTGGTGTCAATATGTCAAAGCATTGCAGAGATACAGCATCAGAGTCATTTCGGCATTATGCCTCAAATTTGTTGCTGCGGTATACAAAAATTTCATCTATCGACACGAAATCCATTACTTTTTGTCGGCACGGTCTGAAGATGATACGATTCGATTTTGGTGAAAATCGGACAAACGGTCTAGCAGGAGTTTGAAAAAAATCAAAATGGCGGATAGGAAATTCGGCCAAATATGGCAAAATTGGTATCGATGTTCTCGGCATGACCCAAGGAATCTATCAAGACCAGTTCACAATAGGCTAATTTAATCAAAAGTTATTAGCATTTTTGGAAATGTCATTATAACTTTTGACCACAAGGTGGCGCTGCCCAGAAACGTTTTGAGTACTGTCAGGGCATGGTGCCGAAGAGTTTCGTAAAGAAATGCCAATCTGTTCGTAAAATATAGCATTTTACGACACAATTCAAAATGGCTGATGCCCAAAATGGCCGATATGGAAAAAATGGGTATCGTTCGACTTGGCATGCAGGACCGAATCTAAAGAGACCAGTTTTGATTTTTGGCCAAACCGTTCAGAAGTTATAAGCAAAAATAGCAATTTTTCATATATCCTGACCACTAGGTGGCACTGCACCGAAACTGTGCAGGTAGCCTCCGGGCGTGGTTGTCATAACATAAACCAAGTTTGGTCAGTATACGCGAAAGCTTTGTGGAAATATAGCCTCGCGTTCATTTTGGCGTGAACTTCGTCGAATTCGTTCGCGTGTTCAAGAATGGTTTGGACGAATCAACTTGAATTCCATAACTTTTTGTCGGCATGGTCTGAAGATGATCTGGTTCAATTTTCGTGAAAATTGGAGCAATGGCCTAGGAGTAGTTCGAAAATGTACTGTAGGTTTTTCGCAAAATTCAAAATGGCAGGAACATTTTCATGACGGATAATGACGTCACAGGGTGCAATCGAATCGGCTTGAGCCAAGGAATGAGAAGAAAACTCTGTTTCTAGCCCTTATGATTCAAAAGTTATTAGCATAAACGTGAGTGCAACCCTAATAATCACAGCACAGTGTTAACATTTATAATACGTCTAATCAGACAGGCCCCTAAAGACAGTGATGGTAAAGAAAACATAAGTGTCTGTACCTCGTTTGAAAAGCCTGTGTGCTGGCCTCTGTAGGCCATGGTATATTGGCTCTGTCCTCCAGCTTTGCCAGACTCCCGAGTAGCAGCTCCTTCCGTCCCCTAAAGGAACTCCACATGGTCGCTAGTGCCTCTGCCTCACTCTGCTTTGTCCCAACGCTCCTCTGAAGCACCTGCACGCTCAACGCAACATCATCCACCAGCCCTCTGCAGGATGTTCTTTCCTCCTCTGCCCCTTGTAAATGAAAGTGTGCCTTGTTTATGATGATATCCAGGCTAATGGCATGCACCTCCAGAGATGCTAACTCCTTGGCAAGGTCCCCCAGTTCCTGATTTATGTCCCTGACTTTGGAGTCATCCCAGCTCTCTCTTCCTTCAACCTCTTCCTGGAATGTCTGTAGAGAGGTTCTGGCTTTATTATAAGTCTTATAGAAGTCTTTTAATTTGAGTAGTGCTTCGTCTCGATGCTCTATTAAACTCTGTGCTTCACTAAAGTGTTGAAGGCAGTCCTCCTTCCTGGTCTGGAGGTGCTGCAGGTCTTTTGGGGATATAGATGGGCTGAGGGCATCTAGATGTGGCTGTAAGGACTCCAATAACTTTCCTTGTGTCTGAAGGGATGTTCTGTCCTCCTTTAGACCATTGGAGAAACCAGATAATTATATATATATTTTCAATTAAGACATAAAAGTGCCCCATTATGGTTTTTCAAATATTCCCTTTGATGCAGTGTGTAATATCGCTGTTTGTGAATGTAAACGTTACGCAAAGTTGTAAAGTCAAAAGTGCACGATAAATAAAGTTATTGTCTCCCAAAAGAAAGAATCGACTCTGAACTGCATAAACGAGTCGTTTGTATTTCGAATCCTAATGTGTGACGGTCACACGTTCCCCATAATGCCCGCCAATGTTGTATGTTGTCCGTCCGTGAACAACTTGACCCTTGATGTATATATTTTCTACCGGGTGTTCAAAATACACTCACCTAAAGGATTATTAGGAACACCTGTTCAATTTCTCATTAATGCAATTATCTAATCAACCAATCACATGGCAGTTGCTTCAATGCATTTAGGGGTGTGGTCCTGGTCAAGACAATCTCCTGAACTCCAAACTGAATGTCAGAATGGGAAAGAAAGGTGATTTAAGCAATTTTGAGCGTGGCATGGTTGTTGGTGCCAGACGGGCCGGTCTGAGTATTTTCACAATCTGCTCAGTTACAGCACAACCATTTCTAGAGTTTACAAAGAATGGTGTGAAAAGGGAAAAACATCCAGTATGCGGCAGTCCTGTGGGCGAAAATGCCTTGTTGATGCTAGAGGTCAGAGGAGAATGGGCCGACTGATTCAAGCTGATAGAAGAGCAACTTTGACTGAAATAACCACTCGTTACAACCGAGGTATGCAGCAAAGCATTTGTGAAGCCACAACACGCACAACCTTGAGGCGGATGGGCTACAACAGCAGAAGACCCCACCGGGTACCACTCATCTCCACTACAAATAGGAAAAAGAGGCTACAATTTGCACGAGCTCACCAAAATTGGACAGTTGAAGACTGGAAAAACGTTGCCTGGTCTGATGAGTCTCGATTTCTGTTGAGACATTCAGATGGTAGAGTCAGAATTTGGCGTAAACAGAATAAGAACATGGATCCATCATGCCTTGTTACCACTGTGCAGGCTGGTGGTGGTGGTGTAATGGTGTGGGGGATGTTTTCTTGGCACAATTTAGGCCCCTTAGTGCCAATTGGGCATCGTTTAAATGCCACGGCCTACCTGAGCATTGTTTCTGACCATGTCCATCCCTTTATGACCACCATGTACCCATCCTCTGATGGCTACTTCCAGCAGGATAATGCACCATGTCACAAGCTCGAATCATTTCAAATTGGTTTCTTGAACATGACAATGAGTTCACTGTACTAAAATGGCCCCCACAGTCACCAGATCTCAACCCAATAGAGCATCTTTGGGATGTGGTGGAACGGGAGCTTCGTGCCCTGGATGTGCATCCCACAAATCTCCATCAACTGCAAGATGCTATCCTATCAATATGGGCCAACATTTCTAAAGAATGCTTTCAGCACCTTGTTGAATCAATGCCACGTAGAATTAAGGCAGTTCTGAAGGCGAAAGGGGGTCAAACACAGTATTAGTATGGTGTTCCTAATAATCCTTTAGGTGAGTGTATGTAGTTTTGTGTTTTATATTGTGTAAGTTTCCGGCTAACTCACGTTATTACTGTCTTACTGAAATACTTCTGCTCATCAGCTGTGGGACACTATTACCTAAAACTGTGTGTATTAATGCAGATCGTCTGTCGTTCTTACTACTTTGAGTAAAGATAAAGGATGGAGCAAGATTTGTTTTACAAATGTTTATGTTCCATCAGTCATTCACGTTAGTGCTGGACTAACATATGCGCTGTTATTGATCATAATCATACACTATTTGTTCGTCGGCCAGAGGAGAACAGGCACCCCGACTGAGCCTGGTTTCTCCCAAGGTTTTTTTGGTTCCTTGCCACCGTTGCCTCTGCCACTTTGGCTTTTGGCTTGCTCAGTTGGGGACACTTAAATTTCAACTATATTACTGATCTGCCCGCATTGACACTATATGATAATTGAAATGAGCTGGATGACATCACCGTTTTCACTAGAGCGGCTGTACAGCCGAATCAAATTCTGTTGCATTATTTTCCTGTTACCACAGTTACCACTGTGAATTGGCATTGTAAAAAGCGCTATATAAATAAAGGTGATTTGATTTGATTTGATTGATATAGTTCCCGCATGTGCACCACAAAAAAAGAGAAATACACACATGGGTTTGTTGATGGACACACACTTGTTAATGCTGATGGTGAGGAATTACAGCTGCAACATCCCATAATGTACCTCAAAATGAGTAGAGTATCACTGAGAAACTCCTGCTCAAGTCGTCCTTGTGATGGAGGTTCAGGTTGAATAACTAGTTCTTCAATGTTTCATCATCGGACTCGCGCTCGGATTGATGTGGTAAAATCGACATCATCGTTACTGTCTTTACAGTGTGTACAATCGCTGAGCTTTAGGAAGCCTCTGGAGCTGAAGTTCAGTTATGGTGATGGGCGTTTAACTTACGAAACACGCGCTGCACACGGTAGACCAATCACAACAGACGGGGCTATCTGGCCAATCAGAGCAGAGTAGCTCGCAGAAAGGAGGGATTTAGAGAGACTGATTCTCATCCGTCAAGTCGTTTGAGAATTATTGAACAATGTGGTGATGTGCAATGTTTTATGAGAAAATTAAAGTGTTTTTTGACCTTTGATGCATGTAAACCTGTTGTAGGAGACTCCAAAACAAAATCAGGAGCCTTTAAAATAGCATAATAGGGGCACTTTAATAAAAGAATGATGACTGGATGACATAATGTACCTTGGTTTTGGATTCAGCCGTCTGGAGATCAGTGATGCTGACTTTGCAGGTGCTCTGAATGTGCCTGAGGAAGTTCTCAGTCCACTGAGTCAGATCAAGCGAGACCTGACTGAACTGCTCCAACTGAGCAAGATGGGACTGAAGTTCCTGAATCCTGAAAATACAAAATGAACACCTACCCATCAAGTTTTGTTCAAAATGTACAGAACTCATTCAGTGAGTACATCATGAATCCATCTTCCAAACCGTGTTTTGTCTTATTCTGAATCACTATGATACGCCTATAATAAATGTTTATATGCTGACTATTTTAGACCAAGCGGGACGACAACCGCTGCGGAGTAGCTCAGTAGCTGCGTGATTCATATACACAAACAGAAAGAAGTGACTTGGGCTACAATCCGCATGCAGTTGCCAAAAGTTACATGTATATGTGTACCTTTAAACATTCTTATATGTAAGAAAACTTAAATATTTAAATATGTAATGCAAATGAAACTATGTAAAATATGCAGTAATTCACACAAAATTTTAATGAAGACAATTAGACCTGCGAGACTGGTTTCTTTAAAAAAATCTTACCGTCCCCACACCTTTGAACGGTTGTGTAAGTAAACTTTAGTGAACCATGATTTACTACTTGCTAATGCTTGTCAGAGGCAGGTGCTATGGGAAGCATTCCCATTCTGAGACATTAATATTTATTGTCTATTTTTCTGGGAGAGAAAGAGACAAAATTTTAAATGTGTACAGTGCGTGCATAATTATTATGCAAGTTGATATTCTGATCATATTTTTTTTTCAAGCACATTTTACCAATTCCAAACCAAATCAATCTTAAAGGTGCAGTGTGTAATATTTATAAGGATCGACTGACAGAAATGCAATATAATATACATAACTATGTTTTCAGTGGTATATAAAGACCTTGCATAATGAACCGTTATGTTTTTATTACCTTAGAATGAGCCATTTCTATCTACATACACCGCGGGTCCCCTTACAGTGAAGTCGCCATTTTGTGCCACCATGTTTCTACAGTAGCCCTAAACGGACAAACTTCTCTACAGAGCGCTAGCTAGTCTCTGCCGTCTCAGACGACGACATCTTTGTCCTGTGTCAGCCACTGTAGCTTCTCTATGTGCTTCGAAAGGGAGGGGTGAGCGGTGGGCGCTTGCAATTCACAATCTCACCGCTAGATGCCGCTAAAATTTACACAGTGCACTTTAAAAACTACTATTAATTTTGTATTTAATCATTTATAAGTGATATATATAATTGTTAAGGAAAGCTGGAAGTTGAAAACGCCTTATATTCATGTATGTATTTCACAACACTTCAGCTTGTGATTCTTATGACGTGTGGGTCATATTTCAGGATTCTTTATCTTAGCAAAGTCTCTGAGATCCTGACACCTTGTGCTTCTACTCCAGGTAGGTTGCTGTTCAGGAAAATGGTGGCATTGGAGACTAACACCGTGTCTACACCGGACGCGAGCGGCGCGATGCGACGCAACAGAAGACAATATAACCCATTATAATCAGTGATTGACGCGACACGACAAATCCCAGACAGTAAACTGATGCCTCGTTCGATTTATGACGTACTGACATGAAGGACAAAATGCTTTGCAATGGTCGCTTTGTCGCGTCCAGTTTAGACAGCTTCTTCTTCTTTCTTCTTCCGGTGTAGACACGGTGTGAATGGTTCCTGATGGATTCACACCTAATTCTTCACCCTAATTCCTTTTTTTTTTTTTTTTTTGCAGTTAACGTCTTTTCTTCTTGGCCTGTTTTTGTATGACCCTGCTCAACCAATGAGCATTTTGCTGTCCATTTGTCATGCCTTAAGTTTGCAATTTCTAGTATTGCATTAGTATTGTATCCTTCTCATGAGCATTTAATAATTTTGGACATTTCAGTGCTAGTTTGGCCCATTTTAACTGTAAAAGAAAACCTGCTTAATAATTATGCGCACCTGAATATAATGCATTTTTCACTTCCAGCCTTCCTTAACAATTATACACTCACCTAAAGGATTATTAGGAACACCTGTTCAATTTCTCATTAATGCAATTATCTAATCAACCAATCACATGGCAGTTGCTTCAATGCATT
Source organism: Coreius guichenoti (assembly GCA_039654105.1). NCBI lineage: Eukaryota > Metazoa > Chordata > Actinopteri > Cypriniformes > Gobionidae > Coreius > Coreius guichenoti. Next base: position 4,078,575 of record CM077185.1, read on the forward strand.
TAGGGGTGTGGTCCTGGTCAAGACAATCTCCTGAACTCCAAACTGAATGTCAGAATGGGAAAGAAAGGTGATTTAAGCAATTTTGAGCGTGGCATGGTTGTTGGTGCCAGACGGGCCGGTCTGAGTATTTCACAATCTGCTCAGTTACTGGGATTTTCAAGCACAACCATTTCTAGAGTTTACAAAGAATGGTGTGAAAAGGGAAAAACATCCAGTATGCGGCAGTCCTGTGGGCGAAAATGCCTTGTTGATGCTAGAGGTCAGAGGAGAATGGGCCGACTGATTCAAGCTGATAGAAGAGCAACTTTGACTGAAATAACCACTTGTTACAACCGAGGTATGCAGCAAAGCATTTGTGAAGCCACAACACGCACAACCTTGAGGCGGATGGGCTACAACAGCAGAAGACCCCACCGGGTACCACTCATCTCCACTACAAATAGGAAAAAGAGGCTACAATTTGCACGAGCTCACCAAAATTGGACAGTTGAAGACTGGAAAAATGTTGCCTGGTCTGATGAGTCTCGATTTCTGTTGAGACATTCAGATGGTAGAGTCAGAATTTGGCGTAAACAGAATGAGAACATGGATCCATCATGCCTTGTTACCACTGTGCAGGCTGGTGGTGGTGGTGTAATGGTGTGGGGGATGTTTTCTTGGCACACTTTAGGCCTCTTAGTGCCAATTGGGCATCGTTTAAATGCCACGGCCTACCTGAGCATTGTTTCTGACCATGTCCATCCCTTTATGACCACCATGTACCCATCCTCTGATGGCTACTTCCAGCAGGATAATGCACCATGTCACAAAGCTCGAATCATTTCAAATTGGTTTCTTGAACATGACAATGAGTTCACTGTACTAAAATGGCCCCCACAGTCACCAGATCTCAACCCAATAGGTCATCTTTGGGATGTGGTGGAACGGGAGCTTCGTGCCCTGGATGTGCATCCCACAAATCTCCATCAACTGCAAGATGCTATCCTATCAATATGGGCCAACATTTCTAAAGAATGCTTTCAGCACCTTGTTGAATCAATGCCACGTAGAATTAAGGCAGTTCTGAAGGCGAAAGGGGGTCAAACACAGTATTAGTATGGTGTTCCTAATAATCCTTTAGGTGAGTGTATATCACTTATAAATGATTAAATACAAAATAAATAGTAGTTATTATGATTAATGTGGTTTGGAATTGGTAAAATGTGCTTGGAAAAAAAATATGATCAGAATATCAACTGGCATAATAATTATGCACGCACTTTATATTTTAGGAGCACATCTGCAAACGGATGACAAGGACAAAAAAAATATATAAATAATTACCTGAGTGGTATATTAGTGCTGAGAGAACACCACCTCTCTTCCAGGGTACAATGAAGATCTCTCAGCTCTGCCATCCTTTCCTCTGAGGCTGAGGAGTACAGAGACTCTGCTCGGGTCTCCAAACTTTCCAACAAAGACTCCTGAGAGGGAACTTCTGACTGCATGTCCTGGCACATCATAAAAAATATGTCACTGGTTCATAGTGTCCCAAATTGATTTTGAGAGTTTTAAATGAGTGATGGTAATTTGAACATAAGGAACCAAGGATGTGGAAAATGAAAACACACAAATACCTTTCAGACTTGGCACTCACCTGCAGCATCTGAAGCTGACTCTGTAGCTTCACATTGTCTGTGGTCAGGTAGGGAGAATCTGAACTGCACAGAGTTTCACACCTGTTCAACCAGGACTGCAGAAGTGAGAGATCTCTCTCACATCTAAAAAGCAGACAGCAAAACATTGTTTTTTGATATTACAATCTTTTATTTAAGTAACAAAAATCACTTTCATTGCAGTCAACATGCATTATGTAACAAATAAATATGCAAACACATACCTTTGCCACAGAGTCAACAGGTTCTCCAGTTTTGATTGTTTTTCAGTGGCTTGCTGGGTATATAATTGGTGAGCCTGCTGAAGGTCAGCCACAGCTTTCTCCATCCGTCCCCCATCAGACAGCCTCCTCCAGCCCAGACTCAGAGACATCAGCCTGGGCCCAAGCTGTTGTAGACGCTGCACTACATCCTGAGAATGAAGGAAATAAATGTTACTAAAGACTAAAGACCACAACCTCTAGCGTCAGTCGCTAGAGTGCCTCTTGAGATCAGGGGAGTGAGGTTTACACTCCCCTAATATTGCACGTCTTCGATCTTCTCTTACAGGCTGATGCTGAAATATTAATTCATGCATTAATCACATCCCGTCTGGATTATTGCTCTATTTCTTGGTCTTCCTAAAAAACTTATTGCAAGGTTACAGTATTTTCAAGACTCAGCAGCCAGAGTTCTCACCTCCACCAGGCGCTCTGCTCACATAACTTCTCTACTGCATGATCTTCACTGGCTACCTGTGGCATCACGTATTCACTTTAAGGTATTACTTCTAACATTTAAGGCATTAAATGGTCTTGCACCTCCATATCTGTCTGACCTACTCCTCTCCTACTCTCCTGCCCGGTCCCTCAGATCATCTGAGCTTGGTATTTTGTCTATTCCTTGTTTTCAGTTGTCTACTGAAGGTGGTAGGTCATTTAGTGTCAATGCTCCTAAATTATGGAATTCGCTTCCCCTGCCATTACGTAATATATAATCTCTGTCTACCTTCAAGACCCAGCTAAAGACATATCTATTTAATTTGTATTTTGAATAATGTGGCTATATAAGACCTGTGCTTGTATCGTGTATGTGGGTGTGCAAATGTACTGCCTAACACTATGTAAAGCGATCTTGAGCTATGGAAAGGCGCTATATAAATAAAACTACTTCTTCTTCTTCTTCTTCTACACGCACAGATCTAACCTCACTCCCATCCGGATCAACGGCACCAAATGTAACCAGTCCTACTCAACCCGCTCTGAGCGGGATTCGAACCGTAGTCTCCGCCACGGGCGCTCTAACAAGGAGGCTAAAGACCGCAGCCTCTAGCGTCAGTCGCTAGAGCACCTCTTGAGATCAGGGGAGTGAGGTTTACACACACAGCTAACGGCCTATGACAGTTACATGAGCAAAGATGAGCATAACCGATGTCCATCGCATTTGCAGATTGCTATCTAAATGTTTTTTATTTTTCTTCTTCTCACTAACATTTAGATATTTAAATCGCATAAAACGCCAACAATAAAAAGAACTAGATAGGTTAGCTGATTACCTTAAAAGTCCACAGATATAACACTTTCTCCAACAAGCAGGTGCAATGAGACCTGTTTTCCTGTTTGTTCATGTGATGTTCAGCATAAAGCCTATAGGGCGTCTTGTACTAATGGACCTCTGGCTGAATGTGTGGATTATTCCATGCAGCCCTTCAAGTGTAAATAGCTTATCCTTTAATCCGGTCTGCAAATTGATTTTTACTTTATGCATTTTGGCTTGGTCTTACCCCACAGTTCTCTTAAGGATTATTAAACAGCAGTGAATATATTTTTCCACATGGCTTATTATAATAACCCTAAAACACAAAAACAAAACTGAAGCTGTATCCTAGGAGACGGCAACAAACAGACATGCTACAGCTAATGCAATCCCTTAAAGGATTAGTTCACTTCATAATTAAAATTTCCTGATAATTTACTCACCCCCATGTCATCCAAGATGTTTATGTCTTTCTTTCTTCAGTCGAAAAGAAATTAAGGTTTTTGAGGAAAACATACTGTAACATTCCAGGATTTTTCTCCATATAGTGGACTTAATGGGGACCAACGGGTTGAAGGTCCAAATTGCAGTTTCAATGCAGCTTCAAAGAGCTCTACACAATCCCAGCCGAGGAATAAGGGTCTTATCTAGCGAAACAATCAGTCATTTTCTAGCCTTCGCTCCCCACGTGCATCAATGAGCCTTGGCCGCCCATGACCCTGTCCCCGGTTCACCACTGTTTCTTCCTTGGACCACTTTTGATAGATACTGACCACTGCAGACCGGGAACACCCCACAAGAGCTGCAGTTTTGGAAAGTTGCCCAGTTGTCCAGACATCACAATTTTGCCCTTGTCAAACTCGCTCAAATCCTTACGCTTGCCCATTTTTCCTGCTTCTAACACATCAACTTTGAGGACAAAATGTTCACTTGCTGCGTAATATATCCCACCCACTAACAGGTGCCGTGATGAAGAGATAATCAGTGTTATTCACTTCACCTGTCATAATGTTATGCCTGATTGGTGTATACTGGTATTTGTTGAAACTCCTAAGAGCACCTGGCTAGTGGCCCCCAATTTACACCCCTGGTCTAGATAAATATACAGTATGGGATGGAAATTGATTTATTTTAGGTCTTTAAATTGTCTGTTCCAAACACATGTAATACTAACCATATGTTCATGGAGAGTTTTATATGTTCTTGATGCTGATGTACAGGAAGTAACCGGTATGTTTAGTTTTTCCTGTAGTTCATTCAGCAAACCTTCCACCTAAGATGCATGAAAACATTGAATAGCACACATCCAACATGACTTAAATAATATATAAGACCAGAGTAGCACAGAGAGCCATGGATATAGTGTTACCTCATTGAGATCTTGAGTAAATTGTTTTGTATTTCTCAAACTAGAGTGAAGTTCTGCGACCCGTTGTTCCATGCTGTTCTTAAACTCCTCCCGGTATCTTTCAATCTGTATCAGACGTGCTTTAATTCGCCCTGCCTCATTCGGTGCAACAAAATGAATTAAAGATTGAAACTCTGTCTCCAATCGGCTAATGATGTCCATCTTCTCCTCTAAGCCCTCCTTCAACATCTAAGTGGGAAAACAATGAGGAGACATCATTCACTGAGCGCTAAATGAAACCTATCATGTTGTCTGGTTAATTTGGTTATGTTTATTAAGTTACAGTCTTCTGATCCAGGTCATTATCTCTGTTTACCTCCACCGTGTGAATCTGCTCCTCCAGGTTGGCAGAGGATCTGCTGAAAGCTTCAAGCTCACTCTTACTATCACAGACCCAGGAGAAGAAAGCCTCAGACTCACAACTGAACCGTTGCCACCATCTGTGCATCATCTCCAGATCTGACACACTATTGGAACAGAGACAAAAAGGAAAGAAACACCCCTTATTGTCATTTAGTACTTTAGTACTTATTATGGAAATACTGTACTTTAAAAGAATAAACAAGAAAAGGTTGCTACAAGAAATAAGGTGCGTAATGTGAATTGTGCGGTATATATATGTACAGTAGATACAGGCATATTGACTTAAAGCTGTCTTACATTTTCCTGAGGCTGGCCTGTATCTCCTGCAGTCTCTCTTTTGTGGATTGGGCCTGATCCTGTAGTAAAGACTGATTGTGAGGACCAAGTTTGATATCCGCTGCCTTCTTCACCAGGGACTCGGCTCGTACAGCAAATGTGTTACCCTGCTCATGAAGCTCCTAAACAAACACACACAGATATGAGTATTATTCTCAGTCCAACATGTAACTACTATTTTTTTGTCTGTCCTCTCACTTTAACATTTTTCATTTCAGTCTTGAGGTTGTCCAGGTTGCTGAAGATGAGCTCCCTCTGCAGGACAGGACTGACAAGACACACAAACTGCAAGATGGCCTCTCTCTCCAAATCAAACTCCTGCCATGCATTCACAATGACCTAAAGAGCAATGAGAATGACACATTACCAACTGCAACTAATTTGAGTGATTGCATTTCTTTCAAATTACTCATGTTGCATGACAGAGTTACACTTTATGCACAAAATGTAAGTGTGCACAATGTTTGACTTCTGGAAACAAGTTCGGACCTCTGAAGAGGTCCTCTGTGCACAACAATATTCAAAGTCCACATGACCTTTCCATTATTTTGTAATCACATGATTTTTCTGAATAAGGATTTTGACAATTCCTACTCAATAAAGATACTTTAGAGTTTGACATAACTAAAAAAAAAAAGTACAAAGAGAACTAGAATTAGCTAGTAGAAGATTTTAATAATTTAAAGGCACAGTATGTAAGTTTCGCCGCTAGAGGTTGCTTATTCAAAACAAAGGTGTAGCTTGATGACAGCGTGAATGGAATCATGGGAGTTGTAGTCTTGACTCTTCACCTCCACAGCCGACGGAAAGGAATCCGACAGACTCAGGCAGAAATCATGTTCATGAATCAGCGAATGTATTAAAGTTTTATTAACGTTACGGTGGTATGAAGCAGGACGCGCCGAGAGCCCTTGAGAGAGAATGCTAATGAGAGAGACCTGCGCCAAACACCGTCTCTGAGCTTTTATTCTGCTTATGCTGCAGTCGCCGCTTCCGCTCTTCTCGTTGTGTATGTGGGGGAACGCAGTGCTGTTTTACATGCTTAAAACAATCATACTAAATACATTTGAGTGTGTTGAAAGTTATGTTATAACGTTACTCTGTGCGTTCGCTCGGTGGCTGCTATGAGACACTTGTTGCACTTTGCAGTAATCTAGATCGATATTAGAATATCATATTAATAAAAACAGAATGACTAAATGACTGTTGCTAAATGACATGCAATTAATTTTAAAATATATTGTATGATGGAGAAAGCTCTCTCTGATTATGCTGTTAGCCACTTGACAAAATAGTGATGTCTCTGAGGCGTGGTAAAAACATGGTACTCGCGGTAAATCAAGAAAACAAGCGATTCAAACAATAAGACTAACCGTGTTGAGCTGTATAACAATGATCAGTTTTCTGTTGATAAATGTATCCAAACAGTTGCTCACCTGTCTAATAAAACACACACTATATTAAAGCGTCTTTGGTGTTTTCATGGTTTCTACGGAAATCAAGGGTAGCGTGGATATGATGTCATTGAGAAGCGATGCAAGGACACGGTCCGTAACACTGGTTAAAATAGAGGATTTCTCTGGATTCAAACATTGTTGGAAACGTTTGGGATAATGTAAGTACACAGCTCAATAAAATATATAACATTGTTCTAGTGGTTTTTGGGTATTTTAATCTAAAAATATTACATATTGTGCCTTTAAATCAATTTAAGTCATCTTGAGGATGACTTAAATTGAAATATATTGTACTTATATTTCATACAATACATAAAAAGTATACAAAAATATCAATCTAAATAGAACATGTATTTTTATACCAATTATTAGGGTGGAGTTAGCATAGCAACATACAGTACGTCAAACTGAAATTGACTGAGAGTCGAGTCTGAAAATGAGGAGTGCTATTTGTTGCAATCAGTCATGTATGAGGTTTAATAACAGTTAGGATCCTGCCTATGTAGCTAACATGCTATGATCTAACATATGGAGATCTTTCTGAACAGTTTTTATAGACACTTTAAGGGGAATAAAATGAATTATAATATGGCATATGTGTAAATATCATTGGACTGAAATTGTTACCTGCAGGTGTTTCTCCTGAGCTGCCCAGTCTTCTTTACAGAAATTACCTTGAGATCTCAGATCCGTCTCTTTTGCTTCCTGTGCCTTCAGATTTTGCTGTGTACACACCATGAAAGTGTGAGACAAGAGAGTAAAGGGAAGTAAATGAAATAATGAAAAATGAAATAAATGATCCTGAGATTCACTCCTTGGAATATTACGCACGAGAAAGAATCACTTATTCACAGCAATCAGATTAGCAAATAAAATCAATATGATTCATCATGTCTATTGCATTATATGTGTCATCAAAATGAATTCTACAGTCCCAACCTGGTGAATGAGGAGCAGCTGTTTGGCTTCGGTTATATTCTCTGCATTCAGTATTCTTCTGTGCTCCTGTGTCTGAAACACCTCCTCCTTCACCTCCTCTCCAGTCTTTATGTTCCCTTCACAGGGAACCGCAACAGGAAAATCCTGAGAAAACAGTAAAAGCGTTTAACCATGCAAAATATCATCAGGCAAAACGTCAAACAGTAACACCACAGATATCTGTACAACAAAATGTTCTTGCAGACGATATGCAAACATGCACATGGCGACTTAGCCACATATTAACATTTTCATCAAATTTTCTTTTGCATACATTTTCTTTCCAAAGTGAACATGGCACATGACATTTGCCAACAGTACACCTTGCATTGAAACTAGCGGACGTGAGGAGCACTCTTCACCTCGGACAGAGACAGCAGCAGTGCAGAAAACTGTTGTGAGAGTTTATCAAGAGCAGCTCTCTGTGTGTGAACCTCACTCTCAGGACTTATCTCCTCCAGCACAGCGAGGTGAGCTTTGAGCCAGTCCAGAGTCTCGCCCTGAGCCTTCACCGCCCGACGCCGCATCTGCAGAGGGAAGGAGAGAGAGGTCAGCTGAAAGCACATAACAGACAGTGGTCTGCACACACACAGACTGTATACAGTATGCAGATGAGCATAAGTCACATAGATTTGGGGTGAGCTCACCTGGACAGAGGAGATTTCAGCACCACTTTGCGTTGTCTGCTGGGAGAGAAGCCATCCAGACAGCTCACTGAACCTGGAGCACAGCACAAAAAACAATCAATCAAAAAAAGAAAAGATAAATTCTTACACAACCTGCTCACCAGCATATGTCGTCTCTTGTCAAAAAGAAATGTGCTGAACTGTATTGAATGTGCATATTTTTTAAAAATGTACTTGCAGATAATAGTTTTGATTAAATAAAAGGCCACCTAAATGTACTTAAAGAGACTACAAGACTATGTTTCTTAACACACTTAAGTATACTTTTTTGTAATAATGTCAAATTAAACATTTTACTTTAAAGTACTTTTTAAATCATTGTTTTAATAATCTTCTGCCGTGCTTTAAATAAGTACACTTATTTTGATGTGCTGACTAACATGCTAAAGCAAACGTAACATACTTTACTATGATTTTAACTGTAATGTGTTATTCAGTGTTACATTTAAAGTTAATATATTTTAACCCCCGGTTTCACAGACAAGGCTTAGGTCTAGTCCCAGACTAAATGCATGTTTGAGCTGTTTTAACTGAAAGCAACTTGTACTGACATGTCTTAAAATGTGTCAGTGCCATAGTTTTGTCTCAAGATGCACAGCAGTAATGTTTTTATCAAAGGCACGTTTATAAAAGATACTTACATGTCCTAATTGAACTAAGGCCTAAACCTGGCTTAATCTAAGCCTTGTCTGTGAAACCAGGCCTAAATGTACTAAATTGCAACATCATCATTACAAATGTGTAATTACAAACATATTTAAATAAATGTTTCTATAGAAATGACAGTATTTTTTATTTTAAAAAAGTATATTTTATTTTATGCTTGACAGTACATTCGCTTTAACAATATTTTGACAGTACAAGTAAATGAATTGCATATAAAATGCACAATATGTAATTTTCGCCGCTAGAGGTTGCTTGTTCAAAAAAAAGGCGTAACTTGATGACGCCTTGATTTCGCGGAGCTTTTATTCTGTCACAGACGAGCGCTTCCGCTTCTTCCGCTCATGCGTATGTGGGGTAACGCAGCGCTGTTTTATCATAGTACACACATCTGAGTGTGTTGAAAGTTATGTTATAATGCTACTCTGTGCGTTCGCTCGGTGCTACTATGAGACACTTGTTCACACTGCAGTAAGAGATTGATATTAGGCATGGTAAAACATGGTACTCGCGGTAAATCAAGAAAACCAGATTTAATCAATAAGACTAACTGTGTTGAGCTGTATAACAATGATTAGTTTCTGTCGATGAATGATCCAAACAGTTGCTCACCTGTCTAATAAAACACATCATATATTAAAGCGTCTTTGGTGTTTCCATGGTTTCTACAAAATAAAACCGGAAATCAAGGGTAACGTGGGTATGATGTCATTGAACGGTCCGTGTCCTGGGTAAAATGCCTTATTTCTCTGGATTTAAACATTCTTGGAAACATTTGGGATAATGTAAGTACACAAGTCAACAAAATATACACTGCAAAAAATGCTCTTCTTACTTATTTTTGTCTTGTTTCTAGTCTAAATATCTAAAAATTCTTAAATCAAGATGCATTTACTAGATAAGCAAAATGACACAAGATATTTTTTCTTGTTTTCTTGAAAATAAAATTAAAATTAAGTGAGTTTTTGCTTAAAACAAGCAAAATTATCTGCCAATGGGGTAAGAAAAATAATCTTGTTTCTGATTGAAATCTTGTTTCTGTCCCAAACAGATTTTTCTTACCCCATTGGCACATCATTTTGCTTGTTTTAAGTCACTTAATTTAGATTTTTTTTCCCCAGAAAACAAGAAAAAATATCTTATGTCATTTTACTCATCTAGTAAATGCATCTTGATTTAAGATTTTTTAGATATTTGGACTGGAAACAAGAAAAAAATACTAAATAAGAAGATAATTTTTTGCAGTGTATAACATTGTTCTAGTGGTTTTTGGATATTTTAATCCAAAAATTTTACATATTGTGCCTTAAGTCCTTCTTAAGTAGGTCAAAAAAGGATTTCATATTAATTCAAATTATAATATATTTTTATTTAATTGCATTCAAAGTGTCCCAAAACTTTACATTCAGTTCGCATTAAAGTATATTAAATTTTTTTTTTTTTTTTTAAAGTATATACTTTTAAAGTATATTATTTCCGTAATAAGTTCTCTTTTTAAAATGATCTTCTTTTCCACACGGTGTGTTTTGGATGTTGATGTGCTGTGTCCCTACCAGGCTTCTTAACTACCGGTAGCTTTGCTTAACTAACTTTTTGCCTTATCAGAAAGACTTGGCTTATCAACAAGCCACGTTCCCATACATTCTGTGCTGATTTTAGGGAAAAATCTGTTAAAAATCACAGCATACACAGAATTTGTCCTGTAATGCGTCTCAGTATTTATATCTCACCTGGCATGCCACTCTCTCCATTTATCCGGGTGCTGCTGCAGTCTCAAGTGCGTTCGCTCTATTAAACCCCTGACCTCTGAAAGATGGTCTCTGGTTTCCTCCAGTGTTTGATAGCCTAGGTCATTTTCTGGAAGATCCTGACAGAGATGCTCCATCGTCTTTACTCGCTTCTCACATGCAGAAAGTGGGTTTTTCCGTCTGAAAAAGGCCTGTAAAAATACATAAATGAATCAAATAGATAACTCTCAGGTTATGAAATGTCACTTGCATAACCTTTCTTTATCTGCTCTATCTCACCCTGTGTTCCTTGATCATTCTTTCACTGCCGGCTGTAAGCAGGGCTTTGTCCTCCCTTTTCAGCTCTATCCTACACTCCTGTAGCGTGGTCATCACCAAACGCCTCTGCGTTTCCACCCGGAGTCTGAGCAGATGGGATGGAGCCTCGGCTTGAATGTCCTGGGAGGAAGAAAATGCATTGTGATGAATCCTTTAGGGGTAACTTGTCAAGATTTTCACCATTTTTGACCTATCAACTGACCTTCCATTGCTTGTGCAGTCTTCTGACCGTCTCTCGCAGACTCTGTTGGTCTTCCTCTGAGATGATATCAGTGAGGTCATCACACGCCTTTAAATAAGCACTTAAAATGTGCTGGTCTAGTCGCCCAAAGAACTCCTGAGCAAATAATTACACACTTAGTTAGAAGAACAGGACAAGATAAGTATGTTTGAAGGGTTCGCCGATTAAGACATCATTGACGTACATTATGTTTGCGGAACAGCTCATCTGGGTCTCCCCTTTCCTTTAAACAGGCCTGGCCCACACGCAGCGCCTTCTCCAGGTCGGCACGAGACTCCTCAAACCTCCGCATGAGGTTGCCGTTAGTCTCTGCCACCTGCCTCCACTCCAAAGCCTCCTGCATCAAAGCCTGATCACAGCAGAACACAGTTACTGATGGACAAATACAAACTATAGCTCTGTCGAATAGTTGTGTTTTCCTTTGTGGAACAAAAGCAAGAGTTAGAGAAGGGATGCGGCAGAGGTGACTTTTTGTATATCTTCAGAAGACTTGGATTAGGCACAGGAGGCATATGGACTACTTTTATGGTGCTTATATGTGACCCTGGACCACAAAACCGGTCATAAGTCGCACGGGTATATTTGCGGCAATAGTCAACAATACATTGTATGTGTCAAAATTATCCATTTTTCTTTTATGCCAAAAATCATTAGGATATTAAGTAAAGATCATGTTCAATGAAGATATTTAGTAAATTTCCCACCGTAAATAAAAATTTTTTTATTATTAGTAATATGCATTGCTAAAGACTTCATTTGGGCAACTTTAAAGGCGATTTTCTCAATATTTAGATTTTTTTGCACCCTCAGATTCCAGATTTTCAAATGGTTTTATCTCGGCCAAATATTGTCATATCCTAACAAGCCATACATCAATGGAAATCTTATTTATTCAGCTTTCATATGATGTATAAATCTCAATTTCAAAAAAATGACCCTTATGACTGGTTTTGTGGTCCAGGGTCACATATTTGGTAAAAGTCAGTGTTCATTGTGTTCTTGTAAGGGGTGAAAAATTATGTGACTATTCTTTAAAGAATTCAGGTTTTTTTTTTTTGTAAAAGTTTGCGAATAATGACTAATAATGAATTATCAGTTTTTGGATAATTTATTCCTTGATGATCATATTAAGAAAAAAAAAAACATAAAAAAAAAAAAAAAACACAACAAAAATGCAAAAATGTGCAAGTGCAATTTTCAGGTGTCAAAGCCAGCATTATTAATCAGATTATTTAAAATATATAAAATAAAATTAAATGAATAAATAAAATAAATAAATAAAATAAATACTACCAGTCAAAAGTTGAAAAGGGTCTGTAAGATTTTTTCATGTTTTTTTTATATCTTGTGCACACTTAGGCATTTACTTGATCAAAAATGCAATAAAACAGTAATATTGTAAAATACTATTATAATTTAAAATAATTGTTTTATATGTTAATATATTTTAAAATCCAATTTATTCCTGAGATGGAAAGGCTGAATTTTCAGCATCATTACTTTAGTCACATGGAGTATTTTAACGATGTCTACACTACCTTTCTGGCCCTTGAAAGTGTTAATAACATTGCAGTCTATGGAGGGGTCAGAAAGCTCTAGGATTTCATCAAAAATATCTTAAATTGTGTTCTGAAGATGAACGAAGGTCTTACGTGTTTGCAACAACATAAGGGAGAGTAATTAAAGACAGAATTTTCATTTTTGGGTGAACAAACCCTTTAAATAAAAAAATTTGAATGGTAGTGTATGAATGTTTTATTGCAGAGAAGTAATGCAGTCTGACCTGTGCGGTGGTCTGAATCTCCGTCACTCTGTTCTGCAGAAGAGACATGTCAAAATTGTGTAGGGATTTCGCACTGCACAGCGCCCTCTGTAGAGACAGGAAACTGCGCTCCATAGCACAAACACAACGCTTACAGGTCTGCTGCTGAGTCTGTAGCTCCTGCGGAAACAATTCTCACATCATACTGTATTCTTCATGGTCTGACAATCTTTTTCTCCCAGTGGTCTGTACTGACCTGAGACATTTCCTGGTTGTGCTGCTGGGTGATGATGTGTCCAGCGTGCTCCGCTGTCTGGTAGAAAGCTGAGATTTGTTTCTCTAGCTCCTCTAACAGAGGAAATAGAGCCTGGCACTCCCTCAAAATTAAAGGACACTTTTCTTTCAGCTGTAAGGATACAATCAAACAATTATATATATATATGATTCATATCATTCCAAACTTATCTGGTCTTTTTTTATTTGGCGGAACACAGAAGCAGTCATTTTATAATGTAAGTGAATGGTGACCAGAGGCTGTCAAGCTCCAAATACTTGGGCCAAATAACAGCCATACAAATTATGTCAGGTTTCCTGACGCCTTTGTAGTAAGAAAGCCTGTGGTTACCATTCATGTTAATTTCAGATAGAAATTATATAATGAATAATATAATACAAACCTGGTGGAGCTGTGCTTCAGTTGTTGTTAAAGTAGAAAGTGCTTTAGTTCCACCACCATGAACAGAGTCTTTGGCCAGAAGCTGTACAGCCACCTTATATTGTGCTTCCACAGCAGGCAGCCTGTGCTTGATGTCCTGCAATATGTGTGTGAATTATATCAGAAGGCTTAGATGAAACTTGGCACATACAGGGAAAAAGATTTAAAGTGCCCTATTATGGTTTTTCGAATATTCCCTTTCTCATGCAGTGTGTAATATCGCTGTTTGTGAATGTAAATGTTCTGCAAAGTTGTAAAGTCGAAAGTGCACGATAAATACAGTTATTGTCTCCCAAAAGAAAGAATCGACTCTGAACCGCATAAACGAGTCGTTTGTAATTCGAATCTCACTGCGTTACAGTTCTACATCACTAGAAAAGACATTTGCATAATGCCTGCCTATATTGTACATTGTCCACCTGCGAACAACTTGACCCTCAAACGACATTTTACTGACGAGTTCAACGCGGGATTCACAAAAAGCTTGCTCTTGAAAGATGGGTCAGTACCAGTTTATTTGGACCAGCTCCTCAGAATCACAGCCTGTAAGTATGAATAATTATTGATGTATATATTTTCTACCGAGTGTTCAAAATACGTAGTTTTGTGTTTTATATTGTGTAAGTTTCCGGCTAACTCGCGTTATTACTGTCTTACTGAAATACTCATCAGCTGTGGACCACTATTACCTAAAACTGTGTCTATTAATGCAGATCGTCTGTCGTTCTTACTACTAGCAAGATTTGTTTTACAAACGTTTATGTTCCATCAGTTATTCATGTCAGTGCTGGACTAACGTATGCGCTGTTATTGATACAATTCCCGCATGTGCACCGCAATAAATGAGAAATACACACATGGGTTTGTTGACGGACACACACTTGTTAATGCTGATGGTGAGGAATTACAGCTGCAACATCCCATAATGAACCTCAAAATGAGTAGAGTATCACTGAGAAACGTCCTGCTCAAGTCGTCCTTGTGATGGAGGTTCGGGTTGAATAACTAGTTCTTCAATGTTTCATCATCGGACTCGCGTTCGGATTGATGTGGTAAAATCGACATCATCGTTACTGTATTTACAGTGTGTACAATCGCTGAGCTTTAGGAAGCCTCTGGAGCTGAAGTTCAGTTATGGTGATGGGCGTTTAGCTTACGAAACACGCGCTGTACACGGTAGACCAATCACAACAGACTGGGTCATCTGGCCAATCAGAGCAGAGTAGACCAATCATAACAGACTGGGCCGTCTGGCCAATCAGAGCAGAGTAGCTTGTGGAAAGGAGGGATTTAGAGAGACTGATTCATCCATCGAGTCGTTTGAGAATCATTGAACAATGTGGTGATGTGCAATGTTTTATGAGAAAACGAAAGTGTTTTTTGACCTTTGATGCATGTAAACCTTTTGTAGGAGCCTTTAAAATAGCATAATGGGGCACTTTAACAAACACACTCCAACTACAGCGAATGTTTAACCCTTTTTACCTCAACATTCTGCATAAAAGCTTTAACATCCAACAAAGACACTTGAAGCGGTGAGCTAAGTTTGGTAATGGAAGTGTCCAGAAACTGCTGTATGTCTGCGCTGACATCCTGGTGTGTCCTTACATGAGTCTCAGGAAGACGAGCGTACTGTGAAAAGAGAAAAACAGACTTTATTATTAAAGGAATTAACCCCATATGACTTTCTTTCTTCCATGAAACACAAAATTATGACATTACGCTAAACTTCTTTGGTGTTTCATGAGAGAAACTGTCCAAATACCCACACTTGCGGTCTTGGCCACTTGAGAGTGTGCACAAGTGACAAGTAAGATAAGTGCGCAAGATGTCTCCCATGTCTTAAAAATGCCAAAGTGCAGTGCCCTTAATGCACACTAAACCCACACTGTCTCAAATAACACTTCGGAGCGGTATTCGAGGCTAAGTGTACCCCATCATGCATTGTGTTCGAGAACTCACGTGCCCCGAAAGTAAATTATAAGTATAATTAATTAGATATTACATATAATTTGGTAGTAAAACAAAGTATTTTATTTATTGGTGCAAAGATGAGTAGGCTATGTGTATTTTGTACAACATTTGCAACTGCTTTTTATCACTTAATTAGAAGCACCACAATTTTAAAATTGTCTTCTGTCAGTTACATAGCGACTACTGAACAGACATTTAGAAGTTTATTTTACAATGCAAAATATTGAAAATAAAAAAAAAGCTCTGTAAACACTTATAAACACTGTAAGTGTGTCCCATCGGGTAATCAAAAGTTCGGTAACATTTTACTTAAAGCCTTTATGTATAATGCATAATAAAAGTATTTTTAATGCATTAATTATGCATTGTAATGCACCGTATAATGCATTGTATGGTCTCATTAATAACTGTAACCACATTTATAATACATTTGATAAAGTATAATGCATTAAAACACAACAAACAACCAATTTCAGATGTAACAAGGAATCTGTGAATATTGTAATGCATTTTAACTTTGGTATTAATTACTTATGAAAACATATAATGCATTATACATAAAGGCTTTAAGTAAAGTGTTACCAAAAGTACTATACACACTTGCAGTCTTCACGCCTACTTGAACACTTGGGCCAAATACAGGAAATACGTCATGTAAGTAGACAAGTGGTCAAGTGCAAAGACCGCAAGTGTGGGTATTTGGACAGGACAAGAATTTATATTTTTGGGTGAACTACCCCTTTAAACTGACCAGCTTCTTGTCTATAAAGGGTTAGTTCACCCAAAAATGAAATTTCTGTCATTAATTCCTCACCGTCATGTCGTTCCAAACCCGTAAGACCTTCGTTCATCTTCAGAACACAAATGAAGATATTTTTGATGAAATCCGAGAGCTTTCTGAACCACACATAGACAGCAATGTCATCGCAAATTTCAAGGTCCAGAAAGGTAGTAAAGACATTGTTAAAATAGTCCATGTGACTCCAGTGGCTCAACCTTAATGTTATGAAGAGACGAGAATACTTTTTGTTCGCAACAAACAAACAAAAATAACGACTTTATAACAACTTCCGTGTCAGTCTCTGACATTGTTGACGTAGTGTAAACAGTGCCGCGCTTCCGGGTTCTACGTCAGAATGCCGGCTCAGTATTGGCCGACGCTGTTAGAAAGCTCTCGGATTTCATCAAAAAGATCTTCATTTGTGTTCTGAAGATGAACGAAGGTCTTACGGGTTTGGATCGTCATGAGGGTGAGGAATTAATGACAGAATTTACATTTTTGGGTGAACTATCCCTTTAAGATGTGAGTGAGTGAGAGTTTGCTTACCTGTTTGACCTTCAGAAACATCTCCCTCCATCTTCCATTGAGAAGCAGAAGCTGATGCTTTACATCACGTGTCACTGTTTCATCACAGGTCTCAATCAGAAAGTTCCCTGCGTCGTTCATAGCAGCGTGCTGCTCCATCCAGTGCGGAAGGTTACGAAAAAACTCCTGGAAAAACAACAGAGAATAAGAATGTATTATAAACATAACCCTACTAGTTATTTTTAGAGACATGCCTACATGTATGTGGTTGTCTCACCCGTTTGGTGTTCTCAGGTTGTCTGAGAGCCCCCAGAGCGTCCTCCAGCCAGGCCTGCAGTGAGGCCACGCAGCTGTTGTACCTCAACCAGTTACACTGCACCTCCTCCAGCATGGACCTCACACTCCGCACCTCCACCGACAGACTCCTCCACTGATCAGACACCTCTCGCAGCAAGAGCTTCACTCCTCCCTCAACTGAAACGTCAAAACATGAACATACAGATTCATGAAAGTACTAATAAATCTAATACTGATACTAGTATTAGTACACTAATACTAATAAATAAAGGTTACACTTTATTTTAAGGTCATTGTTACAGTGTAATTATACATTTTAGTACTGAGTAATATTAATTAACAATGTGTACTTACTATAGGGTTAGGGTAGGGTTAGGGTTTGGTTGAGGGTTAGTTGCATGTAATTATGCATCATTTACTGTTATTACTATGATAAGTACATGTAACATATGTAACAAGGACACTAAAACAAAGTGTTACCTAAATAAATAATAATAAAGCATTATCCTTCCCTTTTAAAAGTTGCTTAACCTATTTATTTCGCTATTTTAATTAATATTGCTATCTTATTGTAACCATAAAATTTTATGATTAGCAGCATATTATTTGTGCATTTAATAGTGTTTTCCCCCTTCTATAATATACAATGCTATTTAAGTATTATTAATATACTATTATAGTATTTATTAATATTTTGATATTATTAATAGTTTATGTGTTTTGTCATTTTTATTATTTTTTGTTTTGTTTTTATAATTTGGTTTAGCTTCAAATTACTTTTCTTTCAGTTTTAGTCATTTTAGTACTTCAACCTAAACATGCTTTATTTCAGTTAGTCGCCAAGGGTAAAATTATTCATTTAATATTTATATTTTATTTTATTTCAGCTTCATTAACGAAAACTATATTAATAGTTTTAGTTAACAATAACAAAACTGTAATAATATAATATAATTAATATAATACAATATAATACAATATAATATAATATAATATAATACAATATAATATAATATAATATAATATAGAGTGACTGCAGGGTATTTGGGACTTTTTTTCCTATTGAGATGACTTGGAAAAATCTGAATTCACCCATAATTAATATAATATAATATAATTGATATGATTAGATATATGATAAGATATGATAGATATATGATATGATATGATTGATATGATATATTAAAAGTTGCTAAACCTCTTTATTTTGCTATCTTAATTAATATTGCTATCTTATAACCATAAGATTTTATGATTAGCTGCATATTCTTTGTGCATATAATATAATATAATATAATATAATATAATATAATATAATATAATATAATATAATTAATATACAATATAATACAATATAATATAATATAGAGTGACTGCAGGGTATTTGGGACTTTTTTTTCTATTGAGATGACTTGGAAAAACCTGAATTCACCCATAATTAATATAATATAATATAATTGATATGATAGATATGATTAGATATATGATAAGATATGATAAGATATGATATGATGATATAATATGATTGATATGATATGATATGATATGATATAATAGATATATGAGAGATATATGATAGATATATGATATGATATGATTGATATATTAAAAGTTGCTAAACCTCTTTATTTTGCTATCTTAATTAATATTGCTATCTTATAACCATAAGATTTTATGATTAGCTGCATATTCTTTGTGCATATAATATAATATAATATAATATAATATAATATAATATAATATAATATAATATAATATAATATAATATAGAGTGACTGCAGGGTATTTGGGACTTTTTTTCCTATTGAGATGACTTGGAAAAATCTGAATTCACCCATAATTAATATAATATAATATAATATAATTGATATGATAGATATGATTAGATATATGATAAGATATGATAGATATATGATATGATATGATTGATATGATATATTAAAAGTTGCTAAACCTCTTTATTTTGCTATCTTAACTAATATTGCTATCTTATAACCATAAGATTTTATGATTAGCTGCATATTCTTTGTGCATATAATATAATATAATATAATATAATTAATATACAATATAATACAATATAATATAATATAGAGTGACTGCAGGGTATTTGGGACTTTTTTTTCTATTGAGATGACTTGGAAAAACCTGAATTCACCCATAATTAATATAATATAATATAATTGATATGATAGATATGATTAGATATATGATAAGATATGATAGATATATGATATGATATGATTGATATGATATATTAAAAGTTGCTAAACCTCTTTATTTTGCTATCTTAACTAATATTGCTATCTTATAACCATAAGATTTTATGATTAGCTGCATATTCTTTGTGCATATAATATAATATAATATAATATAATATAATATAATATAATATAATTAATATACAATATAATACAATATAATATAATATAGAGTGACTGCAGGGTATTTGGGACTTTTTTTTCTATTGAGATGACTTGGAAAAACCTGAATTCACCCATAATTAATATAATATAATATAATTGATATGATAGATATGATTAGATATATGATAAGATATGATAAGATATGATATGATGATATAATATGATTGATATGATATGATATGATATGATAGATATATAATAGATATATGATATGATATGACTGATATATTAAAAGTTGCTAAACCTCTTTATTTTGCTATCTTAATTAATATTGCTATCTTATAACCATAAGATTTTATGATTAGCTGCATATTCTTTGTGCATATAATATAATATATAGTATAATATAATATAATATAATATAATATAATATAATATAATATTCTGTCTACAACACTTTCAGAAAATGCCAGTGACCCATTTTTGAGCTGCAACCTACCAGTTGAGTAGCGCCGCAATAAACCACCATGATAATGTGATTGGCTTCTGGAAGACCTACTTTGTGATCTTCCAATCACACTTCAGATATAGATCACAAAGACCACCCCTATGCTGAGGTTGCCTGAGGCATGGACAAAGCAACATGTTGGCAGTCTATTGCCCAGAGAAACCCAATTAGAATGCAGTATCTGCACTAATGGACTGGAATTCCCTTTTGAGCTCTGTGCCTGGGAAAACCTCATTTACCAGTAGCCCGAGGAGAGAGGAATGAGCGTAGAAAGGGAAAGAAAAACCAAACAGAAAAGAGCAAGAATGAAACACAGAGAGACACAGACACAGCAGAAAGATGCTACAGGCACAGACTGATTGACTTCTGAGTCCACGAGGATTAAACTCACTGAGGGTGAAACAAGGTGAGCTGCCCTCTGGACACTGAGATGCTGAAATCTGAAGGATTTGCTTTGAAAAAAATCCTTTATCTGCCCAGCCATGATATGATTTCTACATTACAAATGTATTTTTTTGATTCACTCAAGGCCGCACAGAATTTATGGGGCCCAGGATCAAAATCTCATATAAAGTGAGGAGAAAAATTGCACAGTGAAACTAAGATGAAAATCACTGCTAGAAAGTGCTGTTACCAAACTATCATTTAGGCATATACAACACAACATTATTGAGAATATGAAGCATACCTGAGCTGTCTGCTTTAATGTAGAGCTCAGCAGCTTGTATCAGAGCCTGGTGGCTGGATTCATACTTCTCAAAGAACTGCTGTCCCTCCACAAAAGCCTAGAGATGCAGAGAATCAACACAAGTAAAGATCACATTACTATGTATGAAAATGTATTTGTATGGGAAGCAGCTGAAAGAACAAATGGTTTGTAAACTTACACCATAGCTTTGTAGCAGAAGCTCCATTGACTCCAGTCGGCCGTATTTAATGATCCAGGACTTCAGCTTGGACTCAGCGAGGGTCAGAAACGCCAGCATACCATATTTCGTTTCCCAGAATTCCAGTTTGCTCAAGTGAATGTGTGAGGAGGTAGATATGTAGTTTAATCTGAAAGCAGTTCATAAAAACAGGTTAATAATATAATATAATATAATATAATATAATATAATATAATATAATATAATATAATATAATTAATATAATATAATATAATATAATATAATATAATATAATATAATATGTAATATAATATAATTAATATAATTAAATGCTAAACTTCTTTATTTCTTTATTTTTTTATCTTAATTAATATTGATATCTTATGACCATAAGATTTTATGATTAGCTGCATATTCTTTGTGCATTTATTATTGTTTCCCTCCTTCTATAATATACTGTGTTATTTTAGTATTATTAATATACTATTATAGTATTTATTAATATTTTGAATCAGCTTTAATTTTTATATTGTCAATTTTAGTTTTAGTAATTTTGTGACGCGTTTTGTCATTTTTATTATTTTTTGTTTTGTTTTTATAATTCTGTTTTGCTTCAAATTACTTTTCTTTCAGTTTTAGTCATTTTAGTACTTCAACCGAAATTTGCTTTATTTCAGTTAGTCGCCAATCAACATTTCTTTTTTATTCTAAATTTTTAATATGTAATATTTCTATATCATTTTATTTCAGCTTCATTAACGAAAACTATTTTAATAGTTTTAGTTAACAATAACAAAACTGTAATAATATAATTAATATAATATAATATAATAAAATTTATTATAATATAAAAGTTTTACTTATAGCCATTGCAAATTGAAATTATAATTATATTATAAATTGAAATATAAATTATAAATTGAATCTCTTCATTAATCTTTGAGGTCATCTGTCATGATTTTTACCTCTCTGCCATGTCTTGCAGTTGTTCCATGGGAATGGGGACATTATTAACACATCTGTCTCTGTGGATTAACTGCAAGGTCTGCTTGTGTCTTTCAAGAAGCCTGAAGATCTCCTGCACCCCCAAACAGAAACATGTAAGATCCAGGATTCATGTTAAATGGAGAAAGTGAAGGTTCTGCTATGTTACTCATTAATAGATTCTCATTCACCTATTCTCCAGCACATACAGACAAACACAGATTTCTCATCCTGTTTTACCTGGTCGTGTAGTCTTTTTTTGTGAATGGCTTTTGCGGTGTCTTCATGGGTTTGCTGAGGGACCAGCTCCTCTCGTAGGATCTTCTCTGCTCGATGTAAATACACACCAACTTCACCCAGAGGATGTGGCAAACCACTATCCAGCTGTAGATGCCAATCCAAAAGCTGCAGGCAAGAAAAATAACTGCATGAATTTGTATACTCCCCCCTAGAGTATATTATATTATATCATAATATATCTACTGTGAATGTCCTCAAATGGACTAGAATTAGGGTTTGGATTAGGGTTAGTCTATGTATTGTAATTAGCTTCGTATAAAAAAAAATTCAGATCTATGGTGTATCTTACCCTTGCAGACAGTCTCTCCCAGGCCTGTTTGACCAGAGCCTGATCTGCTGTCAGCTTGCCGTCCTTCTGAGTTGACTGAACACATGTCTCCACTTGTCTTCTCTGCACCTCAAACTGAACACGATAACACTTGAAAGTCTAAGTGAAAGAGAAAGCGGGTGAGTGAATGAATAAAAGAGAGAACCACAGGAAATTAAATGATTAAAATTCAGAATATTCAAATGATGCCCAATGTAATGCTAATAGGAGAGAGACAGCAAGATAACACAACCTGTCCAAAAAATGACAAAGCAAAAGAAAGAGAAAAAGAGACACATGCCAAAAGCTGAAAAAGAATTTAAACAGCCAAATTGCACATGCATGTATTCATGCAATAATGGGCTCCAATTTTCCACTTTCTCTCTACCCATGCGGTCCTTGCTAGAGCTCTGACTCTTCTGAATATGGAACATGTCCGTGGGCGCCACAGACGTCGCTTCACTGGTGTGTAGTGCCCATGATTATGAAAGCGACGAGAGCTCTCAGCTCTAATGTATATTAGCGTGGTCTGTATGCGTATGTGGGTGTTTTGTCTGGGAACTACTATATTTTTCACAATTTTTCATTTTTCTTACACAGAATAATGATTAGTTGATCAAAAACACAGCAGTAATATTGTGAAATATTATTACAATTTAAAATAACTGCTTTCTATTTTAATATATTTTAAAATGTAATTTATTCCTGTGATTGTAAAGCTGAATTTTCAGCATCATTACTCCAGTCTTCAGCGTCACACTGGGCCGTAACCACCATAGACACTGACATGTTGTTGTTAGGATGACAAAAAGGTTTAAAAGCTAAATTTTTTGTCTGGTCTGCCCACGGTCTAACAGCGCTCGTCAATGTGAAAATGATTGAGATGGCCAATCAAATCAAAGTAGGGGGAGTTTACCAGTCACAGAAGCAGAGCGCGAATTCCATCAGTTTAATGTTGAAAGAAAGTGAGGTAAGCGAAACATTTAATACATGTGAACTGTTTTGCGACTGACAATAACATCCAGTGATGCAAACTACTCAACTTTTTTTTCTCACATATCACGGTTTTGAATTGAAAATATGCATTTATGTGCTTCATGTCATTCCTAACTGAGTGTGAAGAGAAGAAACGTTTCACGTTTTCGCCATTTTAGGCATACAAATAAAAATACATGTATTTTAATGCAAATTAATACAATACAAATTAATAAATGTATTATTTATAAATAATACAATATTATTTGCAAATAGTTTAAAATGATTATTTCCCAACTAGAATTAGACTTATGAATTTCGTTCACTGTTCTGTTTCTATAGGCTTTATAAAAAATTGGTCCCCCCCAGTGTTCAAGACATGGTTACGGCCTTGGTGTCACATGCACCTTCAGAAATCATTCTGATATGCTGATTTGCTGCTCAAGAAACGTCACATTTTTACCGATGTTCATAAAAATTTTTGTGGAATTTTTTTCAAGGATTCAATAGAAAGTTCAAATGAACAGCATTTATTTGAAATATAATTTTTTTGTAACCGTGTAAAGGTCTTTTCTGTCGCTTTTGATCAATTTGATGATTAATGTCTTTCAAAAGAAAAACTCTTACTGACCCCAAACATTTAAAGCATCAACATTCGCATAAAACTGTGGATCGTTCATGACTTGTTGCTCAAGTGCTGGTGTCATTAAATGGCTAAATACCAAATAGGCTAGACAAAAAAAAATCCAGAGAAAAAAAAAAGGAAGCTATTGGCTCCTGAAATGACAAATTACAGAATCGCTTTATTATGATGGCTGTTCAAAAGCATGATTCACTGACTGAATGAATCTGACTCATTTCATACGAGTCATTTGTGACCATTTTAGTCACTGTCTGGAGCTCTGTAAGAATTCTGGATTTGATGTTATTTAGTTTCATTATTTATAAATGAAAACAGTTCTATTAAGTTACAAAAATACAAAATAGAAGCATTTTCACTAGTAGCTGAGACTTTGGGACCCCACTGTATATCAGTATTACTTCAACCAGCAGCCACACTGCTTTCTTGGACATTGGCATCAACAGTGGCCATTTAAAAACCGATATCACTTAACACTAACTAGAGCCGCGTTTCCACCGAAATTACCCAGAACAATTTGTCCCAGGAACTTTTTTCTCTCAGACGTTTCTCCCTGCATTTCCATCGCGGTCTAAAGTACCGTGAAGATTAGGCAAATTAGTCCGGTGACGTAGGCCTGCGCGCAACGTTCCAGTTCCCGCTGGATTTCGTCCTCATCATATAAGCTTAATAAAGCCTGAACCTCATCATCGGTCCATCTGTAATATTTTTTTAACTCCATTGTTGATTCGAATGGCAAACAACTGCACGCACCGCAACAGACTTTTAAAAATGGTGGTTGAAATAAAATGCTGCGTGAACTCAACCAATCAAATCAAATCAAATCAAATCAAATCACCTTTATTTATATAGCGCTTTTTACAATGGCAATTGTTTCAAAGCAGCTTCACAGTGGTAACATGAAAATAATGCAACAGAATTTGATTCGGCTGTACAGCCGCTCTGGAGAAAACAGTGATGTCATCCAGCTCATTTCAATTATCATATAGTGTCAATGCGGGCAGATCAGTAATATAGTTGAAATTTAAGTGTCCCCAACTGAGCAAGCCAAAAGCCAAAGGCGACGGTGGCAAGGAACCAAAACTCCTTCAGGGCCAGAATGGAGAAAAAAACCTTGGGAGAAACCAGGCTCAGTCGGGGTGCCAGTTCTCCTCTGGCCGACGAACAAATAGTGTATGATTATGATTCTGGCAACATTACAGGTCAGAAGTCATATTAGATCAATAGATATTCGTAGGATTATTCGAAAGATTGGAGTCGTCACACCGGGGACGGGTTTAATGAGGATGTCGTGTCGATGCATGTTCAGCGTGTTCAGCATGTTCAGCGCCCAAGTCCCACCTCTGAAAGTTCCTGAACTTTCTGAGGGCGAAATTTTTACCCGGAACTTCATTTAGACCCTGCAGTCGAAACTAAGCGTGCCGCACACGTACTGAAAAGTGAAGCCAAAGTGTCTCGATCGCCCCCAGGTGGCTGGTCCCAGTATAGGTCATAAACCCCACCCTCTCCATGTATTCTAATGGGACGCGAGACAAACTAAACAATCAAATTACACTTCAAATAAATTTTTTCCATAGATGGTTTCTGTCATTTTAGGCAGTTTTTATCACGCTGATATAAGTTCAAGTGTTAATTTTTGTTAAAGTTTTGTTTTAGTTAGTTATTTGATGCTATAAAAACGGGGGTGTGACGTCATGATTGACAGCTTCTCTGAGAATAGTACCAACTGACTTTTTTGGGGATTTTCGGGAGGAGATTGGAGCTTTACATTCCATACATTCCATACATTTCCATAACTTTATTTCACACTGACATAATGAGTTGTTCGCCAGTAAACTGTACTAACCGATTCTGCGGGAGTGTGGGCGGGGTTTTGATATCACGGCTCTACTTCCTGCTCTCTACTGCGCAGACACAGGTTCCAAATAAGCGCAAGATGTCAGCGCCATATTCAAACATTGCTGGCTTCACTTTTCTACAATAGAAGATAGTGAAGGGGCGTCTTCCATCTTTTTTACAGTCTATGGTCGAAACACACCGAGTACCACCCCAAAGTCCCTAGTTCCTGGGGTGGAAACGTGGCTTTAAATTCCTAAAGTTTTACTCAGGTATCCAATTTTGATACCTTATGTTGTGAGTGGGACCCTGAGCTCACCTGGTACTGCACACCAAGACTTCCTCCGTCCCTCTGGGCTTGAGCACAGTCGCTCTCCAACTGATCTGCCCAAGCTTTCAGCTCCCTCAGTGTCTTACGCTGCTCCCTCTGAGAGGAAAAAAGAGTGCTGAGTTAGTTAGGATTGTAGAAACAAGACAAAAGGCAAACATTTGCAAAGATTTAAGGCCCTTGGGGAGCTCTACGCTCATCATTTCCTTACCCAAAGTAATTTAATGCACTTTAAACCCCCGACTCAATACAATTTTGCTGTTCAAACATGCATCACTAATGCCACGTTTATAAATCCAACGCAGCCTTTGTGTTCCTGCTGTTTGCAGAGTTCTGCTCTTACATTGTGCAGATCTGCCCCAAACCTCTCCACGGGGGAGCAAAAAATCAGCTCTGCGGGGGAGATACTAATCATTTTACACACATTTACCCTCCCTATTATGAATTAGGAACAAGAGCGAGAAAGTGAGAGCAGTGTTCAGCTAATTCTAATGAAATTAAGCCTATTCTTCCGGCGCTCATCTTACATTTTGGCATCCTCTACGAGGCAATGCCTTTGGGTCATCAAAATGATTATATCATGACCTTGCCAACGTCTGCCGCATGATCTCCTCCCCACCTCCCAGAAACCAATACTGTCACAGGCACGCAATGCCCTGGAATATTAAAACCTAAAATTGTCTTAGTTTAAATGTATAACAAAGGAAATGGTTCAAATTACAGTGACTCTGAAACATGAGGGAACTAATGGTTTGTACAAAAGGACCAGGTGGTGACAGGATTAATTCACCGCTTCAACTTGATTATGAACCATTATTATACTTTAAAGACTAATCATCAGGCTATCGGTATCAACGCAAAAAAAATTAAATAAAGCCAAAGGTTGTTATTGTCATGTTAATGCCACCCAAAGTTACAGTTGTAATGCAAATGTAATAGTGAAGGGAGTAAAATTATATAGGACATATTAAAGCCGTACAATGCCCTGGATTATTAAACCTGATCCACACAGTATCGCACCACTCATGATGAAAAGGAAGGCAAAAAGGATCTCAAACTACATGGCAGAGCAGCAGCAGCAGGTAGAAATAGTGGCGGAGCAGTCAAAGCAGGCATAATGTGTTTTATACGAGCAAACGTACCTCTAACATTTCCTCAATGGCTCGAGGAGCAAGATAAAACTTGAGACAAAAAAGGAATGCATGTAAACAACAAGACATTAGTGGACAAAACAGAGGGTGGAGTATAAAGAGAGAGATATAGTGTAAGAAAATGGTGAGTAGAGAGACATGACTCAACAAAGAAGACTGTTGATACAGTGGTGGTCAGAATTATTGGCACCCTTGGTAAATATGATCAAAGGCGGCTGTAAAAATAAATCTACATTGTTTATCCTTTTGATCTTTCATTCAAAAAATTCACAAAACTCTAACCTTTCATTGAAGTTAAACAATTGAGAGTGGGGGGAAAATCTCATTATGAAATAAATGTTTTTCTCCAAAACACGTTGGCCACGATTATTGGCACCCTTTTATTAAATACTTTTTGCAACGTCCTTTCCCCAAGATAACAGCTCTGAGTCTTCTTCTATAATGCCTCATGAGTTTGGAGATCAGAGACCATTCCTTCATACAGAATCTCTCCAGATCCTTCAGATTCCCAGCTCTTCTCTTCAGTTCATCACTCATTTTCTAAAGGGTTCAGGTCAGGGAACTGGGACGGCCATGGCAGAAGCTTCATTTTGTGCTCAGTCACACATTTCTGTGTTGATTTTGATGTTTGTTTCGGATCATTGTCCTGATGGAAGATCCAACCAAGGCCTATTATCAGATTTCTAGCAGAAGCGTCAGGTTTTGATTTTTTATCTGTTGGTATTTGCTAGAATCCATGATACTATGAACCTCAACAAGATGTCCAGGACCTCCAGCAAAAAAATAGGCCCACAACATTAAAGATCCAGCGGTGTATTTAACTGTGGGCATGGGGGACTTTTTATCCCTGTTTGCACCAAAGCCATCTGGTGTGTGTGCTGCCAAAAAGCTCTTTTTTTAGTTTGATCTGACCACAGAACCAGGTCCCGTCTGAAGCTCCAGTCGTGTCTGACACGGAGTTTGTTTTTGGATGAGCGAGGAGGATTTTTCTGTAGGAGCTGTTTGATACATTTTTTAGTCTTTCTGAGCCCAAGACTCAACTAATCTCTGCAATTCTCCAGCTGTGATCTTGGAGAGTCTTTGTCCACTCAAACTCTCCTCCTCGCCGTGCATTAGGACGATATAGACACACGTCCTCTTCCAGGCAGATTCATAACATCTTTAGTTGATTGAACTTCTTAATTATTGCCCTGATGGTGGAAATGGGGATTTTCAATGCTTTAGCTGTTTTCTTACAGACACTTTCTATTTTGTGAAGCTCAACAATCTTTTGCTGCACATCAGAACTATATTCTGTGGTTTTACTCATTGTGATGAATGATTAAGGGAATTTGGCCTTTGTGTTTCCTCATATTTATACTCCTGTGGAACAGGAAGTCATGGCTGGACAATTTCATGCTCCTAGTCACCCTGGTGTGCTAAAAACGTACATATGAATGGGAATATACTTCAGAGATATTTTACTCATATTCTAGGGGTGCCAATAATTGTGGCCAACATGCACTGGAGTAAAACATTTATTTCATAATGTGAGTTTCCCCCCACTTTCAATTGTTTAACTTCAATGAAAGGTTAGATTTTTGTGAATTTTTTTGAATGAAATATCAAAAGGATAAACAATGCAGATTTATTTTTACAGCCATCTTTATACATATTTACCAGGGATGCCAATAATTCTGACCACAACTGATCATTTAAGAAACATAGTAAAGAGCATAGGTATCTGACCATGAGACATACAGTGAATGGAGAGCTGAACTTTGGTTGTTAGATGAGAAATATTATAGTACTGTACCTCTTCTTGTTGCCGCCCAATCTCTTTCTCTTGGCGATCTGGGTGGTGCTTCAGGAACTGTGCCACATACGTCATGATGGACTTCTCATCTGGCTTATCCACATCCACATCTAAATCACATTAAAGATTTACATTTACAGCCATTTTACAAGTTGTTCTGCAATGAAACCCTGTGTTGAAATGAAGCCCATAATAACTAACTCTATTCAAATGCTCCCTTTCTTTGCAGAAAGAAGGTTTGCCATCTTCTTTTGTTTGAATTTTTACCCACTCATTGTGGTTCATTGTTCTGTGGCAAATTTGATTTAATAGATTTTTTCAGTCACAGTCATTTACTTTTAGCTGTACCTCCTGTCTCCTGTTTTTGTGCATCCATGCATTATCATTTAGCTTAACACACCACGAAATTACCTACTAAAATTTCAAAAGATCATATGCACAATATGTTCTTTTGGGTATTTTGAAAATCATCTCCACCATTAATTGCAACTTTTTTATATAATGCTAATACACTGGTTTGTCAAGAACAAGAAACATTTCTTATAACGATTCTTTGTTTTAAATACTTTTCCAGACACAGTATGAATCAGTCTTTGAATATCTAATTTATGGATTTTCTGTCTGTATATACCACTGTACATATTTACATTTTCCATACATTTGTCTATTTTAAAATGTAATTTATACCTGAGATGGCAATGCTAAATTTTGAACCTTCATAAATCATTCTAATATGCTGATTTGGTGCTCAAGAAACATATCTTATTATTATCAATGTTGAAAAGAGTTGTGCTGCTTAATATTTTTGTGGAAACTGTGATTCAATCTTAACAACCTTATTCAAGGTGCAATATAAAAAAAAAAAAGGATATAAAGTCGACATTGTCTGGCAGAAGCTTCACTGATGGTTCCCTTTACAAAAGATCCATGGTTGACGATGTCCATTGACTCACCGTTTACTATTTGTTCAGTCAGCTTTACCATGGCTAATGGGCCACTAATCGTTTAAATGTCAAACTTCATTTGTCAGACTCATGTTAGGAAGCATGAGGAAGCTCAGATGGCGTCTAGGAGGTCTAAGACTTAACCCCTCCATTAAAAATTCATCAGTCACATCCTGTTTGAGTGGCGTGCTGCTAATTAGAATTTAAGCATTTTGGCGCTTAGAGCCTCGTGCAACACAATTTGAATGTACACAGTCCAAAAAACATACATACATACCAGCTAATAAGGATTTACATCAAAAAAAGGATTGGATACTTCTCAAGCGACACTCAACACTATATATTGTCTTGAGATAAAAAGCATTTCTATTTTTCTGTAGGATCGGTATCACCTTCAGGGTCAAGTATTCGTGGGATGCCCAGTTCTCTCTCAGCCAATGAGAAGGCCTTTTCTAGGTTATCCCGGTTAGGTCTCCTCCAAACTTGTTCCATGTTAACCAGATGGGGTCTCAAAGCAAAGATGACAGCATGAAAAGCCACCCCTGTGCGCCAGCTGGGGCCAAAATCCTTCACATCGAGACCCAATCTCCTGTAAACACATGCGTG
Source organism: Coreius guichenoti (assembly GCA_039654105.1). Classification (NCBI taxonomy): domain Eukaryota; kingdom Metazoa; phylum Chordata; class Actinopteri; order Cypriniformes; family Gobionidae; genus Coreius; species Coreius guichenoti. The sequence goes on from CM077185.1 coordinate 4,109,624, forward strand.
AGTATGTACATTATGTCGAAACCATGGAAGAATGCAGTCATATGCTTCACTTAGGGAAACGGGATTACGTGAGCAAAGAACAATACATTCATTCAAGGCCTTGCACAGGCACATATCAACAATGCAGTTCTTACTTTGTTGCAGTGGTCTGGACCCATTTGAGCAGGGCTCTCTTGGCCCCGCCCTGAAAAGAAAGGCGGGGCTTGCGTTTGACGGGCGGGCTGCTGGTCTCAGTGCTGTTGGAGCTTTCCACTGATGAGTTGCTGCTAGATTGAGGTTGTAGGGCTGGTAGATGACTGGTCAACTCCTCTATCTGAACAAGAAGATGGAGAGGAATTTTGAAAATGTTACTATTTTTAGCTACTCTAGGATTTTGTGCAATTTTAGAAACTTTGAATTATTCATCCTTCCCTCGGGTCATTTTTTTTTTAAATTGAGTGTTCATCTGAGCGGTCCAAGACCTCAGGACTTTTGTCGCACTTGAACCACGAATACATACAAAAAAATTGACTGGATTCGTGGAGTTTATGTGGTTGTAATAAAAAAAGTAACAAATCCTTGAATGAATGAATGAAGTGCGAGGAATGCTTCAGTATAGATAGAAAAGCCTAAAAAAATTCTCAAAATTTTGTGGCAAGAGTCATGAAATATCACATTTTATTTTGTTTTTCCCACATGAGGTCGGCAGAGACACCCAAATTGACCCAGTGTGAGATATTTTGAGCTGATTTGAGCTGGTTATTGCATGTATTGGAGAGTTATTTTGAATTTAGGTTTAAAGAATGTGAAGCATGTGCTTTAATTATATTATTTATTGATCAAATCTAGGAATTTAAAGATAAAAACAAATAAAAAAAATATTATAAAAGTGAAATGATATAAGCTTTCTAGACAAAATATAATTTAGTATAAATTTAGAGCTTCAGGTCATTTTGACCCGCGAGGGAAGGATTTGTGGATGTGAGGGAAGGATAAACTTTGAAATGTTTCCTCTCCTTTTTTACCTGGAAATATAAGATGATGGTCCATATCAGCCCTAGCACAATAGAAGGTCTGCCATCTACCACATCTGTTGTGTTGATGTTAACTAGCTTAATCTGTTAAACAAGACAAAAAAACTCAAACTATTATATTTAGATACATAGTTCATCCAAAAAAATCACTTACACTCATGTCATTTCAAAACAATAAATCTTTCAATCTTCTGGTTTAATGTTTCCATACATTGAAAGTGAATAGTGACCATGACTTTCAAGCAAGATTTTTAGTGAATACTGAGTTTCTTGCAAGCTATTGTACCGTATGGCTTCAGAAGAATTGGAATAAAGCACAGAGGACGTATGGATACTTTTATGATGCATTTATCATTTTTTGGAGCTTGACAGCCCTTGATCCCAATCAGTGTTGTTACTGTTAACTACAACTAAAACTATTAAAATCTTTGTAAAAAATTTTGTTAAAAGTAAAACTGAAATAAAATAAAATATAAATATTAAAAATTGTTAATTTATATATATATATTTATATATATATATAATAAAAAAATTATAAAATAGAAATATATATAAATATAGTGAGTCATATATGCAGTGCATGCATAATTATTATGCAAGTTGATATTCTGATCATATTTTTTTTCTAAGCACATTTTACCAATTCCAAACCACATTAATCCTAATAACTACTATTAATTTTGTATTTAATCATTTATAAGTAATATATAATTGTTAAGGAAGGCTGGAAGTATTGCGTCCTTCTCATGAGCATTTAATCATTTTTTTACTTTTGAATGTGAGTTAAATCTCTTTTTTGGCCCATTTTAACTATAAAAGAAAACCTGCTTAATAATTATGCACACCTGAATATAAGGAGTTTTTCACTTCCAGCCTTCCTAATGTGGTTTGGAATTGGTAAAATGTGCTTGGAAAAAAAATATGATCAGAATATCAACTTGCATAATGCATTATGCATGCATATATATATATATATATATATATATATATATATATAAATTAAAGTTAAATAGAAATATTTTAAACAAAGCACAGAGCAAAATTACTAAAAAAAATTAAACTAAAAAGTTAATATAAAAATATAAAAATAAAAGCTAATTCAAAATATTAAAACATACTATAACTGTATATAAATAATACTAAAATAACACTGATCCCTATCCACTTTCATTGCATGGAAGAGAGCAGCTCAGACATTCAGACATTTTTATTTTGGGGAAATATTTAGGATTCCCTGTATTATCACTTTTATGAAAGTCAGTTCTTTTTACATTTGGTGAGATCCTGATTCAAAAAAGTGATAGTGTCAATCATAGGCATTGTAGACAGTCACGGGAAAGGTCACACTCACCGGAGATCCTCTGTAGGCCGACTGAAACGGTGACAAAACAAAAGGAAGACAGACAGAAAAAAGAAGAATAGAGGTAATTACATGCTGTTAACAAAAGTGTGGCCCATCAACCGAAGGACATGTGATAAGGACCCCAGCTCTGAGATAACCCAAATCCCTTCAGTCACAAACAAACTGGGCATTGCACCCATTGTTATACACACACCAAGGCAGATACATTAAGAACCAGCCACACATACAAGTTGAATGACAAATTCACACATGCAACACACAATCATAACAACAAAAAAACATCCATTTACTTAAAATATTGTGTCCCAGATTGGATGTAAAAGTACAGTTCGACATAATACAAAACAGTTCTCTACTCTGGTTTCTCCCACTGTGCTCCACAGGGAATAGAGAGAGATGAGAGAGGGATGACAGAGACAGATAAGATGGTGAAAGACTGTAGCTTACAAAATGAATCCTCATCTCCTTGAGAGATCCGATACACAGACAGACAGACAGACCACCTCAGGAGTGGGAGGCTTAGCTCAGCTTCATTTACTGACAGGCCGGATAATGAAAGTCTGAAGCACAGCTACACAGTAAATTAAATATCTACGTCCTTCTCCCCAGAGAAATGATATGAAAAAATATCCTGTTTATACAGGGGGAAAATGGGCTCCATTTCTCCAAATCACTATGGTTTTACTATGTGATAATAGACAATGACAGTAAACCTCTTCCTTTCCTTTATTTCCACAGCTCTCTGGAACAGCTCTCTCTCTTGATTGATCAATTACGGCATTGAGCGGTCAAATACTTTTCTATAATGACCACTAAACTGGATACACCACCTTTCCAAGATCTGGGGTCGGTAAAAAAAAAAACAGAAATATTGCGAAATATTATTACAATTTAAAATAACAGTTTTCTATTTGAATATGTTTTAAAATGTAATGATGGCAAAGCTGAATTTTCAGCATCATTACTCCAGTCTTCAGTGTCACATGATCCACCTGATCATTTGGTGCTCAAGTAACATTTCTTATTATTATCAATGTTGAAAACAGGTTTAATATTTTTTTGTGGAAACCATGATATTTTTTTTGTTTTAGGATTCTTTGATTAATAGGATTAGGAAAAAACGGCATTTATTTGAAATATAAATCTTTAGCAACATTATAAACGTCTTTACTGTCACTTTTAATCAATGCATCATTGCTGAATAAAAGTATTCATTTCTTTAAAACCCTCTGGTCCTCTTCGTTTAAGGGTCACACGTGGCTCCTCCGTGGTCAAAAGTGACCAAAGCCTTGAAATGTAACCTTTTTTCCAGGAAAACCAATGTAATATATTTTTGTTCAATAATATTTTTTGATTATTATTTAGAATTTTGAGGGGATTTCATGATACTATGCAATATTTATACAATTTTCATTAGCTATTTTCCCCATTGAAAATAATAAAAAAAAATTCTAAAATATATATTTTTTTAAATTAAAGCAGTATTACATGTTAAAATAGAGACAAGGCATTTAAAATCCAGTTTTTGAAGGTAGATTAGTGCCATCTAGTGGGAGTACAAAAAGAAAAACTTATGTAATGCCATGGTGTAACCACTAAATTCCTATATATATATATATAAAGTGGCTTATAAATTCTCTAGTGTTTTTAAGACATACTTTATTTATACTTTTTTATACTTGGACATTCTCGAAGACTACTTTTTGTCATGGTTTAGATTTATTTTATTTGAAATGTTGATTTGAAGTGTCAGTTTTTGCATTAATCTTACTACAGTCAAACCTGAACACAGAGGAGGACACTTTGTTACACATAACATCAAAATTCAATAAAAATGTAACAAAAATGAACAGGTATGCTTAATCAATCTGGGTCTGATCTGATTTCAACCTCTTATTTGAGTGACCATATTGTTACAGCCACATCAGTTCATTTGTGTGTCTTGCTGTTCGTTTTTTACTGCATTGTGGCTGAATTATTGATTTTATTTAATTTGCAAAAACATGCTCTGTGTTATAGTCATGCTAGTTCATATATATGTTTGTGTGTGGGGGGTGTGTGTCTATTTTGCACTCTTGATATTTTAGTGTCACCCCTTCGTTGCTGTGCACTTCTGTCTGCACAGTGGCTGATTTGTAGTTTGTACCACCAAAAGATGAGTTTTCATATTTTTTCTATTTCACACTCATTTCCTATGTTAGTCATTTTGACCGCGAAGGAGCCAAGTGAGACTGTTTTTTTCGACCCTTTAACATATCCGAATCATGTCCATGATTTTTTGGTGTGTTCACATAGCTAATCCAACAAAAGTCACCAAGTGTCATCCCATTCCGATCAAAAATTCAAATTTC